>JBCNJP010000017.1:21533274-21653274 GCA_039602395.1 Deinandra increscens subsp. villosa
AATTTTACACACTAGTTATTATATAAATTAAACTAATTTATTTTGCTTAACTAGATAACATCTTTAAGACTTTGATTCTGGTCAAAGCTGATTCGTTGTTTTTGCAATGTTCATCAACTAAAATTAAGCGTTCGCCTTTTCTCCAGTGTTTTAAAAACCGGTTCGAACCGGCCGGTTCGACCGGTGACCGGTCCTCTAACCGATTTTTTAAAGGCCGGTTTTTTGGCAATAACCGGACCGGGTTAGACCGGCCGGTTTTCCGGTTTTTTCCGGTTCAACTGGTTTTCTGATTTTTTTTAATTTTTTTTTTAATTTTTTTTATTTTTTATTATTTTTTAAAGTTTAAAACTTATATTTTCTTATGAAATACATATTTGATATTATTTTTGAGTGGATTATATTTGTATTTTAACTACTTTTGTTATTTTTATAAAAAAAATATATATAAATCCCCTAACCGGTTCAACCAGTCGGTGTAACCGGTCCGACCGGTCGAACCAGTCCCGGAAGGTTTTCCGGTTCAACTAAAAAACCGGTTTTTAAAACATTGTTTTTCTCTTCTGGCCAAAGCTGATGAATTGCACCTATATTCAGCGAAACTAATTTGTACATAAAGCTTAAATGTATCATTTTTGGCCAAAGCTAATGTGATACATTACTTTATGCATATACTCTTATTATTTCCGTAATGCTTAGATGATAGGCAATAACCAAAGCGAAAGCCGATTCATTTACGTAGAAACCTAACTGCTCTGTTATATTATTGTTATAATGCATTATGTCACATCTTCTTTTGTTTTATAATTGTGCATTATTATTATGCATTAGTTTATGATTATGCATCATTATTATGCCTTAGTTAATCATTATGCATCATTAATTACGTCTTAGTTTTCAAGTACCCCACATAATCACTCTTAGATCTTCTTTCCAATTTAATCTTTAATCTCCATAACTAATCCACCCAAAACTTATAATCACTAAATGTTCCCATAATAGTTTTTCCTCTTATCATAAATGACATTGATTATCTGTTAAGACAAAAGACTCTCTTTGCCTTTCTACATAAACGTATAATTAGTCGGGGCATTACCAATGTGTAAAGTCAAAATGTCTCTTATGATAATTAAGACTCTCTAAACATTGTGTGAGTAATGAAATTCAAAGGAACTTCTTAAATGCATGCAAACACTTTACATCTAATGATGCTTATTATATAGTATAAATTAGGTTGATGATTTAGTAAACACACCATAATAATTGAAAACATAACCCGTAAGGGCTCAGACATGTTTCAAATTAAAGTTAGTCTTATGCATTTCATAATGAATCATTTCTTAGCACGCTTAAACATTTTTTTTTAAATCAGTCATCACTTACAAGTACCTAAGGAAAGTGAGTGTATAACAACATTGTGCATAAATGATAAATAATGCCTTAAACTAGAAAAACTGGTTTGTTCACCTCACTATCACTAACCCTAATAAAATGAAAAATAACTTAAATAAAGAGAATAGTTCTAATTTCTAAACTAAGATATAAGAAAGCTTCCAGTTTCAATTCCTTTTGGAACAACTGGCTAACAAAAAAGACTCAATAATGTTAATTGGTGCCCATTAATTTCCAAACTAACATAGTGAATTAAAACTAGTATTATAAAGATCTCTTACAATCAATATATTAGAAATAAACCAAACAAAAACTATAATGAGAGTAAGTGACAAAATCAATGTCAAAGTTGTACAAACCATGAAAATCTATCATTGTACTACACTTTATGTTACCTTATTATGATCCAACATCACTTGGAACTTAGTATCCTTACTAAAGTAAGACATCGACGGTTATAAGGTTTCAGATGACTATGACAATGTCACTATTACCTTAAACTCTCAAAGTTGTTGGTTATACTTATATAGTTGTCTTTACATGGATTGAAATCTTTATAAATTATAACTAGATGATTCACGTTCACAATCTTTGTTATCACATAAAGTGAGAACTTAACAAAGGCAATACATGTGTTAAAAGGAATATACAAGGTTCTACAAAGAGTTCTAACTTACCAAAACTTAAACATATTAGTGGATCTTATCCCAAAAATGAAATATTCGGGCATAAATCATTTATCACCCACATAATTGATTATTTATTCTTGTATTTAATTAAGGAGAAACATCTTTCTCACCTTAAATTTTTAAGGATGAAGTTAAAAACCAACTTTACCATAAAATGAAAGTTGTGAGATTAGATCTAATAGATTAAATACAAAGATTGACATACAAATAATGGTAACACTCTCAATCCGTTAGGATCATACCAGTAGCTCATGTATGGTACTTCTCAAGATACATCATTAAGCTATGCATCTAAGTATCCTTATAGACATGATACAACATCTAAGTTATACATCTATTCCTATAGACTACGGCTCTAAAAACAACAACTCGTATGCTAAACAAGGTTACCTAATTTGTCCCTAAAATTCTTTCTGAAATCCGGACATGAAGGCAACTAAGTATAAAGACATATAATTTGTTGTTAGCCACATTTAAATCTTAAAAAATCCTCAAAACTAAACATGTTTCATGCCAAGTTCCTAAGGAATTCTAAAATTAGTGGGAGCAGTCCAAGTCCTTATCTATGACTTGTCTTCTAAGGTCAGTAGGAGCAGTAAAAAGTCCTTATCCATGTCTTGCCTAAAAGTACAAGAGGCGTGGGGAGAGACAAAGTTAAATTTAAACTCTGAATTTAACTCCGATTACACCTCTTGTACACCACGTTGCGTTAACACTGATCCACTTGCTCACACTGAGAAAAAATAATTACTCCTAATATACCTGACTTAAATAATCAAGAGGAAATCTATGAAAATATTAATGCATTTTGCTTCAACCCGTTAAAACCAGCTTAGTAGGTCATCAAGGCATGAAGTTGCCTATCAACTTTGATGCTTATGAACCTACCTTAATAAAGCCTTAGTAGGTCATCAAGGCATAAATTACCTATTAATTTTGATAATTATGATCCTACCTTAATAAAACTTACATGGATATTGGAAAGATTACTCGTCATCTCTCTAAAAGCCATTATTAGCGATCAATAAATTCATCTGATGGAATAAAGCTATCATCAATGAGCTTAACTCCCTAAATCAGAATAACGTTAGAAGTTTAGTTTTTCATAGCTAAACTAAGATCCGAAAGGAGAAATTGAACATTATAAACCGTGGTTGGTTCCTAAAGGCTATTAACAAGTTGATTTATTTTTCTAAAGGATTCTTTGAGTGATCATCCTTGTCCTTATTACTCCCTCATAATTATGAGTGACATTTAACGGACTTATAAAATATCTTTCCTTAATACTCACTCAACATAAAGACAAGTTCATAAACTAAACTAAAGGTTTCAAGCCTGAAAGTTAAAGAACACTTAGTCTTTAAGATGATTAAATTCATATAAAGGGTTAATGTAAGCAAACTTACAAGTGAAATTTAAAGTTCGATGAAATTATAAATGTAACCATTCTTCATCAAGAATAAGTGGATAAATGGGCCTACCTTAAGATGAGTGGAAACAATTAATACAAAACTTGTAACACCCCAAAATTTCATGACCTAAGTATATACGTGTGCTATATTTGTTAAGTAACTGAAATACATTTGATATAATATATATACGTATAATAGAGAAACGTCACGATTCACGTACGAATATTCGGCACGACATTCGAGGAAACGTCAAGAGACGAATTTATAAAATATGGTATATAACGGAAAATAAAGACCGTGGGCACAAACGGTTCTCAAATCCGAGTTGTAACGAAGCGGGAAAAGGCAAAATAGTGATTTAGGCCCGGTTTATAATAAACTGTATTTAGACACGAACGTCACTAAAATAACACCGAGGTGAAGTTAGAGTATCAGCTAATGCTAAATACTTGATTTATAATCGTTATAAAATATATTTGCGATGTTCGGCACGAAAAACGGTGGAATTGGTAACCGTTGCTGTTACACGATAATAACCGAAATTAAATCGGTTAGCCGTTCGAGATAACATTAATGATTTAGCAAAGTATGAATAATTATTATAATATCTATGAATAATTTCAGTCGAGAAGACGTATTCGGTCTGTCAAACGGCTGCGATCGCGACGAAGATTAGACACGCTTTCTATCGCGTAATAACTCAACGCTCACCGGTTACGTTTTAACCGAAGGATAAATATTATGATTATATTTATTGGACTCACGTAGTATTATAGATATTCGGGAATTTTTATAAACCGCTATTATTATATTATTTTGTTAAACGGGCTCGAAACACGGGTATAATACCTACCTATTAAATAGTATACCACATTAAAGAAAATATCCATTGCTTGTTCCCTACTTCACTTCTTAAAAGCTGTCAAATATTTTGATTACTCATTAGCATACGTGTTCAATTCCTTCGTTATGTTGTATTCTTCATTTCAAGAGATGTGCATCTAATCTGTAGTATATATACTACATATATGTTGACAAACCGAAACACAATTCACAATTCAAATCAAAATAATCCAGTACATGACAAAAAAAATGAGAAGAAAAAGAGAGAGAGAAAGAAAACTGTACATGCCTCCCCCCCTCTCTCCCTTTGTTTTTCTGGCAGTTGCTCCGGCTCCACCCACCTCCTCCGATGAACCTAGCGGCAACAGCATAGAGCCGCAAACCCGACGAGCACCCTCCGTCTGTCTTCTCCGAGCATTTTGCCGACATCCAGCTCCTTCTCCGATTGTTTCTCCGGCTACTGCAGAACCCCAGCTCCACCGACGACCAGATTCCCCCTCTCTCTCGTTTTGCTTTGCCAGTAACCCAACAGCACCATGCTCCCTCGTTTTCCGGCGACGCAGCAACCGGCGAACCAGGAACCCCCGTGACCTTCTCCGTCCGTCCGTTTTCCCGGCTACGCCACCCCGTCGCTACGTCCGATTTCGCCGACGACTGCACCCCCTTCTCCCCCATTTCTGTTCGACAACATCAGCGGAAAGCGGGTGACCTGCTGTTGTTTCCGGCGAAAGCAGAGACCCAGCAGCCCCTCGTTCTCTTTATTCCGGTGAAGCTTAGCCCTACTTTTCCTTGTTTTTCCGGCATCTCACGGTAGTGACGATGAACGGCCGGACAATGGCAGCAAGAGGTGGCAGGTGAGTTGTTGGTAGCAGTAGAAGGTGGTGGTTGCGGTTAGAAATTTAAACCGGTGTCGGGAATGAACTCGTGAACGACACAAAATTCGGTTAAGTTTGGTTGATTTTTCAATGGCGTAACTCGGTCCAAACGACAAACCGACAACAAGGAAATGCTCGTGGCGAGAAACTAGTCGGGAAGGACTATTTATTTGTCCAAATCGGACACCGCTACTATTCAGTTATTTTGGACTCATTTCACGACTCGTCAAAGAGGTAATCACTTTATATTATTTGTTATCATTTCAAATATCACTATCGATTAAAGTTTATAAAATCGATTAAATGATATAAAAGTATTCGAGACATATAAATATATATATGAAAATATATATGTATTTATTAATAGATTTTATTAAATTGAAAATAAGAAGTTAAATACTAAATATATATATAAACTTAGATATTTAATATAAATATTAACGATAATGATAAAGTAATTATCGGGTTAAAGAATCTATATACACTATAAAAAAGAAAAGATTGATGCTGAGGTGGCATCACCAGAGCCCTCCTCAGCATCATTTTCCCGCCTAAATCACCCCTACTTATTTACACACGGATCCTTTTATTAACCCGTAAAATCAATTAGATACCCGTCCCAACTTAAAACCCTAATCACACGTCATTACCCTCATTCGCGCACAATCTTCTCTCCCTCATTCACGCACAATCTTCTCATTCACGCTGCTCTTCAATTCTCGATTCATCTATGATCGCTGTCAACCATCTCTCATCCATCTTCATCGGAATCAAACCTATTCACTCCAACACATCGTTAAACTGAGAATCACATAGAAACTGATTTGGATGGACCGATTTTCCGGTCGGTATTTGGATGGAGATTGTTTGTGTCGATTGATCTGTGAAGACGAAAAGGAAGATCATCGTTTTTATTGTAGCCCTAAAATTGATATTGTTATCTTTCTAGCCTTTAATTTGGTTGCTGATTAATCATCATTTTTGACAACAACACAGTTTTGGCGTTTAATTTATATTTAGATAATGTCTGCAAACTAACTTTGCTACAATAGGGTTCTTTTCTTCTTTTAGGAGAGCTACGACTAGAGTCGACTACTGTAACAGCCATACACATTTATCTGCTGTTGAAAGATCTCAAGGACGTCATTGGCCGGTAATAAACACCAAATCACTTTTGCTTATATTACGTCCATAGAATCTGACCCACTTGCTTATTAACCTCATATACAAACTGCTCTACTTTTGTAGGTGTAATCAAAGACAAACAAAACTTACAAAATAAAAGTTTGCAGTCATAGATTATAATGATCCGAGCCTACACACTAAAGAGGCAGCAAGTTGTTCCTTTTTTATCTTAAAAATCCCATGTTCAAAGATTTTTTTCTTATATATTCTGGAGTTTTGTGGTTAGAATGTTTATATGAAGGCGAGGTTTTTAGCCTTTATAGGATAAATTTCCATTCTCCCCTTTTGGAGTTTGTGCAACTACTTTTTATAGTTTAGTTTTCTTGTTGATTTATCCTTATCATGTGTGTTTGTGTGTGCATGATTTCCCTATAGGAGGCCATCAACAGAGATTCGGGGTTCACCTAAAAACAATTAGTTTTCAGGTGTTTATGCTTAAAAATCTCTTCTTGCAGAGCATCCTACTAAACAACCATTGTAAGTTAATATCAAATGCTTCATACTTATGTATGGGATCAATTTACTAGGTGATCCCAGAAGTAATTAGTTAAGTTATGTGATGTTATGTATGGTCAATTTAAAAGATATTTATTTGAATGGTAGAAGGAATTGTGCAAAAAATAATCATCCTTTCCTCTCATAAGATCTTAGTATATATGTAGAGCCATGGAGGCTTTTTTTCCTCCCATCAGATCTTATAAAGATGAAAAAAAAATTCTCTTTTTGCACCTCTATAAAAAACAGTAAAGGGGAAAGCTGAAAGTTGAGTGAAAAAATTATACAAAAAGAAGGGAGAGAGAACATGGTGACAAGCCTACTAGGATCTCAAAGATTAAACTTCAATGAGGTACTACTTTCTTCATGATTAGTCCAATGTATATTTGATTTGAACAATTGAAGTTTCTGAAAGTTATATGTATATATAAAAGTGGGTTAACATTGCAAATTTATACAATTTAACTATATGGATGTGAGTTTTCAGATTGAAAGAAATTATATGACATGTTATTCCATGAAATCTCGTGTTTTATGTTAATTGTTGTTATTTTTGTGACTTGATATTATAGCGAGCTATTTGAGCCTGTTTTCATGTGAGTTTGTTCTCATACATGTCCCACTTATTATTGACACAAATTCATGTATTTTAATTGACAATTAATGATTTTACTATTAATTATTAATAAAAACCTATATATGAAAGCACTAGACAACAAAACAAATTCATCATCTAGACCTGGGGTTGGAATATAAGGCAGAACATTATTTTGATGATAATTTGAGTTTTTTAAGAGAATTAATCAATAATAATTGAATCATTAATTAACAATATTTTTTTAACCTTAATTTTCATAGTTTCTGTAACTTAATTATCAAATAATACGGTATATGTGTTTACACTAAATTGATTTTTTAAGGATAGTAATCAATTATTGAGTAATTAATTAGCAATAGTTTTCAAGCCTTAATTTTCGTAGTTTTCTTAATTTATTAAATTATCAATTAATATTGTATGTTTGGTATTTTATATATTTGGTAACCTAGGAGATATGAACATTTTATATTAATTTAAAAAAATATAACATATTCACTTTCAAACAAATTCGTTTTTAAAAATATTTCAATTCCATCTTAATGGAGCCAAAAGTAGTAACATTATTAAACGAACTTGACAGTTATGACAAACCACTCATCTATTATGAAGTTATTTTTTGTTTTCCCTTTCTTTGATTTTTTAAATATTGAAACCAAGGCTCATAAGGATAATTAGTTGCTTGATTAACATTTCTTTTCAAAAACCTTGCTGTTAACTTATTTTTTGTTGTAGAATTTGATACTGATGAGCACATGAGGTTAGTGTTGATGCCCATTTTGACTTTAAGCAGGTTAGAATGTTAGATATGCTTTCTTTTTAAATATTTTAATACTTGCTTGAAAGAGTAGAGTGGTTGATCTATACATACACAGTGCATATATATGTATGTTGTGTCAAGGGATCAAGTTATTCACTTTAGCAATGCACGTGTTTTTATTGGTATATTTTCTATACTGATTACTTAGGCATTTAGGAACTTCTGATGTGAATGCAGTCAAATTTCACAGTTGCGAAAGAGTTGGTCAACACATAGCTAGCATATTTTGGAGTGAAGGTTATCAAATTGCCACAAAAGTCAGATGCATTGCCTTAGTTGGCATATGTTTGCAAATATGTACCTCGAAATTTTGTATATTAACTGTTTTACTAATAAGAGAGAGTGTTATAGCACTATTAGTTACTCAAACCACAACCAATACTTATAATCTTATTTTTTTTTACTGTTTTGGTAAAGCTGACTTTTTTTGGCCAAAAACTAAACTTACACTCACTTAAGCAATTTAAAAACAATGTGAACATATATTTAAGGTAAAAATTTATGTAAACTATGTAGTAAAAAAAGTTGTTGTGTAATAATTATATGTAAACTTTTTGGTATTTTATTACTAACTATATAAATTTTCTTTGAAAATAACTGGATTTTATATTAGACAATACTAATTAACCATTACTAACTGTAATTGACCATCATTAACACTAATAAATATATAATAATAAAAAACTGGATTCTATTTTAGATAGTACTAATTAATAATTATCAATCTTAGTTGACCATCAATGTCACTGATAAATATATATAAATATAGAATAGTATAATTTCATTTATGTAATATTATTAACCCAATTTTTACAATCTCTAAACAACCTAAATTTAAGGATATTAATATCTTTATATTTATTTGAGAGTAAATTATCGTATGCATTGGAGACTAATTTATCTATACTTTACGAGATATTATTGGGTATGCTTATTACATTAATTTCTGTAGCTATGATTTATATTTTAAGTTAGAACTTGTTTACCTGCAGGAAATGAGAAATGAGTTGTAGGAAATGAGCATAGAGTTTGACTTCAAACTTCAAAAGCATTTAGATGCTTTATGCTTATTATTATATGATGTAGACATGAGTATTTAAAGTATAAATAAGATTTTTACATTAAAATTAACCTTACAATTGTATTTAGATTATATTTGTAGTTAACATCAAACAAAATATCATAAAAAGAATATTAGAGGTATTTAAATTGATTAGACCATCTCTTTAATTCATGTGGCAACTATTTGTTTGTTTATGCGTGGAAAGTCTTGCTTACCTTTAAAATGTAAACTTAATGTATAATTTCAATGGTAAGAAGTATATAACTATTTATATAGTATATATTTTTCATTCCGACCCAAGAAGTATTGCGTTCAAATAAATATTCAACCTTGAAGTATATATATGTAATCGAATGTTGCTTTTTTTTTCTTTAATTCCATTTATCGAATTATATTTATTATAATATGTTATTATAAGTGTTAAGTTTTTAAAAAAAAATCCGCCCGTGCGTGGCACGGGTATATAAAACTAAGGGTTAAGAGCAGGGATGGACTAAAACTTCTCATATTGGATGAAGATGGAAAAGTGACAAACAAAACATGAAATATTGTTTATAAGTCTGTATTCTCAAGTTTGTAACTTTTTTATATTGGCGAATGTTTATTTTTTTCTTTAATTCCGATACTCGAATTAAATTTATTATAATATTTTAAAATATGGATTCATTTTTTTAAAATCCACCCGTGCGTCGCACGGGTATCAAAAACTAGTGTTTAGTATATATTGAAATATATATATATATATATATATATATATATATATATATATATATAAAGTGTTTAATGTTAAAATTAGGATTTTCAGAGGAAGGTTTTGCTAAAATCAACCAATTAGGACAATATTAGGGCTTGATATATTGAAGGATATTATGAAATGATATTATAAACAAAATCCCTAAGTTTATTTCATTTTATAAAAAGATTTTGGTATTCATTAAATAAATATATGAAATTAGGGTTTTCTATACGCTGTGCTATCAAACCTGAGCAAACGGTGATGAACTAAGCTATGAAAATTTAAAGTACAATATAAAATGTTATAATGGATAATACCCTAAGTTGGTTTTGAATAAAAATGAGTTTTGATAAAGAAATGAGAAAAATGAGAAATTAGGGTTTTCGAATATGATTATTTAATATAAAATAATCCGAAGGGTATGGGGAATTGATTTTTTATATGGAACTATGTTTATATATATAATAAATATATACAAAGTTAAAATGGATAAATGATAAATTATTTAAAATACTGAGTTAATCGAATATTTAGAAGTTCACGCGGACCGAAAGGGTAGACGCCTGTACACTAGGGTTTCTGGCAAAAGCGAGGGTGTTGCATAAATCCTAACTAGGAAATGGCATCCCTCACTGGGTGATCTTGGAGTGAGCGTTTACTTATAGGAATGCGTGTCTTCGTATTATCGTTAAATGGAAAGGATAACTGCCTAAAGGGCATTTTGGTTATTTTGACCTTTAAAAAGGAATGACCTTAATAATTGAATATTATTAAGGTAATAAGATGTTAAAATAAATATAGGAAATGTTTATTATAATAAACCTTGCGTTAACGCCATACAATACGCGATTAGGTTTAATTGGAAGGCATAACGGAGGTTTGCCTGAATTAACCGCTTAAGAGAATAAGGTGAGTTCTATGAGCCCACTTTTAAATGTTTTAAAGGTTTTACTGTTTTCGGGCTGATATACATTCAATATTAATACTTTTAAAGTAATTGAAATGCCTTGTGCATGTTTTGTGTTAATACACATACGTGAAATGTTATAATGGTTATAACTGTTTTAAAGTTGTTATTACCTGCTATGAACTCCTTTCGGGAAGGTTATAATGTGTGGTTAATAAAGATATTAAACGTTTTCAAGTAAAGTTTAAAAGGGAAATTTAGTTTTCCGGATAAAGAAAATAACCCTTGGGGTTAGTTTTAAAGTCTAAGTAAAAGATTGTCTATGTAAGAAGGAAGACTGTGGTTGTACAACTAAAAGCGGGGAATGACGGTTCCCCGGGGTAGCGACGGTTACTCTATGACTGATATTTGGGTGACGACGGTTGCTCGAGGAGCTAACGTGGTTCCAATAGACAATGCTTAGAGGAATGAATGATTTGGTAAAATTCTGTTATAGGTAAAAGATGAATGGTTAAATGTTTTCGTATAATTCTGTTATGTCTTATACATGATAAAAGATTAAAGGTTAAATGTTTTGGTATAACTCTGTTATGTTTTATACCTGTTAAATGTTTATAGGAGCCGTTAGACCCCAATGTTTGAGGTAACCTTTCAAGGAAAGGTAAAAGTTTTAAATATTTAGAACTCACCAGCGTAAGCTAACCTTTAAAAGCATGTATGTCAGGTATTGGTGATGTTTAAGTAGCAAGGGAAAGGCTCTAGCACAGGCAGATTAGATGGGCAAGCTATCAGGAAAGACTCGGTAGTAGACTGGCATAGCTATATATACGATCTAGTTATTAGATTATGTTGTTATTTTCCTTACTGTTGTACTTGGCAAATATATAAATGAATTTTTTTTAATTTCCGCTGCTTAGTTATCTTTGTTGTACCATGTGTTCATGAGTAAATCGGACACGTGACCCCTCCAGGAGCCAAGACTAGGAGTGGGTGTCACAAGTTGGTATCAGAGCCTTGGTTTAAGAGATTTAGATACTAGCACGGTATCTAGACTTAAACTAGGACTCTTGGTAAACAAAGTAAGGTAAGATAAGGAATGTAAATGCCAGTCAGGCTAGTCATGCCCATATGAAAAAGGTTGCACCAGTAACATAGGAGGTAGGACTTAGGATATGCAAGTGCGGAGAATACCCGATTGCAATTAGCTACTGTAATTTGATATTTTATCAAAATGAACATATCATAAGTTCTAACTGTTGTGTGGTCTAGTGCGGGGTAGGTTAATCTACAGTGAGATACGTGGTTAATAACTGTATGAATGCCTAGAGCAAGGTAGTTTTAAAAGACCGGTTTTTAGAATTACCGGTAAAGGAGGAAAGGAAATGTACGGACACTAGAAATAACTGTGATGAGGATAACTGGGTTTTGAGCACATCATAATTATATAATTGTATAGCGCTTGCAATTATCTAATTATTATGAATTCAAAATTTGGAGACTTCACATCACATGAGTTCTGAAGTGTCAGACTAATTTGATCAGAGAATCAGAAGATTAGAGATTGTGACATCCGAGAATTCCGAGGTTAAGTTCCGTTAGACAATCTCCGTTAGTTACGTTATAAGTGTTAACTTAGTAACTAATACTTAACTAGGCCGAATACGTCCACGACCTTTGGTTGATCACCGAACCCGTCCATATGTGTTTATTTATTTAATTGCCACTATGTGGAATTATGTGCAACGTGTTTGTGTATTTGTGTGAAATTCATGAATCGTGCTTATCTTGCTTAGAAAATAAAATTGGCCCCTTTTGGTTGCCAGCGAAACTACCGAGTGAAACTGTAGATTCGCTCGGTAGCTAAACTCTTGATTCACATGCATTCAGAGTTAGTTTCGCTCGGCCAGCGAAACTGCCAGCGAAACTAGCTCCTGACCTATATATTTTATAAAACCCTAAACCCTCATTACTTACATCATTTTCTCTAAAACACACACACACTCTCCACCTTCTCTCTCGTGAACTCTGGTCAGCCGAGAACCACCACGAGCCGCCGTGATCTTAGCCTCGAGACATCACCCATTCGGATCCTAGATCAAACCGTGAGTCTTCAAAACCATTTTCATGCATTTTCTATGTGTTTTCTTAAAAAGCATGCTTAGATCTTCATGAAATCGTGTATGCTTGTAATATGATGCTTAGGAATGCTAGATCTATCATAAAGTCTGTAACTTTACGTGTGAAATCAAGCCATAATGAAGATTCATGCTAGTTAGGTTAACTTTGTGCTAAAAAATGAGCTTTGAGGTGTTTTTGGTGATTTGATGATGAAAACTCATGTTTAAGGTGTTAAATTTGCTTCTGTGATGTTGGTAAATGTTTATGCATGCTAGATAATGAATTACATGATGTACGGAAGATGTTAGATAGATTTTTGGGCTGATTTACGTGTTTTCTGCGTTTAGCGAAACTGTGCTGTTCGCTGGGCGAAACTATTTAGCGAAATTGTTTGAATATTCATCCAGCGACACTATATAGCGAAACTATAGTGTCGCCGGTGAAACTAAGCATACCTGCTCGAACGAAACAACCGAGCGAAACAACCATAAACCCCTGAACGAAAGTTCAAACCAGTTTCGAGCGAACCTCTGCTAGCGAAACCGTGTCATCAGTTTCGAGCGAAACTGGCTAGCGAAACTGTGTCATCGGGTAATCCCTAGCAAAAATGCTGCCTGTGCACATAGCGAAACTGTGTAGCGACACTGTCTAGCGAAACTGTGCCAAGACCAAAACCCAAACTTGTGCAACTTATTTGAATGTTATGCCATGACTTACATGATTATGCAATAATGAAACATGCTTTGATTTCTGAGTTATGTGAACCCTCGTTTACGATCAACCATCGGTGTCGTGTGTCGGTATGTCGTGTCATAGTTCCAACGTGCTATGTTATGTGCCATAGTGACGTAAGTTAAAGATTAGACACAAAACTAATACTTAAGACCTAAACGTGTTCTTAGGTCTTCGTTAAGCAAACAATACTTGGATTATTTAGCAAGTGTAGCAGTGCAACCAAAGGTGAGTGTCACTAACCCGTTTACTGTGAGCCCGTTTGGGACACACTGAATAACTTAATGAAAAACAATGCTGACAACCTTATGAGTGCTATGCACCTCTTTTATGAACTTGAAACCTTATGAGTGCCACGCACCTCTTTGATAAACTTGAAGTGTTTTATGGGAAACACTTGTGGAACTTAAACAAACTATTTCTGAAACGAAACTGAAAACATTTTGAGATTCATGAGAATCTGGTAAACCGTTTTAATATGGCTAGTGTAGGTTACAGTCTAAACCACATGATATCACATGATCTCTAAGGATTGCCTTTTAACTGAAAAAGTCCTCAACTTAATTGTGCCATTAATTGTAAAGCGATGGGATGTTGGGTAGATCTACTGGAGTTTGACAAACTCCGCCCCGTGACACTAGAGGTGCACGGAGGTACAATATCAGCCTATCTGACCGTGATCCCGAGAGGACACGGGGGAGGCAAAGCCGCGATGACGTATGTCCGCAAAACAAAATAGATGATGGCAATGCCACTACAATACTTATTAGTCAGCTTTGGTACAAACTTCCTTAGTGCATGGAACAACGGATTAGCTACCCGCGATATCGGTTGAGCACTTTAATTTTACAAAACTAGTACATACCCGATAACGCATGTTACGGACATTACTTTTACTAAATCACGCTACTATGATTATGGACTGGTGTATTATCACTGAGCATTGCTTTTCACAAATAAATATTACATAAGTATATGTTGACACAATTATGATTATGAGACCGGGCCACTGCGTGACAAGCCCACTATGAACTCACCAACCGTTAGGTTGACACTTGCGTGGTTTAAACTTTTGCAGATCGCTGAGGAGTATCCGGAGCGGGTTGGCATGGCACATGAAGACATTTTACTTTTGTTTAAATCAATTTGGGAATTCAAAACAATGATTTTGTAAAGCACGTGGTTAGTGCTAAGACTACATTTTCCGTTGCGTATTTTGAGACTTTATTTATGACATATGTTTGGACTTTACTCTGATTCGTTTAGTATTTGTAACTAATGGTTGTGGTCCTGGTTTGCTCGCACCCCTTAACGGTATAAACTCCGTTAGTGGTTAATTGGGGGTGTGACAGATTGGTATCAGAGCCATAAGTTGCAGAGAACTGCAATCATTTTTTAAAAACGATTTGGAAACTGCAACTTGAAACCTTAGTTACAAACGAACAAACAAATTCCCAAAACAAAAATTTTCAAGTGCCAACCTGGGATACTCGCTCTGCTGTGTAAGTAAATGCTTCGTACGTATGTATATATATATATATATATATATATATATATATATATATAAACCGTGTCTAAGTAGTCTAATGGAAAACCTTAGGGAAAATTTTCACACACGAATACGAAATGCGAACGCTAATACGCACACTATTCCGGGGAAAGCGACAACGAAACGATGCTACACGCTACGTCCTGATTTCTACTACGATGACTACGCCGACAGTGACTTTTATGGGAAGGCCGACTTTCGACGATAGTACTTACGACTTACGATGTTCTCCGACGACGCCTCAATTTTGCACGAAAATTTTTCTGGACTAATAGTGGGATAACGGGAAATTGTTAATATACATATTATGGGATATGTATAGAGTATAACTGCGACTGAACACTGGCTACTTTAACTATCCAGAAAATGCCTGGAAAAGGACACGGAAGGAACAACATTAACCTGACACCTGCACAACTGCAAGCTATGATAAACGAGCACGTGCAAGCCGTAGTGGCAGCCGTCCAAGCTACATTCGCCGCACAGGGTAATTATTATGCCGGTTAAGGCACAAAGCGATTATATTTTGACTTGTTTAAACTTAAAACCCGAACTATTTATGCATCAGGAAACCCCCATCACTGCACGTTTAAGTCCTTCATGGACTGCAAGCCAATAACGTTTTCCGGCGAGGAGGGAGCGGTAGGACTCCTCAGGTGGATCGAGAAGTCTGAGAAGGTCTTCTCTATGTGCAACTGCCCTGCTGAGAACAAAGTGAAATATGCGACTGGTACCTTCGAGGGAGCTGCTCTCACCTGGTGGAATGCCGAAATCCAGATGATTGGGTTAGATGCGGCTAATAACATGGAATGGGAAGCGTTTAAGGAACTGATTATGGAGGAGTACTGTCCCCGTGACCAAGTAAAGAAGTTAGAGGGTGAATTCTTGAATCTGAAAATGACTGGGTCTGAAGTCAAACAGTATACTGCGCGTTACCATGAGTACGCGGTCTTGTGCCCAACAATGGTGGATGCTGAGTTCAAACGCTCGAGCCTTATTTGGAAGGCCTTGCGCCTCAAATCAAAGGACTAGTGACTGCCAGCAACCCCACAACCGTGCAGCAAGCCATCCGTTTGGCTCACAAGCTTACTGATCAGGAAATTGAGAAAGGTACACTTCCTGCAAAAGCCTCAGAGAAGACTGCCTTAAGTGGCAAGAGAAAAGCTGGTGATGAAGCTCCTGAAAACTCAATGAACAATCAGAGTGTTGGAAACAGCACTGGGAGGTCTTTTAATTCCCAAGGTCAAAGCAAAAGGTCTGGGAACAACAGTGGAAACAACCGCCAGGGCGGTAACGGTCAAAGTAACTACAAGCACTACGTCAAAAAGTGGCTTTGGCCACGGTTTTTTTGATAACGCATAGCCACTGTTTTGAAAAAAGCGTGGCCAAAGGTAA
Organism: Deinandra increscens subsp. villosa; assembly: GCA_039602395.1. NCBI lineage: Eukaryota > Viridiplantae > Streptophyta > Magnoliopsida > Asterales > Asteraceae > Deinandra > Deinandra increscens. The sequence continues at coordinate 21,550,078 of JBCNJP010000017.1, forward strand.
GAAATTCTCGTTTTAGCCACACATATTTTGTACCCGTGGCCAAATATATAGCCTTTGGACCCTTTTAGCCACGTATTTTGTTGTTTATGTGACAACAACAATCAGTTACAGTGGCTTTAGCCACTGTTTTACAAAAACATGTGGCACTTATTTGTCACACTTAAAAAAGAGTGGCGAAATGCACCAAACGGCGACGGAATTTTTATGATTTTTTATTCGTGTGACCAAAAGGGAATGTATGGCCACGCTTAAATAATGTTGTGTGACGAAAGAGTAGATTTTATTACTTAGTAAATTAAAAGAAAACAAAACTATTAAGTATATATTATGTGTGGCTAAATGTGAGCAATGGCCACGCTTTTTACTTAGTTATGTGGCTAAAAGCTAGTACATATGGCCACTGTTATTAGGTTGTGTGACTAAATATTAGATGACTAATGGTCACGGTACGTTGTGAGTGACAAACATCTATTACCTATGGCCACATATATTAACCGTGACTAAATGGTAGGTTGTGAGTGACAAAAATCTATTTTATGGTCACGGTAAAATATTAATCGCGTGGTGAAAAAGATAAGATTTGTGTTTATATATATGTTTATCATTTTTTATTATCTTGTGATATGGCCACTCATATTAAACATTGGTTGCGTGACAAATTATGACAAATGGTCACGGTATATTAATTTTAGGTGGCTAAAAGAAGAAAAACAGTCGACGGCGCTTGTATCGATATATACAATCTCTGTATCAGTTTTCATCATCATTTACTTTATCTTTCAAATCTCCATCTACCACGCCCCTCGAGTATCGATATATACTATCTCTGTATCAGTTTTCATCATCATATCCACCATGACCCTTTTCTCCCAGTCTTTCTCTCTCTGTTTTTCGTCCATCATCGACGGCAAAAAATGTGGAATTGGCATCATCCGTATGTGGAAAACGGTAAGTTATCATCTTCACCACTGAAATTCGATTGAAATTTTCGTCTCAGATTTGGTAATTTTATCTTGTGCAGGGAAAGATTGCACTCTGTATCTCCTGCGAGCAGATTTTAAGTTATTGTGGAAACCATGGAGACGAGGAGTCTCTAATGGTTCATACAAATGCTTTACTGCGAGCAGATTTTAAGTTATTGTGTAATTTTATAACAATCAGCAGTAAGGGCCCATATGAGGTTTGCATGCCCTGTTTGTTGCAACCCTAAACTTGAACAAGGTAGTTGATCTCACTACCCTCCTTTCTTTCTTTTACTCATTCCTTGATTAATTTATAATGTGCTTGATAAATTATGATTTATTATTGTTATTAATAATAGATCTAACTTTAGTTGCAACATTGGGTGGTACCAATCACTCAAATGGCCCGGATAACGATGTTGGATTGTGGAAGGGGAACGATGTAGCAAAAGAGATGCTTGTTCACCATTTTCAGTTCCCTCAGCCCCAGACAATCTGAAAACGAAAATGGCGGACGAAGGCGGTAGGAAATCAGGAACCGTGAAGTGGTTCAACGACACCAAGGGTTTCGGCTTCATAACTCCTGGGTGCTTCTCTCGCTTCTGGCCCCATGAACCTGATTTCTTCCAGCCACTGCTTCACCATGTGAGAAAGCAGCAAGTACGTAGCCGTTATATGATGATTCTCAGGCAATCTCTCTAGAGCACCATGTGAGAAGCAAAGAGGGATTTGTCTTCAGCCGCTTCTTATCCCTTTAAGTTAGTAGTTTTAAAGTTGTAATTTTATAGATCAATGTATTAATGGAATCATACACCCTTTGGATTATGTGTATGTAATTGTGTTTGTTAAAGCAACAATGTGAGAAAGCAAAGAGGGATTTGTCTTCAGCCGCTTCTTTTCCCTTTTATGTAATGAATTGATTTTTAATTTAATATAATGTATTTTCATCCGTTTCTGTTCATCTTCTCTCAATCCGGATGAAATCTTCTCCCTAAGGTTATAGTCTTCTACATATATATATATATTAGGTTGTGTGACTAAATATTAGTGTATAGAGAATTGTATTCAACCAGAATGATTTTAATTCACTAGATAATGGGTTTAAATACATGGGAATATCCAATAGACTACGAACAGAAATAACAACTATAGTATATATAGTTCATCCTGAAGAACTCTAGTTTATCCGGTTCATCCTGAAGAACTGTAGTTCATCCTGAAGAACTGTAGTTCATCCTGTTCTATTACTGAATAATTACTCTTGATCCTGAAGAACTCTAGTTCATCCGATTCTATTCTTCCTGTTCTTCCTGAGGAATTATAGTTCATACGGTTCTGTTCTTGTTAGTTCATACGGTTTTGTTCTTGTTCCAATTTATTGAAGAATTAAAATCTAGCCAGTTTATAAATCCTGTCATCCACTATTAGACAATCAAAAGTTATAAATTGTAGCAAACAAGGCTTGAACCTTCATACGGTTCTGTTCTTGTTAGTTCATACAGTTTTGTTTTTGTTCCAATTTATTGAAGAATATAAAATCTAGCCAGTTTATAAATCCTGTCATCCACTATTAGACAATCAAAAGTTATAAATTGTAGCAAACAAACAAGGCTTGAACCTTCATACGGTTCTGTTCTTGTTAGTTCATACAGTTTTGTTTTTGTTCCAATTTATTGAAGAATATAAAATCTAGCCAGTTTATAAATGACTGTCATCCACTATTAGACAATCAAAAATTATAAATTGTAGCAAACAAGGCTTGAACCTGGGTCAGTCAAAAGAAAGGAACACACTACAAGATTAAGAAGAACCATTGAGACAGAAGTGTTAATTGGTTATATTTTAGCCAGAACTTATTTAATTACTACCATCACATAAGAAATAATTGATAAACAAAATTTGCGTTGCTAAAGGTAATAAATAGACACGGTAAAAACAGGATTTGCGTGGTAAAGGTAATAAATATACACGGTTATCTTGGCCTGACCTTTCCACTTCTTCCCACCATAGCTGGTAGCGTGCCCTGTCAGCTGCCTTTAAATTTCCACTTTTTCACCACCAAAATCTTCTGTACGAACGTATTTCCTGATCAACAAGAAAAAAAAACTTCGATCGATCAATGGCTGCCTTCGGTAAACAATGGAGGATTAGGGGTGTTAATGAACCAGCACCCTACTACGGCGAGACTCCCCGTAAGTGTATTTTCACTCAACAATGGCTGTACGTTTTTATTTTTAGGGTTTTATGTTTTTTAGTTACTTACTCTCTACTCTGCATTTGGGTTTTTAGGGTTTTATGTTTTTTAGTTACTTACTCTCTACTCTGCATTTGGGTTTTTTACAGGTGGTCGGAGGTTCACCCTAAAGGTCCATCACTGTGGCGATTTCCACCGGAATGCCGCCGGCCACGAAGTGTGGAAGGGAAAGGTAGATTATGTCGACTATGTCGACATTCGCAAATTTGATTGTAATGATCTGGATCAAATGGTGCAATACCTAAACCACACATCGGTTGGGTATTTCCTCATTTACTGGAGGATCCCGCCTCTGTCCATCAAATACGGGCTTCAGTATGCTGATTTCATCACTCCCGAAATTGTAAGGGATATGAAAATTCATCTCCAGGGACCAGAGGGGGAGAGAGAGCTGGATGTGTTTTTAATCCGGAATAGGGATTCCACCTACAGAACCTCCGAGTTGGGACCGAGAAAACCCCCTGGTCAAAAGCTGTTTCCTGATGACAGCAGCAGCAGCAGCAGCAGCAGCAGCAGCAGCTTCTTGGATGATGAAGACTATATGTCGGATGCTAGGTCTTAGCTAGTTAGATAGATTTTTGTATAGGATCTGATGAAAATCTTCCTCATGTTTTGTTTTGGTTAACACCATTAATTATATAGACGACAGATTTTATCTCAATCATTTAAGTTGATTTTATTCTAAATTTGATTGTTGCAAGTAGATTTTACAGTCAACTGATGTGATTTTATCCAATTTAGAAGTAAGATTTATCCTGTTTATAAATCGATCATCTCATCCAACCATATCAAAATGCCAACATATACTAACATTACATATGAATATATACTTCATGTAAGATCACAGTTATGAGTAAAATGGAGTCTGCTATGATTCATTGAAAATGTGTATGTATTTATAATAGAAGAAAACTGGTTAACCATCCTGAAGAACTTTAGAACTCTAGTTTATCCGGTTCATCCTTAAGAACTCTAGTTCATCTTCTCTCAATCCTCATGAACTCTTCTTCCTGAAGAATTGTAGTTCATCCGGTTTTCTCTTCTTCCAATTTACTTAAGAAGTAAAATTTATCCTGTTTATATATCATCTCATCCCACCATATCAAAATGCCAACATATACTACACTAACATAGCATATGAATATATCCTTCATGTAAGATCACAGTTATGAGTGAAATGGAGGTCTGCTATGATTCATTGAAAATGTGTATGTTATTAATTACAGATGAAAAGTGTATGAATAAAACTGTAACAACTATCATGTTAACATACAAACTGGATCAACAACTTATGCAATTGTACACAAATACAGGGATCAACTCTTCTTCCAGCCAACTTCATCCGGTTCCCATCTTGTTCTCCTCTTCAATAGCTTGTAACCGAAATTTGGCCTTCTTACATAGGAGACTTTCATGAAAGGTCCGTGTCATTATTCTGCTCTCAGTATCACCAATCCTGACAATATCTCGTATCTCATCTTCAGAAAGCCCATTTAGAGCATCCTGTAAGCTTCTAATTGTCTCACCTTCACTGGTGAAAATGTGATACATGTTTGTTTCTTTCTTATACTCCCAGTTGGTCACCCTTTTTCTCTTAATAAAAACCTGATGAAGCCTGTTACTTGTCATTATTAAATGGATTCGGTCTTTGTCATCCTGGCTCCATTCTGGATCTGGGACTGTACTATGCGTTGTGAATGACCCATCAGCTCTATAGACTACCAAATTTCCATCCTTATCAACTTCAAGTGTCGAAACAGGATTGTCAATGCTGCGTTGTGTGGCTTCGTCTACTTCCCCGTATAACTCATCCAAATACATCCTTATCCTCACCATTAAGGATTCCTCTTGTGAACACGCACCCTTCATATCAACACGTGACTGTCTAACATCACCCAACTCATGGTCAGTGAGGTTGCACATAGCTTCTTCAGCTGTAAACTTTAGTACCTCACATGAACTGGTTGTGAACAGGTATACTTTCGCTTCATCATCATACCTCCAGGAGATGATTCTTCTCCTTTCAGCATGGACATCTCTGTATTCATCCTCCTCATAGATCACTTTTCCTTTTCCCTTCCTAGCCACTGACTTTATTCTCTTGGTGGGTGGTTTTTCTGGTGACTTGGGTGGAGATGAGGGTTTTCGGGGTTTGTTTAGGTGAGGATGTGGTACAATGGGTGTGAAGTTATCTGCTCTAAACTTTGGTGGAATAGGCTTTAATTTTACAGGTTTAGGTTTTTTTTCTGGTCTAATAGTTCTAGCAGCAGGGTTTCTTTTGGGTTGCTGTGAGGCTAGAGTTCTGTTCAGACCAGAAAATGCACCTGGTAATGAGGGAGCAGTCGGTTGTGAGGCTGTGGTGGAGGGTTGAGATGATGAGAGATGAGGATCAGAGACAGTGTCAAACATTTCCTTGATAATGTTGATCTTTGGCTTCTTTTGCCGAGTAGTTTGCACATGAGCTTTACTCTTCTTTTCTTTGAGGTAGCTGATACCTTCAGGATGTATGGAGTCAAACAGAGCATGCATACCTGGTGGCCTTTTCACACCAGTAACTCTTTCCCTTTCAATTTGGCTCTTCCTGATAGCTTCATAGTCTTTTCTCAGCCTTGGCAATTTGCAAGAGTTGATTATTTTTGGGTCCTCCATCATGATTTCCTTGAAGTACCATTTATGAATCAGCAAGTCATCCTCCTCAGATAGAGTTTGATATCTAGTACCTTGCTTCTCTTGTTGATCCTGTTCTAAAGAGCTATCAACAAATCTATTTACATTCATCTCCTTGGCTTGATCAGCTCTGATGACTAGGATCATGTACATCCACTTGATCAAGTCATCACCCTTCATATCATCAACCCATGCATCAGTGAAACACTCCTTGCTTTTGAGCATTGCACTGAACTGACCTACTAAAATTTTGTTATCTTCACTTCTCTTCATCCGAATGATCCTATACTCATTACATAAGAGCTTTCTGTACATCTCAACTCTGTCTGAAAGACCTTTCTTTTCGGCTTTGGCAATTCTTTCTTCTATGTACAGATCAGATCTTCTCCTTGCTTCATTGATGAAGAACATTAGGTCTGCATTGTTGATGACATACTCATAAATACCTTCTTCTATGAGTAGTCGTTTCTGTTCTTCAAACTCTGCAATTTCCTTCTGTTCTTGGAACTTCTTTCGTATCTCAGCATTCTCCTTTTCATACTGATCCAACAGAGCCTTTGTAACAGGGTCCATGTCTTCTCTCTGACCTCCTGTGCTCAGATTATCATCATCCTCCATGTCAGTGAAACCAGAGATACTTCTCTCATCAAGAGAATCATCATCAGCAGGTTTTGGAGACTCATGAAGTGAAGTTGCAGCATTGGGACTGGCTTCCGAGATAACTTGCTCAGGAATTTCCTCAGCAGTGATTGGCTTTAAAAGAGGAATGGTGGGCAGAGATGGAGCACTCCTAAACCAAGTGCAGTTAAGAGTATTCCTAATCATCATTTTTCTCATGAAAGATAGAGCTTCAGGAGCTATATCCACATTTGTGGTTTGCAGATCACTCATCACGCTTGTGATAATCTGATTATCAGCAGTCACTTGCACCTGATGAAGATGTTCAACCGGATCAACTAGTTCAACCTGATCAACATGGCCTTCTTCCTCCGGATGAAGTTGTTCAACCGGATCAACTAGTTCAACCTGATCAACATGGCCTTCTTCCTCCGGATGAAGTTGTTCAACCGGATCAACTAGTTCAACCTGATCAACATGGCCTTCTTCCTCCGGATGAAGTTGTTCAACCGGATCAACATGGCCTTCTTTCTCCGGATGAAGTTGTTCAACCGGATCAACTTGTTCAACCGGATCAACATGGCCTTCTTCCTCCGGATGAAGTTGTTCCACCGGATCAACTTGTTCAACTTCATCAACATCTGAGGAAGACACCCTGTGCAAGATCCTATTTTGAATTAAATCTAGTTTTGCATGTGAATTTCATTTCAACGTATGCATGGTTGACAACCTTACCTATCAGTGGCTTTCACAGATTGTCCTGCCTTCAACCGTTCAATTTCTTCTCCTTGAGCTCTCACAATTGCACGGAGAGCTGCCAATTCATTTTCAAGTTTTGTACATCGAACCGTCAATTCAGTATGTGTCATGCTGCTCTCAACTGGTGTGTTGCCAGTATCTTTGAGCAAAGAAGAGCAAACAAGCCGACCTTGTTCATGCTCAGCACCCATGGTTTCTTGGCACCTGGGATTCCTGTTGTCAATCAAAGGTTCCTGAATAGGTTCCCTGACAGAAACAGTTGCCGTGGATTGGGTCTTAATGATGTTGGCACTGTCCTCAGGGTCCAGTGGGACTTCATGAGTAGTGTCAGCCCTTTCCACCTGACTTGCTTCATCACTACTGCAAGTCACCTTATCACCGGAATGTCGGTTGGGTGATTGAACCAAGTCCAGCAGTATATTCCCTGCAATAAGGGTTGGGGAATCTACTTCACGTGGCCTAGGTGATATACCACCCTCATTCTGAGGTAGTCCTGTGGAGGGTCTAGGTATAGGAGACCTAGTCCTCTTCCTTCTGGGTGATTGTGGAGTGCGTGTGGTATTTTTGGGTGTGGTTTTTGATGTGGACATCCTCTTCCTTTTGGTGGGAATGGTGGGAATTTGTATATCAGTGGAAGAGGATGGTCGGTCTGGTGTGGGCTCAACACTTGTTGGTGTAACAATGTTGTCACCAGGAGCAGTTTGCTCAGGAGCAGTCCTGGCCTTAGGAATAGGGTGTGATGTGTCTTTACCAAGGAAAACAGTTTTGTTCACTTGCATGTTAGAAAATGTTTTACTTGTAAAAGATTTTAGTTCAAGATGTTGATCAGAGATTTGCAGATTTGGAAATTCACAATTGAGAATGTGTTGGATGAATCTGGGGTACATGTAAAAGATCCTTTTAGGTTTTAGATTTTCCAGCATTCCATCAAATATCATTTTTGAAAAGTTAAAATTGAGGCCATTTACCAATCCATGAAAAGCGGATGATTGAGGTGCAGCAAGTTCATCCCACGCAGTTTTCTTGTGAGACAGGCAGTGGAGAATGGTATGAGCAAGATATCGCCAAACATAGGGTAGTTGTCCCTTTTTGATGGTCCCACAAGTTAAGTCACCCCCATACCCAATTGCTTCGTACGTCTTCAAGTACAATTCAGACTTGTAATCAGGATCACCTCCTGCATCATTGAATTTCAGATGCTTCCGTATCATTTCTTCAGTCAAACTAATCTCATTCCCATTGACTCTAGAGTCAATTTTACCAACCCCGTTGCTATCAACAGATTTTTTGGCTGAGTCCCAAAATTCAGCAATTCTCTGCTTGCATATTACAGGATTCACAGTTAAAGCAAAATGAGTGTTGGATTTCTCGAGGAAATCGTTCATTTCATCAAATAGCTTTGACTTATCAGACTTCTCGAAGTACGCTACAACATTGTGTTCGGCGAAGAACAGTTGAGTAGCCTTTGATGCAGCCTTTCGATTCAATTTGGGTGCCATTTGGTAGAAATTAGAGAGTAAGGTTTAGGTTTAAATCGCCAATTAGAAACCTGGAGAGAAAATAGAGGGTAACTGTTTTTCGAAAATGCAGTTTTACACTAACGGCAGTTCTTCTGGATCACAATGAACCCTAAGAATTGAAACAGGGGAAGTTATTGGAGTTTGCCCATTTAGTTGAAATTGGGATGGGGGAAATTTTTGATAATTTAATTTGGTTTAGAAAAATATTATTAACTAGGTTAGTAACCCGTAAAATATACGGGTTGAATTTTGATTCATAAAATGAGATAACTGAAAGAAAAAAAAAGATGAAAGATTTGAAAATTTAAGTTTAGAAATTTTAAAAGATTTGAAGTTTCATTACATTAATTAGAAATTTAAATTTTATTAAATGTAAGGTTCAATTTTATATTTATAAAGTTGAAATAATATATTGAATTTATTTTAAAATTTATATATTAATTTAATCTAGTGTTGACATGTGGACATGATGATGTGGAGGCCCTAGAAAAAGGCCATGTGGCAATCATTTTATTGCTTTATTAGGATTAAAGATTTATTTTAATTGAATCCACATCAATTAGGGTCGATTAAGACCGGTGAGGACAAATGAAGATAAAGTAGGACCAATTAGGACCAACGAAGCCACGAGGCCCAATTAGGGTAAATTGGGGTCAATTTGGGTCAATGAGGATCAATTAGGGTCACTGATGAAGACCAGTTATAACTAATTAACGAGGGTCGATTTTGCTCAATGTCGACCCCTTATGAGGACCAAATATCACCAATTAGGGTCTATTAGGCCGATTGAGGGCCAAATTACGCTCAATGAGGACCAGTAGACTGAATTAAGGTTGACCATGGTCATTTATGACAAATGAGTACCAATGAGGGCCAGTCACACTCAGTTAGGATGAATTAGGGCCAATGAAGGTCAATTATAGTCTATTCGGCTCGGTTAGGTTCAATGAAGATCACTTACGGTCAATTACGATCAATTAGGCTCATTTAGGACCAATTATAATCAATTGCGGTCAATTGGGCCTAATTGACTCAAATTTGTTGTACTACAAAGTAAATGGTAAACGATAAGTCTAGTAGGTCCTTATTGAGGTTAACTGACACTAATTGGTGCTTATTGGTCCATTTTGTTCAAATTGCTCCTCATTAACCCGAATTGCGCCATATTGGTACTTATTCTGTCTAATTGGCCCTCATCGGTCCTAACTGGCCCTAATAAGTCATAATTCATCCTTATTGGTCCTAATTGCTCCTCATTAACCCGAATTGAGCCATATTGGTACTTATTCTGTCTAATTGGCCCTCATCGGTCCTAACTGGCCCTAATAAGTCATAATTCATCCTTATTGGTCCTAATTGGTCCTCATTGACCCTAATTGAACCTAATTGGTCTTAATCGACGATCACTAACCCTGATTTACCCTTATTGGTATCATTGGTCCTCATTTTAACTAATTGGCCCCAATTAGTCCTAATTGGTCATACTTGATTATCAATCCTCATTAGTCACTTCCTTCATGCTCCGTCCTTATCGGTCCTATGAGCATAATCGACCTTCTCATTGAACTGGTCCAAATTCGTATTCATTGACCATATTAATTGACCATAACTGGTCTTCACTAAAGTATCTTTATAAATGACGCTAATTGTCAGTATTTAGTCCTCATTGAGTCTAGTTGGTCCTAATTGCTCCTCAACATCCTAACTGGATGTCGTTTAATATTTTTGGAAACAAAATTATTATACATGAGAAATTCACAACATGGCGGTACGTCTTTTGGTATTTTTATTCTGAATTGCATAGTAATTTATCATTTTCATTTTTGAGTTGTGTTTTAGTAATGTATCCGTTTTTTGTAGTTGCGTTATCACGGCCACAAGGCACATGTAAATAAAATCTTGTTTATTATATCTAAAATAAAATAATAAAGTTAATATATATTAAAACGTAATTTTGTTAATTAGGGCTTTTAACTCCGATCGTCATCCAGATCTGCTTAAAGGATCACAGTTATGGATTTCATCTTCAAGAAGAACCCGCTGGAAGAGCCACGTGGAGACATTTAATTAATTAATTAATTATGTTTATGTTTAATTATGTTTAATATACATATTGTTTATATTAATTTTGGGTTTTTTTATCAGTTTGAACAATTCCCCCCCTTTTAGTTAAAAATTTTCACCAAAAAATTTGAATTTCCCACCATTAGTTCAAACTACACCCAAAATTTCGAACTAAATTTACTTATTATCGATTCCCTCTCACTTTATCAGAAAATTTCCAATTAAAAACCTCCAGCGAATAACTAGGTCTTCTTTCTCATCCATTTCATTCACATCTTCCATGGAGCTTCAACAACGAATAGCTTCAACAGCCAGCGCTAGCGATTCTTCAGAAGTGGGATGTGATTTGGGAGACCATTCAGTCCAGAAAACGGTAATTGTCAAGTTATTCCGTTTCATTACTTACAATCTGTTTTCATAAAATTGTTTCTTTTGTTTATTATTGATACACGTTTAACTTGGGATCCCTGAATTTGTGTACAGTTACAGTTACAGATCGATAAAATTTCGTTTCATACAGAATTGATTAGGAATGGGTATATATTGCAGATATCCTCTCCATTCATTTCAACCCATTCATTTTATGCTAAATTAGTTATTTACCTTCTTAAATGACTGGGGGAGCATGCTAAATTAGTTATTTTTATGCTAGGAATGTTGAGGTCAAGCATATGCACATGTTTGTAGATTCATGTTACTGGTGAACCTCCTTTCTTCTTTATGTACACTGCTAGAAATGGTGAACTGTTTGTTTAATTATATCCACTGAAGACATGATGTGTTCTGCTCTTCCCTTTGGATGTCTTAAATTTGGGTATAACATATCAAATAATTAGTCAATAGGGTCTTTATGTGATGTATTAATAACTAAGAACTAATTTACGTTACTCTGGTCATTAATTACTAGCTAGGAAATGATCCTAGAGGACATATATAGGAATGTTTCCAACATTTTTTGTAGGTTCATGTTAGAGGGGTACAAAATAAAGAAATTTTAGTTTAAATCCCCTGTAGAAGAATAGAAGAATGTTGATGTCATGCATCTGCTACTCTGCTAGAAATGGTGAACTGTTTGTTTATATCCACTGAAGACATGATGTGTTCCACTCTTCCCTTTAGATGTCTTTAATTTGTGTATAACATATCAAATAATCAATCAATAGGGTCTTTATGTGATATATTAATAATTAAGAACTAACTAAGAGATAATGAATCAATAGGGTCTGCATGCTTTCCTATTTATGTACTTTGTTAAAAAGCATCTAACTACATTCTGTTAATTGTACAAAATTCAAGAATCGGTCCAACAACAGTGATGGTCAATTGGAAAAACTTGAGTTCGAACTTAAAGAGGAGAGACTTCTTAGGGATGAAAAAAATGAACAGATTAAGGCCCTCTTCTTGAAGATTCAAGAATCGGAGAAAAAACTTGATCTACTTATAGCTCATCTATCTGCAATTGGACCACCGCTACCACACAAACTTAATGCTCCGGCATCTACAGAGGTGAATTCTTTACATCACAACTTAATTAATCATACTATTTTTCAAGTGCCTTATAATCACATACACTCTTGTTCATGAAGAACACAATCCGGATGAACTCATGTTCCTGAAGAACACAAATAGATGCAAGTTCATGGTACATAAGAATATATACTTCATGTAAGAACAAAGATATGAGTTAAATGGGGCCCTGCTATTATTCATTGAAAATGTATGTTAATATGAAAAAATAGAGTATATACATAATCTGTATGAATAAAACTGGAACAACTTATGTTAGATTAAAAAAACAGAATAAATACTTTCATGATAGGTCTGCGTCATTATTCTGGTCTAACTTTTTACCATTTCAAAAACATTGTTCTAGGAAAATTCTAAGGAGATTTTTGTTGGATCTAGCCACAGCACTAATCATGCTGACATACACACAACGGTTAGTATTTGTCAAACTCATTATAGGTTTGATTGCTCATTTACTAGTAATTAATTGAACTGTAGGGCGTGAAATCGGTGGTCGATCAACCTCGTCTGAAGCGGTTGAAAAGAAAAAGGTAAATATTTGCCAGTCAAGTTTCATTCCGTTCTATATTTTCACAGTAATCTGTTTGGTAATGTCATGTAGTCCCATTTTAAATGTTATTTGGTACCTCAAACACTTGGGCCAGCTAGGGATTGTTGGAACAAATGGTGAGATGTGTAGCAAACAAAGTTCAACTGACTTTGAAGTTGATCTGGAACTTAATTAATGTGATCTTCATCCGGATGTTTTAAGTTCATCTGGATATCTAATGTTCATCTGGAAATCAATTGAACTGTAGGACCTGATGACCCATACTACTTGCAATAAAATGGCACTCCTCAGTCCATATCTATCATGGTGGTAAGTATTTCAAAATTGCTATATATATTATGATCAATTTCCATAACCTAATTATCAATTATATGTTTTGGTATAGGAAGGAATACAATAAAAAATGGTCCTAATTAAGCTCAAATCTGGACAGTTGAAGATGAAGACCACTTACGCGGTAGTGTTGTTGACTTGTAATTGAATTAGATTGAGAATAATGCTTGTATGCAGTGTAATTTTCTTTAATTTTTTATTTGTATTTCATTTGTATTGACTTGCAATTGAATTTTATTTTATTTGTAATTAAATATATGTGTTAAATTTTATTTGAGTTGTAATTAAATTTTATTTGATTTGTAATTAAATATAGGGTTCATTGAGATAAAATGTATGATTTCAACTACCCTTTGGCCACTTTCTTTTTCCAAATATATGTGGCTAAAACACAAATATACGTGACCATATAATACCAAAGGCCACGCTTTTTATATCTTAACGTGGCCGTTGCCACCATTTGGCCACGCGTATTGAGACAAAATGTATGATTTCAACTACCCTTTGGCCACTTTCTTTTTCCAAATATATGTGGCTAAAACACAAATATACGTGACCATATAATACCAAAGGTCACGTTTTTTATATCTTAACGTGGCCGTTGCCACCATTTGGCCACGCGTATTGAGACAAAATGTATGATTTCAACTACCCTTTAGCCACTTTTTTTTTCCAAATATATGTGGCTAAAACACAAATATACGTGACCATATAATACCAAAGGCCACCCTTATTATATTTTAATGTGGCCGTTGCCACCCTTTGGCCACGCGTATTGGGACAAAATGTATGATTTCAGCAACCCATTTGGCCACGTTATTTCATATCATATGTGGCTAAAACACAAATATACGTGACCATATAATACCAAAGGCCACGCTATTCATATTTTGACGTGGCGGTTGCCAACCTTTGGCCACGCGTATTGGGACAAAAATTATAATTTCAGCAACCCATTTGGCCACGTTTTTTTATTACATATGTGGCTAAAACACAAATATACGTCACCATATAATACCAAAGGCCACGCCATTCATATTTTAACGTGGCCGTTGCCACCCTTTGGCCACTCGTACTGTGACAAAATGTATGATTTCAGCAACCCTTTGGCCACGTATTTTTATAATGTATGTGGCTAAAACACGAATATACGTGACCATAAAATACCAAAGGCCACGTTAACCAAACACATGTGGCCGATGGAACCCTTTCGCCACGCTTTTCTGAAGAATTGTTTGATTACAACAACAAATATTGGTACCATTTAGCCACGCTTATAGGTGGCTTCAGCCACTGATATTGTAACGTGGCCGTAGGGTACATATGGTCACGGCACCTATGGTGTCGTTTGGAATGGAAAAAAAAAACGTGACAAAACACCTTTTGTCACGGTTTTTGTCCGTGGCCAAAGGTGAATTTTGACGTAGTGAAGGGTAACCTGCCCATGTGTAACAAGTGTGGGAAGCATCACGCTGGTATTTGTAGAAGGAGTCTGAACTGTGAAAGATGTGGCAAGAAAAGCCATGAGGCAAAAGACTGCTGGGCAATTTTACCTGAGCAACAAAACCGCCCAAGGCAAAACAACAACAACAATCATGGCAACAACAACTATGGAAACAACCGGGGCAATGGGAACAACAATGGTCAGAACCGTAACAACAACAATGAAGCTCCCAGAGGAAATGGTAATGGGAACTGCTATGAATGTGTGCTCAAGGCCACATAAAAAGGGACTGCCCACAGTTGAGAAGACATGGAAATGGAAATCAGGGAAACAATGGTGGGAATGGTAATGGCGGAGGAAATGGCAACGGAAATGGCAACAACGGGAATGGTAACGGCAGGGGAAGAGCTTTTGTTATGGGGCAAGGAGAAGCTCGCAACGACGCCAACGTGATTAACGGTAAATTCATGCTAAATGGTTTCTTTGCTACTGTATTGTTTGATTCTGGTGCTGAAAGAAGTTTTATTTCCACTAAGTTTGCTAAGCTAATTATTGCTAAACCGATTGACTTAGATGCTAAGTATGTGGTAGAATTAGCGAATGGTAAACTTCATGATACGACTCAGATAGTTAAGGACTGTAAGTTAGAGCTAGTTGGCCATGCGTTAGGAATCGATCTTATGCCTTTCCCGATTGGTAGTTTTGATGTCATAGTAGGAATGGATTGGTTATTCGAAAACCGAGCTGAAATTTTATGTCAAGAAAAAGTGATTCGTATTCCTCTCGAAGAAGGTGAAGTGTTAACAGTTCAAGGTGAAAAAGGTGGAACAGTCACCGGTATTATTTCGTTTCTTAAGGCTCAAAAGTGCCTTCATAAAGGACACTTCGCGATCCTTGAAAACGTCACAGACACGACACATCCCGAGCGCAGAATCGACGATTACCCGATAGTCCGCGACTTCCAAGATGTATTTCCTGAAGACTTGCCTGGTTTGCCTCCATTTCGACAAGTCGAGTTTGGAATCGACTTAACTCCCGGAGCGGCTCCGATTGCACGCGCCCCGTACCGTTTGGCAGTAAGCGAACTCAACGAACTCTCCGCACAACTTCAAGAATTACTCGACAAAGGGTTTATTCGTCCAAGTTCGTCTCCATGGGGAGCACCGGTATTGTTTGTTAAGAAGAAAGATGGAACGTTCCGAATGTGTATCGACTACCGAGAGCTTAACAAGGTTACGATCAAGAATCGGTATCCACTTCCTCGAATCGACGATCTTTTCGACCAACTGCAAGGTTCGAGCTACTATTCAAAGATTGGTCTACGGTCTGGATATCACCAACTTCGTGTTCGTGACGAAGATGTCCCCAAGACTGCTTTCAGAACTCGGTATGGCCATTACGAGTTTTTAGTTATGTCGTTTGGGCTAACTAATGCGCCTGCTGTGTTTATGGATCTGATGAATCGGGTGTGCAAGCCGTACCTCGATCAGTTTGTGATAGTTTTCATTGACGATATCTTAATCTACTCCAAGACAAAGGAAGAACACGAGAATCACCTGCGACTTATCTTGGAATTACTCCGCAAGGAACAGCTTTACGCCAAGTTTTCAAAGTGCGATTTTTGGATTCGTGAAGTCCAGTTTCTTGGACACATTGTTAATCAGGATGGAATTCATGTCGACCCAGCTAAAGTGGAAGCTATCAAGAATTGGTCTACACCGAGAGCGCCGACCGAAATCCGACAATTTTTGGGACTTGCCGGATATTACCGAAGATTCATCAAGGGTTTCTCGTAATTGGCTCAACGCTTAACAGCTTTAACGCACAAAGGAGTGCAATATAGATGGGGTGAAAAAGAAGAACACGCGTTTCAAACTCTTAAGGACATGTTATGTTCAGCTCCGATTCTCTCGTTACCCGATGGGGTTGACGACTTCGTGGTTTACTGCGATGCATCCATTCAAGGACTTGGTTGCGTGTTGATGCAACGAGACAAAGTGATTGCCTACGGGTCCAGGCAACTGAAGGTTAATGAGAAGAATTACACAACACATGATTTGGAATTAGGAGCCGTTGTTTTCTCACTCAAGATTTGGAGACATTACATCTACAGAACAAAGTGCACGATATTTACCCACCACAAAATCTTACAACACATCTTTGAACAAAAGGACCTCAACATGCGACAACGAAGGTGGGTCGAGCTACTAAATGATTATGACTTAGCAATTAAGTATCACCCGGGAAAAGCCAATGTTGTGGCTGACGCCTTAAGTCGAAAAGAGTACGAAAGGCCTCGACGAGTACGAGCGCTACAACTTACCATTCACACGGGACTGCCGAATCGAATCCGCGATGCTCAACAAGAAGCTTTAAAAGAAGAAAACTTCGCAGCTGAAGCACTGCGAGGGGTGGATGGAAATTCTGAAATTAAGTCCGACGGACTCAGATATTACAATGACAGAATTTGGGTTCCTTTACTTGGGAACCTCCGTGAGCTCGTGATGGACGAGGCTCACAAGTCAAGGTATTCGGTGCACCCTGGATCGGACAAAATGTACCAAGATTTGAAGGACTTGTATTGGTGGCCGAATATGAAAGCCGACATTGCGCGATATGTGGCTAAGTGTTTAACATGCTCAAGAGTTAAGATCGAGTACCAAAAGCCTTCTGGATTATTGCAGCAACCAAAGATCCCGGAATGGAAATGGGAGGATATCTCCATGGATTTCGTAACAGGACTACCTCATCGATCAAATCAACCAGATGCGATTTGGGTTATCATTGATCGATTAACCAAATCTGCACACTTTATTCCAATGAGGGAAAATGACAATATGGATAAGTTAACGAAGCTGTACATTGACCGAATTGTGGCACTTCATGGAGTGCCTAAGACCATTATCTCCAACCGAGATCCTCGATTTACTTCCCGATTGTGGCAATCTATGCAAGACGCACTGGGAACCAGACTGGATATGAGTACAGCTTATCACCCACAGACCGATGGTCAGACGGAACGAACTATTCAAACCTTGGAAGACATGCTCCGAGCTTGCGTTCTCGACTTCGGTAAAGACTGGGAGGCTCACCTTCCGTTGGTGGAGTTCTCCTACAACAACAGTTATCATATGAGCATTGGTGCAGCACCTTTTGAAGCTCTTTATGGCAGAAAATGTAGATCGCCTGTGTGTTGGGCCGAAACGGGTGAGAAAGGACTCACCGGACCGGAAATCATTAATGATACAACTGAACCAATCATTCAAATCAGAAAACGGATAGCCGCAGCACGTGATAGGCAAAAGAGTTATGCCGACAAACGCCGTAAACCTTTGAAGTTCGAGGTGGGCGACAAGGTACTATTGAAGGTATCTCCCTGGAAAGGAGTGATACGCTTCGGAAAGCGTGGAAAGCTGAATCCTCGCTATATCGGTCCATTTAAAATCATCGGGGAAGTAGGCCCGGTGGCCTACCGATTACAACTCCCTGTAGAACTCGATGGAGTTCACAACGTGTTTCACGTCTCCAACCTGAAGAAATGTCTGGCTGAAGACACCGAAATAATTCCTTTGGAGGAATTGGAAATTGACGAACATTTGAGATTTATTGAGCAACCGGTAGAAATCATGGGACGCGAGGAGAAAGCCCTCAAACGTAGCAAGATTCCGATCGTCAAGGTTCGATGGAACTCAAGGCGTGGACCTGGATATACTTGGGAACGAGAGGATCAAATGAAGAAAAAGTATCCTCAATTGTTCGAGCAAACGTCCACGGAAACTCAAGGTATGATTTAATTTTGGGGACCAAAATTCCTTTAACAGGAGGAGGATGTGGCGACCCTAAAACTTTTGCTTTCTTTCCCCAGCAACAACAGCAACAACGACATCCGAGGCTGCGAACGCTACAACGCAAGAATAATTTTCGGGACGAAAATTCCATTTACAAGGGGATGATATGACATCCGAGAATTCCGAGGTTAACTTCCGTTAAACAATCTCCGTTGGTTACGTTATAAGTGTTAACTTAGTAACTAATACTTAACTAGGCCGAATACGTCCACGACCTTTGGTTGATCACCGAACCCGTCCATATGTGTTTATTTATTTAATTGCCACTATGTGGAATTATGTGCAACATGTTTGTGTATTTGTGTGAAATTCATGAATCGTGCTTATCTTGCTTAGAAAATAAAATTGGCCCCTTTTTGTTGCCAGCGAAACTACCGAGCTAAACTGTAGATTCGCTCGGTAGCTAAACTCTTGATTCACATGCATTCAGAGTTAATTTCGCTCGGCCAGCGAAACTGCCAGCGAAACTAGCTCCTGACCTATATATTTTATAAAACCCTAAACCCTCATTACTTACATCATTTTCTCTAAAACACACACACACTTTCCACCTTCTCTCTCGTGAACTCTGGTCAGCCGAGAACCACCACGAGCCGCCGTGATCTTAGCCTCGAGACATCACCCATTCGGATCCTAGATCAAACCGTGAGTCTTCAAAACCATTTTCATGCATTTTCTATGTGTTTTCTTAAAAAGCATGCTTAGATCTTCATGAAATCGTGTATGCTTGTAGTATGATGCTTAGGAATGCTAGGTCTATCATAAAGTCTGTAACTTTACGTGTGAAATCAAGCCATAATGAAGATTCATGCTAGTTAGGTTAACTTTGTGCTAAAAAATGAGCTTTGAGGTGTTTTTGGTGATTTGATGATGAAAACTCATGTTTAAGGTGTTAAATTTGCTTCTGTGATGTTGGTAAATGTTTATGCATGCTAGATAATGAATTACATGATGTACGGAAGCTGTTAGATTGATTTTTGGGCTGATTTACGTGTTTCCTGTGTTTAGCGAAACTGTGCTGTTCGCTGGGCGAAACTATTTAGCGAAATTGTTAGAATATTCATCCAGCGACACTATATAGCGAAACTATAGTGTCGCCGGTGAAACTAAGCATACCTGCTCGAACGAAACAACCGAGCGAAACAACCATAAACCCCTGAACGGAAGTTCAAACCAGTTTTGAGCGAACCTCTGCTAGCGAAACTGTGTCATCAGTTTCGAGCGAAACTGGCTAGCGAAACTGTGTCATCGGGTAATCCCTAGCGAAAATGCTGCCCGTGCACATAGCGAAACTGTGTAGCGACACTGTCTAGCAAAACTGTGCCAAGACCAAAACCCAAACTTGTGCAACTTATTTGAATGTTATGCCATGACTTACATGATTATGCAATAATGAAACATGCTTTGATTTCTGAGTTATGTGAACCCTCGTTTACGATCAACCATCGGTGTCGTGTGTCGGTATGTCGTGTCAAAGTTCCAACGTGCTATGTTATGGGCCATAGTGACGTAAGTTAAAGATTAGACACAAAACTAATACTTAAGACCTAAACGTGTTCTTAGGTCTTCGTTAAGCAAACAATACTTGGATTATTTAGCAAGTGTAGCAGTGCAACCAAAGGTGAGTGTCACTAACCCGTTTACTGTGAGCCCGTTTGGGACACACTGAATAACTTAATGAAAAACAATGCTGACAACCTTATGAGTGCTATGCACCTCTTTTATGAACTTGAAACCTTATGAGTGCCACACACCTCTTTGATAAACTTGAAGTGTTTTATGGGAAACACTTGTGGAACTTAAACAAATTATTTCTGAAACGAAACTGAAAACATTTTGAGATTCATGAGAATCCGGTAAACCGTTTTAATATGGCTTGTGTAGGTTAAAGTCTAAACCACATGATATCACATGATCTCTAAGGATTGCCTTTTAACTGAAAAAGTCCTCAACTTAATTGTGCCATTAATTGTAAAGCGAGGGGATGTTGGGTAGATCTACTGGAGTTTGACAAACTCCGCCCCGTGACACTAGAGGTGCACGGAGGTACAATATCAGCCTATCTGACCGTGATCCCGAGAGGACACGGGGGAGGCAAAGCCGTGATGACGTATGTCCGCAAAACAAAATAGATGATGGCAATGCCACTACAATGCTTATTAGTCAGCTTTGGTACAAACTTCCTTAGTGCATGGAACAACGGATTAGCTACCCGCGATATCGGTTGAGCACTTTAATTTTACAAAACTAGTACATACCCGATAACGCATGTTACGGACATTACTTTTACTAAATCACGCTACTATGATTATGGACTGGTGTATTATCACTGAGCATTGCTTTTCACAAATAAATATTACATAAGTATATGTTGACACAATTATGATTATGAGACCGGGCCACTGCGTGACAAGCCCACTATGAACTCACCAACCGTTAGGTTGACACTTGCGTGGTTTAAACTTTTGCAGATCGCTGAGGAGTATCCGGAGCGGGTTGGCATGGCACATGAAGACATTTTACTTTTGTTTAAATCAATTTGGGAATTCAAAACAATGATTTTGTAAAGCACGTGGTTAGTGCTAAGACAACATTTTCCGCTGCGTATTTTGAGACTTTATTTATGACATATGTTTGGACTTTACTCTGATTCGTTTAGTATTTGTAACTAATGGTTGTGGTCCTGGTTTGCTCGCACCCCTTAACGGTATAAACTCCGTTAGTGGTTAATTGGGGTGTGACAGAGATCATAGTCATGATAGGAATGCGAATAGAACATCCGATACTAAATTTGATGTCAGTAAAATATTAAAGACGAGTACCTTCAGCAAATGAAAGCCTTTATGTTATAAATAGTGGCAGAAGCATTTAAGGTTACGTTATTATCAGATCCTAATTAACTTCCGGAAGCTTTGACGAGGAGAATGTCCAATAGAGCGACCTCTAGTGGAGCTAGTCCCGAGGAAGCTTCTTGTAGAAATATACTACCGATGAATGGAAAACGGAAACGGTACGAGGATGAAGAAGATCTTGAAGACAATGACGGTAAATTCCACAAGAAGGCTAAAGGAGCTTCTGAACAAAGAAGGCCGATATGCCAGATGTGTTAGAAACGTCATCGTAGGAATTGAATTGGAGAACTCAGGAACCTTTGAAGATGAAAAGAGGTGTAGAAAAGCCTAATGTCTCCTTAAAGCAAGGAAAGTGAATACGCGATAGACGTTGTCACAGTACAAGAGAAATGAAAGTTGCTATGGCAAGAATAGTGGGAACGACGTTCCAAGCTACGTTGCTACCTTTAGAAGACCATCACTAAAAGTGATAGGACGGAAGGCTCGAAGCAGAAACTAGAAATTTGGAGTTAAGGATAGTTCAAAGAAGAATGACGAAGGTTACAACAAAGTGGATCGAGAATCTACGAGCTTAGGAGTATGGAAGTCCGAAGTAAGCCAAGAAGAACTTACGTCCTAGGAAATACTGTTTCTTCAACAAATGGCAGGATGAAAGCACATAATGATTGGACGAACTACACGAAGAAGAATTCCAACATAAGATAGGAGAAGCATTATTAAGGAATCTTGTAATAAAGCTACCTTAGACAGCTTAGGATTACGTCTTCCTTAGGACAAATGCAAATTCGTCAAGATAGATAACCTCAAGACAAATGTTAATACATGGATGAGCTTGACGATCGAAATTAGCAGCAATGGCAAACTTATAGGTCTGAATTCAATATTAGGAATTGTCATACAGTGTACTGCACCGATGCGAGTAAATGATTAGTATTTGACAAATGTTCTTCTTAAGATCAATGTCAAAGCTAGGGATAGCGATAGATAAATTTGGACGTTGAATGAATTGACTCTCGGGACGCTACGCGCAAACTGTCTGTAACCAGAGGAAGACCCGACTTCATATTCAAAGATCGTGATGGCTCGGCAGTAAAGATTAGGGGTATGGAAGTCCGGAGTAAGCCAAGAAGAACTTACGTCCTAGGAAATATTGTTTCTTCAACAAATGGCAGGATGAAAGCACATAATGATTGGACGAACTACACGAAGAAGAATTCCAACATAAGATAGGAGAAGCATTATCAAGGAATCCTGTAATCAAGCTACCTTAGACAGCTTAGGACTAGGTCTTCCTTAGGACAAATGCAAAGTCGTCAAGATAGATGACCTCAAGACAAATGTTAATACACGGAAGAGCCTGACGATTCGAAATTAGCAGCATTGGCAAACATAGAGGTCTGAATTCAATATTAGGAATTGTCATACAGTGTACTACACCGATGCGAGTAAATGATCAGTATTTGGCAAATGTTCTTCTTAAGATCAATATCAAAGCTAGGGATAACGATAGATAAATTTGGACGTTGAATGAATTGACTCGCGGGATGCTATGCGCAAACTGTCTGTAACCAGAGGAAGACCCGACTTCATATGCAAAGATCATGATGGCTCGACAGTACTGATTAGGAGTATGGAAGTCCGAAGTAAGCCAAGAAGAACTTACGTCCTAGGAAATACTGTTTCTTCAACAAATGGCAGGATGAAAGCACATAATGATTGGACGAACTACACGAAGAAGAATTCCAACATAAGATAGGAGAAGCATTATTAAGGAATCTTGTAATAAAGCTACCTTAGACAGCTTAGGATTACGTCTTCCTTAGGACAAATGCAAATTCGTCAAGATAGATAACCTCAAGACAAATGTTAATACATGGATGAGCTTGACGATCGAAATTAGCAGCAATGGCAAACTTATAGGTCTGAATTCAATATTAGGAATTGTCATATAGTGTACTGCACCGATGCGAGTAAATGATTAGTATTTGACAAATGTTCTTCTTAAGATCAATGTCAAAGCTAGGGATAGCGATAGATAAATTTGGACGTTGAATGAATTGACTCTCGGGACGCTACGCGCAAACTGTCTGTAACCAGAGGAAGACCCGACTTCATATTCAAAGATCGTGATGGCTCGGCAGTAAAGATTAGGGGTATGGAAGTCCGGAGTAAGCCAAGAAGAACTTACGTCCTAGGAAATATTGTTTCTTCAACAAATGGCAGGATGAAAGCACATAATGATTGGACGAACTACACGAAGAAGAATTCCAACATAAGATAGGAGAAGCATTATCAAGGAATCCTGTAATCAAGCTACCTTAGACAGCTTAGGACTAGGTCTTCCTTAGGACAAATGCAAAGTCGTCAAGATAGATGACCTCAAGACAAATGTTAATACACGGAAGAGCCTGACGATTCGAAATTAGCAGCATTGGCAAACATAGAGGTCTGAATTCAATATTAGGAATTGTCATACAGTGTACTACACCGATGCGAGTAAATGATCAGTATTTGGCAAATGTTCTTCTTAAGATCAATATCAAAGCTAGGGATAACGATAGATAAATTTGGACGTTGAATGAATTGACTCGGGGGATGCTATGCGCAAACTGTCTGTAACCAGAGGAAGACCCGACTTCATATGCAAAGATCATGTTGGCTCGACAGTACTGATTAGGAGTATGGAAGTCCAGAGTAAGCCAAGAAGAACTTACGTCCTAGGAAATATTGTTTCTTCAACAAATGGCAGCATGAAAGCACATAATGATTGGGCGAACTACACGAAGAAGAATTCGAACATAAGATAGGAGAAGCATTATCAAGGAATCCTGTAATCAAGCTACCCTAGACAGCTTAGGATTACGTCTTCCTTAGGACAAATGCAATGTCGTCAAGATAGATGACCTCAAGACAAATGTTAATACACGGATGAGCCTGACGATTCGAAATTAGCAGCAATGGCAAACTTATAGGTCTGCATTCAATATTAGGAATTGTCATACAGTGTACTGCACCGATGCGAGTAAATGATTAGTATTTGACAAATGTTCTTCTTAAGATTAATGTCAAAGCTAGGGATAGCGATAGATAAATTTGGACGTTGAATGAATTGACTCGCGGGACGCTACGCGCAAACTGTCTGTAACCAGAGGAAGACCCGACTTCATATTTAAAGATCGTGATGGCTCGGCAGTAAAGATTAGGGGTATGGAAGTCCGGAGTAAGCCAAGAAGAACTTACGTCCGAGGAAATATTGTTTTTTCAACAAATGGCAGGATGAAAGCACATAATGATTGGACCAACTACACGAAGAAGAAATCCAACATAAGATAGGAGAAGCATTATCAAGGAATCCTGTAATCAAGCTACCTTAGACAGCTTAGGATTACGTCTTCCTTAGGACAAATGCAAAGTCGTCAAGATAGATGACCTCAAGACAAATATTAATACACGGATGAGCCTGACGATTCGAAATTAGAAGCATTGGCAAACTTAGAGGTCTGAATTCAATATTAGGAATTGTCATACAGTGTACTGCACCGATGCGAGTAAATGATCAGTATTTGGCAAATGTTCTTCTTAAGATCAATATCAAAGCTAGGGATAACGATAGATAAATTTGGACGTTGAATGATATGACTCGCGGGATGCTATGCGCAAACTGTCTGTAACCAGAGGAAGACCCGACTTCATATGCAAAGATCATGATGGCTCGGCAGTACAGATTAGGAGTATGGAAGCCCGGAGTAAGCCAAGAAGAACTTAGGTCCTAGGAAATACCGTTTCTTCAACAAATGGCAGGATGAAAGCACATAATGATTGGACGAACTACACGAAAAAGAATTCCAACATAAGATAGGAGAAGCATTATCAAAGAATCCTGTAATCAAGCTACCTTAGACAGCTTAGGATTATGTCTTCCTTAGGAAAAATGCAAAGTCGTCAAGATAGATGACCTCAAGACAAATGTTAATACACGGATGAGCCTGACGATTCGAAATTAGCAGCAATGGCAAACTTATAGGTCTGAATTCAATATTAGGAATTGTCATACAGTGTACTGCACCGATGCGAGTAAATGATCTGTATTTGACAAATGTTCTTCTTAAGATCAATGTCAAAGCTAGGGATAGCGATAGATAAATTTGGACGTTGAATGAATTGATTCGTGGGACGCTACGCGCAAACTGTCCGTAACCAGAGGAAGACCCGACTTCATATGCAAAGATCGTGATGGCTCGGCAGTAAAGATTAGGAGTATGGAAGTCCGGAGTAAGCCAAGAAGAACTTACGTCCTAGGAAATACTGTTTCTTCAACAAATGGCAGGATGAAAGCACATAATGATTGGACGAACTACACCGAAGAAGAATTCCAACATAAGATAGGAGAAGCATTATCAAGGAATCCTGTAATGAAGCTACCTTAGACAGCTTAGGATTACGTCTTCCTTAGGAAAAATACAAAGTCGTTAAGATAGATGACCTCAAGACAAATGTTAATACACGGATGAGCCTGACGATTCGAAATTAGCAGCAAGGGCAAACTTATAGGTCTGAATTCAATATTAGGGAATTGTCATACAGTGTACTGCACCGATGCGAGTAAATGATCTGTATTTGACAAATGTTCTTCTTAAGATCAATGTCAAAGCTAGGGATAGCGATAGATAAATTTGGACGTTGAATGAATTGATTCGCGGGACGCTACGCGCAAACTGTCCGTAACCAGAGGAAGACCCGACTTCATATGCAAAGATCGTGATGGCTCGGCAGTAAAGATTAGGAGTATGGAAGTCCGGAGTAAGCCAAGAAGAACTTACGTCCTAGGAAATACTGTTTCTTCAACAAATGGCAGGATGAAAGCACATAATGATTGGACGAACTACACGAAGAAGAATTCCAACATAAGATAGGAGAAGCATTATCAAGGAATCCTGTAATGAAGCTACCTTATACAGCTTAGGATTACGTCTTCCTTAGGAAAAATGCAAAGTCGTCAAGATAGATGACCTCAAGACAAATGTTAATACACGGATGAGCCTGACGATTCGAAATTAGCAGCAATGGCAAACTTATAGGTCTGAATTCAATATTAGGAATTGTCATACAGTGTACTGCACCGATGCGAGTAAATGATCTGTATTTGACAAATGTTCTTCTTAAGATCAATGTCAAAGCTAGGGATAGCGATAGATAAATTTGGACGTTGAATGAATTGATTCGTGGGACGCTACGCGCAAACTGTCCGTAACCAGAGGAAGACCCGACTTCATATGCAAAGATCGTGATGGCTCGGCAGTAAAGATTAGGAGTATGGAAGTCCGGAGTAAGCCAAGAAGAACTTACGTCCTAGGAAATACTGTTTCTTCAACAAATGGCAGGATGAAAGCACATAATGATTGGACGAACTACACCGAAGAAGAATTCCAACATAAGATAGGAGAAGCATTATCAAGGAATCCTGTAATGAAGCTACCTTAGACAGCTTAGGATTACGTCTTCCTTAGGAAAAATACAAAGTCGTTAAGATAGATGACCTCAAGACAAATGTTAATACACGGATGAGCCTGACGATTCGAAATTAGCAGCAAGGGCAAACTTATAGGTCTGAATTCAATATTAGGGAATTGTCATACAGTGTACTGCACCGATGCGAGTAAATGATCTGTATTTGACAAATGTTCTTCTTAAGATCAATGTCAAAGCTAGGGATAGCGATAGATAAATTTGGACGTTGAATGAATTGATTCGCGGGACGCTACGCGCAAACTGTCCGTAACCAGAGGAAGACCCGACTTCATATGCAAAGATCGTGATGGCTCGGCAGTAAAGATTAGGAGTATGGAAGTCCGGAGTAAGCCAAGAAGAACTTACGTCCTAGGAAATACTGTTTCTTCAACAAATGGCAGGATGAAAGCACATAATGATTGGACGAACTACACGAAGAAGAATTCCAACATAAGATAGGAGAAGCATTATCAAGGAATCCTGTAATGAAGCTACCTTATACAGCTTAGGATTACGTCTTCCTTAGGAAAAATGCAAAGTCGTTAAGATAGATGACCTCAAGACAAATGTTAATACACTGATGAGCCTGACGATTCGAAATTAGCAGCAAGGGCAAACTTATAGGTCTGAATTCAATATTAGGGAATTGTCATACAGTGTACTGCACCGATGCGAGTGATTGATCTGTATTTGACAAATGTTCTTCTTAAGATCAATGTCAAAGCTAGGGATAGCGATAGATAAATTTGGACGTTGAATGAATTGATTCGCGGGACGCTACGCAAACTGTCCGTAACCAGAGAAAGACCCGACTTCATATGCAAAGATCGTGATGGCTCGGCAGTAAAGATTAGGAGTATGGAAGTCCGGAGTAAGCCAAGAAGAACT
Source organism: Deinandra increscens subsp. villosa (assembly GCA_039602395.1). NCBI lineage: Eukaryota > Viridiplantae > Streptophyta > Magnoliopsida > Asterales > Asteraceae > Deinandra > Deinandra increscens. The sequence continues at coordinate 21,577,872 of JBCNJP010000017.1, forward strand.
TACGTCCTAGGAAATACTGTTTCTTCAACAAATGGCAGGATGAAAGCACATAATGATTGGACGAACTACACGAAGACGAATTCCAACATAAGATAGGAGAAGCATTATCAAGGAATCCTGTAATGAAGCTACCTTAGACAGGTTAGGATTACGTCTTCCTTAGGAAAAATGCAAAGTCGTTAAGATAGATGACCTCAAGACAAATGTTAATACACGGATGAGCCTGACGATTCGAAATTAGCAGCAATGGCAAACTTATGGGTCTGAATTCAATATTAGGGAATTGTCATACAGTGTACTGCACCGATGCGAGTAAATGATCAGTATTAGACAAATGTTCTTCTTAAGATCAATGTCTAAGCTAGGGATAGGACTAGATAAATTTGGACGTTGAATGAATTGACTCGCGGTACGCTGCGCGCAAGCTGTCTGTAACCAGAGGAAGACCCGACTTCATATGCAAAGATCGTGATGGCTCGGTAGTAAAGATTAGGAGTATGGAAGTCCGGAGTAAGCGAAGAAGAACTTACGTCCTAGGAAATATTGTTTCTTCAACAAATGGCAGGATGAAAGCACATAATGATTGGACGAACTACACAAAGAAGAATTCCAACATAAGATAAGAGAAGCATTATCAAGGAATCCTGTAATCAAGCTACCTTAGACAGCTTAGGATTACGTCTTCCTTAGGACAAATGCAAAGTCGTCAAGATAGATGACCTCAAGACAAATATTAATACATGGATGAGCCTGACGATTCGAAATTAGCAGCAATGGCAAACTTAGAGGTCTGAATTCAATATTAGGAATTGTCATACAGTGTACTGCACCGATGCGAGTAAATGATCAGTATTTGGCAGATGGTTTTCTTAAGATCAATGTCAAAGCTAGGGATAACGATAGATAAATTTGGACGTTGAATGAATTGACTCGCGGGATGCTATGCGCAAACTGTCTGTAACCAGAGGAAGACCCGACCTTATATGCAAAGATCATGATGGCTCGGCAGTACTGATTAGGAGTATGGATGTCCGGAGTAAGCTAAGAAGAACTTACGTCCTAGGATATATTGTTTCTTCAACAAATGGCAGCATGAAAGCACATAATGATTGGGCGAACTACACGAAGAAGAATTCCAACACAAGATAGGAGAAGCATTATCAAGGAATCCTGTAATCAAGCTACCCTAGACAGCTTAGGATTACGTCTTCCTTAGGACAAATGCAAAGTCGTCAAGATAGATGACCTCAAGACAAATGTTAATACACGGATGAGCCTTACGATTCGAAATTAGCAGCAATGGCAAACTTATAGGTCTGAATTCAATATTAGGAATTGTCGTATAGTGTACTGCACCAATGTGAGTAAATGATCAGTATTTGACAAATGTTCTTCTTAAGATCAATGTCAAAGCTAGGGATAGCGATAGATAAATTTGGACGTTGAATGAATTGATTCGCGGGAAGCTACGCGCAAACTGTCTGTAACCAGAGGAAGAACCGACTTCATATGCAAAGATCGTGATGGCTCGGTAGTAAAGATTATAAAACCTAGAAGTACATGGTTCAAGAGGTAAGTCATACTCAACGTATGTTGTTGACTTGGAGGCAAAACCAAGAAACTGAAGAACATGCCGGTAACGTATCAAATTCCAAACGAATCATTCAGAAAATATAAAGAGCAGCTCGATTGATTGAGAAATGAAGTTCCCAAAATTCAACTCGACGCTAGAAGCAACGACAGAAGCAACGCCGGGAGCAACATCAGAAGTAGAAGCACCGTACCAATTCTCTCCGTTAGAAGCAACGAATTTCTTTAGGTTAAGTACCTCGCCTTAGGATACTCCGGCAATTTCAAGAAGAAGGACGGAAGCCAAGAATATGCATAGACTGCAAGAAGAAGCTGTCAGTGAGAAGCAGATATCCTTTGTCAAGGATCAGCAAATCATCCAACTATCTACAAAGAGCAAGACGATTCCCCAAAGATGATCTGAGATCAGATTAGCACCAGCTAAAGGAGTAAGAATGAAACTATAAGAGAATGACTTTTCGGAAGCAAAATAATCATTACAAGTAATTAGTAGTGTTGATTGGAATGACGAACGCTCCTTCAGTCCTAGAAATCTGGTAACTGAGCATGCTGATAAATGACGTTCTAAAGTTCTCGAAGATGGTGAAGAATGCATGAGGCATTGGAAGAAAGTAGCAAACGGATTAGCTCAGACATCGATACAATCCTTTTCGATTAGGCCTAGTGAAGAGGGAAATTACATCAGTAGCGTTTACACTCAAGAGATGCAAACATTAAACGAGGTTGTACTCCACTGTCCAAACTAGTTGTTGAGTAAGTAATAATTAGTCATGAATTATACTGATGTTGTTGTGGTTAGAATAGTAATATCGTCCTAACTAGATTAGTAATAGTACGCTTCTAGTTGTATCAAGGGTGTGGTGGATACGCCGATGGTACATCCTATATATATACCCCTGAGGTACAACTAGAAGTAGAACTAGAATTAGTCTCGTGCAGGTACATATTATGGGCCACTGTGGAAAACGAATCAGTAGCATTCAAGAATACGCATCACTTACTAACGAGTAACTGAGGGACTATTGAGATCCAGAAGAAAAATTCAAAACTTGTAGCATGCGTAGAAATGTTTAACGTACGCAGAAAGTTAAAACAGAGTGGCAGAAGCTTCGCGGGGAATTTTGAAGCGTATTCCGGTGGAATTCATAATCACGCTACCATATATATAGCTAAAGAGTTATGACACCACCTAGATGGTATGTGATTGATAAAATGAAGAGTTCCTTTATTTTAAGAAACGTATTCTCCCAAATCGTTAGCTAGACTGTTCGTTAGGGATATGTTCCTAAAAGTAGTAGCATCAGTTATAGAAATGCGGTTCACAATCTAATTGTGAACAAGATTTCGTGAATATAATAGTTGAGGTATTACCTTATAGGTAATGGAGCTAGATGACAGATTGTCATAGAAAGTTTGTTGCGATATTAAAATCGTAGCCTAGGAGCCAGGTGGTTCATATGATATGAATGCATAAGATGCATAGAAAAGTTTCCGGATTGATCCGGGAAAGGAAAGAAAGGTGAGATGTGAGAATCTCATTTATGAGATTAAATCACAGTTTAAGCAGGTTTCGAGGATGAAACCTTATTTAAGGGGGGTAGAGTAGTAACACCCCAAAATTTCATGACTTAAGTTATATACGTGTGCTATATTTGTTAAGTAGCTGAACAATACATGTGATATAATATATATACGTATAATAGAGAAACGTCATGATTCACGTACGAATATTCGGCACGACATTCGAGGAAACGTCACGAGACGAATTTATAAAATATGGTAGATAGCGAAAAATAAAGATCGTGGTCACAAACGATTCTCAAATCCGAGTTGTAACGAAGCGGGAAAACTAAAAATAGTGATTTAGGCCCGGTTTATAATAAACCGTATTTAGACACGAACGCCACTAAAATAACACCGAGGCGAAGTTAGAGTATCAGCTAATGCTAAATACTTGATTTATAATCGTTATAAAATATATTTGCGATGTTCGACACGAAAAACAGTGGAATCGATAACCGTTGCTGTTACACGGTAATAACCGAAATTAATTCGGTTAGCCATTCGAGATAACTTTAACGACTTAGCAAAGTATGAATAATTATTATAATATCTATGAAGAATTTCAGTCGAGAAGACGTATTCGGTCTGTCAAACGGTCGCGGTCGCGACGACGATTAGACGCGCTTTCTACCGCGTAATAACTCAACGCTCATCGGTTAACGTTTTAACCGAAGGATAAATATTATGAGTATATTTATTGGACTCCCGTAGTATTATAGATATTTGGCAATTTTTATAAACCGCTATTATTATATTATATTGTTAAACGGGCTCGAAACACGGGTATAATACCTACATATTAAATAGTATACCACATTAAAGAAAATATCCATTGCTTGTTCCCTACTTCACTTCTTAAAAGTTGTCAAATATTTTGATTACTCATTAGCATACATGTTCAATTCCTTCGTTATGTTGTATTCTTCATTTCAAGAGATGTGCTTCTAATCTGTAGTATATATACTACATATATGTTGACAAACCAAAAACACAATTCACAATTTAAATCAAAATAATCCAGTACATGACAAATAAATTAGAAAAAAAGAGAGAGAGAGAAAGAAAACCGTACATGCCTCCCCCTCTCTCCCTTCATTTTTCGGGCCGGTTGCTCCGGCTCCACCCACCTCCTCCGATGAACCCAACGGCAGCAGCACAGAGCCGCAAACCCGACGAGCACCCACCCTCTGTCTTCTACGAGCATTCCGCCGATGTCCAGCTCCTTCTTCGATCGTTTTTCCGGCTACTGTAGAACCCCAGCTCCACCGGCAACCCGATTCCCCCTCTTTCTCTCGTTTTGCTTTGCCAGCGACCCAACAACACCATGCTCCCTCGTTTTTCGACGATGCAGCAACCGGAAAACCAGGAACCCCCGTGACCTTCTCCCTCCGTTCGTTTTCCCGGAAATGCCACCCCGTCGCGCCGTTCGATTTCTCCGACGACTGCACCCCCTTGTCCCCCATTTCTGTTCGACAATAGCAGCAGAAAGTCGACGACCTGCTGTTGTTTCCGGAAAAAGCAGAGACCCAGCAGCCCCTCGTTCTCTTTATTTCGGCGAAACCCAGTCCCACTTTTCCTTGTTTTTCTGGCAGCTCACGGTGGTGACGATGAACGAACCCGTGAATGACACAAAACCCAGTTTGTGACATCCGAGAATTTCAAGGTTTACTTCCATTAGACAATTTCCGTTAGTTACGTTATAAGTATTAACTTAGTAACTAATGCTTAACTAGGCCGAATACGTCCACGACCTTTGGTTGATCACCGAACCCGTCCATATGTGTTTATTTATTGAATTGTCTCTATGAGGAAGTATGTGCAACATGTTTGTTGATTAATTGTGTAATTGCGTGAAATTCATGAACCGTGCTTATCTTGCTTAGAATGTAAATTGGTCACTTTTGGGTTCCAGCGAAACTACCGGGCGAAACTATAGTGTCGCCCGGCTAGCTTAACCTTTGACTTACAGAGTCAGTTTCGCTTGGCCAGCGAAACTAGCCAGCGAAACTAGCCCCTGATATATAATAACATAAAACCCTAGAGATCTCATTTTTGCCTCATTTCATACAAAACGCACACACCACTCTCATCTGCTCACTCGAGATTTCTGGTCAGTCAAGAAAACCATCAAGGAACCATCATCTCATCTCATCCATTCAGGCCCTAGATTGAATCGTGAGTCCCAAAACCATTCTTTATGTATTTCTATGTGTTTTCTTAAAAAGCATGCTTAGATCTTCATGTAATCACTTGATCTTTTGATATGTTGCTTAGGAATTGTCACACCCCCAAATTAACCACTAACGGAGTTTATACCGTTAAGGGGTGCGACTAGACCAGGACCACAACCATTAGTTACAAATACTAAACGAATCAGAGTAAGGTCCAAAACATTCATTTCAAACAGTTCAAAAGTTACGCAGCGGAATAAAAACTATAGTATCTTAGCACTAGCCACGTGCTTTACAAATCATTGTTTCAAATCAAAATCCCCAGTTAGTTAATGAAGTAAAAGTCGTCACGTGCCATGCCAACCCGCTCCGGATACTCCTTAGCGATCTGCAAAAGTTTAAACCACGCAAGTGTCAACCTAACGGTTGGTGAGTTCACAGTGGGCTTGTCACGCAGTGGCCCGGTCTCATAATCATAACATTTCAACATATACTTTGAGTAATATTTATTTGTGAAAAGCAATGCTTGTGATAACCAAAAATCATAGTATCGTGGTTTAGTAAAAGTATTGTCCGTAACCTACGTTATCGGGTATGTACTAGTTTTGTATAGTTAAAGTGCTCAACCGATATCGCGGGTAGCTAATCCGTTGTTCCATGCACTAAGGAAGTTTGTACCAAAGCTGACCATAATTTATTGTAGTGGCCGTGCCATCAGAACTGCGGACCTACGTCATCGCAGATTTGCCTCCCCCGTGTCCTCTTGGGATCACGGTCAGATAGGCTGATATTGTACCTCCGTGCACTCCCCGTGCCACGGGGCGGAGTTTGTCAAACTCCAGTAGATCTACCCAACATCCCCTCGCTTTACAATTAATGGTACAATTTAGTTGAGGACTTTTAAGTTTTCAAGGCATCCTTAGAAATCATGTGATATCATGTGGTTTAGACTTTAACCTACACTAGCCATATTAAAACGGTTTACCGGATTCTCACGAATCTCAAAAGTGTTTCCAGTTTCGTTTCAAAAGTAGTTGTTTAAATAATTCACAAGTGCTTCCCATAAAGCACTTCAAGTTTATCAAGTGGGTGCCGCGCACTCCGGGTTTTCAAGTTCATCAGGGAGGTGCCTCGCACTCTCGAGTTTGTCAGCATTGTTTTACTTTTAGTTGCTCGTTGTGACCCAAACGGGTTCACGGTAATCGGGTTAGTGACACTCACCTTTGGTTGCACTGCTACACTTGCTAATAATCCAAGTATTGCTTATCGAAGACCTATGAACACGTTTAGGTCTTAAGTATTAGTTTTGTGTCTAATCTTTACTTAACGTCACTATGGCCCATAACATAGCACGTTGGAACTATGACTCGACATACAGACACACGACACCGATGGTTGATCATAAACAAGGGTTCACATTCATCAGAAATCAAAGCATGTATCATCATGGCATAATCATGTAGGTCATGGCATAACATTCAAGCAAATTGCACAAGTTTAGATTCTGGTCTCAGTTTCGCTAGCAATTTCGCTAGGTAGTTTCGCTGTGTGCACGGGCAGCACTTTCGCTAGGCAATACCCGATGACACAGTTTCGCCAGGCTAGTTTCGCTCGAAACTGTTGGCACAGTTTCGCTAGCTTAGTTTCGCCCGAAACTGGTTTGAACTTTCGTTCAGGGAATTTCGCTCGATAGATTCGCTCGAGCTGGTCTGGTTGGTTTACCCGGCGACACTGCAGTTTCGCTGCATAGTGTCGCTGGAAGGAGATATACATAGTTTCGCTGGACAGTTTCACCCAGAGAACACCACAGTTTCGCTGGTCGCGAAAAACATACGGATCAGCCTAAAAATCAACCTAACAGCTTCCATTTTACATGCAATTCATTGTCTAGCATACATAGGCATTTACCAACATAAATCAGTAAGCTTTAACACCTTAAACATGCATTTTTATCATCAAATCACCAAAATTCATTTAAAACCCTAAAATGACTAAAATAGCATAAATCTTAATCATGGATGGATTTCACACGTAAAGTTATCAACTTTATGGTAGATCTAGCAATCCTAAACAACATATCAGAAGATCAAGTGATTCTATAGGGATCTAAGCATGCTTTTTGAGAAAACACATAGAAAACATAAAAATGGTGGTTTTGGGACTCACGGTTCGATCTCCAAGCTTGATGGATGATGTTTCGGGGCTGAGATCTCGATGGCTCGGTGTTAATCTCGACTGACCAGATTTCCAGGAGAAGAGTGTGTGTGTTTTTGTGTAAATGGGGCAAATAGGAGAACTAGGGTTTATTAAGATTATTTATATCAGGGGCTAGTTTCGCTGGCAGTTTCGCTGGCCGGCGAAACTAGGTCTGATCACGTGTTAACGAATAGTTCAGCTGGCTTCCAGACGACACTATAGTTTCGCCCGTTAGTTTCGCTGGCTGCACAACTTAGACAATTTTCACAAAATCAAGGATTTACAATTCGTCATGCTATTCATAATATTAAATCATGCATTTAAATCACATTGCACATAATGACAACAATAAATGAACACATAGCACATATGGACGGGTTCGGTGATCAACCAAAGGACGTGGACGTATTCGGCCTAGTTAAGCATTAGTTACTAAGTTAACACTTATGACGTAACTAACGGAGTTTGTCTAACGGAAGTTAAACCTTGAAATTCTCGGATGTCACATCATCCCCTTGTAATTGGAATTTTCGTCCCGAAAATTATTCTTGCGTCGTAGCGTTTGCAGCCTCGGCTGTCGTCGTTGCTATATTTGCTGGGGAAAGAAAGCAAAAGTTTTAGGGTCGTCACATCCTCCTCCTGTTAAAGGAATTTTGGTCCCCAAAATTAAATCATACCTTGAGTTTCCGTGGATGTTTGCTCGAACAGGTGAGGATACTTTTTCTTCATCTGATCCTCTCGTTCCCAAGTATATTCAGGTCCACGCCTTGAGTTCCATCGCACCTTGACGATCGGAATCTTGCTACGTTTGAGGGCTTTCTCCTCGCGTCCCATGATTTCTACCGGTTGCTCGATAAATCTCAAATGTTCGTCAATTTGTAATTCCTCCAAAGGAATTATTTCGATGTCTTCAGCCAGACATTTCTTTAGATTTGATACGTGAAACACGTTGTGAACTCCATCGAGTTCAGCAGGGAGTTGTAATCGGTAGGCCACCGGGCCTACTTCTCCGATGATTTCAAATGGTCCGATATAGCGAGGATTTAACTTCCCACGCTTTCCGAAGCGTATCACTCCTTTCCAGGGAGATACCTTCAATAGCACCTTGTCGCCTACCTCGAACTTCAAAGGTTTACGGCGTTTGTCGGCATAGCTCTTTTGTCTGTCACGTGCTGCGGCTATCCGTTTTCTGATTTGTATAATCCGTTCAGTCGTATCATGAATAATTTCCGGTCCGGTGAGTCCTTTCTCACCCGTTTCAGCCCAGCACACGGGCGATCGACATTTTCTGCCGTAAAGAGCTTCAAATGGTGCAGCACCGATACTTGAATGATAACTGTTGTTGTAGGAGAACTCCACCAACGGAAGGTGAGCTTCCCAGTCTTTACCAAAATCGAGAACGCAAGCACGGAGCATGTCTTCTAAAGTCTGAATAGTTCGTTCCGTCTGACCGTCGGTCTGCGGGTGATAGGCTGTACTCATATCCAGTCTGGTTCCTAGTGCTTCTTGCATAGATTGCCATAATCGGGAAGTAAATCGAGGATCTCGATCTGAGATAATAGTCTTAGGCACTCCATGACGTGCCACAATTCGGTCAATGTACAGCTTCGTTAACTTATCCATATTATCGTTTTCCCTCATCGGGATAAAGTGTGCGGATTTGGTTAGTCTGTCAATGATAACCCAAATCGCATCCGGTCGATTCGATCGATGAGGTAATCCCGTTACAAAATCCATTGAGATATCCTCCCATTTCCATTATGGGATTTTTGGTTGCTGCAATAGCCCAGAAGGCTTTTGGTACTCAATCTTTACCCTTGAGCATGTTAAGCACTTTGCCACATATCGCGCGATGTCGGCTTTCATGTTCGGCCACCAATACAAACCCTTTAAATCTTGGTACATTTTATCTGATCCAGGGTGCACCGAATATCTTGATTTGTGAGCCTCGTCCATCACGAGCTCACGGAGATTTCCAAGTAAAGGAACCCAAATTCTATCATTATAATACCTGAGTCCGTCGGACTTAACTTCAGAATTTCCATCCACCCCTCGCAGTGCTTCGGCTGCGAAGTTTTCCTCCTTTAAAGCTTCTTGTTGGGCATCGCGGATCCGGTCCGGCAATCCCGTGTGGATGGTAAGTTGCAGCGCTCGTACCCGTCGAGGCTTTTCATATTCTTTCCGACTTAATGCATCAGCCACAACATTGGCTTTTCCCGGGTGATATTTGATTGCTAAGTCATAATCGTTCAGTTACTCGACCCACCGTCGTTGTCACATGTTGAGATCTTTCTGATCGAAGATGTGCTGTAAGCTTTTGTGGTCAGTAAATATCGTGCACTTTGTTCCGTAGAGGTAATGTCTCCAAATCTTAAGTGCGTGAACAACGGCTCCCAATTCCAAATCATGCGTTGTATAATTCTTTTCAGTATCCTTCAGTTTCCTGGACCCATAGGCAATCACTTTATCCCGTTGCATCAACACGCAACCGAGTCCTTGAATAGATGCATCACAGTAAACTACAAAGTCGTCGACTCCATCGGGTAACGCAAGAATTGGAGCTGAACATAACATATCTTTAAGAGTTTGAAACGCGTGTTCTTCCTTTTCACCCCATCTATATTGCACTCCTTTGTGCGTTAAAGCCGTTAAGGGTTGAGCCAATTGCGAGAAACCCTTGATAAACCTTCGGTAGTATCCGGCAAGTCCCAAAAATTGTCGGATTTCGGTTGGCGCTTTTGGGGTAGACCAATTCTTAATAGCTTCCACTTTAGCTGGGTCGACATGAATCCCATTCTGATCAACAATGTGTCCAAGAAACTGGACTTCGCGAATCCAAAAGTCGCACTTCGAAAACTTAGCATAAAGCTGTTCCTTACGGAGTAACTCCAAAATCAGTCTCAGGTGCTCCTCATGTTCCTCCTTCGTCTTGGAGTAGATCAAAATATCATCGATGAAAACTATCACAAACTTATCGAGGTACGGCTTGCACACTCGATTCATCAAATCCATGAATACAGCAGGCGCATTGGTTAGCCCAAACGGCATAACCAGAAATTCGTAATGACCATATCGAGTTCTAAAAGCAGTCTTGGGTACATCCTCATCACGAACACGGAGTTGGTGATACCCAGACCGTAGATCAATCTTTGAGAAGTAGCTCGAACCTTGCAGCTGGTCGAAGAGATCGTCGATTCGAGGAAGTGGATACCGATTCTTGATAGTAACCTTGTTAAGCTCTCGGTAGTCAATACACATGCGGAACGTTCCATCCTTCTTCTTGACAAACAAAACCGGGGCTCCCCATGGAGACGAACTTGGACGAATGAACCCTTTGTCGAGTAGCTCTTGAAGTTGTGAGGAGAGTTCGTTGAGTTCACTTACTGCCAAACGATAAGGTGCGCGTGCAATCGGAGCGGCTCCAGGAGCTAAGTCGATTCCAAACTCTACTTGACGAAATGGAGGCAAACCAGGCAGATCTTCAGGAAATACATCTTGGAAGTCGCGAACTATCGGGTAGTCGTTGATTCTGCGCTCGGGAAGTGTCGAATCGGTGACGTTTGCAAGAATCGCGAAGTGACCTTTACGAAGGCACTTTTGAGCTTTGAGAAACGAAATAATACCAGTCACTGCTCCACCTTTTTCACCCTGAACCGTTAACATTTCACCTCCTTCGAGTGGGATACGAACCACTTTTTCTTTACATAAGATTTCAGCTCGATTCTCAGATAACCAATCCATTCCTACTATAACATCAAAACTACCAATCGGGAAAGGCATAAGGTTAATTCCTAATGTATGGCCAGCTAGTTCTAACTTACAGTCCTTAACTATCTGAGTCGTATCATGAAGTTTACCATTAGCTAGCTCTACCACATATTTAGCGTCTAGGGCAATAGGTTTAGCATTAATCAATCTAGAAAATTTTGTAGAAATAAAGCTTCTTTCAGCGCCAGAATCAAACAATACAGTAGCAAAGAAACCATTAAGGATGAATTTACCGTTAATCACGTTGGCATCATTGCGAGCTTCACCTTGGCCCATGACGAAGGCACGACCTCTACCATTCCCACCATTACCGTTTCCACCATTACCATTCCCGTTACCATTCCCGTTGCCCGGGTTCCCACCGTTGCCATTGTTACCATTACCTTGCCTTCTTAACTGCGGGCAGTCCCTCTTAATGTGGCCTTGAGCACCACATTCGAAACAGCCACGGGCTCCACCATTGTTGTTCTGATTGTTTCCTTGCCCGTTGCGGTTGTTCCCATAGTTGTTGCCATGATTGTTGTTGTTCTGCCTTTGGCGGTTCTGCTGCTCAGGTAGAGTTGTCCAACAGTCTTTTGCTTCGTGGCCCTTCTTTCCACATCTTTCACAGCTCAGATTCTTTTTACACACACCAGCATGATGCTTCCCACACTTGATACACAAAGGCAGGTTACCTTTGTAGTTGCCTTGACCATTGCCACCCTGGCGGTAGTTGCCACTATTGTTCCCAGACCTCTTGCTTTGACCTTGGGAGTTATAAGACCTCCCAGTGCTGTTTCCGACACTCTGAACATTCATTGAGTTCTCTGGGGCTTCATCATCAGCTTTTCTTTTGCCACTAAGGGCAGTCTTTTCAGTGGCCTTTGCAGGAAGTGTACCCTTCTCGACCTCCTGATCAGTAAGTTTGTGAGCCAAACGGATGGCTTGCTGCACGGTTGCGGGGTTGCTAGCGGTCACCAAACTCTTGATTTGAGGCGCGAGTGTCAGGACCGATTTCACATCGAGAATCCCGATCTTGAGCAAGAACAAAGATTAGATTGAGGAGACGGGATGAAGAAAATCAAAGATAATAAATGACAAGAAATGATAAAATCAAACGATTCATTGATTATTGCTGAAAGATTACAACGAACCGAATAATTACAAACTCGTCATAGGAAATCCATGGTGACTCTCTCTCTCTAGAATGATAGCTCACATCTCTCTAGAACATCCTTATTCAACTTATTCATTCTCTATCTAATGGAGCTATCCTTCCTATTTATAGAGAGCCCATGTGCTCACTAGCCCACTAACTAGCTAACACACATAAAATGAGCTAAATACAAATAAAACAAATGACATAATTATTATTAATTAAATCAAAGATGATTTAATCAATATGAAGCTTGACTCGCTCGAACCGATCTTCCGTTGACTTTTACGTTGACCGTTGACCCGAACGGTTGACTTTTCCAGAAAACGTCTTCGGTCCAAACTTGCAAGCCTCGAGCATCACAACCCGCGTCTCTGAATCAAATCACAATGGATTCTTCAACCGAATTATTCGAGAATAGATTTGATGGCGTCAGTCACACTTATTAAAAGTTCCAACAATTCCCCCTTGACTGACGCTTTCAAATCTGTCATACTGGTGAAGAACTGCTCTGTCGTGCATCTTCAAAGAAAAACTGATAAACCTGAATCTTTCTGTTGTAAAGGTTCCCCCCTTTGAATAAGCTTCTTCTGTTCTTGTTGCTCCAGTTGAGATCCAAGTGCTGCAGTTCACTCGGTTCACACGGTCGGGTACAATACTAAGAATGCTGAACGTTGGAGAGAAAATCGCAACAAATCGAATCAGATAAACCAATCAAACACTGAAAATGCCCCAACTTCTGATAATCGACCCGATAATCCCGTTATATTATTGTTCCCCCTTTTCTCTAGATCCCTCTGAAAACATCCGATGCGGAAGCGGAAAATCAGATGCAGAGAGTGGAACCGTTCCGCTCAGTTCCGAAGAGAAAACGGTACTGAAATCCTGAAATCGGACAATCTTGCGAAAAACCGGAAGCCGAGTGCTGACAGATGTGAATGATCCATAAATACTGAACTTGTTCCGCATGACTGGGTTGGATGCAAAAATAATGTCAAATCGGTGAAAAACTGAGATCCTGAGCATAAACGCAAAATTTATTCATAACCGGAGTCTTCGTAATTTTGGGCGAAGAAAATCGAGCTCGGAAAAATATTCCGTGAAGAATTCTGAGTAAACCGGTGCAATTTGGAATGAATCTGGGAAGACCGTAAATTTTATTCAAGTAACGGCCTTCCGTTAGAGATTTAACGGAATATTCCAATATTAACTGAGATTCCAGTTAATTCGGTTAGATGACATCAGCGCTGCATCAGCTAAACAACTTGTAGTGAGACATAACGAAACAGTTGCAGACTTAACCGAGAAGCGAAACCAGTCCGTCAGTGGTCGTTAGCTAACGTGGCCTTGACGTCAACAAAAACTAGAAACCCGATCAATAAACGAAATAATTCCATGACCAATAAAAATTTCCGCAATTCCGTTCGGGCGTTATCTCGTAAGTCTCGTTAAAAACCGATGAGAAAAAATGCCCCGTGTTTAACGAAAATGCAGAAAAATTCCATTAATATAATTAAATCTCCAAAAATTCCATGATCCATGTATTATTAAATCACCCAATCAGATTTCACCTTCTCAATATGATCTATGGCTGGGATGAAAGAAAATAGAGGGCTGAGATCCAGATCCGTGTGGAGGGACTTCGGCCAATCAGGATTGACTTGAGGAAACACAAAATACAATCCAACGGCTGGAAGCAAGTCGATCTAACGGCTGGAACTTGCGATCCATGTTATTAGGGCAGTAACCAATGAGAGGCTGCCAAAGAGATGCCAACCAACGGATCCTTGAGGTGGCTGGGACCCAGCAGCTTTTGCTGCGCCAATAAGCGCGTGACAACAACAAGAGCACTCAACGGCTCCAATTTTCAGGCGGGACCCACCGAAAATTCTCCAACAACCAATTATGGTTCACCAGCAAGAAAGAGAGCCACGGCTCTTATTGACATCGGGACCCACCAGCTTTCCAGCAGCCAATGAGAAATAGACAACAACAATTAAGGTTTAAGGTTGCTAGAGAATTTCTTTCAGCCGACAAGGAGAGAGAAATATAATTCTCTTCTGTCCAATGGCATGCTGCCACGTAGGTGTCTTCTACCCCATAAACCTGCGAAAACCCTAATACCACCGGAAGTCTCGCAGGTCACCGGAATAATAAAACCCACATCGGAAAACCGTGATCAGCCCATAACTCACCCAAAACTCAACGAAAATCAACAAATCTTATACCCATGAACTCGTAACGACATGCTCTACAACCCTTAACGATCAGAATCTTCTGAAACGAACTCGAACGAAAACCCAGTTGATGAACTTATTCGAGATCGCCAACATTCGAAGTCGCCAAGGGCAAAAACGAGGTCGCCAAAGCATTATATGAAGTCGCTAAACCCAGATCGCCAACCTTTATTGAAAACGCCAAGGCTTATTCAAGATCGCCAAGGACCAGTCGAGATCGCCAAGAACAAGCTCGAGATCGCCAAGGCAATCTTCAAGCCCACCTGAGATCGCCAAGTACATCTTCAAGAGCATCTCAGGTCGCCAAGAACACCTTCATCAGCAGTGAGATCGCCAAGGCAATCTTCATAAAAAATGAAGAACACCAAGAACACCGTTAAGTGTGTGTTTTTCCAGATCTGTCAAAAATGTTGCGAATCAGGCGAAACCGATGCTTCCATTGGATCCGGAATGCGATTTCCATCAAGAATAGTGCTTTATTTCATCCAAAAACACTGAGTATAACACCAAAAACTCAGAATCAAAGCTCAAAAAATCTTCAAAACCCCAAAAACGGGAAAACTCTAACTGCTTTATTTTTTCAGCTCAGATCTCGGATTTTTTCACTGATTTGAACATATGGAGCATGAAATCACTCCCAAATGAACCCAATAACAAGAATCTATCATCAGATTCATCCAGAAATCAACAATCAGCTCCAAAAAATAAGAAAAAGTAGAAAAAGTCTCCAAAGTAATCAGCACCTCATTCAAGCTCAAAATCACAGATTCGAGTGACCAGATTCACGGTGAGATGAATCTGATCGGTACCCGCTCTGATACCATTTGTCAGGACCGATTTCACATCGAGAATCCCGATCTTGAGCAAGAACAAAGATTAGATTGAGGAGACGGGATGAAGAAAATCAAAGATAATAAATGACAAGAAATGATAAAATCAAACGATTCATTGATTATTGCTGAAAGATTACAACGAACCGAATAATTACAAACTCGTCATAGGAAATCCATGGTGACTCTCTCTCTCTAGAATGATAGCTCACATCTCTCTAGAACATCCTTATTCAACTTATTCCTTCTCTATCTAATGGAGCTATCCTTCCTATTTATAGAGAGCCCGTGTGCTCACTAGCCCACTAACTAGCTAACACACATAAAATGAGCTAAATACAAATAAAACAAATGACATAATTATTATTAATTAAATCAAAGATGATTTAATCAATATGAAGCTTGACTCGCTCGAACCGATCTTCCGTTGACTTTTACGTTGACCGTTGACCCGAACGGTTGACTTTTCCAGAAAACGTCTTCGGTCCAAACTTGCAAGCCTCGAGCATCACAACCCGCGTCTCTGAATCAAATCACAATGGATTCTTCAACCGAATTATTCGAGAATAGATTTGATGGCGTCAGTCACACTTATTAAAAGTTCCAACAGCGAGGCCTTCCAGATAACGCTCAATGCGTTTGAATTCAGCATCAACCATTGAAGGGCACAAGACTTCATACTCATGATATCGTGCAGTGTACTGTTCGACTTCCGACCCAATCATCTTCAGGTTCAAGAATTCGCCTTCTAGCTTCTTCACTTGGTCACGGGGACAGTACTCCTCCATAATCAGATCCTTAAATGCTGCCCACTGCATGTTATTAGCCGCGTCTAGCCCAACCATCTGAATTTCAGCGTTCCACCAGGAGAGTGCAGCTCCTTCAAAGGTTCCAGTAGCAAACTTCACCTTGCTTTCAGCCGGACAATTACACATGGAGAAGACCTTTTCTGACTTCTCAATCCATCTCAGGAGTCCTACAGCTCCTTCTTCGCCGGAAAATGTCATCGGCTTGCAGTCCATGAAGGACTTGAACGTGCAGTGGTGGTGGTTTCCTGATGCATAAATAGTTCGGGTTTAAAATTAAACAGGTCAAAATATAATCGCTTTGTGCCTTAACCGGCATAATAGTTACCCTGTGCGGCGTATGCAGCTTGGACGGCTGCCACCGCGGCTTGCACGTGTTCATTAATCATTGCTTGCAGTTGTGCAGGCGTCATGTTTATGTTGCCTCTTCCGTTTCCTCTTCCAGACATCTTGCTGAACAGTTAAAGTAGCCAGTGTTCAGTCACATTTATACTTTATACATATCCCATAATATGTATATTAACAATTTCCCGTTATCCCTCTATTAGTCCAGAAAAAAATTTTGTGCATAATCGAGGCGTCGTCGGAGAACATCGCAAGTCGTAGGTAGCTATCGTCGAAAGTCGGCTTTCCCATAAAAGTCACCGTCGGCGTAGTCATCGTAGTAGAAATCAGGTCGTAGCGTGTAGCATCGTTTCGTTGTCGCCTTCCCCCGGCATAGTGCGCGCATTAGCGTTCGCGTTTCGTATTCGTGTGTGAAAATTCCCTAAGGTTTTCCGTTAGACTTCCTAGACACGGTCTATATATATATATATTTATATATATATATATATATACATACGTACTAAGCTTTTACTTACACAGCAGAGCGAGTATCCCAGGTTGGCACGCAAAAATTTTGTTTTGGGAATTTGTTTGTTCGTTTGTAACTAAGGTTTCAAGTTGCAAATTCCAAATCGCTTTCAAAATTGATTCCAGTTCTCTGCAACTTATGGCTCTGATACCAATCTGTAACACCCCCAAATTAACCACTAACGGAGTTTATACCGTTAAGGGGTGCGACTAGACCAGGACCACAACCATTAGTTACAAATACTAAACGAATCAGAGTAAGGTCCAAAACATTCATTTCAAACAGTTCAAAAGTTACGCAGCGGAATAAAAACTATAGTATCTTAGCACTAGCCACGTGCTTTACAAATCATTGTTTCAAATCAAAATCCCCAGTTAGTTAATGAAGTAAAAGTCTTCACGTGCCATGCCAACCCGCTCCGGATACTCCTTAGCGATCTGCAAAAGTTTAAACCACGCAAGTGTCAACCTAACGGTTGGTGAGTTCACAGTGGGCTTGTCACGCAGTGGCCCGGTCTCATAATCATAACATTTCAACATATACTTTGAGTAATATTTATTTGTGAAAAGCAATGCTTGTGATAACCAAAAATCATAGTATCGTGGTTTAGTAAAAGTATTGTCCGTAACCTACGTTATCGGGTATGTACTAGTTTTGTATAGTTAAAGTGCTCAACCGATATCGCGGGTAGCTAATCCGTTGTTCCATGCACTAAGGAAGTTTGTACCAAAGCTGACCATAATTTATTGTAGTGGCCGTGCCATCAGAACTGCGGACCTACGTCATCGCAGATTTGCCTCCCCCGTGTCCTCTCGGGATCACGGTCAGATAGGCTGATATTGTACCTCCGTGCACTCCCCGTGCCACGGGGCGGAGTTTGTCAAACTCCAGTAGATCTACCCAACATCCCCTCGCTTTACAATTAATGGTACAATTTAGTTGAGGACTTTTAAGTTTTCAAGGCATCCTTAGAAATCATGTGATATCATGTGGTTTAGACTTTAACCTACACTAGCCATATTAAAACGGTTTACCGGATTCTCACGAATCTCAAAAGTGTTTCCAGTTTCGTTTCAAAAGTAGTTGCTTAAATAATTCACAAGTGCTTCCCATAAAGCACTTCAAGTTTATCAAGTGGGTGCCGCGCACTCCGGGTTTTCAAGTTCATCAGGGAGGTGCCTCGCACTCTCGAGTTTGTCAGCATTGTTTTACTTTTAGTTGCTCGTTGTGACCCAAACGGGTTCACGGTAATCGGGTTAGTGACACTCACCTTTGGTTGCACTGCTACACTTGCTAATAATCCAAGTATTGCTTATCGAAGACCTATGAACACGTTTAGGTCTTAAGTATTAGTTTTGTGTCTAATCTTTACTTAACGTCACTATGGCCCATAACATAGCACGTTGGAACTATGACTCGACATACAGACACACGACACCGATGGTTGATCATAAACAAGGGTTCACATTCATCAGAAATCAAAGCATGTATCATCATGGCATAATCATGTAGGTCATGGCATAACATTCAAGCAAATTGCACAAGTTTAGATTCTGGTCTCAGTTTCGCTAGCAATTTCGCTAGGTAGTTTCGCTGTGTGCACGGGCAGCACTTTCGCTAGGCAATACCTGATGACACAGTTTCGCCAGGCTAGTTTCGCTCGAAACTGTTGGCACAGTTTCGCTAGCTTAGTTTCGCCCGAAACTGGTTTGAACTTTCGTTCAGGGAATTTCGCTCGATAGATTCGCTCGAGCTGGTCTGGTTGGTTTACCCGGCGACA
The DNA here is from genome assembly GCA_039602395.1 of Deinandra increscens subsp. villosa. NCBI lineage: Eukaryota > Viridiplantae > Streptophyta > Magnoliopsida > Asterales > Asteraceae > Deinandra > Deinandra increscens. Next base: position 21,596,801 of record JBCNJP010000017.1, read on the forward strand.
CTGCAGTTTCGCTGCATAGTGTCACTGGAAGGAGATATACATAGTTTCGCTGGACAGTTTCGCCCAGAGAACACCACAGTTTCGCTGGTCGCGAAAAACATACGGATCAGCCTAAAAATCAACCTAACAGCTTCCATTTTACATGCAATTCATTGTCTAGCATACATAGGCATTTACCAACATAAATCAGTAAGCTTTAACACCTTAAACATGCATTTTTATCATCAAATCACCAAAATTCATTTAAAACCCTAAAATGACTAAAATAGCATAAATCTTAATCATGGATGGATTTCACACGTAAAGTTATCAACTTTATGGTAGATCTAGCAATCCTAAACAACATATCAGAAGATCAAGTGATTCTATAGGGATCTAAGCATGCTTTTTGAGAAAACACATAGAAAACATAAAAATGGTGGTTTTGGGACTCACGGTTCGATCTCCAAGCTTGATGGATGATGTTTCGGGGCTGAGATCTCGATGGCTCGGTGTTAATCTCGACTGACCAGATTTCCAGGAGAAGAGTGTGTGTGTTTTTGTGTAAATGAGGCAAATAGGAGAACTAGGGTTTATTAAGATTATTTATATCAGGGGCTAGTTTCGCTGGCAGTTTCGCTGGCCGGCGAAACTAGGTCTGATCACGTGTTAACGAACAGTTCAGCTGGCTTCCGGGCGACACTATAGTTTCGCCCGTTAGTTTCGCTGGCTGCACAACTTAGACAATTTTCACAAAATCAAGGATTTACAATTCGTCATGCTATTCATAATATTAAATCATGCATTTAAATCACATTGCACATAATGACAACAATAAATGAACACATAGCACATATGGACGGGTTCGGTGATCAACCAAAGGACGTGGACGTATTCGGCCTAGTTAAGCATTAGTTACTAAGTTAACACTTATGACGTAACTAACGGAGTTTGTCTAACGGAAGTTAAACCTTGAAATTCTCGGATGTCACATCATCCCCTTGTAATTGGAATTTTCGTCCCGAAAATTATTCTTGCGTCGTAGCGTTTGCAGCCTCGGCTGTCGTCGTTGCTATATTTGCTGGGGAAAGAAAGCAAAAGTTTTAGGGTCGTCACATCCTCCTCCTGTTAAAGGAATTTTGGTCCCCAAAATTAAATCATACCTTGAGTTTCCGTGGATGTTTGCTCGAACAGGTGAGGATACTTTTTCTTCATCTGATCCTCTCGTTCCCAAGTATATTCAGGTCCACGCCTTGAGTTCCATCGCACCTTGACGATCGGAATCTTGCTACGTTTGAGGGCTTTCTCCTCGCGTCCCATGATTTCTACCGGTTGCTCGATAAATCTCAAATGTTCGTCAATTTGTAATTCCTCCAAAGGAATTATTTCGATGTCTTCAGCCAGACATTTCTTTAGATTTGATACGTGAAACACGTTGTGAACTCCATCGAGTTCAGCAGGGAGTTGTAATCGGTAGGCCACCGGGCCTACTTCCCCGATGATTTCAAATGGTCCGATATAGCGAGGATTTAACTTCCCACGCTTTCCGAAGCGTATCACTCCTTTCCAGGGAGATACCTTCAATAGCACCTTGTCGCCTACCTCGAACTTCAAAGGTTTACGGCCTACCTCCGATGGTTGATCATAAACAAGGGTTCACATTCACAGGAATGCTAGATCTATCATAAAGTCAGTAACTTTACGTTTGAAATCAAACCATAATGAAGATTTATGCTATTTAGGTCATTTTAGGTTTAAAATGTGTTTTTGGTGATTTGAATGTGAAAACCCATGTTTAAGGTGTTAAAACTTGTTGTTTGATGTTGGTGAATGATTATGCATGCTAGATATTGAATTACATGAAATATGGAAGCTGTTAGATTGATTTTTAGGCTGATTTATGTGTTTTTCGCGACCAGCGAAACTAGCCTGTTCTCTGGGCGAAACTATATAGCGAAACTATGTATATCTCCTTCCAGCGACACTATACAGCGAAACTATTGTGTCGCCGGGTAAACCAACCAGACCTGTCCGAACGAAACTACCAAGCGAAATTTCCTGAACGAAAGTTCAAACCAGTTTCGGGCGAAACTAGGCTAGCGAAACTGTGCCAACAGTTTCGGGCGAAACTAGCCTAGCGAAACTGTGTCATCGGGTATTGCCTAGCGAAAGTGCTGCCCGTGCACACAGCAAAACTGCCTAGCGAATCTATACTAGCGAAACTGTGACCAGACCTAAACCCAAACTTGTGCGACCTGTTTGAATGTTATGCCATGACTTACATGATTATGCAATAATGAAACATGCTTGATTTCTGAATTATGTGAACCCTTGTTTATGATCAACCATCGGTGTCGTGTGTCGGTATGTTGTGTTATAGTTCCAACGTGCTATGTTATGGGCCATAGTGACGTTAAGTAAAGATTAGACACAAAACTAATACTTAAGACCTAAACGTGTTCTTAGGTCTTCGATAAGCAAACAATACTTGGACTATTTAGCAAGTGTAGCAGTGCAACCCAAGGTGAGTGTCACTAACCCAATTACTGTGAACCCGGTTGGGTCACACTGAATAACTTAATGGAAAACAATGCTGACAATCTTAAGAGTGCTATGCACCTCTCTGATGAACTTGAAAACTTAGGAGTGCTCGGCACCCACTTGATGAACTGGAAGTGTTTTATGGGAGACACTTGTGAAATACTTAAACAACTTTTTCTGAACAAAACTGAAAATGTTTTCGGGATTCATGAGAACCCAAAGTAAACCGTTTTAATATGGCTAGAGTAGGTTAAAGTCAAACCACATGATATCACATGATTTCTAAGGATTGCCTTATAATTGAAAAAGTCCTCAACTAAATTGTACCATTAATTGTAAAGCGAGGAGATGTTGGGTAGATCTACTGGAGTTTGACAAACTCCGCCCCGTGGCACGAGGAGTGCACGGAGGTACAATATCAGCCTATCTGACCGTGATCCCGAGAGGACACGGGGGAGGCAAATCCGCGATGACGTAGGTCCGCAAAACATGATGGCACTGCCACTACAATATTAGTCAGCTTTGGTACAACTTCCTTAGTGCATGGAACAACAGATTAGCTACCCGCGATATCGGTTGAGCACTTTAACTATACAAAACTAGTTCATACCCGATAACGTATGTTACGGACATCAATTCTACTAAACCACGTTACTATGATTTTGGACATTACAAATCATTGTTTTCCACAAATAAACATCACATAAGTATATGTTGACACGTTATGATTATGAGACCGGGCCACTGCGTGACAAGCCCACTGTGAACTCACCAACCGTTAGGTTGACACTTGCGTGGTTTAAACTTTTGCAGATCGCTGAGGAGTATCCGGAGCGGGTTGGCATGGCACATGAAGACTTTTATTTTTGGTTAAACTTAATTGGGAATTTAAAACACTGAATTGTAAAGCACGTGGTTAGTGCTAAGACGATATATATTTCCGCTGCGTAATTTGAGACTTTATTTATGATATATCTTTGGACTAACTCTGATTCGTTTAGTATTTGTAACTAATGGTTGTGGTCCTGGTTTGCTCGCACCCCTTAACGGTATAAACTCCGTTAGTGGTTAATTGGGGGTGTGACAGATTGGTATCAGAGCCATAAGTTGCAGAGAACTGGAATCAATTTTGAAAACGATTTGGAAACTGCAACTTGAAACCTTAGTTACAAACGAACAAACGAATTCCCAAAAACAAAATTTTTACGTGCCAACCTGGAATACTCGCTCCGCTGTGTAAGTAAATACTTCGTACGTATGTATATATATATGTAGATATATATAGACCGTGTCTAAGTAGTCTAACGGAAAGCCTTAGGAAATTTTCACACACAAATACGAAATGCGAACGCTAATACGCGCACTATTCCGGGGGAAAGCGACAACGAAACGGTGCTACACGCTACGTCCTGATTTCTACTACGATGACTACGCCGACGGTGACTTTTACGGGAAGGCCGACTTTCGACGATAGTACTTACGACTTACGACGTTCTTCAACGACGCCTCCATTTTGCACGAAAATTTTTTCTGGACTAATAGTGGGATAACGGGAAATTGTTATTATGCATATTATGGGATATGTATAAAGTATAACTGTGACTGAACACTGGCTACTTTAACTGTCCAGCAAGATGTCTGGAAGAGGACACGGAAGAAGCAACATTAACATGACGCCTGCACAGCTGCAAGCAATGATTAACGAACACGTGCAAGCCGCGGTGGCAGCCGTCCAAGTTGCATACGCCGCACAGGGTAATTATTATGCCGGTTAAGGCACAAAGCGAATTATATTTTGACCTGTTAAATTTAAAACCCGAACTATTTATGCATCAGGAAACCACCATCACTGCACGTTCAAGTCCTTCATGGACTGCAAGCCAATGACGTTTTCCGACGAAGAAGGAGCGGTAGGACTCCTCAGGTAGATTGAGAAGTCTGAAAAGGTCTTCTCTATGTGCAACTGCCCTGCTGAGAGCAAAGTGAAGTATGCTACTGGTACCTTTGAGGGAGCTGCTCTCTCCTGGTGGAATGCCGAAATCCAGATGATTGGGTTAGATGTGGCTAATAACATGCAATGGGAAGCGTTTAAGGAGCTGGTTATGGAGGAGTACTGTCCCCGCGACCAAGTGAAGAAATTAGAGGGTGAATTCTTGAATCTGAAAATGACTAGGTCGGAAGTGGAGCAGTATACCGCGCGATACCATGAGTACGAAGTCTTGTGCCCCACAATGGTTGATGCTGAGTTCAAACGCATTGAGCGTTATCTGGAAGGCCTCGCGCCTCAAATCAAGGGACTAGTGACTGCCAGCAACCCCGCAACCGTGCAGCAAGCCATCCGTTTGGCTCACAAACTTACTGATCAGGAGGTTGAGAAGGGTACACTTCCTGCAAAAGCCTCGGAGAAGACTGCCCTTAGTGGCAAGAGAAAAGTTGATGATGAAGCTCCTGAAAACTCAATGAACAATCAGAGTGTTGGAAACAGCACTGGGAGGTCTTATAATTCTCAAGGTCAAAGTAAGAGGTCTGGAAACAACAGTGGAAACAACCGCCAGGGTGGAAATGGTCAAAGCAACTACAAGGGTAACCTGCCCATGTGTAACAAGTGTGGAAAGCATCACGCTGGTATTTGTAGGAGGAACTTGAGCTGCGAAAGGTGTGGCAAGAAAAGCCATGAGGCGAAGGACTGTTGGACGATTCTTCCCGAGCAACAAAACCGTCCAAGGCAAAACAACAACAATCATGGTAACAACAACTATGGGAACAACCGTAACGGGCAAGGAAACAACCAGAACAATAATGGTGGAGCCCGTGGCTGTTTTGAATGTGGTGCTCAAGGCCACATTAAAAGCGACTGCCCACAGTTGAGAAGGCAGGGAAATGGTAATCAAGGAAACAATGGTAGGAACGGTAATGGCGGAGGAAATGGCAACAGGAATAACAACGGGAATGGTGGAAATGGCAGGGGAAGAGCTTTTGTCATGGGTCAAGGAGAAGCTCGCAACGACGCCAACGTGATTAACGGTAAATTCATCCTAAATGGTTTCTTTGCTACTGTATTGTTTGATTCTGGTGCTGAAAGAAGTTTTATTTCCACTAAGTTTGCTAAGCTAATTAATGCTAAACCGATTGCCTTAGACGCTAAATATGTGGTAGAACTAGCGAATGGTAAACTTCATGATACGACTCAAATAGTTAAGGACTGTAAGTTAGAACTAGCTGGCCATACATTAGGAATCGACCTTATGCCTTTCCCGATTGGTAGTTTTGATGTTATAGTAGGAATGGATTGGTTATCTGAAAATAGAGCTGAAATCTTATGTAAAGAAAAAGTGGTTCATATCCCACTCGAAGGAGGTAAAGTGTTAACGGTTCAAGGTGAAAAAGGTGGAGCAGTCACCGGTATTATCTCTTTCCTCAAAGCTCAAAAGTGCCTTCGTAAAGGTCACTTCGTGATCCTTGCAAACGTCACCGACACGACACTTTTCGAGCGTAGAATCGACGACTACCCGATAGTCCGCGACTTCCAAGATGTATTTCCTGAAGATCTGCCTGGTTTGCCTCCATTTCGACAAGTCAAGTTTGGGATCGACCTAGCTCCTGGAGCCGCTCCGATTGCACGCGCACCTTACCGTTTGGCAGTAAGTGAACTCAACGAACTCTCCTCACAACTTCAAGAGCTACTCGACAAAGGGTTTATTCGTCCAAGTTCGTCTCCATGGGGAGCACCGGTTTTGTTTGTTAAGAAGAAAGATGGAAAGTTCCGAATGTGTATTGACTACCGAGAGCTTAACAAGGTTACGATCAAGAATCGGTACCCACTTCCTCGAATCGACGATCTCTTCGACCAACTACAAGGTTCGAGCTACTTCTCAAAGATTGATCTACGGTCTGGATATCACCAACTTCGTGTCCGTGATGAGGATGTCCCCAAGACTGCTTTCAGAACTCGGTATGGTCATTACGAGTTTCTAGTTATGCCGTTTGGGCTAACTAATGCACCTGCTGTGTTTATGGATTTGATGAATCGAGTGTGCAAGCCGTACCTCGATCAGTTTGTGATAGTCTTCATTGACGATATTTTGATCTACTCCAAGACAAAGGAAGAACACGAGAGACACCTGCGACTTATCTTGGAATTACTCCGCAAGGAACAGCTTTATGCTAAGTTTTCGAAGTGCGATTTTTGGATTCGCGAAGTCCAGTTTCTTGGACACATTGTTAATCAGGAAGGAATTCATGTCGACCCAGCTAAAGTGGAAGCTATCAAGAATTGGTCTACCCCTAGAGCGCCAACCGAAATCCGACAATTTTTGGGACTTGCCGGATATTACCGAAGATTCATTAAGGGTTTCTCGCAATTGGCTCAACCCTTAACAGCTTTAACGCACAAAGGAGTGCAATATAGATGGGATGAAAAAGAGGAACACGCGTTTCAAACTCTTAAGGATATGTTATGTTCAGCTCCGATTCTCGCGTTACCCGATGGGGTTGACTACTTTGTAGTTTACTGTGATGCATCCATCCAAGGACTCGGTTGCGTGTTGATGCAACGGGACAAAGTGATTGCCTATGGGTCCAGGAAACTGAAGGACACTGAAAAGAATTATACAACGCATGATTTGGAATTGGGAGCCGTTGTTCATGCACTCAAGATTTGGAGACATTACCTCTACGGAACAGTGCACAATATTTACCGACCACAAAAGCTTACAGCACATCTTTGAACAGAAGGATCTCAACATGCGATAACGACGGTGGGTCGAGCTACTGAATGATTATGACTTAGCAATCAAATATCACCTGGGAAAAGCCAATGTTGTGGCTGATGCATTAAGTCGAAAAGAGTACGAAAAGCCTCGACGAGTACGAGCGCTGCAACTTACCATTCACACGGGATTGCCGGATCGGATCCGCGATGCCCAACAAGAAGCTTTAAAAGAAGAAAACTTTGCAGCTGAAGCACTGCGAGGGGTGGATGGTAACTCCGAAATTAAGTCCAACGGACTCAGGTATTACAATGATAGGATTTGGGTTCCTTTACTTGGAAATCTTCGTGAGCTCGTGATGGACGAGGCTCACAAGTCAAGGTATTCGGTGCACCCTGGATCGGATAAAATGTACCAAGATTTGAAGAGCTTGTATTGGTGGCCGAATATGAAAGCCGACATTGCGCGATATGTGGCTAAGTGCTTAACATGCTCAAGGGTGAAGATTGAATACCAAAAGCCTTCTGGATTATTACAGCAGCCAAAGATCCCAGAATGGAAATGGGAGGATATGTCCATGGATTTTGTGACGGGATTACCTCATCGATCGAATCGACCAGATGCGATTTGGGTTATCATTGATCGACTAACCAAATCTGCACACTTTATTCCAATGAGGGAAAACGACAATATGGATAAGTTAACGAAGCTGTACATTGACCGAATTGTGACACTTCATGGGGTGCCTAAGACCATTATCTCCGACCGAGATCCTCGATTTACTTCCCGACTATGGCAATCTATGCAAGAAGCATTGGGAACCAGACTGGATATGAGTACAGCTTATCACCCACAGACCGATGGTCAGACGGAACGAACTATTCAGACTTTGGAAGACATGCTCCGAGCTTGCGTACTCGACTTTGGTAAGGATTGGGAGGCTCACCTTCTGTTGGTGGAGTTCTCCTACAACAACAGTTATCATACGAGCATTGGTGTAGCACCTTTTGAAGCTCTTTATGGCAGAAAATGTAGATCGCCCGTGTGTTGGGCCGAAACAGGTGAGAAAGGACTCACTGGACCAGAACTCATTCATGATACAACGGAGCGAATTATTCAAATCAGAAAATGGATAGCCGCAGCACGAGACAGACAAAAGAGCTATGCCGACAAACGCCGTAAACCTTTGAAGTTCGAGGTAGGCGACAAGGTATTATTGAAGGTATCTCCCTGGAAAGGAGTAATACGCTTCGGAAAGCGTGGAAAGCTAAATCCTCGCTATATCGGTCCATTTGAAATCATTGGGGAAGTAGGCCCGGTGGCCTACCGATTACAACTCCCTGCTGAACTCGATGGAGTTCACAACGTGTTTCACGTTTCTAACCTAAAGAAATGTCTGGCTGAAGACACTGAAATAATTCCTTTGGAGGAATTGGAAATTGATGAACATTTGAGATTCATTGAGCAACCAGTAGAAATCATGGGACGCGAGGAGAAAGCCCTCAAACGTAGCAAGATTCCGATCGTCAAGGTTCGATGGAACTCAAAGCGTGGACCTGAATATACTTGGGAACGAGAGGATCAAATCAAGAAAAAGTATCCTCACTTGTTCGAGCAAACGTCCACGGAAACTCAAGGTATGATTTAATTTTGGGGACCAAAATTCCTGTAACAGGAGGAGGATGTGACGACCCTAAAACTTTTGCTTTCTTTACCCAGCAAATACAACAACGACGACAGCCGAGGCTGCGAACGCTACAACGCAAGAATAATTTTCGGGACGAAAATTCCATTTACAAGGGGATGATGTGACATCCGAGAATTTCAAGGTTTACTTCCGTTAGACAATCTCCGTTAGTTACGTTATAAGTATTAACTTAGTAACTAATGCTTAACTAGGCCGAATACGTCCACGACCTTTGGTTGATCACCGAACCCGTCCATATGTGTTTATTTATTGAATTGTCTCTATGAGGAAGTATGTGCAACATGTTTGTTGATTAATTGTGTAATTGCGTGAAATTCATGAACCGTGCTTATCTTGCTTAGAATGTAAATTGGTCACTTTTGGGTTCCAGCGAAACTACCGGGCGAAACTATAGTGTCGCCCGGCTAGCTTAACCTTTGACTTACAGAGTCAGTTTCGCTTGGCCAGCGAAACTAGCCAGCGAAACTAGCCCCTGATATATAATAACATAAAACCCTAGAGATCTCATTTTTGCCTCATTTCATACAAAACACACACACCACTCTCATCTGCTCACTCGAGATTTCTGGTCAGTCAAGAAAACCATCAAGGAACCATCATCTCATCTCATCCATTCAGGCCCTAGATTGAATCGTGAGTCCCAAAACCATTCTTTATGTATTTCTATGTGTTTTCTTAAAAAGCATGCTTAGATCTTCATGTAATCACTTGATCTTTTGATATGTTGCTTAGGAATGCTAGATCTATCATAAAGTCAGTAACTTTACGTTTGAAATCAAACCATAATGAAGATTTATGCTATTTAGGTCATTTTAGGTTTAAAATGTGTTTTTGGTGATTTGAATGTGAAAACCCATGTTTAAGGTGTTAAAACTTGTTGTTTGATGTTGGTGAATGATTATGCATGCTAGATATTGAATTACATGAAATATGGAAGCTGTTAGATTGATTTTTTGGCTGATTTATGTGTTTTTCGCGACCAGCGAAACTAGCCTGTTCTCTGGGCGAAACTATATAGCGAAACTATGTATATCTCCTTCCAGCGACACTATACAGCGAAACTATAGTGTCGCCGGGTAAACCAACCAGACCTGTCCGAACGAAACTACCGAGCGAAATTTCCTGAACAAAAGTTCAAACCAGTTTCGGGCGAAACTAGGCTAGCGAAACTGTGCCAACAGTTTCGGGCGAAACTAGCCTAGCGAAACTGTGTCATCGGGTATTGCCTAGCGAAAGTGCTGCCCGTGCACACAGCGAAACTGCCTAGCAAATCTATACTAGCGAAACTGTGACCAGACCTAAACCCAAACTTGTGCAACCTGTTTGAATGTTATGCCATGACTTACATGATTATGCAATAATGAAACATGCTTGATTTCTGAATTATGTGAACCCTTGTTTATGATCAACCATCGGTGTCGTGTGTCGGTATGTCGTGTCATAGTTCCAACGTGCTATGTTATGGGCCATAGTGACGTTAAGTAAAGATTAGACACAAAACTAATACTTAAGACCTAAACGTGTTCTTAGGTCTTCGATAAGCAAACAATACTTGGACTATTTAGCAAGTGTAGCAGTGCAACCCAAGGTGAGTGTCACTAACCCAATTACTGTGAACCCGGTTGGGTCACACTGAATAACTTAATGGAAAACAATGCTGACAACCTTAAGAGTGCTATGCACCTCTCTGATGAACTTGAAAACTTAGGAGTGCTCGGCACCCACTTGATGAACTGGAAGTGTTTTATGGGAGACACTTGTGAAATACTTAAACAACTTTTTCTAAACAAAACTGAAAATGTTTTCGGGATTCATGAGAACCCAAAGTAAACTGTTTTAATATGGCTAGAGTAGGTTAAAGTCAAACCACATGATATCACATGATTTCTAAGGATTGCCTTATAATTGAAAAAGTCCTCAACTAAATTGTACCATTAATTGTAAAGCGAGGGGATGTTGGGTAGATCTACTGGAGTTTGACAAACTCCGCCCCGTGGCACGGGGAGTGCACGGAGGTACAATATCAGCCTATCTGACCGTGATCCCGAGAGGACACGGGGGAGGCAAATCCGCGATGACGTAGGTCCGCAAAACATGATGGCACTGCCACTACAATATTAGTCAGCTTTGGTACAACTTCCTTAGTGCATGGAACAACGGATTAGCTACCCGCGATATCGGTTGAGCACTTTAACTATACAAAACTAGTTCATACCCGATAACGTATGTTACGGACATCAATTCTACTAAACCACGTTACTATGATTTTGGACATTACAAAGCATTGCTTTCCACAAATAAACATCACATAAGTATATGTTGACACGTTATGATTATGAGACCGGGCCACTGCGTGACAAGCCCACTGTGAACTCACCAACCGTTAGGTTGACACTTGCGTGGTTTAAACTTTTGCAGATCGCTGAGGAGTATCCGGAGCGGGTTGGCATGGCACATGAAGACTTTTATTTTTGGTTAAACTTAATTGGGAATTTAAAACACTGAATTGTAAAGTACGTGGTTAGTGCTAAGACGATATATATTTCCGCTGCGTAATTTGAGACTTTATTTATGATATATCTTTGGACTAACTCTGATTCGTTTAGTATTTGTAACTAATGGTTGTGGTCCTGGTTTGCTCGCACCCCTTAACGGTATAAACTCCGTTAGTGGTTAATTGGGGGTATGACACAGTTAAGTTCGGTTGATTTTTCGGTGGCGTAACTCGGTCCAAACGACAAACCGATAAGGGGGAAATGATCGTGGCGAGAAACTAGTCAGGAATGATTATTTAATTGTCCAAATCGGACACCATTATTATTCGGTTATTTTGGACTCGTTTCACGACCCACCAAAGAGGTAATCACATTATATTATATGTTATCATTTCAAATATCACTATTCGATTAAAGTTTATATAATTGATTAAATGATATAAAAGTATTCGAGACAGATAAATATATATATATATATATACATGAAAATATATATATGTATTTATTAATCGATTTTATTAAATGGAAAATAAGAAGTTAAATATTAAATACTAGATTCTAACCTCCGCGAGTTGCGCGGAGGTGCATAAGCTTGCAAGTCCGAAGTGCATCTCGATGGTCATGGCTTCGTTCATCACAACGCGGTCTCGTTTTCTTGTGTTATAGATTTTTAATCGTTTGGATAATACGGGTAGATAAAACAGTTAAATTGCTACACCACCACCAACATAAATTATTGGGGATCAATGGAGGTTAACGTGGGGATAACGCAAACACACAAAACTATTGCATTGCTTTAAGGATACGTGGAGAAAACAAAAAAAAGAAAACATTCAACGAACAAAATCACTTATAAAATTATGACCAAATCATATGTACCATTTAAAAGTTTATGTATTACACAACCAAAACAAAAATATAAAGTAAAAAGAAATTATAAAATTAAATAATCTAAATGGAGGTTACCGCTGGGATAACACGAACACACAAAACCATTGCAATAGAGGTTACCACTATGATAACGCAAATATTGCATTTGTAATATGCAAGCATAATATAAATTGTTGGTGATCAATGGAGGTTACAGATGTGATATAACGAAAACACAAAAAAATGGTCATCAATGAAGGTTACCGCTGGATAACTCAAACACACAAAACTAGTACACTGCTTTAACGCTACGTGTATGAAAATAATCATAAATATGATTTAATAAATCCAAAATATTATTAATACATCTAAAATATTATTATATTAATAAACTTAAAAAAGTGAGAATATCATTTAATAAAAAACATTAAAATTCTTTTATTATTTTAATATTAAAATATTAAACCATTAAAATATCAAACCATTAAAATATTAAGCTTTGATTAAAATAATATATATAAATTATTAAAATAATGTTTCTTGGGGAGGAAGCAATGTTCACAATTGTAATATATAGTAATATATATATAAAATTATATATTTAATATAAATATCAACGATAATGATAAAGTAATTATCGGGTTAAATAATGTTTAATATATATTGAAAAATATATATATAAAGTGTTAAATGTTAAATTAGGGTTTTCAGATGAAGGTTTTGCTAAAATCAACCAATTAGGACAATATTAGGGCTTGATATTTTGAAGAATATTATGAAATGATATTATAAACAAAAGCCCTAAGTTTATTTCATTTTATAAAAAGGTTTTGGTATATATTAAATAAATATGAAATTATGTTTTTCTAGACGCTGTGCTATCAAACCCGAGTAAACGGTGATGAACTAAGCTACGAAAATTTAAAGTACAATATAAAATGTTATAATGGATAATACCATAAGTTGGTTTTGAATAAAAATGAGTTTTCATAAAGAAACGAGAAAAACATGAAATTAGGGTTTTGGAATATGATTATTTGATATAAAATAATCTGAAGGGTATGTGGACTTGATTTTTGATATGGAACTATGTTTATATATATAATAAATATATATAAAGTTAAAATGGATAAATGATAAAGTATTTAAAATACCGAGTTAATCGGATATTTAGAAGTTCACGCGGACCAGAAGGGTAGACGCCTGTACACTAGGGTTTCTGGAAAAAGCGAGGGTGTCACATAAATCCTATCTAGGAAATGGCATCCCTCACTGGGAGATCCCGGAGTGAGCATTTACTTATAGGAATGCGTGTCTTCGTATTATCGTTAAAAGAAAAGGATAACTGCCTAAAGGGCATTTTGGTCATTTTGACCTTTAAAAAGGAATGAACTTAATAATTGATAATTATTAAGATAATAAGATGTTAAAATAAACATAGGAAGTGTTTATTATATTAAACCTTGCATTAACGCCATATAATACGCGGTTAGGTTTAGTTGGAAGACATATCGAAGGTTTTGCCTGAATTAACCGCTTAAGAGAATAAGGTGAGTTTTATGAGCCCACTTTTAAATTTTTTAAAGGTTTTACTGTTTTCGGGTTGATATACATGCAATATTAATACTTTTAAAGTGATTGAAATGCCTTGTGCCTGTTTTATGTTAATACACATACGTGAAATGTTATAATGCTTATGACTATTTTAAAGTTGTTATTACCTGCTATGAACTCCTTTCAGGATGGTTATAATGCACGGGTAATAAAGATATTAAACGTTTTCAAGTAAAGTTTAAAAAGGGAAATTTAGTTTTCCGGATAAAGAAAATAACCCTTGGGGTTAGTTTTGAAGTCTAAGCAAAAGATTGTCTTTGTAAGAATGAACACTGTGGTTGTACAACTAAAAGTGGGAATGACGGTTCCCCGGGGTAGCGACGGTTACTCTATGACTGATATTCGGGTGACGACGGTTGCCCGAGGAGCTAACGTGGTTCCAATAGACAATGCTTAGAGGAATGAATGATTTGGTATAATTCTGTTATGTCTTATACTTAGTAAAGGATGAATGGTTAAATGTTTTGGTATAATTCTGTTATGTCTTATACGTGATAAAAGATTAAAGGTTAAAGGTTTGGTATAACTCTCTTATGTTTTATACCTGTTAAATGTTTATAGGAGCCGTTAGACTCCAAATGTTTGAGGTAACCTTTCAAGGAAAGGTAAAAGCTTTAAATACTTAGAACTCACCAGCGTAAGCTAACCTTTATAAGCATGTATGTCAGGTATCGGTGACGTTTAAGTAGCAAGGGAAAGGCTCTAGCAAGGGCATATTAGATGGGCAAGCTATTAGGAAAGACTCAGTAGTAGACTGGCATAGCTATAAATAAGATCTAGTTATTAGATTATGTTGTTATATTTCTTACTGTTGTACTTGGCAAATATATAAATGAAACTTTTGTAATTTCTGGTGCTTAGTTATCTCTGTTGTATCATGTGTTCATGAGTAAATCCGACACGTGACCCCTCATGGAGCCAATACTGGGAGTGGGTGTCACAAAACTTGCCCTTACATACATTATTTTAGGCAAGTAATATATTAGTTTTGTTGCATTACTCAAAGCGACTTATTCTCGCATAATTTTAACATTAAAATCTTGGAGATGCTTCTAATGCAACAAGCATCAAAATACACCAAGGCCAACCTAATGAGACATTGATTAAGTCTCATAAGACTTAATTATGTGTTCAGCACATTCAACATGCAACGTTTCTCTTAGTCTGTAACTATAGTAACTAAAGAAAATTAAAAATAAAGGTTCAAGTAATTAAATATTATATTTCATTAGTTAGAAGTCTTACATATGTTCAAGTCTATACTTATTTAGATATTGCCTACATTGCTGAAATACTGGAAATGATGTAAATCATTTCCTAAGTTTAGTTCATCATAAAGCATCTAAGATGGCATTTCAATAACTATAAGAAGCGAAAGACTATAAATTTGAACTATAGAAGAAGTGAGAAACTTAAAGTAGTTGAGTATCTCTAGATTTTAACTTTGTTGTATTCAAAGAAAATGAAATGTCAACTTAGGAGTATATCCTTATGTCTGCGGACAGATTTACCTAATGGATCATGGATGAGTCATAAGAAATTGATAACGACAAACTAAGTTATTATGACATGATATGTTTGTCACTAGATTTTGTTGGTAAATTTATCAGTTGACTCATATTGAAGACTCATTGTGATAAAGTCAACTACCCTAATCTCTTAAAACAGTAACAGTTTTGAGCGGAGCTGTATTAGATTTTCGATACAAGATTATTGTTCATTTAAAAACAAGTAGAGGAAACTAAGTTCTTGTACTAAAAACATTTATGATATGCTTAAAGATCCTATAACTTAAGGTCTATCCTCATAAGTCTTTTATAAGAGCTCATAATAAAGACGAGGTTTACGAATGACCAAGCATGTCATAATATGAATGACTAATTATTAACTATTCCTCATCCATTTTGATTTATTTTGTCTCTGAATATGTTATGCATGCCTAAATGACATATAGACAGTTTTACATATAAATCAACGTTAAGGGCTTATTATTTTATTAATTCTAAATATAAGTTGAATATTAAATTTGGGATTGTAGTATGATTAATGGGGGTCTTGAGTTGGATAATCAATTCTATTACTGTATTTCTTTGCTACAATCTTTGTTTAAAATTGAAATGAGTATTAAACCTTGACCAAACTTATCTAATAACTCATCATAAATGATTACTGGGCCAAGTGGGAGAATGTTGGAATATATTTACAAAATATATATACATATACGTATATATATAAATATATTATATGGCCTTAATCATTTATCTTAATTAATTAATTACTTTATTAACCCTATTAGGCATTTATTTGTTGGATGTAATTGCCCTTACTAATAGAATTAGGGTTTCCCATTGGGTGTGTATATATAGAGATTATAGCAGAGAGTAAAAGGTTAATCACCTCTATAATATTCATCACCCTCCATCTGCTCTCTCTAAATTCTTAGGTTTAACCTACACAACCATCCTAACCGTACACCCTAAATGAAAACTCGAACAGGAGATCAAATGGATAATCTAAACTGCTGAACTGAACCAGATGACAACAGGTAATGTTTACATTATTGTCTATGTATTTATCTTACGATTCAGGATTCGATCAACGGGGATTACAACCTCCATACTGGATTTGACACTTCAGGCTTGACTCACCCAAGAACACCATCAAGGAAGAAAACCACCACTTAAGAAAATCCTATTGAGTTAGCTTTGAACTTGAGACCTCAAGGATCCAAAGCTAATCATCATCTCCATACCATAGACTAAATGCCCTTTAGTATGATAATTTCTTATTAAATCTACTCCAATTCTTAACACCAGTACAATAACTACATATTAAATCTACTCCAATTCTCAACACCACTATAATAATTACATATTGAATATACGAGATGATTACGATACAAACATTTTTTATCTTACAATCCCTAAGAATCAATATCTAATCCCTAAGAACCAATATCTAAGTGTCGTGTGAACTATTTTGATTATTAAACATAAGAGCAACTTAGTAAATCTAATTTTTATGATAAATATTAATTAGATCAACTTTTAAAAACTACAATAAGTATTATATAGTACAGAACTTGTAGAAAAAATTACACCATAAAATTAAATATTTATTATCTTTCATGGGTGGGGTTATTGTGAGAAGTTTAGTTTGGATAAGAAGAATAATAAGGAATCATAGCCCTTTGATCTTTAATTAAATGAAGATCTATGGCCAAAAATTTTCCTATGTAAAATTAGAGATAAAACCTAAAGTAAATAATAGATGTAAGGGCATTTTTGACTTTTTATCAAATTCCTCCCATTTTTTTAAACCTTCATAACTTTTAGATACGACATTATTTTTTTTTTAAATTACACCATAAAAACGAGCGTTTTTTATCTTTAAAACGCGTATAGTGTTGCTATATAGAAAATTAATTTTTTACTCTTTCGATTATATTAAAATGTTTCAGATCATTGAGTCAAAATGTTTAGATTATTGTGTCATATTGTGTCAAAAATATTCAGATCATTGTGTCATATTGTGTCAAAATGTTCAGATCATTGTGTCATATGGTGTCAAAAACCGAAAGAGTATTTTATTTTATACATATCAACACTATATATAGTTTTGACACAATGACACAATGATCTGAACATGTTGACACAATGACACAATGACTTGAACATTGTGTCAAAAAACGAAAGAGTAATTTTGTTAAAAAATTTTATATAGCAACACTATACGCGTTTTAAAGATAAAAAATGCTCGTTTTTATGGTGTAATTTTTTTTAAAAAAATAATGTCGTATGTGAAAGTTATGAATGTTTTAAAAAAATGGGGGAAGTGGGTAAAAAGTCAACAAAAATTGCTAAGACTAAAATACCCCTTCTTTCCGTTTTTATTAGATCAATATCCAATTGCTGAAAATCCTTTTTATCCTTCTTATTTAAATCAAACTTCTCATTTGAACATCTCCCTATCTTTCATATGTGTATAATATTGCTATAATTTTAAAAAAAAAATATTTAAAAAAAGTTTACAAAAGTATCCTTTATATCAGTGCTATTATACAAACACACAATGTTATTATCGTGTTACTATAAGTATTACAAATTACAGAGTGCCATTAAAAAATTTATATAGAGCTATTATAAAATTTATTTAATTTATAATATTTACAGTAACACGATAACAACATTATTTTATTATATAAAATACAACTGTGTATTTATAATACTTACATATACACGATATATATCATCGTGTTCTCTTTATAATAGTACTATTGTATAAAATATCGATGTAAATTTTGTTTATAATATTTTTTCAAATAAAATATTGCAATATTATAAACATACTAACGATAAAATATGATTAATTTTATGGTGTAATTTTTAGAAAAGAACTATAAAGTATATAAACGCTATTTATATTTGAAAAAGTTCATGGAATTAATATTCACTACTAGAAAAACTGCCATATATGACGCGCAATGCGTCATAAAGGGTGTCAGATTACGCCCATTCTGCGTGACTACGCGTCATAAATGAACGTTAAGTAAGCTCTCATTAATAAGGGAGATGACGCGCATTTTGTGTGTCATCTGCTTATGACACGTATTTTTTTGTGTCATAGTTTTAAATTTAAAATTTTTATAGAATCACTAATTTTCATATTAGTTGAATTTAATCTCATAATACAAAATAAATACATATAATGCAAAATAATGATTCATATCTAGCAAAAAATTCGTTTCATACATACTAAGAAAGAATTATAAGAAGCCAATCCCATCTGGCATTTCTATACAAGAAGCTGGATTCGGGTATACCCATTACTGTAACAACAAAAAATATACATGTGAATAAGAAAAGGATGTCACTAATGAAGAACAAGATGAAATTGTGAACATGAATACATTTCATGAAAAATAATATATACAACTCACCCTTTAAAAGATATGAGGCCATCATTTACATCAAAAAGCATGAAAAAATATGAAGTTGCACACTGCAACTCCCTAGAAGCCTTTCTGAATGTTTGACTTAGATGGAGGGAAATAGGAACAATAGCACGCATCAGATCTGCAGGTGTCATAAGGGGGACGGTATGAGGGCCGGCTCGAAGCCCGGCTCCAAGGGAGCCGCCCGGTTCCACCGTGGCAACCATACCGCTTGACGCGGTTCGAGCCCACGGCTCCCGTTTTTGGGATTTCACGGTTTCAAAGAACCGCCCCTAGCCGCCCACTTTTTGCCCGTTATTTTCCGACCGTTGAGCCTTCGGCTACTTTTTTTTTTTTTTCTTTTTTTTTCTTTTTTACCAATTACCACTATAAATACTACCATATTTTATAACATTTTTACACACATCTTCTTCTTTCACCTATCTTCTACCTCTTTCACATATCTTCTAATTCTTTATTCATGGATCGATCAAAGAAAAAATCACCCGCTCTCACGAAAAAATCCACCGCTCCCACCAAAAAATAGAAACCGAAGGTTCGACATACCGGTCAACCCTCCAATGCAAATCCTCCACCCCAATCACAACCGGCTTTTTTCACACCACATCCTTCTCAACAATCATACATTGATCTCCTATCTGGACGTTATGGGGCTCAAGGGGAGTTATATCCCCCACATTCTTCCCAAATGCATCAATTCCCGTCTAACGTCATGTACCAAAACACACAATTTCGAGAGTCAAGACGTCAAATCGATTCCCAATCCGAAGAAGAAGTTGAAGTAGAAGTTGGAGAAGAAGAAGAAGCACTTGCGGTTGAAGAAGAGGAGATCGAGTTGATGGACGAAGACGTCCAAGTGATTACAAAGAAGAAAGGTAAATTTCCGACGAGAGCGAAATGTAAAACTTGGACGTCGGAGGAAGAGCTTAATTTGACAAAAGCTTATATTCATTGGACCGAAGATGGGAAAAAAGCGAATCAACAATCCTGCGGTTCGTTTTGGGGTAAAGTTCTTGCCCACTTTGACGGTTTGATGGGTGCACCTAGTGGGCGAACTAGGGACCAACTAAGCTCAAAGTGGAAGAAGTTGAATACGAAATTGTCGAACTTCAATGGTCTCTACATTCAATCGGTAAAAAAACATTTATTTTTTTTAACTCGATATATATATATATATATTAACTTGTTTATTTTTTTGTAATAGACTAATATTTGGGCAAGTGGGAGTGCGGATGTGGACGTTTTGATGAAAGCCCAAAACTTGTATAAAGAAATATACGAGAAAAATGGGTTTGCTCATTTGGCGTGTTGGGTCTAGGTAAAAGACCATCCAAAGTGGGCTCCGGTTGCGAATGTAGTTGGTGAAATACTGGAACCGGGTAAAAGGACTAAGACATCCGAGTCGGGGAACTACACAACTTCAAATGATGTTGGGTCGACTCAATTGCCCGATCTAAATGACGACTCAACCACTACATACCCAAAAAATAAAGGGAAAAAAAGTCGGGCGAGTCTTCGTCCACCGCAAAGAGTTCGGCATCGGAAAAGGCGTTGGAAATGATGTCGGATTTTCAAGCCAATTGGATCAAAGAAAGGGAGCTTAAGGCAAAGCTTCGGGATGAAACCTTTGGAAAGAAGCAAGCGATGTACGATGCGGTGAAAATTACAATGGAGGCTCAACGTCAAGTGATCGAGACCAAACTAGCAAGTGAACGAAAAGAAAAAAAGAAAAGTGATCTCGAGTACTTCATGCAACCGCACAATAATGTTGATCCTCAATTCCTACCACTTGTTCTTCAACAAAAAAAGAGAAATCGCGGAGAAATACGGATGGGATTGCAACTTTTAAGTTGTTTTTTTTTTTAAATTGTAGTCGTCTTTTTTTTTTATTTCAAGTATTGTATTGTTTAATTTCCTAATATTAGTGGTTTACTTTTTTATGAAAGTTGTTTATTTAAAAGTTATTCAAATTAAAAAAAAATTGGATATATATGTGGCTTCACCAAGCGACACCACAACCATACCATGTGGTGTGGCTTCAAATTGCTTCAAAAACACCTAGTTTGAGTTGGCCGATAATGATTGGTTGGTGAGCATGGCTTTACCAAGCCATGCCACAACCATACCTCCTCCCCTAAGAAATTAGGCTAGGAGTTTGAGGCGATGTATTTGGGAGTAAATGCGCCGGACAGAGACGTAGAAGGAAGAAGAAAACAATATAATGTGTTTTAAAAGGGATTTCAGATTCTTAAAGTATTATAATAAAGAGGCGATGAATTAACGAAATTACCCCTGACTTAATGATATTTTTTAAAACTCGTTAGTGATAAAGGACCTTTTATGAAAGATGTATAAAACATAAAGATGTCTAGTGTAGCTAATTTAGTTAAATTACCTAAATCAAAATTTAGGTAAAACATAAAGGATCTTTTGCGTAATTTACTCTAAAATTAAATTTGTATTTATGTATAGAAACAAAATATATATGGAAATAAGGAAAAAAAGTGGTCTATGGGAATCGATACTGGGTCTATACCCGGTTCCTCACTGTATAAGATACATAAGCGCCTTTCAAAAAAAAAATAATAAAATACATAACCCTTAGGATGTTACATCTTCAGTGAACTCAACCTGGTTACAAAGCTTATAAGCTAAAATGTTTTAGCAAAAGACAAAAAAAATCATTGGCTCCCTAAGACTCGAACCCGGGCAGATAGCGGCCCAAACCCCAGCAGCCCAAGCTTTACCTACTTCTCCAATTTGTTGTTTGGTAAAATCTTTGTCAAATCTATACTATATAATAAACAAAAAGTTTTATCGTAATCTAATTAGTAAAAAGTGACACTTCTCATCACCACAAAATTTTACGACTAAGTCAAAATTTTAATAAATAATTATCCAAATACTAAATTTTCATATTAGGGTTCATTTAGTTTAAAATTTTAATAAGTAATTATCCAATAAGTAAATATTCAAATACAATTTCTTATATTAAGGTTAGTAATTATCCAAATACAAAATTGAAATATTAAGGTTAATATTTATTCAAGATAATATTTTTAGGAAAAATGGATGTTAATAATCCAAAGTATTGCCTATTGGCCAAAAATAATCCTACCTTCATTTTGGTATGAGAACAATCTTATAAATATACCCTGTTTTTTCAAATAAACTTTTCCGTTAAAAAACTAACCCCGTTAGTTTGTGATGACGTGGAGGACCAATACTGTCATTATTCAAACTTGTTTCTATTTAAAAAACTTGAGGGACCAATCTTGTCATTTTATAAATTTTATTTAAATAAAAGTAAAGCAACCCCCCCCGGTCGTCTCTCTTTTTCAGTTCCCAACCCCGCCGGCGCCACCGCCACCTCCCAACACCTACCGGCGGCTCTGCCGCTGTAGATCTCCACTGCCACCGCTACCTCCCAACTCCCATCGGCGGCTCTCAGCTCCTGAAACCCCTGCTTTCGTCGAGCTCCACTGCCTCATCACGAACTCCCACCGCCGGAGCTCTTTCTTAGGGTTTCACCCCTCTGCGACGACGCTACCACGATGAAAGCAAACAGGGTTTTGGGGTTTCGCGACCTCGTGGGTGATTCACACGACGGTTCAAAAGCCGTCGCAACCCCGGCCGTATTCCGGCGACCTTGCTGCTACGATTTCCGGTGGCCTCAGCCGCGTACGGGTTTTAAATCTGTTGGTATTTTTTTTCATTTTAAATCGTATCTCACTTTCTAAACCCCCAATCTATACATGAATGATGAATGGTGATGATTGACGATGGTGGAATGGTGATGGTGGTTGCAGGGTGGGTGGAAGGAGTTGGTGGTGGCTGGTGGGTATCCTAAATTAGAAAAAAAAAACTTAAATAATAAAATACCAAAATGACAAAATAAACCTTTAGTTTTAAAAGTTCATAATTTACCCCATGTCAGCATTTACTAACGGAGTTAGTTTTTTAACGGAAAAGTTTATTTGAAAAAACAGGGTATATTTATAAGACTGTTCTCGTACAAAAATGAAGGTAGGATTATTTTTGGCCAATAAGCAATAGTTAGGATTATTAACATCCATTTTTCCATATTTTTATTGCATATACATTATATTTTCTTAAAAATAATATATTTTATTGCATTTACTTTAATACTTTAATATAATATTTACAATACTTTATTCATATTAGTATTTTAATTAAATATTATGCATGTAATATAAAATATTTTATTCTATTTAATTTTATATATTTTTTTACATTAATTGACTTTAAATTCAAATTTACCAAGTATTTCATTTCAATATAATAAACCAAATCCTTATTTTCGGTGGCTATATATTTTTTTTTTAAATTTACCAAGTATTTCATTTCAATATAATAAACAAAATCCTAATTTTTCATGACTGGATTATTTTTTTAAAACTGCAAACATTCGGTTACCCGGGGTTATCATCATGGCAAACAATGTTACCCACGACACGTTACGACCACAGTCCGTACGAGTAATCAAGACCCTCTGTGTTGCACATTCATCTAAGAGGAAACCCACCGTCCAATGCTCATTGTCATAAAACATCTGAGTCACCTTTAATTACTGAGAAATTTTTAGATAGCTATAAAAATACATAATTGTCATAAATTATGATTGTATTTGTAGGTTTTTTTTAAATTTAAACATGTAACACACGATTATTAAAAGGGAAAAAGACGAAACTAGCCGGTTTGACCACGGTTGGACCAAAATAGCCGGCTCCACGGTCGTCCTGGCCACGCCATTCACGGTCGGACGACCGTCTAGACGAAGCTATAAGAAAACGACACCTGTTGTTTTTGACGGTCGTAACGACCGTACGTGGGGGCGGACGACCGTACGGGGGGGGCAGGACGACCGTACGTGGGGGCGGACGACCATACGTGCGTACGTGGGGGCGGGACGACCGTACGTGGGGGCGGACGACCGTACGTGGGGGCGGACGACCGTACGTGGGGGCGGGACGACCGTACGTGGGGGGCGGGACGACCGTACGTGGGGGCGGGACGACCGTGTATTTTCGTCGGACGACCGTTGTTTTTGACACCTGTTTTGACGGTCGGACGACCGTGGATGCAGGTCATAGACGACCGTGGATGCGGCTATTCTCGTCCTTTTTTGAAAAGGGGGGGACTTTCTCGTCCAACCGTGGTCAAACCGGCTAGTTTCGTCTTTTTCCCTTATTAAAAACTGGTATTATATATAAATAAAAGAAAAAAGTCAAACTTAGTAGGAAAGCACACACATACCTTTTGCTGGCTCCCTAAATGTAAGTATATAGAATTGTTCACCACGACACTAGAACCCTCAACCTGGTGGAAAGGAGCATCACTATTTACAACCCCGGATACCATTAGACTAAAACAAACAATAAATAATAATTTAAATATAATTATTGTACAGGGAGTTATTTAAAAGGAAACGATTTTATACTAAATTTAACCACTTTGAACTCCACGTACCCATGTCTAATTGTTTTAAACAAGTAATTGAACACATGACGATATAATTAAACCTGTCACAACTCTTCTATGTGAAGCAATGTTTCAACACAATTATTTTCACTTACACATGATGACAGATGAAAAGAAAACACGAGTCTTACATAATTGAGGCTTATACGATTACAACGAATCATCAAATACGATGTGGATGAAAGGATGTTAATTCAATGGTTTTGGAACAACACAAAGAGGGTTGGCCTTCAATAAGGTGAGTCCAAATTTCTCAGTGGTGTCCAAAGCCTCATGTTTCATTATCGTGTCAAGACTCCAGTCGAAATTGTTAAGCAAAGAGCCTAGCATGACTGGGATCATTCGCATTGCAAGTGGCAAACCAGGGCATATTCTTCGTCCAGCACCAAAGGGGATTAGATCGAAATCTTGACCTCGAACATCAAGCCTAGACTCTAAAAATCTTTGCGGCTTGAACTCTAATGAGTCATCCCATACCGTTGGGTCTCGTCCTATGGCCCATGCGTTCACGAGTACCTGTGTGTCTTTTGGGATGGTGTATCCATTCAGTGTTACTTCGTCTTCAACTTTTCGAGGAAGTAGTAAGGGGATAGGAGGGTGCAATCTTAAGGTTTCTTTCACTATGCATGATAAGTAGGGTAGCCTGAAGACATCATCCTCTTTTACGATTTTACCTTTACCGATAACTTCTTCAAGCTCCTGTTTGGCTTTAGTCATGGTATGTGGGTTGCGTAGTACTTCTGTCATTGCCCATTCTATTGTGCTTGAGCTCGTATCAGTGCCAGCAGCAAACAAATCCTGTATCATCATATTCAAATAGAGACTTTATTTCATTTATAGGAGATTTAAGAAATTGATAGTAAAAACTTGACCTTTCTTCTTTTTAAGTGATTCGTTTTATATATAATTTGTTTTTTAGTAAAGTGTCATTTTCGTTCTTCTGGTTTGAATCAAATTATCATTTTAATTTATTAGTTGCATGGAAGACACTGTACTCTGTAGTTTCAAAAAATCGCCATATTAGTAGACTTCTCTTTAATACAGTTAACTATCAACTTACAATTAGGGATATTATTGTCTTTTTGAAACCAACCTTAAAATATATCTATAACTCGTTTGGTAACTATTATCATTTATTTGGTCGAACAAATTAATCCAGTAAAACTAAAATCCTATTGATAACACTACAAAAAACCAATAATATATGTAATCATTTTTACGCTAATAGGCAATTAAACAGTTTCCCCATGTACCTTTCCTCCTTGTAGCGTTTAAGCGATCTTAACGTTTGTCCGTAGTTCACCCAACGTGCAACTTCCTCATTATTAGTTCATACCATTCTCATCCTTGCGGATTCCTAATCACCATTCTGCCCATAAGTAGTGATTTGAAATCAATAGCAATTCTATGCTCTAGCCGATTCATAGTGACGTTCTCATCAGTCTTTTCCCGTTAGTAGTTGATTCATAATTCATAGCGACGTTCCTTAGAGTTGCAACATCATTTTCATGTCATGGTTCTCACTATATGCACTACTAGAAACAAGGTCTTCCTTGACACGCGAACGATGACGCGCACTACTTTTATGACGCGCAAAAATGCATGTCATAAATAAGTCGTCGTAATTTGTAAAATTCTAAGGGTAGATGATGCGCAATTTTGGGCGTCATAAAATTTGTGTCTTAGGCTATGTGTAATGGGGCGTTATGCCATCAAATTGCTAACATAAAGCCCCTTATAACGCCCCTTCTCACCCCCTGGGCGTTATGTTAGAAAAGTTGATCCATGGGCGTGAGGAGCATAACGCCCACCATGTTCTCCTTCATTGGTTTCATTATTTTTATATTTTTCTGATTGGCTCAATATTAATTGGGCAATAAATTAGAAAGGGGGTTATGGGGGTTATGACTACACCACTTTGCATTATAAAGCCCCTTTGCTGAGTCAGCATCCACATGTCATATAATGCCCCATGAAAGGGCTTTATGAGTACACATAGCCTAATAATTAAAAAACATGGAGTACCCTTAAAAATGTGCGTGTCAAGAAATTCCGTCTTTTTATAATTTTTTTCCCGCTAAAATTTCACCCTAAAAGTGACTGCCGCTCACACTTAGATTTTCCCGAAAATTTTGCCCTAATTCCCTCCCGCTCTCCCTTTGCCGTCCAGAATATTTTCGCAAAAATTCCCTCTCGCTCTCCCTTGCCGTCCAGAATTGCGACCACGTCCAGAATCTACACTCGTAGCCATCTTCTCTGTCGGTTCCCTCGTTCTGGTAACTCCCTCTCTTGCTCGTTCTGGTTTTGTATGAATTCGATTTGTTCTTCATTATTAGCGTAATTTTTAATTAGATGATTTACCGAACAGTGAAAACAGCTTTGATTTTGGACGAAATTTTGATTTTGCATGATTTCTTTCTGTTTTGTAATATAATTTTGGGATGGAGTTCAAAAATCTAGGATGGAGTTTATTTCAGCATGTGGCTTTAGAAGTCACAGCCTGTATACTGGGATGTAGTTAAAAAAATCCCCTGAAATGGATGTCAATGGAGATTAAGAAGATAATCAGGCATTTGTTTAATAATGATTAACTCAAACTCTAGGGTTTAAGGTAATATCAGATAAATTACTCATTTAAGGGAAGATGATTGCTGAACGTATATGTAATTTATTTAATAGTGGTTAACTCAAACTCTAGGATTTAAAGTTATAAACAAATGGAAATTGTTAGTAATGCTCTGTAAATATGAGGAGGTTGTTGACTTGTTGTATTCAGTTTAAATCAAATTAGGTTTTTTTTAAGCTGTGAAAATTGATTCTAGAGGTCAAACATGCGAATATTTACTTTGTATTGTTAATTACTAGTTGTAGGGTTATGGATTTTTCTGTACCGGTGACCCAAACATGCCCGATTACTTAAGATGGTCCTGTTATGGGTTTGGATTTTTAGTCTCTGGTTCAGCCCGGTTTGGGAATGGCGTGGAAACAGACTGGAAGACTGATATAGTCTAACCGAATCCATTATTCTAGGCTGCCACCTCTTAATCAACCACCAGTTGCTCTCATATTAATTAGTAACCTACTAACCTGTAACCATAATAAGTAATCACACCCCCTTTACGTTTTTTGCCAACCATTTTTTTAAGAACTATATACTCAAAAACAGAACTAGTAACATCAATTAAAATCACATTCTTTGTTTTGTTGTGCATGAGTTGTTAACTAACTGCTGATTCTACATCAGTTAGCTGTAAGTTGTTTAATGTTTTCGCACCAAGTTAGCTGCTAGTGAAATTGATCCAAATTTTAACCATGACCCATATAAGTTTGCTAGAGATCTCTAAACTGGTTTTCTTGTGGATATTAAAAGGTCAATGGAGGTCTAGGAGATTAAGAAGATAATCAGGCATTTGTTAGGGGATGAAACATGAGTTCAATGCTCGCTATGATGTCAAAGAAAATAGGCAATTAAGGATAATGAACCTCAAAAAGCAAAAGAAAACTTTGAAATACAGGATCTAAAAAGGTACAATTAGTCGGAACAATTCCAGTAAGGTACAACCTAGCAACTCAACCTGTTAGCATCTGATTATGTTTTTGGATGTGAACCACTAGGGAAACATAACTAAGTAACTACATCTGATGATTAAAATATATATAAAAAATAGTTCAATGTGGGTTTGACGTCTGAAACAACAAGAAAGCCGCCTGCTATAAGTTGTATTTTGATAATCCTAAAAGTATACATTATGGTAAAGTTCAAAAAAAATTCAAAATCTTTACAAGAAGATAACTCAACTTCATGTGCAGGCCCGAAAACAAATGCAAAAAAACAAAATTCCAACAGTTATAAAAACACAGCTGTCTACACTACATGTTTTAAAAAATAGCCCTCATGTTTTAAAATCCTAAACTTTACAAAAAGTCACAACAAACAACAAAAGTTTGAAAATATTCAGAGCCATTTTGGTGATATACAGGAAGCATTACAAGAATTAGATGATGCATGGTGGGGTTGAAAAATGAATGTCAAATTCTGTTGTTATCTGCTTGGCTGTGACCTAGCACTTGAAAGTGGAAACCAGAAAACTGAACCAGTTTAACTGTCTTGTATCTTGTCGTAGAGTTTTGGAATTATAGGGTTTTTTTTTAATTCACTTCTTGTATTTGTTTCTTGTTGGAACCTTCTTTGTCAACAAAGATGCTTTCTTTCTTCATCAAAGAATCTGTATTTGTTTTCAAATATGTTGACTTATATGTTGGGGATAGGGTTTCGAGAATATGGCTGACGTCAATCCCATAGTTATATTGTGGGATGATTCTTTTAGCTTTAAACAGTTTGGCCATAATCTAGCAATTGGGTAGGTGTCGCTTTCCAAAAATAAAGGTAAAATATTTGTAAAAAGTTATACTCGTGTACCATTTCCCCTATTTTATGCCTACCTTTTTCATGATATTCTCAGCTTTTATGACTTATCATATGATGCTTAGAAAGAAGCTTTAAAGTAATATATAAATTAAAGGGATAATTTCATATATATCCTTGTAAACTTGCAAAATATCATATATGTCCAACCAAAACCAAAAATATTATATATATACCCAATTTAAATGAATTTTTACTTTATGACCATTTTGCCCCTTAGTGTGATTCTTATAACCTTTATATAATTATTATAAACACTGAAAACACTACGTGACAATTACATCATTTGAAACCCTCACAATCATATAATCATATAAACTTTTTTTTCTTTTTTTGACATTTGTTTATATATATAAAATCTTGTTCGATATGGCATCACCGTTTCGCTTTTTAAAATGTCTCGTGATATTTAATCTTTTTATTAGATGATCGAATTCGAGATATGTGTTTTGCATCCATTGAAGAAGAAACAAGAATGTAGTTTTTTTCAAACCAAAGATTGTGGAACCTGATATACTTTCGTTTTGCCTTTAGTGGGAGTTGATTGTGAAGCCTTTTTTTTTTATTTTTTTATTTATGCATTTCTTTGTGGCGACTGAATATTTAACACTGAAAGTGAATGAATGGATATATGATATTTTAAACTTTGAATGGGTATATATGATATTTTTAAATTTGTAAGGGTATATATTCTTAAACTTTTTTAATGGGTATATATGAAATTTTAAAGTTTTAGAAAATTAAGGGTAAAAAAGTCATTTCTTATATCAGTTTTTAACGAAATGGATAAATTTGATATTTTAACTAGTTTTTAAGGGTATATATGATATTTTAAATTTTGAATGGGTATATATGATAGTTTTAGAATTTATAAGGGTATACATGAAATTGACCCTAAATTAAATAAGAAATAAGAAAAGTTGTATATAAACATTTGAATTTGTCTCTACTAATAAATTTTATTAAACCTAACACTAATCTCTCATGAACTTGTTGATTCATTTAATTGTACGATGTGCAGGTGGAGTAGGTGGCATTCCTGTACCAGCTGCAAGCACAACTGTTACTATAACAGGACAAACACCCGCTGACCCATCTATCACCGCATCAACTGCCAAGACAAGCATATAGTTAGACCAGCAATTATGAAGCCGCAAATCAGATTCCAATGAAACAACCCAAGAAAGACCAAGGTAACTTCATACGGGATAGAAAACATCCAATATACACAGCTCAAAATTAGCCCCTTTGGATAATAATTTGGTTTTGGATAACACAAACCCGTAACCTCCTTTCAACAATGAAACGCCAAGATGTTCTTGACAGGTAGTTTACATGTTGTACCATGCAAGTTTATATTACAGGTGGTAAAAATTTTGATTTGGGCTAGTTGACTAACAGGTCAAGTATGACTAGGTATGTTTTTTTTTTCTGAAATGCAACTTATTCGTCGGAGCTGGTCCAGCTGGACTTGAACTTTCTGTTCTTCTTACCAAACTAGGTATGTTTTTTCTGCAATGCAACTGATTCAATTGTTGTCTTCTACTTTGGTTATGAAGTTCATACTTTTTTTTTAATGATATTTTGGACTCTTTAGGTACACACAACAAGAGGATATATCTCGTTCATGCGTTTGGTTCTTTAATCAAACTTCAATGCAACTAATTCAATTGATGTTTTCTGTTTTGGTTATGAAGTTCATACCTTTTTACTAGATTCGCTAAAAAAATATATATCCTCTTGTTGATGAAGTTGTAAGTTCTTTAAGTTCATATATTCTAATCAAACTTCAAGTTTCTTTATGGCAGCTGATGATATATTTCTATAGTTGAACAAGAAGAAATCTACTGGCATTCTTGCATCTGCCACTATAATATGGGCGCTCTTCGAAATAATCGAATATCACTTACTAAGTCTCCTATGCCACATTCTAATACTGGTGCTCGGGGTCCATTTTCTGTGGTCAAATACGCTGAACCTCTTCTACAGGTTTTCTCTAATGTACTTTCTGTTTTTGTTTTTTGTTTTGCCTATATCTACATCAGCATAACCTATTTTGTTAAAAGATTCAACTTTTTTTTTGTTTTATTATCATCAGCATACTCTAATAACTAGTTATTATTGCTATCTTAACTTATTTTCATATATGTAGTAGTGTGCAGTTTATTCCTTGGAGACCATGGGAATGTATTCTTTTTCATAACTCTGTTTAAACGTAATCTGCATATGCATACACAAATGCAACTAGTTTTGTTAGTTCTGTTGAAAAACGTTGAGGATGTTTTATATCATAGGAAACACCATATCACTAATTCTCACAATCTTTATACTTTTAGGGCAACAATTAGCATTGTAAAACAAGAGATTGAACATATGATCGAGCTGTTGATGATGATTTTGTGCAGTTCCCATATTAAATATCATGTACCTTTTTATATTGGTGTATATTGCAACTTGGGAACAAACTGGACTATCATCAACAAGTATTGCATCTGGCTTTGGGAAAGCAGCAGAAACAAAATGCTTGAAGAATACAACCATGAAGATGTAGCAGGGTCCCTCTTGAGGATGCATATATATATGCATGTAAACTTTAAACATTTTACTTTTGTCGTTGTGATCAAATTGCATATATGAACATGATGAAATCGAATTATTTTCAATTGCTATATGTATGAAATGCATTGTTTTGGTACACCATCTATTATGTATTTTGGTTTGTGAAATATGATTTAATATGGAAATTAGTAATTTCATAAAAAGTTATCTAAAAAAACAATGAAAAGGATGACATGCAAGAATGAGCGTCATAAAAGGCATGACATGCAATTTGCGTGTCATAAATAGACGACGCTAAAAATATATTGTAAATAAAAATATATAAACACATACGACACTTGTAGATGACACGCATTATGGGCGTCATGAATGGAGCGTCATAGATGGCGTGTCATTGTTCGCGCGTCAAGAACTTCTTGACACGCATTTTGCGCGTCAAGGAGCTTCTTGACCCCGACTTCCTTGACGCGCATTTGCGTGTCAAGAAGACACTTTCTTGACACACATTGCACATCAAGAAAGGCCTTTTTTGTAGTAGTGATGGTTTGTTTTTGGTCCCAGTGAGGACTTTGATTTTTCAAAAATTTACAATAAGTTCTCTTAAAAGTTTTGTTTTTATGGTGTTAGTTCTCACTATCTTGTTTTGTGGCTTTTTCTGGTGTCGATCACTGATCACAGGTGATAAGCCTAATTTTTTTTTGTTTCACTAAAGGTACACCATGGTGGTCGCTTCACTTAGCTAACTAGGAAAAAAAGTTGTTTGGCAAGGTAAACTCTATTGATATTGTTGAAATGTTGATAAGTTCTCAATACCAGAGTTAAATGCTATGATCCATGAGTTAGGGTATTCCAAAGATGAAGCAATTTATTATCAGTTTAGGATTCCATATCATGATTTAGATTTATTGTTTATCAGCTATTTGGCATGACACCGTGCGTAAGTTATTATAGTTTGGTCATGTGAGCTAATTTTCAAAGTCAACGCACAGTCCAGAAAGTACGGGAGCAGTTTGGAACATTTCTTATTGTTCAGGGGGCTTGATGTAACTTTGGGTTTAAAGGTTGTTTATCGGCTGTTAGTGTTAGTTAAGAGGTTGTTAATAAAGCCATTGGCTGATAGTGTAGATTCATTCGATTGCTTTGTACTTTCATAATCATCTTCACGGATTAATAGTACTCATCTCCGATTTCATTTCCTGTTGATTTTACTTGTCAATTTCGATTCATACTTTCACATTTGGTATCAGAGCTTGGTCCCAGGGATCAAATTGAAGATAGAGGTAGTTGAAGCTGTAATTTCCACAATTAATCACTTCAATGGTGTCGGCTAAGTTGGAATTGGAGAAGTTCGACGGAAAGAACGATTTCAATTTGTGGCGATTGAAAATGCGCACATTCCTAGTGCATCAGGGGACTGTAGATGCGTTGAAGGGGGCTGCGAACTTGCCTCAGGGGTTATCGGAGAAGGAAAAGAAGAAAATGCTCGACAAAGCGCATAGTGCGTTGACCTTAAGCATGGGAGATCGGGTCCTGAGAAAAGTCACGAAAGAAACTACTGCTGCAGGGGTTTGGTCAAAATTATAGCAGTTGTATATGACCAAATCCCTTGCAAATTGACTTTATCTCAAGAAGAGGATGTATACGTTCAAAATAAGTCTAGGAAGTTCAATGGAAAGTCACATTGACGAATTCAACAGGTTAGCTATTGATCTTGAGAATGTTGATGTAACTGTTGATGATGAAGACAAACCTATAATGTTTCTATCCTGTTTACCAAGTTCTTATGAACATTTTGTTGATACACTAATATTTGGGGGAGATACATTGAGTATGGAGGAAGTCACATTTGCCCTGAATTCCAAGGAATTGTCTAAAAGAAGTGCAGAAGTGAACGAAGAGACCACTAATGCTTTATTTGTGAGAGGTAGAAGTGAACAAAGGGGCTCGAAGAAGAAGGGTATGCAGAGACCTAAGTCCAAGAATCAAAATGTGTTAAAATGCTTTGTATGTGGATCCGAAAAGCACTTTAAAAGAGATTGTCCAGAATGGAAGAAGAAGAAACATGACAAGGTGTATCAAAAGAATCAGTCAACTCATTCACCAGAAGAATCTTTGGATGGGTATGAAAGCTCTGAAGTGATTTCTGTTACTACTGAGAAAGGTAATTCTCAATGGATCTTAGACTCAGGTTGTTCTTATCACATGATTTAAACAACTGGAATTCAAAGATATGGGGACTGTAAAAGTTGGGTGATAGTAGAGAATGCCAGATTAGGGGTGAAGGGACTGTAGTCTTAAAGGTAAGTAATGGAAATGAGGTGGAGTTAACTAATGTGAGATACATTCCTGGTTTAACAAGGAACTTATTTCTCTTGGAACATTTGAGAGAAATGGTCATGTGGTGAGCCTCAAGAATGGTAAGGCTAAGGTGATCAAAGGGTCTCTAGTATTATTCTCAGGCACTAGGGGAAGCAATAATATCTACCTATTAGATTGTGGGGAGATTGGATCTGCTAATGTAGTGACTAATAGTGAAGTAGATCAGGCAGTGCTCTGGCATATGAGATTGGGTCACATTAGTGGGAAAGGCACACAGGGTAAGATTTACAAGAAGTCAACACAAGTCAGCAGGTATTCTTGATTACATACACTATGATCTTTGGGGACCTGCTAAAGCACATCACTCGGTGGTACTAGCTACTTTATTTCCCTAATTGATGATTACTCCAGAAGAGTATGGGTGTACCCTTTGAAAAATAAAAGTGATGCCTTTCAAAATTTTAAAGAATGGAAGTCATTAGTTGAGAATCAAGTAGGGAAGAAAAAAAAGACTAAGAACCGATAATGGAGTAGAGTTCTGTACTGATCAGATCAGTTCATTTTGTAAAGAATGTGGAATTGTAAGGCATTTGACTATTCATGGGACCCCACAGCAAAATGGATTAGTAGAAAGGATGAACAGAACACTACTTGATAAAGTGAGGTGTATTTTACTGAGTTCAGGCCTTCCTAAGAGGTTTTGGGCAGATGTAGTGTGTAGAACAGCCTATCGCATTAATAGATCCCCATCTTCAGCTATTGATTTCAAAATACCTATGGAAATATGGTCAGGGGAGAAGTCTGATTACTCTGGGTTGAGAATGGTCCTTAGCCTATGCACTTATAAAGGAACGGAAATTAGATGCTAGAGCTCAAAGGTGTGTATTCTTGGGATTTCCAGAAGGCATTAAAGGGGTCAGATTATGGAAACTAGATGGTAATAATTCCGAAGTCATTATAAGTAGGGATATCACTTATAAAGAAGGTGTTATGTACAAGAATCTGATTAAACCTGATGGTACTATGGTTCTTGAGGTACCTGAAGTTTAAACTGAGGTGGAGTCTCATGAAGGGGCAAGTGAAGGTATATCAGGTGATCAACAACCCAATTCAAGTCATGATGGTTAGGTTGATAATTCTAGTCACTATAGTATAGCTGCCAATAGAGAGAGAAGGAAAATCATAAACCTTTGAGGTATAGATCGGATGAAGATATCTCTGCTTTTGTATTCATGGCATCAGAACATGAAGATAACAGTGAACCTGTGACTTATGAAGAGGCTATTGTATCTAGTGATAAGGAAAAATGGGTGGGTGCTATGGAAAATGAGATAAAATCTTTGAAGCAAAACATAACTTGGATTTTAGTTGATAGGCCTCAAGATCACAAAATTATATCATGTAAGTGGTTGTTTAAGGTGAAGGAAAGAGTTCCTGGTTCAAACCAGCCCATATATAAAGCAAGGTTAGTTGCCAAAGGGTTCACTCAAAGATTTGGTATAGATTATCATGAAGTGTTCTCTCCTATTGTAAAGCATACTTCAATTAGAATCATCCTGGCTCTAACTGCTAAGTTTAATATGGAACTTGAGTAGTTGGGTGTTAAAACTGCATTCCTACATGGTTATTTGGATGAAGAAATCTATATTGAGCAGCCAAAGGGATTTGAAGAAAAGGGTAAGGAAAAGCATGTTTGTTTGTTACAAATATACTTATATGGTCTAAAACAAAGCCCTAGACAATGGTACAAAAGAATTGATGAATATGTTGTAACTCATGGGTTTCATAGATCAACTTATGATGCCTGTGTTTATTTCAAAGAATATCAAGTTGGGAAATTTACCTATTTACTTCTGTATGTTGATGACATGCTACTGGCTTGTGAAGATCATGAAGTCATCAGGGAAATTAAAGATTTACTCAAAGCAGAGTTTGATATGAAGGAAACGGGGGATGCCAAAAAGATATCAGGCATTGAGATCAAAAGGAACAGGGCTGCAGGTACTCTCTCTTTAACTCAAGAAACTTACATTAATAAGATACTTAGGAGTTATGGTATGTATGACTCAAAGCCTGTGAAAATTGCATTTGGGTCACATTTCAAATTGTCTATTGATGATTGCCCAGTCACTGACAGTGAGAAAGAATATATGGCTAAAGTACCATATGCTCAAGCAGTGAGTAGTCTAGTTAGTAGGTTGATGTACATTATGGTGTGTACCAGGTCTGACATCAGTTTTGGTGTAAGTGTTGTGAGTAGATATCTTTTAATCCTAGTAAGAAATACTGGGAAGCTGTAAAATGGTTACTCAGGTATATCAATGGGACTAAGTCAACTGGTTTGATTTATAGTAATGGATCTAATGGGTTGGATAGAGTTCTTGGTATATGGATTTAGACTATGCTAATGACCCTGATAGATGTAAATCAATAACTGGTTATGCATTCATGTTATTTGGGAATGTAATCAGTTGGAAAGCAATATTACAAACATTGTTACTTTATCCAGCACTGAAGCTGAGTATGTGGCATTGACTGGAGCCATTAAAGAAGCCCTATGGGTAACAGGTTTTGTTAAAGAATTGAGTGTGAAGGTTGTTGATACACAAGTGTTATGTGATAACTTGGGAGCTGTTCAGTTATCAAAGAATTGTGTGTTTCATGAAAGGACCAAACACATCAAGGTGAGGCTGCATTTTATTAGGGATGTGGTCAACTCTGGTGAAGTCTTGGTAGAGCATGTGAAAACTGAAGACAATGGAGCT
Source organism: Deinandra increscens subsp. villosa (assembly GCA_039602395.1). Taxonomy (NCBI): domain Eukaryota; kingdom Viridiplantae; phylum Streptophyta; class Magnoliopsida; order Asterales; family Asteraceae; genus Deinandra; species Deinandra increscens. The sequence goes on from JBCNJP010000017.1 coordinate 21,633,242, forward strand.
GACCTATTCACTAAGTCCCTTCCTCAAACTAAATTTCAGAAGTGTTTAGATCTGCTTGGTATTGGTTAAATTTCCTGTTTAACCAAAGATCAATATGACATGGTCAAAGTAGTGATGTTTCGGCTCATTCGGGTTCTCAAATTCATTGAATCACTGTGGCTCAATGCAGTTAAGGGATTATTGCTGTGATCATGTTATTTTGATAAGAGATGAGTTAACTTTGTCATTAAGGTGGAGAATTGTGAGCTAATTTTCAAAGTCAACGCACAGTCAAAAAAGTATGGGAGCTGTTTGGAACATTTCTTATTATTCAGGGGGCTTGATGTAACTTTGGGTTAAAATGTTGTTTAGCCGGCTGTTAGTGTTAGTTAAGAGGTTGTTAATAAAGTCCTTAGCTGATAGTGTAGATTCATTTCTATTGCTTTGTACTTTCATAATCATCTTCACCGATTAATAATACTCATCTCCGATTTCATTTCTATTGCTGATAGTGTAGAGTCGGTTCAAAAGAAGAAGATCTAGACCGTTGAGATTTACACTAACCATTTGGAAATAATGTTGCATATTAGAAGACAACTTTGCCTTTATCGGCCTCAACATGATTGTTGACAGACAATAACATTGCATATAAGGATATGAGAAAAAGTTGATCGTGAGTTAGGTGATTCAAAGGATTCAAATTTTGTAGTGGATGAAGAAAATAATGTTGAGTATGTATATGTTCACATGGATGAGTTTAGAGCACTAGTTAACAAGGAAGTGGATCGGATGTAGAAGATGTTGATGATGTTTCAGAAGATGAGGTTGATCATGATGATTTTGAAAGTTTTGAGTGCCGAAGAGAATGGTCAAAAGGATGTTGTTTCATTATAAATAGGATAGGCTTTTAGCAATATGAAGAAAATTACAATTTTAGTGAAAAAGCATGTAATAGATAATATGTAATAGACAATATAAGACAACTATGCATGTTAAGAATTGATAAGTTAAGATCCCAATGAAGACACTTTTTACCCTTTCTACATGTCTAACAAACCACATTCCTCCAAAAATCACAAACAAATTAGGAGGTCAAAGAAAAATAGGAGGAAGACAACTCACCAATTAAGTGAAGGCATTTTAAAATATGGAAAAATAGTAACAGTTCGGAACATAATAACTCATACCATATGCAAAACCAAAGGTCGCAACAAAATGTCATGCAAGGGCTAGCACTTCAAATTGGTCTTTTATGTTTGCTTATAAATGGTTATTTGGGGAAGAAAAATATTTGACATATATTGTTGTATGATAGTAGACATTGAACCAATAATTTGTTGGGTTTATAGAGGCTTGATTGGTTTTGGGCTTCATCCGATAGTAGAAGACTTTCAAAGGCAGATTAATTAAATTGAAGACATGACTCATTTTATTTAATTATAGCCCATTTCTAATTTTCTAAGGGATTAAGTTGTTAACCCTAATATTTTAGTTATTTAGATGGTGCTTATACTTATAATCATGTATCACGAAAGTTGTGAGACACAATAATAGAATCATGGTTGCAGCTCGTGGACATATGTCACATCGACTGAACCATGTAAATCCTTGTGTGTTCTCGTGTTTGTTTATTTTCTGCATTATGTTTGTTGATTGTGTGTTGCTTCAACATGCATATACCCTAACAAGTGGTACTAGAGGTTTGACTTGTTACGCACGTGTAAACACAATCGAAGAAAGGAGTTAGATATAGAGTTTCGAGAGTCGGCAACCTCCGCCACTATCCAGCGACCATAACCAGTTGAAATTCATTCCCCTAAACACAAGTTTTGTTTTTCAATCAAGAGTGTTAATACATAGTGTTGGTTTCGTCGACTGAAAAACAAAGGTGATGTCTTTCTTTTGTTTTGCGTCGAACGAAAGCAAAAATAAACACATAAGTAGCGTTTGGTATGTAGGAATGGAAGGTAGAATGGAATGAGTTATTAGATCGGAATGAAAAATGACAAGTTTCGTAGCACATTGGAATGAAATTGACCATTACATAAGGAATGTGATTCTTTTCATTTTAAAGATTTTCATTCCATAGGGTAGAGGTGTTTTTCTTCGATTCCTTCAAGGAATAGAATTAGAGTTTTTTTTCCGATTAGATTTCTTTCTTAAAATTTTATGGAAAAAAATACAAGTAAAAAAGGAAAAAAAATACAAAAATAAAAAATATAAAAAAAAAGGAAAATAATAATAAAAAAAGAAAATAAAAATAAAACAACAAAAAAATAATAAAGATAAAATTAAATTAGAAAATAAAAAATAAAAAACAAATAAAATAAAAAATATATAAATTAAATTATTTAATAGAAAATTAAAAAATATTTAAAATTAAACTATTAAAAAATATAAATATAAAACAAATATATAAATTTAAATGGAAATATTAGTGAATTATATTTGATTACTTCGCTTTTACTAATAATCAAAGAATACGAAGCAATGATTTATTTAAATCCAACATGATAACCAAACTGGACGATGGAATGGTAATGATCCATTTCATTCCCTCGACCATTTCATTCTCTCATCCATTCCATTACCTCATACCAAACAGACCCATAAGGATAATTTTGACCAAAAGTTTTGCATTTGGCCATCATTAATTGCTTGGTTCCTACTTTTTCTTGTTGCAGATAGGGCTGTTCAAAAAACTCGCGGCTCGTGGCTCGCTCAAAGCTCGCTCGGAAAAAGCTCTAAATTAGCTCGCTCGAAATCAACTCGATTATAAACGAGCCGATCCGGCTCGGCTCGGTTTCTAAACGAGTCGAGCCCAAGCCAAGGTCAGCTCGACTCGTGGCTCGCTCGTTAGTTAGCTCGTTGGCTCGCTCGCTTGGCTCGTTTAAATTTAAGTTTAAATTTTATTATATATACATATATATAACCCAAAAATTTTGAGTTTATTATTTATAATATAATTTTTAGTTAATTACTAAGTTTCCTGTAGTATTTTACCTAAAAAATATTAAATTAGAATAAGATATAGAGCTGATATGATACTCTTCAGTAAGAAATATGTTTGTTTATATTAAAAAATAAATAAATAAACGTCGAATTTTAAAATTTCCATTACAAGTATGTCAAAAATTATGTTTTAGTCACGTTATATATCAATATGTGTAAATAAGATAAATTTTAAAATATAAAATAGCTGGCTCGACGAGCTGGCTCGGCTCGGCTCGATTTTTAACGAACCGAGCTCAAGCTCAATATTTTAGCTCGTTAAAATAAACGAGCTGGCTCGGCTCGACTCGGTTTCTAAACGAGTCGAGCCCAAGCTTACCCTTACTCGGCTCGTTTACAACCCTAATTGTGAATTGCAATCGTAGAGAATAGAAAAGTGAATAAATTGTTTGGTTTTATTGTGCTTTACGATCGAGACAAAGGAACAATTTATTTGGGTTTAGGGTCACGTTTTTTTTTCTTTTTTCTTTTTTTACAAAGTATTTGGCTAGCAGTCTTTAAGGTATCATTTGTGATGATCAGAGAAACATGACTGAAGTTTTTTTTTTATGTTTCGATTGTTCCATTTATGTTCTTGTGTTTCGATTAAGTTTCTATTAGTCGTGTTTTCTGTTTAACAGTACAGATTTCAATTGGCGGACGATGTGAAAATTCTAATCGACAAGTTTAACAGTACAAATTTCAATTGGTGGAAGATGCAGATTGAGGCTGCATTATGTTAGAAAGATCTTAATGTTGTCTTAATGGGGGAAGAAATAAGAGAAGATGGAACTAGCAGAGTAGAGTGGGAATTAAAAAACCAGAAAGCCAGGGTAGTTATTACATTGTCAATGACCAGAATTGTGATCATAAAGGAGACCACCGCTAGTGGTATGATGTTAGCCCTTTCTAACATGAACAAGAAGTTGTCGGCATCAAATAAAGTCTTCTTAAGTCAGCAGCTGGTTAAGACAAAGATGAAAGAGGGCAGTTTAGTTACCGAGCATATTAATTTATTGAAGTTGAACTTAGCCAGACTTGTGTCTGTGGGCGTTAAGTTCGATGATGAAGTTCAAGCTTTTGTACTATTAGTTATTGCCTAAAAGTTAGTCTGGAATGATTACGGAGATTGCAAGTTCAACAGGAACTAACCGATTTACTTTTGAGAAGATTCGTGACCACATTCTAGGAGAGGACTTAGAAGAAAGAGTTATGGGGAATCATCAAGTGGATTGTCAAATGTTGGAAGAGGTAGGAAAAGTAGCATAGGTAATGGGAGCAGAAACAGACGGTGGAGTCAAGTTCAACAGGAACTAACCGATTTACTTTTGAGAAGATTCGTGACCACATTCTAGGAGAGGACTTAGAAGAAAGAGTTATGGGGAATCATCAAGTGGATTGTCAAATGTTGGAAGAGGTAGGAAAAGTAGCATAGGTAATGGGAGCAGAAACAGACGGTGGAGTCAATCAAAGACTTTGGATTATCTGGGGTAACATGTTGGAATTGCGAGCATGTGGGGCATTTTAGGAATGTTAGCCTGGTTGTAAAGAAAGAAGCAAACTATGCAGAAGACTATATTAATGATGATGATGATATCTTGGTTTGTAGCATAGAGAGCATGGTAGATTTTTGGGTGACGGATTATGGGTGCTTCATTCCATGCTACCTACGACGGTGAAGCATTGTAGAATCTGAAAGGGGGTGATTTTGGAAAGGTAGAGCGAAGCGAACATTGAGGTTCTTGATGTGAAGGGCATAGGTGACTTAGATTTGAAGACTTTAGTCGATTCATAGATTTTAAAGGATGCCCGAGTTATTCCAAGTTTAAAGAAATGTTTGATTTATGTTGGGTTGTTGGATGAACATGGATATGAAGTTGTCAAGGGAAATTTAGTCGTGGCTCAAGAAAGAAAGAGAGGTTTGTTATATATGGTTAGCTTACCGTGTGAGGGAGTGACCGTCCCAGATCAGAAGAAAAACAAAATCCAGTTCAAAGAGTCTCATGGGCAAAACAAGGTTTGTCTTGCAGATGACAAACCCAATGCCACGGGTCCGATTCGGGTTGAACGTGCTAGGAAATGTTTAGGGAAATTTGTCAGGGGTTTTTATGGCAGTGGGAGCACCGGTAGTCAACCAGTTAAAGCTTCAACCATAGTTACCAGACAATGGGTTACGAGAACCAGAATTCCGGCTGTAAAATTCTCTCTAGAGGATTATCTGCTTTATTCAGAGAGTGTTTGTTCTCAGGGTGTTTCAGGATCCGACAGTGCGTGTCAGTGGAAGCCGATCAGCCGGTAAGGAGGGAGAATGGGTCAGGGGCAAATTTTGCCATGACTTATGTGTTCGAGCTCGGGGGAGCTTCAACGGGCCTTTCAGTTGACTGATGAGAAGGCCGCTATAGCCAGGATAGTTGAGGAGGATTACTAGACGTACAAGCGTTCACAGTAGATGGAAGTTGAAGAAGAATTACTTGAATTATATTAAGTTTCATAAATTACTTGAAAAAAATAAAATCATCTTCTTTTATTTGATTCAGCTCCCCAAACAGGGGAGTCGACGAGTCTGCTTCTCCACCAAACATGTTTTAAAAATCTCATAAAACTAATATTATTTTCTTAGACGGACCCTCCAAATCAATAAAACTCAATATACGTTCTTAGTAAATTTTTATCTTTTTTTTTGTAATTTATCTAAAAGAAAATTTATCCATAAAGTTAAAAACATAAAAAAAAACACTTTACATCACATTCCTTATCCTTACAAAAACACATATTATATTTATTCTTTAAAATTTATGTTTATTGGATTTAAATAATTTAAAGTTTCACTAATTGACCGGAAATAGATAATTTATATTTTCCTTAAAATTTAAGAATAACTTGTGATATAAAAAAGTTGCTGTGAATGTTGTCAAACTGCCGGTTGAAGTACCATATAACTAAAATAATTTACTCACCAGAAACAAGCTCTTCATATGTGAACGATTGATCTCTGTTGGGCTATCTTGAATGATCTTCAAACACACATCCAACACATCATCTTGCTTCGATCTTCCCATACGCAACCTCTCTTCAATTAACTCCTCAAATATTTCAAGAAACTTCCCAAAATGACGACCCAATCTCCTCCGGATCCCTTGGGGGTCAATCTTCTTCAACACCGGAAAAAAATCCACAAGATTTGGCTTTCCAGCGGTCAACATAATATTTTCTACCACATCCTTAAACTCCTTACCTGAATCCTCGTACGGGCTGGTTGAATCCGTGGAGAAAATAGTGTTGGATAGGAGATTCAGCGAAGTTCTAAACGCAGCACGACCGATGTCCACATGATTGTTCGATAAACTAGCTTGCCTGCAGTATGCTATTAGCTCTTCAACTTTCTGGCTCCTCAAGTGCTGGCTTGATTCAAGGGAGTTGTTGGAGAAGATGTTGGAATTAAGAATTCTTCTAAGTGTGCGCCAATCGGTGCAGACGGGGAGCCATGCGACGGAGTAACGGGCGTGGTTCTGGGCGTGCACGGCGTCTGGGACATGACGTGCCGAGAACACACGGTCGTGCTTTTGGAGTACTTCTTTGGCGGCAGTGGAGGAGGAGATGACAAGTGTGGTGATTTGACCGAGCTTTAGTAACATTATTGGGCCGTGGGTTTCGGCTAGTTTGGCTAGGGATCGATGTGGTTGGTCTCCGAGCAAGTGGAGGTTTCCGATGATTGGCAGCCGTGTAGGGCCCGGGGGTAAGTTCTTCGGTTTCCCGACCCCAAAAAGCAACGTGGTGGCTCGGATAACTATATAAGATAAGAGAAGACTTAGAATAATTATCAGAAACTCCATTGATGCCTAGATGGATGTTTGGATTTGGGATGTCGTTTTAGTTGGATAAAAAACAGAACATGGACTCTCTTCTTATTTATACGGAGGGCCCAAAGAAATAGAGTAGCAACTATGGACTCTCTTATTCTATATTAACACAATAACCAACTTTTTTTCTAGAAGAAAAAATGATTCCTTTTATGTTAAAAACACAATAAGCAACTTTTTTTCTAGAAGAAAAAATGATTCCTTTTATGTTAAATAAATTGAGGTTGACAAAAGTGAACAAATTTGAGATAGCTCAGCCGGCGGATGCCTTTATATTCTTATAACAGTCCACGAGTTCAAGCCTATGGTCCTCCGATTTTGTTGTAATCAATGTTTTTCAAGTGTTTGTTTCTCGCTGTACACACCAGCCCAAAAAGAATATGGACTGCCCTTTGCAGCCCACATTAATTTTCTTTCATGCATGTTCACGTAGAAGCTATGTATATCTATATTTAGTTTTCATTTAACATACTCCATTTAATTTGAATCTCCAAACTAAAAACTCATAAAATATACAAATAAATCCCACAACATAACAACACACTTTTAACTCATTCATTTTATAATACAATAAAATATAAAACACTCATTTTATAACACACTAAAATTTAAAACTGTTATTTTTATGTGTGTTTTTATTTTATATTAATACATGAGTGAAGTTGTTGTAAGTACACCTGATATTTAGTTAATATTATATAATTTTTTAGCAGATACGTAATATAAATCTTAGCTACCACATTGCGTTTACCCGGGTTCGAGCCTTCAGTCTTCTCGGTCACATTTTTCTCATCTTATAATTTTATATTTTTATCTGATTTTCTCAATTTATTGATACTACAAATTCCGCATTTAAATTGCCAGATCAAACACAACTGATTGTGAGTTATGAATATTTTTTCTAGGCAAAGTAGTTTTAGCTTATGACTAATATTTGTATGGATTTTTTATGATAGTAAGAGTTATGAAATTGATAATGAAATTTCTTTTTCATCTCAATGTTCTTATTTCTTAAACATGTTTTGTTGTATGGGTTTAGAAGGTTGTGTGGGTAATTATGTGATTAGTTGACTGCATTTTTAAGTAAAGACCCGAATGAATTAAGATGGCTACAAAGGATTTTGAGGAATCCTAATCGATCTCAGGTCGATATTCTAACATTTTTACTTACACACCCTTTTATTTCTAGGCTACATATGCTTATTTTTATTGTATTGAATTATTTTGTTATAGTTTATTGGTTTGAGGGTCATAGATTCTTAAATGATAGTAAGAGTTATGAAATTGATAATTGTCACACCCCAACCGACGGCGGAAGATGTCGGGGCGCGATGATTGTCCAGATGCACACAACACTATTTAAATGTTGCGATATTCTTAATCAACCCATTTCATTATACATAAATATTCATTACAATACATGATAAAAATAAACAACAATGAATCAAATAAATCTTATTAATTAGGTCACACTAAGTCCACATGCGATCCTATAGTGTCAACAGCAAGAAGTCATCATCTAACAGCAAGTCCTGCAACATGTATAAAATAAAGGTCAACTACGAATAGTTGGTGAGTAAACATAGGTTTAACATACTACATAGATTAAACATTGTGATTCAATGAGTCAAGCGATAATATCCAATCATGATCAACGAGTCATATAAGTGATGTGCACCAACCCTAGACAATAAGGGAGCAATCACCCGGCGCCCAAGCCAAGGCAGGCCAGGTGGGTTGTCAGCCAATAGATCTATCATTGTTGCCACGGCTCGATGGTTAATGGTACACAAGCGATTAGCGATTAGTGATTAGTGACTAGCGAATATCCACACATAGAATCCAACAAGTATCACACAATAGAATATCACACATGGAACACATAGAATCGCATAGATTTTGCATAATAAAGAGTTTAGGGTTTTTGAATACTGATACATGTTGCACCCCAAAACATTGAAATGAAAGAGGGGCTATGAATACTCACCTGATATGGAGACACAATTTGAGAGAAAAGACACCACGAAATGAGGAAGGATAGACTCGATGATAATCTTGACGACTAGCGAGATAAAAGAATAAATCAATAAATAATTTAAATAGTAAAATAGATTAACTTCACGACACGACCGACTCGACGACTCGTTGGTGATTAGGTAAGGTGATACGTACGTTATGGGTCCAATTCCTAAACTAAAGGTAAGGTTAAAGAACCCTATTTTAACTATTTATATGAAAGTCAAACATGGTCAAACATAAGTCAACATGGTCAATCATAAGTCAACATGGTCAAACATAAGTCATCATGGTAAACATAAGTCAACATGGTAAACATAAGTCAACATGGTAAACATAAGTCAACATGGTAAACATAATTTGAACATAGGTCCACATAGTCATACATAGTCAAACATAGGTCATCATAGTCAACAAATTCAATTTCCATGATAATAATCCAAGGTAATATACATGATTATCATATAGGATCAGATCTAACATAAGCTATTATAGATTTTATAGATCTATTTGAATCTAGCATGAACCTAGCCTAGTTTAGCATGAATCTAGCCAAAACTAGCCCATTGATCGGCTTTTGATTCATAAAACAAACCCTATTTGAGCATGCATGGTAGGTCTATCATTTAAACACACAAAGACTCATGATTGATAGCTTTATATACAGATCCTACAAGAAAACTATAGATCTAAACAAGTTATGAGGCAAAAATGACATTTTGAAGCTTTATGACACACATTTCTACCCTAGATGACACATATGTTAAGATCTAGCCATTTTATCAAGGAAAAATCCAAACTTGATGATCATAATACATGGATCTAGTCCTAAACAACATTCATGAAGCAAATCAAGTCCATTTGAAACATAAAGGTTGAATCTTGATGAGTAAATCCCTAGATCTAGCCCTAGATGACATGCATTTCATAGATCTAGTCATGTTGGCACATAAAAATCCAATCTTGATCAAGGAAAACCCTAGATCTATAACATATCAATGATTCATCATGTTCATATCTCAAATCCATAGTCAAAATCACGACTTTCATGAAGATCCATACATCAAATGCATAAAAACCCTAGATCTATAGAGATTTCATCATGGATTCAAGTGAAATGGCAAAATCATGCAAAAAGGTGGAAGCTTTACTCATATAAACCCTAGATCTATCAAATACAACATGAATTTATGCCAAAAGTCATATAAAGTTCAGATCTTGATGAGGGTAGAAGAGAAGATTCAAGTTCCAACAACATAGTTTGAAGTTTACATACTGAAAGGGATGATTCTAGCTTGATCCTAAGCAATAAAGTCTTGATCTTGGACCTCAAACCTTCAAGGAAGATGATCTCTAGGGTTTCCAGCCGTTTAGGGCCGTTTGGGAGTGATTTGGGGGAGGAAAATGGGGGCTAAAGAGGTTAATGATGCTTAAATACCCGAAATTTAGGGTTTCTGCCAAAAAGGTCCGTGGGCGTACCGCCCTGAATATGTCATTTCTGGGCGTACCGCCCTAAAGTGGCAGTCTGGTTCATGATTATCGATTTCCTGATTCGCGTGCTCGGTTCTTCGTTTTTCGATGTTTTCGAGTCCCGTTTCTTCCCAAATCACACCATTAAGGGTCCCATCATTCACACAACATTAAATCCACTCAAAATGATAACAAATATGTCACGTAACTCATTCGTATGCACAATTTAGGTTAAAACATGCAATTTTGGTCGGTTTTGGCGTACGTATCGATTTTGGGCAATTCACCAACAATTCGCGACTCGATCAAGTGTGTAATGACTCGTGACATTATAATTGATTATTAGACACATAAAAATGTTTAATTTGATATACGGTGACCAATTATGAGATTCCCGGTAAACGACGGATCGTGTACCGAAATTGCGTAAAAACCCGAAATTGCTTTACTTTCAATACGAGACATCCAATTTGATTCCAATTGATTGAAATTAAGTACTCGCTTTCGAAAATTGGCTATAAATCATTTAGATCCATTAATTGGGGTGTAAACACCCTAAAATTCTTCCGGTTTTCAGTAATTTACAAATCGGTAAATCGCGTAAATTCAAAACGGGTCGGATTTCTCAGTCGGATATTTTACAAATGTTACAGTCTCCCCTACTTTAGGGAATTTCGTCCCGAAATTAGAAGAGACTTATAAATATAAGGGAAAATAGTAGTTAAGAGAGTTTTACTAAAACAACACATTTTGACATTTGAAACCAATCATAGAGTCGACGTAAGGGATTTCACCGAGGATAGAAATATATTCTCGATTACTGAATCAATTATATCGGCACCAAAATCTCCACCCAACCGCAAGGGTTAGGTTTAGAATGATGACTGAGGAGAATAGATTGTGAGGTAACCGATGAACAGAGACATAACCTACACACACACAATTCTCGGCCCGACTCCCAATGATACAACAACATAGGACAAACAACAGAAACTGAGATAGATCTCAAAAATATACAACGATTAGTCCAGACTCAGCCGAGAGACTAACCAATAATAGCGGATCATAGTCTCCCCTACTTTAGGAACGAGACCGGGGGGGGGTTTAGGAGACTCAGGTGAGTGATGGATGCAACATGGATTTCTTCAAAGTAACCCAACTCAAACATATAGATTCACGTAGATTCACATAGATTCACATAGATCACATAGAATAAGCCAACACCAAAATCGATAAACAAAGATGTGGAGCTTCAGACATCTTATCCAAACACGGCGTCAAGTTCTGGTGAACTAGATGGGTAGCGACCCACATCCGGTTTACCTTACGAGACACGATATCTGGATAGAATCTGAATCAGCCCTCGCTAAAACCCAAGACCTATACCCCACAACCGATACCGATCGTATGCTAAGCTAGCATCACACACGATCGTAGGTAGCAGCGCGTATGAGTCCCTGATTTAGCAAGAGTAGAGTAATGATCGGCACTCGAATTTACGATGCAACCGAAAAATTCAAGTGACGAGCACCAAAAAGGCTTGAAACCAATGATACCAAAAGAAATCGAGTCCCACGAATTGAGCGGAAAACCACGCATTGGATGCCATGACCCGATTAGTACTCGTCCGGGTGTTACGACTAGCGTAATCCGAACGGTACGTTTCAGAATCACATGCCTCCGCTGACTTGGAATAAACCGCATGGTTCGTGGTGTATGAATTCGGTGACACGAATTGAATTACATGATCCGAGGTGCATGAATTTGATAACATGAACCGGACAACATGTCCCGAAATGCATGTATTGATAACGTGAACCGAACGGCATGTCTCGAAATACATGTACCGATAGCTGGAACCGAACAACATGCTTCGAAATACATGCATTGATAACATGGACCGAACATCATAACTCGAAATTCATGTACCCGATGTTATAGACCGGATAATATGACACGAGATACATGAGCCCGATAACATGAATCGAATAGCATGACTCGAAATACATGAGCTCGATAACACTAATCGAATAGCATGGCTCGAAGGACATGAGTCCGATAACACGAATCATATAGCATGACTCGAAGTACATGGGTCCGATAACATAAATCGTCTATCATGACTCGAAATACATGAACTCAATAACATGTACCGAAAACATAACTTAAAATGCGAGAATCCTGGTAGCATAAATCGAATATCATAACTCGAAATGCGAGAAACCTGATAATATAAATCGAATATCATAACTCAAAATGCGAGAAACCTGATAATCATAAATCGAATATCATAACTCGAAATGCGAGAAACCTGATAACATAAATCGAATATCATAACTCGAAATGCGAGAAACCTGATAACATAAATCGAATATCATAACTCGAAATGCGAGAAACCTGATAACATAAATATACCTTAAAATGAGAATAACTTGATTAATAATGATTACCGATCACATCCACCCATAGTACCCTTCAGATGAGGCCAAGGATTTAGAATTAAGTGATACACCCGATGAAATAGATTAAAGAATCCAGAAACCGATCACATAATGATAGCGTGAAGAAAGAATGAATCACAACCGACACAATCATCAAGGTCATGCAACAAACGAGAGTCGAATCGAAGGATCGAATCCGAGAAACGATGGGTCTAGAGTCTAAAATTAGACTCATGAGTCATTGGTAAAGCAACGCTAGACAACTCTAGGGCAGAAATGGCACGGATCGATTCCATAAATCGGCTATTAAGTAAATCAATAGCCGAAATCCTGACCCTAACTAACCGGAACACCCCGGAGTTTCTGGTCTGAATACAAGCGAGCTTTCCACGATAAACATCAAAGATGAGAAATGAGCAAATTCATATATCCCCTATGAGGGCGATCACGAATTTGGAAAGGGGACGCGAAGTGACGGTCGAAACATGGAGTTCAGGGCCAGACACTATCGCGAATCAGGTACAAACAAAAGCTGAGGCGCATGAAGGGCACAAAATGAGGAGGGTTAACACAATGGAAAGGCTAAACCCATAAGGAAGAACGATCGTGCAGAGGCGAACGGTTCCCCGAGGGTTAGAGACGATAAGGTGACTAGCAACTGGAGTCTTACGAGCATAAAGGCAATGTGAAAGTCGATTTGGTGAACGGGAGGAAGACCCGACGTATATTCGGATGTCTCCGATTCCCACTTCATTATGATGAGCTCTCACAATCTTGGGTCCTAAATGCATGCGCTCCGTACGCAAGTAATTGTGGACATGAGCCCACAGACTGGTTTATCGTCAAGGATTGTCGGGTTCTGAGTGTCCGGCGAGATACGAATGATCTCCATGAAGCATAACGGTAACTGAAATATAACCAAGAAGGTACGCTGAGATAAGAGGAAAAGGATCTGAAAATGCTAACGGTGAACAATGCTGAAGAACGGACATCAACGAGTTAGGTCGCAAGGCAGACATAACTCAATGGTCATTAAGACCAAACTTAGAACGAATAGGTTGGATAACAATACGTGTATAAGGTTGTCTACTCGAAAGGTCGTAAAATCATAAACTCATACACATGCAATCCCGTAAACATGTGGACTTGTAAACTCATAAATTTCCAAACGGGTAGACTCCCCGACACACATACCTAAGATACACGAGATATATCAAACGAATGTATTTCAAAATGGTTAATTTGAAACTTTTAACGACACAGGAGATTCATGTGCGCGTAGGTTCACAACCCGCTTATGTGCCCGCTTGTCTGCATGTATACGTGTAATCCCGTAACCACACAACCTGTAAACTCGCGAACCCATCAACGAGAATTTACTCAACTTACACATAACGATAATGATCATATAAGGGGTAAAAGATTATGAAACTCAAACGAGACAACACATAATCAAGTACATAAATGCGTAAGGGAATAGAATAATAAAGTTTCAAACAATACCAGAATAAAGGAAGTCACTACATAGGTAGTCAACGACTTCAAATGATTACAAGGCAACAACATAAGACTCATCAAACAACATCCGAGCGGGAAGATCCAGCATGAGGTCCACGGATAGCATTGTCGTTGATGGCAACGTTTAAGGTAACTAACAGTGGATGCGCCAGAGGAGTACGATCAGGGGCACCAAAGCAATAACAACAAAGGCTTGAGTAGGCAAGGGCATCATAGGTTGAAACATTTGAGACTGATCTTGTGTTGGCTGGTGACTAGTGCTCCTGAGATAGATGGGTCAGTGGCAGATGCCCTTATGATGACCGAGAAGGTCACAATTTTGTGCATTACCAACATGGAAGGTGGGTAGGGTAATGATGGTTGCACCGATTGCATAAAGGGTTTAGTCCCAAGTAGAGCTTTTTAGCTTTCGGCGCAAAGGGGATACTTTGAACGACGAGAGGTATGGGGGAATAGCAACATCAAATGGAACATCATGAGTTGTTGTCCTGGTATAGGTTAGCCTTCCACTTCTTCTTGCTGACTCTGGTAGAAGAGGACCCAACACCCGAGTTTCCTTGCGTTAGATATGTAGGGTTCCCAGAGTCCTTGCACTTAGAAGAATCGCACGCCTTATGGCGTTTGAAAGGATAGGCGGGTTCTGAGGCAGTAGCATTGGCATAGAGAGCTTGTTAGGTTAAATCAGGGAGGACAACAGTCACTTAACGTACAACCACTCGAGCCACTAGACGGTTGAGGCGAAGAATACAACGATTCAAGCAAAGAAAAGAGGAGGAATCAATCAGGAGGCAATGGGTACATCAGGGTGAGTGACCGATTTGAAATCATGAGATAACTGGTTTTGATAAATCATAGAATACCGAGAATCATAAGAGAAAACCATAAAACTATCGATATATAAAACGAGAAATTAGATTGAAATCCATTTAGGTCATAAAAGGTTAAGTGTGTGATAGTGAGATGGTGTAACTCAGATTATCATAGGTTATTGAAAATTTTACATACACCGCGTAAAACACGAAATCGAATGATATTTTGAAAAATATACGGAATGGCCCTCACTTCCCGAGTGGGAAACTACAACCGTGACAAATCAGAGTAAGATCCTAGTGTTTGACATGTTTTGGCCTAATAGGTTTCAGCACTCTCATCGGGGCGTCCCAGGTAAGCGTCCGGATCCGTCAATTCAATTTTGTACGCAACGCTTTTCCAGTTAGAGACCCCAACTACCGGTGCTTCCACCCTTACAGTTACTACATGTCAATCACTAAGGCCCCGTGTCTGACGAGATTAGAAAACCGAAAATCAACATCCTAAATGGCACGTAAGGCACCATTTCTAAGGAAAGAGGCTAGGAAGCCTCAAGTGATTCGTGTATAAGTGCGTGCTAATTGATAAAGGCAGCAGTTAAACAGGCATGATTAAGAAGCATATAGAGGACATATAAATCATATAGGCATGCTATGCATGAGGCACTCATGCAGGACACCTAAGGCATAAGTCTAGGTCAAGCCGGTTCTAATAACCTAGATCCCTATAGCCGTGGCTCTGATACCAATCTGTCACACCCCAACCGACGGCGGAAGATGTCGGGGCGCGATGATTGTCCAGATGCACACAACACTATTTAAATGTTGCGATATTCTTAATCAACCCATTTCATTATACATAAATATTCATTACAATACATGATAAAAATAAACAACAATGAATCAAATAAATCTTATTAATTAGGTCACACTAAGTCCACATGCGATCCTATAGTGTCAACAGCAAGAAGTCATCATCTAACAGCAAGTCCTGCAACATGTATAAAATAAAGGTCAACTACGAATAGTTGGTGAGTAAACATAGGTTTAACATACTACATAGATTAAACATTGCGATTCAATGAGTCAAGCGATAATATCCAATCATGATCAACGAGTCATATAAGTGATGTGCACCAACCCTAGACAATAAGGGAGCAATCACCCGGCGCCCAAGCCAAGGCAGGCCAGGTGGGTTGTCAGCCAATAGATCTATCATTGTTGCCACGGCTCGATGGTTAATGGTACACAAGCGATTAGCGATTAGTGATTAGTGACTAGCGAATATCCACACATAGAATCCAACAAGTATCACACAATAGAATATCACACATGGAACACATAGAATCGCATAGATTTTGCATAATAAAGAGTTTAGGGTTTTTGAATACTGATACATGTTGCACCCCAAAACATTGAAATGAAAGAGGGGCTATGAATACTCACCTGATATGGAGACACAATTTGAGAGAAAAGACACCACGAAATGAGGAAGGATAGACTCGATGATAATCTTGACGACTAGCGAGATAAAAGAATAAATCAATAAATAATTTAAATAGTAAAATAGATTAACTTCACGACACGACCGACTCGACGACTCGTTGGTGATTAGGTAAGGTGATACGTACGTTATGGGTCCAATTCCTAAACTAAAGGTAAGGTTAAAGAACCCTATTTTAACTATTTATATGAAAGTCAAACATGGTCAAACATAAGTCAACATGGTCAATCATAAGTCAACATGGTCAAACATAAGTCATCATGGTAAACATAAGTCAACATGGTAAACATAAGTCAACATGGTAAACATAAGTCAACATGGTAAACATAATTTGAACATAGGTCCACATAGTCATACATAGTCAAACATAGGTCATCATAGTCAACAAATTCAATTTCCATGATAATAATCCAAGGTAATATACATGATTATCATATAGGATCAGATCTAACATAAGCTATTATAGATTTTATAGATCTATTTGAATCTAGCATGAACCTAGCCTAGTTTAGCATGAATCTAGCCAAAACTAGCCCATTGATCGGCTTTTGATTCATAAAACAAACCCTATTTGAGCATGCATGGTAGGTCTATCATTTAAACACATAAAGACTCATGATTGATAGCTTTATATACAGATCCTACAAGAAAACTATAGATCTAAACAAGTTATGAGGCAAAAATGACATTTTGAAGCTTTATGACACACATTTCTACCCTAGATGACACATATGTTAAGATCTAGCCATTTTATCAAGGAAAAATCCAAACTTGATGATCATAATACATGGATCTAGTCCTAAACAACATTCATGAAGCAAATCAAGTCCATTTGAAACATAAAGGTTGAATCTTGATGAGTAAATCCCTAGATCTAGCCCTAGATGACATGCATTTCATAGATCTAGTCATGTTGGCACATAAAAATCCAATCTTGATCAAGGAAAACCCTAGATCTATAACATATCAATGATTCATCATGTTCATATCTCAAATCCATAGTCAAAATCACGACTTTCATGAAGATCCATACATCAAATGCATAAAAACCCTAGATCTATAGAGATTTCATCATGGATTCAAGTGAAATGGCAAAATCATGCAAAAAGGTGGAAGCTTTACTCATATAAACCCTAGATCTATCAAATACAACATGAATTCATGCCAAAAGTCATATAAAGTTCAGATCTTGATGAGGGTAGAAGAGAAGATTCAAGTTCCAACAACATAGTTTGAAGTTTACATACCGAAAGGGATGATTCTAGCTTGATCCTAAGCAATAAAGTCTTGATCTTGGACCTCAAACCTTCAAGGAAGATGATCTCTAGGGTTTCCAGCCGTTTAGGGCCGTTTGGGAGTGATTTGGGGGAGGAAAATGGGGGCTAAAGAGGTTAATGATGCTTAAATACCCGAAATTTAGGGTTTCTGCCAAAAAGGTCCGTGGGCGTACCGCCCTGAATATGTCATTTCTGGGCGTACCGCCCTAAAGTGGCAGTCTGGTTCATGATTATCGATTTCCTGATTCGCGTGCTCGGTTCTTCGTTTTTCGATGTTTTCGAGTCCCGTTTCTTCCCAAATCACACCATTAAGGGTCCCATCATTCACACAACATTAAATCCACTCAAAATGATAACAAATATGTCACGTAACTCATTCGTATGCACAATTTAGGTTAAAACATGCAATTTTGGTCGGTTTTGGCGTACGTATCGATTTTGGGCAATTCACCAACAATTCGCGACTCGATCAAGTGTGTAATGACTCGTGACATTATAATTGATTATTAGACACATAAAAATGTTTAATTTGATATACGGTGACCAATTATGAGATTCCCGGTAAACGACGGATCGTGTACCGAATTTGCGTAAAAACCCGAAATTGCTTTACTTTCAGTACGAGACATCCAATTTGATTCCAATTGATTGAAATTAAGTACTCGCTTTCGAAAATTGGCTATAAATCATTTAGATCCATTAATTGGGGTGTAAACACCCTAAAATTCTTCCGGTTTTCAGTAATTTACAAATCGGTAAATCGCGTAAATTCAAAACGGGTCGGATTTCTCAATCGGATATTTTACAAATGTTACAATAATGAAATTTCTTTGTCATCTCAATGTTCTTATTTCTTAAACATGTTTTGTTGTATGGGTTTAGAAGGTTGTGTGGGTAATTATGTGATTAGTTGACTACATTTTTAAGTAAAGACCTGAATGAATTAAGATGGCTACAAATGATTTTGAGGAATCCTAATCGATCTCAGATCGATGTTCTAACATTTTTACTTGCATGCCCTTTTATTTCTAGGCTACATATGTTTATTTTTATTGTATTGAATTATTTTGTTATAGTTTATTGGTTCGAAGGTCATAGATTCTTAAAGGAGTCTAATATAAACGTTGTCATTTACAGACCTAATTTAGAATTTTATCAGATACGTGTGGTGAATCGCTTGAATGTAATTTGAAGGTATCAAGTCTCAGTAATGGTTATCTACAAACTAATTTGATGGAGGTTAATTTTTTTTTCAAAATCGATCAAAAAATATATTTACAATTAACAAGTATAATAATATATATACCTAAACTATGTATGTGAAGAATATATCTTTTACCTATATTTCATTAGATTTGTAATACTACGTTTGATCTACATTTGTAACACCATTGTAACTTTGATAGAAACCTGCGAACCGCTGCAACGCGCGGTTGACACCTCATTAAAAGGAACATTAACGTGACATCAAAAGTGTGTCTCCTATGTAATCAAGGGACTGAGACCGTGACACATCTTTTTACCGGGTATCTTTTCGCCACAGTTGCCTTTATTTTTATTTTTTTATTACTGCCATAACTTAACCTAACCTTGTCTAACCTAAGTTAACTATAATAATTAATTGAGATAATTACCGAAATACACATTTTCGTTGATTAACCAAACCTAACCTAACATTGTTATTTATTTCTTTTACAGCGATAGCCTAGCCTAACCTAACTTAACCATGAATTGTCGTTGCTTAGCCGACGAGTTTGTGTTGGGGCCAGCCGGCTAAACAATAACCGGCAAAGCCTACTCTTTATTCAAACTAGCCATCAAAGATTAAATTGATTAATTTCCTTTCTGTACGATTTAATAATGAGTTTTAATATTTAAAATCCAAACCCGCACTTTCGATTAAGTATCTTACTCGTTTTTTATCGTGTTTTGAAAATGGATTGTTGCTTGCCGTAAACCTCAATTGATATTACGTGAATGACTTAATAACTACAGTAACTAAAAAACTAAATTATTAACTAAAAAACTAAAATATTAATAGCATGGTTGAACTTAAGATTACAATTGTTTTGGAACCTAGATAAAATAAGTTCAACAAGATTTTTATTTTTAAACTGGTGGCCTTCTCTTTCCACCGAATTTGCCTGGTTAATGAAACTCTATTGTGG
>JBCNJP010000017.1:21658274-21835715 GCA_039602395.1 Deinandra increscens subsp. villosa
AATACCCAGTCTATTCAATGCTAGGCTGAGTATCAGGGCCTCAAAAAAATCTCTTTTCGTCCTATGAACTTTAAGGTGTATGAAGTTTCATATTTGATTTTTAAGTAGAGCGATAGAGACTTCATTTCACTTAGGTTAATCTAGGCCAGAGGCAGACCTACGTCAAGATAACCCCCCTTGAAAAACTTTGGTAGTGTTCCTGAATCTGAATAAACATAATGACTCAGAGCACATGGAGCCATCTTCTTATTTTTCTGTCAAAAATAAAAATGGCGGACTAGCTGATATTTCTCTCAGTTAATGAAAGAGCCCAATGCACAAAAAATGCATGTTGGGTCTTTGAAACAGTTCAGATCATTTTGATAATAATAAGTTTGATCTGTTTTACCGAGAAGGTCTACGGTTCGAGTCCGTATAGCCCTAGAGCCCTATCAAATTCAAATCAAAAAATGAATATTCAAATACAAAAAATTTTATCATTTTTGATTTGAATTTCCTCGTTATTGTTTTAACTGACTAATTGCTTCATCAAAAGACAATCATTACTATAAGCCCATTCATTGGGATCGTTTAAAGTATAATATCAAAGCAAAAACACATTTCATTTCAATGGACCCAATTTATCTTTTTTTAGTTGTGGATAAACAAATCAACTTTTATTCATTACTCTTCTTTATTCATTACTCTTCGTAGGAAAATTCCAGACGAATTTGACTCTTTTCCTGTCCGAAATCAACGAGTTCATTATACTGCCCTTCTTTGGTATACCCAATTCTAGTGAATTTTGTATCATAATATGAGTCTGGTTAAAAACTCCAACCTAACCCCACCCCAATAAAGTCTACAAATCTAATAGTAATTTACGTCGGTATTGTGCGGTATTTTTGCACAAGATAATGTTTGAAAACTAATATCTTTGCTAATGCTAAGTTTCATTGTAAACATTGTCAACAACGTAAAATAGGCTTTCCTTAGTATACCTTACTTAGACCTATAGACCTAGTCTTCTATTTCGAAAGAAAACCCTCCATTGCGGTTGGATTCTAATAAAAGTAATATACCAAGACCCATCTATTCTAAAGAAAATTCCTAGACATTCTCTTACATCTGACTAATTGTGACTACTTGTTCTATTTTAAACCACTAATAAAAAAGAGAAAAATGGACATATTCATAAAAAAATGAAATGAAATCTATTATATAAAGATAATCAAATAGAAAGGATAATCAAATAGAAAGGATAATACAAATCAATTTCAATTTCGACCAATTTCTAATTTTCTAATAACTAACGCACCGCGTTTATAAACAAATGAAAGGTAAACCCTAAAACCACCTTTTTCATTGGAAAAACACAAAAACCACAAAAAACAAAAAACGATGGCTTCCTCCTCCTGAACAAAAATGGAGCTCATAAATCTCCTAAGGGCCTAAGGAATATAGCCACCACCACCAAACTGCCACACCTGGGCTAACATCATCAAACATGTGGCTACAAGTGCCATAGTTGTCTCGGCCCGCTCACTAGCAAGCATAGCAGTCTGCTGCGCTGTTGCCACATTCATCTCTACCGTCTCCATCCTAAACTGCGTCAAGTCCTGACTACCCTGGAGGTTATCAGCCCTCTGCTGCAATGTAATCACCCCTCCTAAAAGCTCATCACCAAATGCCTACTGACCATCAATAATACTCAACCTATGATAAGCCTCGCTAATCCACTCATCATGCTCACTCGTTCTCTCCTTGAGGGAAGAGATCTGGTGCTGCATTTCAGCACAACGGGTCACCAAAGACCCTAATAGATCATCTAGTGATCTACCAGATGCAGATCTAGATGACTCACCACGCTCATAGGTGGAAGAAACTCCACCTCCCGTACATGTAACATCTATCCGACCAGTCATCTCATCCTAACGCTCGACTCTTGACCTCCCGGGCTCGGGTTTCGCAATACCACTATCAACCGCTAAAGTACCTGTACCAACAAATCCTGGATCAACTGTAACCTCAATCGGGGTGACCCTTTGCCGCTTCTGCGAGTAAACCGAACGATAACGATCTTCTAGTGGGACCGGCGCTATCGATGGCTGTTGGAACTAAAATCAATGTGACTGACGCCATCAAATCTGTTTACCGAAGCATTCGACAGAAGAATCCATGTGAATTGATTCAGAGACGCGGGTTGTGATGATCGAGGCTTACAGTTTGGACCGAAGACCATTTTCCGGAAAAGTCAACCGTTCGGGTCAACGTAAAAGTCAACGGAAGATCGGTTCGAGCGAGTCAAGCTTCGGATTAATTAAATCAATTTTGATTTGATTAATATTTATGTTTATTTCATTTACTTGTAATTCTGTTCAGTTTTTATGTTTTTACTAGTTAGTCACCCTCACTATATATATAGTGAGGGTGCCCCATTCATTAAGTGATAGATGGATGCTGACTCTTTAGGATGTTGAGTCTTCCATTCAAGAGAGAAAGAGTGAGTTATGGATTTCTAGAGAGAGTGTTTGTCATGATTTCTTGATTGTAATCATTCGATTAATGAAATCATTCGACTTGTTCATCATCTTTCTTGTCTTTGATTATCTTTGATTCTTCTTCATCTTCATCTCTTTCGGGTTTTCGAATCTGAACCTCGTTCTTGCTCAAGATCAGGATTCTTGATGTGCAATTCGGTCCTGACAATGGCAACACCAGAACCGAAACAATCGGCACACCTCGTCTGCCGCTACAGCCATTAATAGCTCCTCTGCTAGCTCATCAACACTCTCGATTAACCAACCAGTATGTTGGTTACATATGCATTGACACGTGAAGGCTGGTCCCGACAAAGGTGATAATATAAGTGACGGGGACCTACCCTCAGTATCAGTATGTAAATCGGTGCTGACTTAGACATCTGTGACATACGAATATCCATACAAGTCTACTTAATATAATCACAAAACGAACTTAAGAAAAATAGTAGAAAATATTTTTACCTCATGGATGGCATGTGTTGGCATACTTCCTAAGTTGTAGACTAGTTTCACTAGTTCATTACAACCGTTGGCTCTGATACCAACTTTTGTAACACCCCAAAACTCGCAGCGGAAGATAACTGCGTCTGGTGATAACGAAAGTTGGTTCTCATAATTTGTTTCGGGCAATACGTTTTGAACTAGTTTTAAAAGTTTTTAAACTTAAGTAAATCCAGTGTTGAAAACATCATTAAAACATTTCATCGTTTATTTATTCAAATCAGTTGTTCATAATGGAAATAGACATGACACTAGTACTTAAGCGGTCCCAAAGCAAAATATAGCCAACCAACGTATGCCTTAGCCAACACGTGCCCTTCCATCCGTGCTTGAACTTGTAACCCTGGAAATATGCCCAAAAATAATAGTCAGCATAAAGCTGGTGAGTTTCATAGAGTTCTAAATTAAAAATTTCCCGTCGAGCCATACTCCCTATATAAACAATCCAACATCACAACCGATGTTATTTAAATACCATTGATATAATCATCATGCAATATCCCTTATAATGACTTAACGTAAATTAGTTATATTTACGTTTATGATCTAACCATTGAGTCCATAATCAACCCAAAACGTCCACACGCCCCTTTTTATTTATATTACCCCAATCCGGATCAAAACCAGCGCGATTGGTCGGGGGTGGGATGTCACACCTGATTGATCTATCAATACAAACATTGGCCTCTTTACTGGAGCTAATGATTATGGCATAAATAAAACAGCGAGGGACAAATTTAAAATACCGCACCCAGTGCACAAATAAAACCCAAGGCCATCATATGTCAATTATAAGCTTTATGCCATCTTTAATTACATCAATAAAATTAACCAGACATATTTCCCCCCAAAACAATTAAAACATAAAAGAGGGGCTATAGAAACTCACTGTGATAATCCGGATATTAACTGAACTCTTAACCATCACAAATACGCCCTATATTAACACATAAGGGGCACGTAATTACCCAAGTCTTTTTAACAGGTAAGTTGATCCTCCAACTTACTAGACTTGATAATGATTCCTTAAAAACAACTTTCATAACTTTTTATTAGCAACCCGTTAGTGACCCGTTTCACAACTCAAGAATGATTTTAATATATTAACCTTATATATCTTAGTATTTTCTAAAATATATATATTATAGACTCATAAAAATAGAATCAGTTTTGCGTCAAAAGTTGACAATCTAACGTCGTTTCGAAGCATAGTTTCACCAAACAAGTTCATTATTCTTAAATATATTCTTATAAAAGTTATGATATTGTAATTTTCATATAAAATATGTATTCTTTGCTAATCCGATTTTATTTTGTACAAAACTTGCGGTTTTAGCCCAGTTTTGACATTTTACGACTAGTTTTATATTAAAAGTCTTTTATTTACAATAATTCCTTATTAATTATATCTATTTACTAAAATATATACTTTAAGTTCTATTTTTATTTTTCCATAAAATTAAACAAAAATATAAATACCTCTTTAAATAAATCACTACTTTTCAAATTAATTTATCTTTCTAAAGTTTATGATCATTTTAACCTTTTGGTTAACCCTTTTTACACAAGTTTCAATTTAGATGGTTTTTATCATCCATGATCATATATACATATACATATTCACGAAAATATGTATATTCATATGTATAATTCTATTTTTCAATCACCCACATCCATATTTGATTAATTACAACCTTGGTGGATTCAAGATGCATACATGCACATTCATATATATATGTTCACGACACATGCATATATTTACCTTTTTATTTTATAACAATTTCAAACCCTAGTAACCCCATTTTATAAAAGATGAATCAAAATCCTTAAATTTCACAAGATTGTTCTTTCATTGATAAATTACCCAACATAAACCCACTAGATTATGACATGCACATCATCTATGATTACATGCATGAAAGAAAACTTCATTTATGCAAAAATGGTTTCTATTGGTAAGAATCATCATAAAATGGTTTGTGGAGGATCAAGACAGAAGCCTTCTAACATGATCCTAGAGAGAGTAGAGAGAGAAAGTGGTCATACTTAGGGTATTTGAAAGATGAATGAGGGTGAATGATGATGAGCACGATTTCTTTATCAATCCTTGATGCTTGATGCTTCTTGATCCCTTAACACCTTGATCAACAATGGATTATGATGATGATGGGGTTGGACATTTCAAATTAGAGAGAGAAGGTGGGGGTTACGGCTCAAATGGGGAAGAGGGAGAGAGATGAGAGGAGAGAAGAGAGAGGGATGAAGTTAATGGCATGGGGGAGCTAAAAGGGTTGCTTGCACACTTATAGCTCATGATTATCCTAGGCATAGGTTTATGTGTCCCCTAGGGTTGCAAGGTGTCATAATGTGGCCTCCTCTTTTTATAATTTTTTTTATATATTACTTGTCATATGACAAGTGTAAGGGCATATGACAAATGTAAGAATATTATAGGACAAGTGTAAAGGCATTATGACAAGTGTACTGCATGCATGGGTATGTGTTTGTGTGTATATATATATATATATATATTAGTATTAGGTTATTAACATGTAATTACTGGTATATCGCGATATAATTTATAAACGTTTTGACTTGAAATGTAAAAGTAATTACATGATAATTACCGAAATTAAATTACGCACCCAATGGTATAATCGTAGGAAATTTTTACCGTATTTGATATACCCACATATATGGGCGGTACACACACATGCATTTTAGGGTTGATTATTAATTGAGTTGTGACCAACGCTTACTAAAAAAATATCATTTCATAAAATGCTAGTTTATTTAGATCAATTCTTATACTTATCTACTAGCACCATGATTATATATATACTAAAATCATGACTTATGGTATGGATACGCTAACCTGAAACGCTAGGTGTCACAACCTTTGTAAAGATAAAATCATAACTTTTATCTACATAAAATCATAACTCCAGTTACATAAGATCATAGTTTTAGTTATATGAAAACATAGTTTTGCTCAACATAAAATTATTGGTTTTATGTTTCGTAAAACCTAATAAAGTTTCATAAAATGATACATGTTTACCCATTTACAATGCACGTATAAGAATAGATTTCATTAATACAAAATCATGCTTTTGTGAAAATGCGTGAGCGGTAGATCGTCTACTTAGTCGTAATGAAATCAATGTAAAACAAGATGAACACCGAGAGTAAATACAAAGAAACTTGTATTAGACAACAGAGAACCACAGAGTACACTTGATAGAAAGTAAGACTCAAACGTACAAGTCCCGTAATTTCTACACAAGACAAACTATATATACTAGCTAAAATCCCGATGGTCCGAACCTCAGGTTCGGACCTGTTCGGACCAGTCCGAACTCTGAGTTCGCCAGGAGTTCGGACCACAACTATCTTGCATATCTTCGTCTTGTATTCGATACTTCACATGACGATCAGGAATCATGTATCAACATTTTGATTAAATATCCTTATAATATTTTATTATTATAAAAACCATAAACTTTTAATACATAAAATGATAGCTTTATTTTTCACAAACTTATGATTTTTATTAACCGAAAAGCATAGCAAAGTTATATATATTTTTTCTTTATTATTGACATTTTATCTACAACAATACTTTATGTTATATAATACGTTCCCAACAAAATGTTTATACAATATTTTACTAAACTGATAACAAGATAATGGATACGGTTATACCTTTCAGTCGGTGCACGAACCCGGACCCGTTAATAGTAAAACGCGCAAGTTTCCGAATGAAACAT
The DNA here is from genome assembly GCA_039602395.1 of Deinandra increscens subsp. villosa. Taxonomy (NCBI): domain Eukaryota; kingdom Viridiplantae; phylum Streptophyta; class Magnoliopsida; order Asterales; family Asteraceae; genus Deinandra; species Deinandra increscens. Next base: position 21,665,068 of record JBCNJP010000017.1, read on the forward strand.
GTAAGGAATATCACACTTTGATGTTCCAGTTGAAGTCACGTTTGTAGCAGCTCTGGCTGAACAGAGTTCAAGCGGAGAAGACTATTCAACCGGAAGAATCAGTTTTCTCCAAAAGTGAATATTCCGGGTGAACTCGATTATCCACTAAAAACTGAGTTCAATCGGACTTTTCCTGTGAAGTCTTTTCAGTCGTCAAATCCCTGCAAAAGCTTCCTGGTTGCTTCCCTATCTATCAAAGCCGCTCTCCCAAAGTAATATTATTGAGTTAATGCAAATAGTGCCGAGTATAATTTATTTCGTGTGTTACTATATTTATGCAAACAACTATTATTCACAAGTGTTAATCGTGTAAGTAAAGTGAAGGTTATCTTAATTCCGCAAGGTTAATCTTGCAAGTAAATCTTGTAACTTAATTAGGTGTTAAGTATTTTGATCCTACAAGTGGTATCAGAGCCTTGGCTCTCACTTTGAATACTTCTAGTGCTTCAAAGTTGATATTTACTTGTCTACTTTACTGCTTTTAAGCTTTTCTTTCTCAAAACCTTTTCAAAATGAATGATCTTAATATAGTAATTCAAACGGTAGCACAAACAAACCACTCATGTTCACTCCAGAGGATTTTGACACATGGAAGCTCCGAATAAAGGGGTTTGTTTGAAGCCTAGACCACCGTATTTGGAAGTCAATGACTGTTGGTCCTATTGTTGTAACTGTACCATCTGCTGATGATGAAAGTGTTCACATTCCAAAACCACTTGATAAATTTACCGACATAGACCACAAGCTTCTTGAGCCAAACTTCAAGGCCTACTGGACCTTGCAAACAACACTACCTAACTCCATACTTATTGGTTTTAAAGGGTACAAAACGGCTTTTGAACTGTGGAATGCTCTTAATGAGATGTATGAAGGAACAAGTGAGGTTAAAGAGAACAAAAAGGACATTTTAAAAAAAAGTATGAAAATTTCAGTTACAAATCTGGTGAAACTATGACCAACCAGTACCTTCGCTTTGTTTCTCTACTTGATGAGCTTCAAAGAGCTGTTGTAACTCTTGAACAGGCTGATGTTAACAGAAAATTTCTAAGGTCACTACCTTTAATGTGGACTGTTTATGCAGTAAGCATAAGAGAGTGCAAAAACCTTAAGAAAATGAAACTGAGTGAACTCCATGACATCTTATGTACCTATGAGATGGAGATAAACCTTAAACAAAACCCAGTCTCTGAAACATCTCAGCCTCAATCAACTGCACTTGTAACAACTGATTTTCAAACTCAAAAAAACATGAACTCAAACTTTTCTGAAAATGTGTCTCACAACTTTGAGAACAACCATCATGCCTTTGTAGTCACTAATTCACACTCCAACTTCACACGTGAAGATCTAGAGTGTATTGGTGCAGATGACTTAGAGGAGATGGACATTCTAACACAACTTTCTATGGTCTTAGTAAGAGCCTAACGTTTCTATAAACGAACTGGGAGAACTTACAAAGGAGCCCAAAATGCACTTATTGGTCTTGACAAAAGCAAGGTCAAGTGTTACAACTGTCAGCAATTGGGGCATTTTGCAAGAGAGTGTTCAAGTCCAAGAAAAGAAGGTCAGTTTCAGAATCAAACTCAGGGCAAGAGTCAAGGAAGCCAACATCAAAACAACAACAGTTACAAGAACAACAACACCCATTGTTCTTCTGTTGGGTTTCATAGTGGGTATCTGGGTTACCGATTTTAATTTTAAATTAAATCGATCATATATATTTAAATTAATTCACAATTAATTTAGCAGCAAAAACGATTTTAAACCAACGCGAATACAAACCGTAAATAGGATCAGTCACCGATCGCAACAAACACAGACAAATATTTATTTAAATAAAATAAATATCTAAACGAGTTAGATATACCTTGGCAGGTTACGAGCAACTGCTCGAGACACCTGGATTCAACGATCAGTCGCTAGTACGAACAGACACGTCTGACTCGAATCAGCGAGTCAGATCTTCGACAGACGCAACAACCTTAGGTGGCGGCAGTGGTGGCAGACTTGCTACGGGCGGCGACGACGACAAAACTGGATCCACCTTGGACAATGGGATCGCCACAGGAATAGTCCCCATTACGAACTCATCACCGGCAGGAGGCGGCTGTTTGGTAGTGGTGGTGACCGGCGGGTAAAGCGGCGGGAGCCACGACAAGAGGACGGGGCGCGGTGGTCTCGGTTGCGCCGGAAACGCGAGAACCACCGACCAGCGATGGACGGCGGGCGGCGACTCTATCCAGTCCACCAAAACTAATCAGTCTGTTAATCTGGTAATAACTAATCAGTCCGTTTAATTAAAACATGAGCGTTTGAGCCGAAAATGTTTTGTCGTTTAATTAAATAAATAAACAAGTATTTATTTAATTAATCAATTGTTCATTTTAATACTAATTAATGGGTAATTAGATTTACGTTCCGTTGATCCAGGTGTAACTCTTACGGGTAAATATCGGGTCGGGTACGTTAATTTTTCGGGTCAGGACACCATGTTTCCAACAATCTCCCACTTGGACTGAACGCGACAGTTTAGTGAGTGCAGTCAGAGGCACTCTAGCTATGCATGGCTACACCAACCAATATCGACACTTTAAGTCGTCAGCCAAAGTATATCTGATTTTAAATCAAGCAGATTGATGACTTGTGCATTCATTGTCATATGTTCCTTTCTGTATAAGACATTGATGAATTATGAGACATGGACTCTCATATATGATTCATCGATTATCGTTCTCGATGCAATTCGAAGTGATCCAACAAACACACAGTAAGTTTGGGTGAGGCCTCACGCTTATCACTTGGAATCAACAAGGGCGTCTGATGTCTAACTGTTGCAGAAGCAAGAGTACAAAATCCCTTGTTGAGGCATACAACTCCTACTAAACTTCAGAGCCATTCCCAAAAGTAACCGTTATGGTTGGCAGTTACGCGACAACGTTAGGCTACAATCAAAGAATGTTCCTTAGTAGACGGGAGTTTGAATATGCGTCTCAGGTTTAAGGATACATTAGAGTATGCATTAATCAAGCAAGCAAGACTTTCATGTTTACGTTGCATGATACGAGTTACGTCCAATGTCATTCAGTAATGAAGTCCGTGATTTTGAACGTTAAACGTTTTAAGGTTCAAGTAGTCACAATAGTCTTACCTTAGTATAGCTCCCACTAAACTAATCGACTACGGACATTTAGAACAACGACTTGTTATTCAAGAATTAAACGTATTAATGTTGAACACAGTTATGTAATTCATTATTGCATAAAACAGATGGAATTAGAATAATGTAGATAACTGTTAATGTTCACACATCCAAATACTAAATCAAAACATGTCTTTAGCTAATCTAAGCCCTATCGCTTCTCTGTGGCGTATATGAGTCTCTTGAGTCATAGGTTTAGTGAAGGGATTAGCTAAGTTTTGATGTGTGTGTACTTTGCTTATTTTAATTTCATTTCGGTCGACTACTTCTCTAATGTAGTGGAATTTCCTCAGGATGTGCTTGGCCTTCTTGTGAGACCCTTGCTCTTTGGCTTGAGCTATAGCACCTGTGTTATCGCACAACATCTCGATTGGCTGCCTAATGCTTGGCACGACATCGAGATCGGATATGGATTTCTTCATCCATACAGCTTCCTTAGCAGCTTCTAAGGCGGCTATGTATTCAGATTCAGTGTAGAATCTGCTACTACTGGTTGTTTTGAGCTTCTCCAAGAAACGGCCCCTCCGTTAAGAGTGAAAACGAATCCCGACTCCGAGCGAGAGTCATCTCGGTCAGTCTGAAAACTAGCATCAGTGTAACACCTTATAGTAAGCTCTTCATCAACACCTTCGTATACGAGAAACATATCACTGGTGTTTCTCAAGTAATTAAGTATGTTTTTTACAGCCGTCCAGTGAGCTAGTCCTGGTGTTTGTTGGTATCGACTAGTCACGCTCAGTGCATATAAGACATCCGGTCATGTGCAAAGCATAGCATACATGATAGATCCAATAGTAGAGGCAAATGGGATCGATGCCATTTGGCCTATCTCATGCTCTGTTTTAGGAGCTTGAGATTTGTCCAAGATTGTTTCCTTAGTCATGGGAACTGCTCCTCTCTTGGAGTTGCTCATGTTGAACCGTGCTATGATCTTATCAATGTATGTGCTTTGACTGAGACCTAAAAGGCGCTTAGATCGATCTCTTGTGGTTTTTGATTCCCAGTATGTAAGCGGCTTCCCCAAGATCTTTCACAGCGAAACAAGATGAAAGCCATTTCTTAACATCCTTAAGCATAAGTATGTTGTTTCCTATGATAAGTATATCATCTACGTACAGGACGAGAAACGATATACCGTTCCCACTTGCCTTTCTTGTAAACACAAGGCTCATCTTTATTTTGATCAAAGCCAAATTCTTTGACTTTCTGGTAAAAACAAAGATTCCAGCTTCGAGATGCTTGCTTAAGTCCATAAATGTACTTTCTTAGTTTGCGAACCTTATTTTGATTCTCTCGATCGACAAAACCATCAGGCTGAACCATGTAGACATCCTCTTCGAGTTGCCCATTCAAGAAAGCGGTTTTGACATCAATTTGCCATATCTCATAGTCATAGTATGCGGCTATGAAAAGGAGAATCATGATCGATTTGATCATGACAACGGGCGAGAAGGTCTCATCATAGTCAATCCCTTGGGTTTGAGTGAACCTTTTGCTACAAGCCGTGCCTTGTAGGTTTGCACATTTTTCATGCATGTCAGTTTTTCTTTTAAAGATCCACTTGCTCCCTACTGTCCGTGAACCGGGGGTAGCTCAATCAAGTCCCAGACATGATTGTCACGCATGGATTGCATCTCAGCGTTCATGGCTTCAAGCCATTTGTCAGATTCAGGATATGACATAGTAGCTTTGTAGTTAGTAGGCTCATCGTTAGAATCAACTACTAACAGAACGTCAAAGGCTTCATGATAGCCAAGGTATCTTTCAGGCTCTTTGTGTGTCCTTTCGCTTCTGCAAACGCTTGTGCTTGTGCTTGGATCTTCAGATGCAGCGACCGTTTCAGGGTTAGGTGTATCTCGAATTTCTTCGAGATCCACTGGATCACTATTCGTTCCTTGAGTAAGGAATTCTTTTTCAAGAAATTTACCCTTCCTTTTGATGGAAATAGTATTTGCACCAGGATGGTAAAAGTAATAACCGGAATTACCATAGTATCTAACGAAAGTTACCTTTTCGCCTCGGGGATCGAGCTTGTTGTTAGATTCGCTGGTGACATAAGCTTCACATCCCCATACCCTGAGGTATGATAGTTTAGGAGAGGATCCATGCCATATCTCATATGGGGTCTTGTCTACTTTCTTGGTTGATGCCAGATTTATTAGGCGAGCGGCGGTTAAGATGACATACCCTCAAAAGGAGTGTGGCAAGGTGGTCCTGCACATCATCGATCGAACCATGTTTAGCAGAGTTTGATTCCTCCTTTCACTCACACCATTTAACTGGGCTTCAAGCCATTTGTCAGATTCAGGATCTGACATAGCGCTAGGTATTCGCCACCTCTATCAGATCGAAGTATTTTAATAGTTCGACTCAACTGATTTTTGTACTTTGTTTTGAAGCTCCTTGAATTTGTCAAAAGTTTCATGCTTGTTTTCATCTGATAAACGTAAGCATATCTGCTATAGTCATCGATAAAAAGTCACGAAGTACCGTTCATGATTTTTCGTCTCGGTTCGAAAGGGTCCACACACGTCGGTGTAAATAATGCCTAACAATCCTTGGGCCCGTTCACCTGTATGGGTGAAGGGTGACTTGGTTAATTTACCAGATAAGCATGGTTCGCATTGATCGAAGGAATCTGCATCTTGGGACTCAAGAATCCTGACAGTTTGTAGCTTCTTAATGCGAGCCTTGCTTATGTGACCAAGTCTATGGTGCCATAACGAGGAGTCGTTACTCTCAGTTTTTGCTTCTTTTAGAAACATGATAGAGCTGATCATTATTTTGAACTTCTATCTCATATATGCCATGTCGAGGTTTAGCCTCGAAATAAAAGATATCATTAAGGTAAGTATTAATTGAATTGCCATTAAGTTTATACCGAACACCTTGTTCAAACAATGAAGAGACTGATATAATGTTTCTGGATAAACCAGGTGCATATAAACAGTTAACTAATGTAACTACAATGCTAGTCTGGCATGAAAAAGAATATGTGCTGGTAGAAAGTACTGGGACTCTTTTACCATCACCAACGATGAGGTCCATGACGCCTTGACCTGTCTTCTTCCACTTCTCAGGTTCCTCCAAAACATTAACGATGTGGTAACCACATCCAATATTAAATACCCATGAATTGGAGGAAACAGTGAAAAGTTCAATAACGTGTATTGATATACCTGATGAGCAACCCTTATTAGGGTTCTTGGTCATCTTCAGCTTTGCAAGATGAACGGGACAGTTACAAAGCCAGTGTCCAGTCTTGTTGCACTCATAGCACATGCGTTCCTCAGGAGGCGGCGCCTGTGGTTTCTTGCCTTTGCCTTCTTTAACCTTCTTGGTCTTGGAGATATTAGTATTAGCAACTCTGATCACGTCCGGCGTGGTCCTGATCTTCACATTGGGTATCAACGGAATAACATCCTCGATCGTATAAGCCGAACAATTAATCGCAAGAATGCGATAATGTTCTTGTAGAGATCTGAGCACTACATCAAGAGTCATCCCGTCAGAGATGAAGTAGCCGAGGTCGATCGGCCTGTCGCGATACGCTTTCATCAGCATGACATGATCGTATGGTGAGGACTCGCTTGCCATAGAGCAGTTCACAAATTGTGAAAGTGCCTCGGCTAGCTCAGTCCTTTGACCCAACTCAAATAAATCTTTGAGTTTATGCATGATGTCATAAGAAGTCATCCCTATGAAATTGTACCAATAATCCTGAGTCATGCTAGATAACATCAGGTCAGTGACGTCCTTATCATAGTCTGTGTGCTTTTGGAGCTCAGTTCGCGAGTTCTCATTTAACTAGTAAGATGGAATACTCGCGATAGGTCGGTCAATAATATAGAGTTTCCCGAAGAGCCTTAAAAGGTTTCTTAGGGTAGTCTGCCATGCGAGAAAGCCAGTTTCAGTGAAGGGGTCGAGTTGTACCATTGAACTTAATGGAGGTGAGTTTTCATTAGCCTTCTGAAATAAGCAAAGTGTTAGAGCATATTCCAATGCTACATTGTGTCTCGTTTATTGTATCTAATCTAGAGCATCTGTGTGAGTCAAGGTAGTTAACTGGCCGTACCAGTTGGTCAGACGTACCAGATGGTACGTGCGTACCAAATGGTACGTGGATGGTACGCCAGTTAGTATGCTTATACTATAAATAGCTTTTTAGAGAGAGAGCTAGTTAGTTCTGTCATTCCTATCATTCTTAACTGTGTGTGTTCAAGGTGTTTTCTCTCTCTACATTGTATTCTCTAAGTGAATCAATAAAGCAAATCTTTATTTACTCGTTTGTATTTCTCCGATTACCGAATCATGCAGTAGTAAGATCGTTCAGTGGTTTTACAAGTGGTATCAGAGCTATCTAGTTTCTCTACTGCTGTGATTTTGGTAATTTTTCGGTTTCTAGAGAGAGAAAGTGTGGGTTTTCTTCGTTTTTCATCAAATTTATGCAATTCCGAGTGTTTTAAAGATGAAAAATGATTTCTGAGTGTTCCTAGTGAGTTTTCGCACCTCTCTGGTCCGTGGCGGTTATTTTCTAGTTCGTTGACAGTTACTCCGTACCATTTGGTTCGCCGTACCAGTTTCTAGTACGTTGAGTATTTTTGGTTCGCTGCTGGTACGTGAGTTAAACTGGTACGTTGGAGGTTCATTTAGTCTGCTGATTGAATTGGTCCGGATTTGGTACATTGAGAAACTTTTGGTACGCTGGCAGAATACATGTGTTCACTAAAACTGACGTAACTTGAGAACCGTTAAGAGTTACGGGAGCTAATACCAGCCAAAACGTTCGTCTCGACGAGATCTAGACTTTTACTCGCCTAATTGCTAGTACCCTCCGGTTTGACCCCCAAAATCCGCTTGGAAGACGTCCGTTTTTCAGTTTGAAGTTTTTGCGTTCGGTGTTGTAATTTCAAGATGAACGATTTTCAAGCATTTTCAGCTGTTCAATCATCAATGCAGGCCATGTTGAACTATGATAACGAGATAGGAATAACTCAGAAAGTTCCTAAGTTGCTTAGGTTTGAGGATTATGACAATTGGAAGCAACGGTTTGAATCATTCATTAATGCTCTTGACATTGATCTGTGGATATCTATTGAGCAAGACTATACATATCCTAAGAAAAATGGAGAACCGGTCCCACGAAGTGATCTTGATGAAGATCAAAGGAAAGTTTATGCTAGAGAAAAGAAAACTTATGCAAATCTCACAATGGCATTACCAAGAGAACTCTTGCATCAATTCAAAAATTGCACAACATCAAAAACTTTGTGGGATGCATTAAAAGATAGATGTGCAGGGAACGAGCAATATAAGAAGAGTCGAAAGAAAGTTTTGTTAAAAGAATTTGACAACTTTCAGCACTGTGAAAAAGAGTATTGCAGACTTGATTTCTCGGTTTTCCCATCTGATTAATGAACTTGATGTTGTAGGAGTCCAGAAGGAAAAAGATGAATTGAATGAAAAATTTCTGGAAGCTCTACCTGAAACATGGAAGAATTTTGTTATGATGCTTGCTAATGATCCAAATTACTCAAGTTGGACATTCAATCAATTGTTAAGCAAATTACAAGCTCGAGAAATGGAATTACTTGTGAAGAAGTCACCAACTTCATCGGTTCAGAATCTTGCAGTCTATTTTGGAGAGAATTCTGCTACCGTCCATGCTAAAGCTAAATCACATTCTAGTTCAAGCGTGAATCCCCCGATAACAGCTTTTCTTGCTGGAAAGTTCGAGAGTACTGGTTATTCTTCAGGTTGCAGTTTTACTATTCCTGATAGATCATCAAGCAAGTCAACTTCTAATCAAGCTACCGAAGATCTAGCTGCTTTGCTGTCTGCTTTCATATCTTCTTCGTCTGGATCTATATTTAGTCAAATTGGTCAATCTGGATTGTTTGGCGAGGACTTAAATCATCTGGATGAAGATCAATTGAATAAACTTGATCTGGAATGGTAGGTTGCTATGGTAGTGGAGAGAGGAAGAAGATTTATGAAGAAACATGGCAACACATCTATTTTTCAAGGAGGAGCGCTAGGTTTGAATAGACGAACGATTAAATGTTTTAAATGTGACAAATATGGGCATTTTGCTCGGGATTGTCCTAAACCGTCATCTGACAAGGGTACTTCGGATAAGAATGTTCAAGATAAAGACGTTAAAGCTATGATATCTCAAACTGATGAAGGTTATGATTGGACTAAAGATTTTCTGGATGAATCTGCATTTGTAGTCCATCCTGGAGAAAGTTATGCTATAATGGCAACAATTAAGGTTGAATCGAGTGGATATGCATCTGAAACTAGTAAACCTGAAACAAGTGATTCTGAAATAAGTGGTTATGAGTCAACTTGTGAATTTTGTAATCAGAAAGATAGAAAGATTCAAGAGTTGGTTCAAGAAAAAGAAGGGTTGTTTGAGGAAAAGAAAAAGAATGAAGAAGCGATAAAAACTTACAAACAGAAGTGTGAAGTTTCTGGTAACATTTTTTTGGATAAATGAGAAGTTACTCAAAGAAAAGAGTGTGTTGTTGGAAGAGTTGGCAGATATTAAGAAACAATTGTCAGAAGGTTGTATGGAGAATGATCAACAAAAGTCATAACTTCAACATGAAAATGATGAGTTCATGACAAAAATTGTCAAGTTAACTGCTGCCAATGAAAAGTAGGTAAAGGAAGTTGAGGAATATAAGTTTAAAGCTAAAGATGTATGTGAAGATTTTGAGAATCTATCTCAAAAGTCCACAGCAAGGGTGGAAGCACTTAAAGCATCTAATGATGAACTTCAAAAAGCATTGGATGAAGTTACTGCTGACAGAACTCAATATCAAATTGTTCAATCGGAACCGAAAGACACGATCACTACTCTGAAGAAAGACAAAAGCTTATTAACTAGAAATGTTGAGATCTATAAGGAAAGAGTGGATAAAATTACAAAAGAAGTGCATGCTGCTCATGATGGTATGAGACGAGAAAAATCGTTAGTTAACAGCACATCTGAGAAATTGATTTAATCAGAAAAGGTTGTTGCTGAAACTCAAAAGACCATAGCCGATTTGAATGTTGAAATCTTTGATCTAAATCATCAATTGCATAATCTGAAGAATTCTCACTCGTTTGCGAGTTATTTGTGTCAAGACGATAACTTCAAGAAGGTGTTTGGAGGAGATGATTTCAATCAGATTCCACATCCGGTGATTCAAACAAAGGCTGTTGTTGATTTGAGCACTCCGACTCCAAAGGAAGATTATTCTGCATTTGTGTCTGAAAAATCAGAGAAGAAGAAGTTACAGCATGTCAACAAGAAAGAAGAAGCTTCAGCATCTGGTGCATCTACATTTGTTAAATTTGTTTCTGGTGGTGTTTGTGTCCCTGATCAACAAATTTCTGATAATAAGTTGATTGAAAAAGATGGGAAGCTGGGGTCTAAGAAAGAATTAGCAGCTGAATTGGTACAAGCTACAAATTAAAGGGCATTAAAGCTAAATTCACCCAAGCTGCTCATGCTGGTTCTTTTCAATCTCAACTTGATCTGACAAAGTTACCTGGTTATAAACAATCTGGGTTGGGGAGTGCAGGCAAGAAGGTTACAAAGAAGAAGAACATGCCAAAGAAGGAACAGAAAGATACAAACTTGGATCAAATATATCATCCGGCTCAAGTATTCATTTCAACAATGGATAAAGGGTTTGGGGGAAAGCAAATGAAGAAAGGTTCAACTGAGAGTTCTCCGAACGAATCTTCTTCATCTGGTTCTAATGCTACACCTCAAAGTCCTACATCGAAATGGGTACACTCTAACCAATTTCAAGTTTTTGATGATATTTCTGATGATTTTGCATTCACTAATAAATGTCATCCAGTTCAGGACAAGCCACAATCTAAACGATCATATCGTTTGTGCTATCATTGTCGCCGAAAGGGACATTTGACACAGGATTTTCCTGTAACTGCCAAAATAACTTTTTCTGGAAAAACTGCCACGATAATTGATGAATCAGGCAGAATTTTTACTGAATCACCATCTTCACATTTTAAATCAAAAAGTAAACATGTTTTCAAAAGTGATTCTAGTGTTGGTGATTCATCGCAAGATGATGTTTCAGTAAAAACTGCACCCGCAAAAATGCAGTGGCGATCGAAGTTGGTCACCAAGGCTGCAAATGATTTTGAGGAAGACACTGGTCGACCAGAAGCTGTGTGCTTCGGGTCATTTGAAGTCTAATCTTTAAATCCAGTGTGCAGGTTACTTCAAGAAGACATGTCGGTGATTGTGAAGTTCAAGCTTCAAGAAGTTATTGATAGTGGAGTTTCCTGCTTAACTTAAAATTGAATGCTTCATATTACTAAACTGCAAGTTTTTCTGAAAGCTAAAATCTGAAAGGTATCAGTATCAATTGGTCAATTTTCTTTCTTTTACATTCCATATGTAGTTTGGAGGGAGAAAATTGAAAAACCAAAAATAGTGTCTTTGTATTTTTGTTAAAATGAAAATCCAAAAATAGAGTTTTCATTTTAAGGGGGAGAAAAAGGAAAAATACAAAAACATTGAAAAACAGAAAGTACAAAAACATTGAAAAATGAGAAATTGTATCCGACATAATTGGGAAGTGATGGTACATTAGCTTACGTGTTTGACTCGTGGATAAATTAGATGAAAAAGCCATAAGATCATTGTTCGATGTGCTTGGTAGGCTCTGCATTAAATCAGAAAGTATTCAGATGTGATAAACACATTAAATACTAATGCTTGACTAAGTGTACAACATCTTGATGCATATCTCATGATATATCAAGAAAAGATATGTGAAAAAGAGAAAAATGAGAAGTCACTGTGTATACATGTGTTCATTTTACAAAGATTTAAACTTGTTTGATTTTCTTTATTTTGTCAAACGATCGGACTTTCTTTGCGTATCGAAAGATCGACCTGATTGTTGTTCGTTTGACGTTCTGCTTTATTTTCTTTGGTGTTTCGTATAACTCATCGGACTTTCTCTGCGTATACGGAAGTATCGACCTGATTGTTGTTGAGTTATACAATTTCAACTTGTTTTATTTTCTTGTTTTGTTAAATCTGAGGCCTTATCTGCGTATCGAAAGATCGACCTTAAGGTAGACGATTTAACAGTCTTATTTCTTTTTGCATGGAACACAGTTGACTGGATCATAAATACAATCATTATGTGATTAAATCACAATTGAAATCAAAAAGTGTGATATAAAAGAAAATGCATATCTGAGTATGTCTAATAGTGTGGGTATACTGGTCAAAGCAATCTAATCAATACAATAACATATCCAGATGTTATGAGTATGATTGTGCCTGAGTTTAAGTTAGACAAATTATAACAGTAATCGACATGACTTGTGTGCTGAAGTAATTGAAATTGAAGTGTAGTTCAGCATGTCATGACCAATATGATCCCAAGTTGTGATCTTTCTCGCAAAAGACAAAAATAGTGTGTGATTCAGTATTTCATTTCTGTATTACATTTATATTTCGTATCTGAAAAAGTCAAAAAGATTTTTGGTGTGTTTTGATATAAAATTTTAAAAAGCCAAAAAGATTTTGTTTCTTATTTGTTTTCGACCGATCGATACAAGATACAAAAGTTCAAAATTTCAAAACTATATCTTGGATTCTCGAAGAGAAGTTTTGCGCCAAGATAAAATTAATTTTTCATAAAGAAAGGAAAGCCGCGTTTCTGTCTTCTGAAATTGCAGGTTTCTATGTGAGACAAGACTCAAGCATGGTGAAAGGGGGAGTATGTTATATCTTTCACAAGTGGATCTTGAAGTTCAAAGATTATTCAAGATTGATCCAGCCATGCAAGCTCTCATTCTCATAAGATTTCAAGTTGAAGATCAAACGCAACGATGTTGAAGATTGAAGACTGAAGTTTTGTTAGATAGATAAATAGTTAGCTACAATACACGTTAAGGGGGAGTTTGTTAGAGCATATTCCAATGCTACATTGTGTCTCGTGTATTGTATCTAATCTAGAGCGTCTGTGTGAGTCAAGGTAGTCAACTGGCCGTACCAGTTGGTTAGACGTACCAGATGTACGTGCGTACGAAATGGTACGTGGGTGGTATGCCAGTTAGTATGCTTATACTATAAATAGCTTGTTAGAGAGAGAGCTAGTTAGTTCTGTCATTCCTATCATTCTTAACTGTGTGTGTTCAAGGTGTTTTCTCTCTCGACGTTGTATTCTCTAAGTGAATCAATAAAGCAAAGCTTTATTTACTCGTTTGTATTTCTCCGATTACCGAATCATGCAGTAGTAAGATCGTTAAGTGGTTTTACACAAAGTAGGTTTGAATTAGTATTTTCAATGTTTTATTTTTCTTAAATTAAGTTGGTAAAGTTTATTTTCAAGAAATTGAGAATTCGTTTAGGCGACATTACTTGAGACTGCCAAATGAGCCTCAGGAGCAAGGCCGTGTAAACAAACTAACAACGGGAGTCAATTGTGAGACTCAAGTCATAACTCTAGGTATGAGGCCGCTATATACATACAAGTGTAATTTGCGATATGTTTAGCCTCATCCGTGCCCACTTTAGAAATACACACCCGTAGAGCGGTGTCGAAATACTCCAACACTACGAATATATACGTCTAAAGCGATAGTAATCCTAAATGGTCTATGTGACAGACACGGTGTTGAAATACTTCAATGTCCTCACCTCAGAAGGTACCCTCGGCACCAAGTGGGGTGTTGAAATACTCCAACACTAATGCTCCGATTAATACGTTCCAAGTTCGACTTGACATAGGATGGCACGAACTATCAGTTTATAATAATTACCAGATAGGGATATTAATTATTTTTAATATTTAATTATCGTCAGACACAAACGATAAACCATATCACCACTCGGGACTAGTAAATTAATTTAACCTAATTAAAATTACTAAGTTGTCGCGAATGACATATTGTGTGTTAAACGGCTTTTGGACTTGATCTCGCTTGAGTCACATTAGCGAGATCATTAGGGACTTATTTAAATAAAACTAAATAAAATATACGGTGAACAACCAAGGAGGTAAAACAGTGCATTCTCGGATCCGGTTCAGCTCCCACTAGCTTCGACATCCCTTTTAACGTGCGTCCAGTCTTCGAGTCTTGGTTTTACAAAATTTATAATTACTAAACAAGTAGTAACCTAGCTCTAAATTGTATATAACTTTCACTAAACGCGGGTTCAACAAAACCAAAACGAAAAATAAATGGGCCAAAACATTGGGCCAACCAGAGAAAAATAACCATGTCACATTACATTCAACCATGCAATTAAAATAAGGGGTCGGTCGTAACACACAATATATATATATATATATATATATATATAATATATATATATAATATATATATATTTGTAAAATTAAAATTAATTCCAATTCGCAATTTGGATATGAATCGAAAATGCGAACCACCGGTTACTAAAAGACCAGTTCTGGTTTTGCACGCGGTGACAATGGCTCTGATACCACTGTTGGGTTTTATAGTGGGTATTCGGGTTACCGATTTTAATTTTAATTAAAACCGATCATATTTATTTAAATTAATTCAAAATTAATTTAGCAGCGGAAACGATTCTAAAACAACGCGAATACAAACCATAAACAGGATTAGTCACCGACCACAACAAACACAAACAAATATTTATTTAAATAAAATAAATATCTAAACGAGTTAGATATACCTTGGAAGGTTCCGAGCAACCGCTCGAGACACATGGATTCAATGGACAGGCGCTAGTACGAACAGATACGTATGACTTGAATCTGCGAGTCAGATCTTCGACGGACGCGACAACCTTAGGTGGCGACGGCGGTAATGACGGCGATGGTGGCAGACTTGCCACGGGCGGCGGCGACGACAAAAATGGATCCACCTTGGACAATGGGATCGCCACAGGAATAGTCCCCACTTCGAACTCATCACCGGCAGGAGGCGGCGGCGGCGGTTCGGTACTGGTGGTGACCGGCGGTTAAAGCGGCGCGAGCCACGACGAGAGGACGGGGCGCGGTGGTCTGGTTACACCGGCAATGCGAGAACCACCGGCCGGCGATAGACCGACTTGTTTGGCTCGGGATTGTTCGGCTTCTTTCTCCAAACGCGAACATATGCTGGCTAAACGGGAATCCATCGGAGATGCGAGGATCGGTGGTGGCGGTGGAGGTTTGATCGGCGGCAGCTTGGAGCCGGCAGGGGATCGCGACGGAGGGAGGACAGAGAGAGAATTAGGGTTGTGGTTTTGTGACTTGTTCATCAATCCACTCTCAGGTAAACCCTATCCCCGAGAAAGTGTTAACACATTTGTGCTCTCCTGCTTGTATTGAACAAGTGGAAAGATACAGGAACCACAACTCTGAGTTGATAGAAGAAGTTTCAAACCTTAAGGAATTAAAAGCGTGTTTTAGAAAAACAGAAAACTCACACATATCAAAGGTCAATGCCTTTAAATGAAGAAATTGAGAAGCTGAAACAATCAAACTCAAATTTAGAAACTCAGATTGATGACTTAATCTCCAAGATGAACACCTTAAGAAAGGAGACCCAACATGCTAAGGCAGATGTGGGTGCTCTTGAGGTAAAGCTAACTAAAGCTCAATTCACCTGTGATAAATTCCAAAAAGCAAATGAAAAGGCTAAAAAACTTTGGATAAGTACTATGTATGGCAAAACTGGGATTGGTTACAATTTCGTTAAACCACCAGGTGATTACTTACCTGTAATTGAACCAATTCCTGCCTTACAAACTGAAAGCACTGTTAGTTTAGTTGTTGATGATACTGCTCAAGTAACAGTTGTTGAAGAGAAATGTGAAAGTGTTAAAACTGAAATCACTGCTACAAGCACCTCTGCAGCAGTTGATCATTCAAAAACCTTAAAACCAAGCCTTGAAGCACCTCCACCTACTGTTTATTAACCAAAAGATTCAAAAGTTGGAGGTAAACATGTTGAAAGTTTCAAAACTAGCAAAGGTCATGTTTTTGGTAGAACAGTTTTAATCAAGAAACAAGTGAAAAATCCCTTAAATACACTAACTCTTGTGAATCTTCTAGAGTTCCTGAGTGTATAGTTTGTGGTAAAGTGGGTCATTTAGCAGCTGATTGTTTTTATAACCCTCTGAGTAGAAACCAATCCTCAAAACCTAAAACTATGAAAAGTCAAAACTTGGCTAAGAAACTAACAGGAAAAGTTTCACTTGTTAGAGTCATACAGTTAAGCATTTTGAATCAAATTCAAATTAGGTTTCAATTGGTAATGAAAGAAATGGAAGTTTCTCAGTTTTTAAGCAAAACCAATTTCCGGCTGAAGTTCAAGTGGAACAATTCTTCGCTCGAACTCAAGTTCAACAGGAAAACAAGAAAAAACTTCAGGTTTGTCACTGCTTTGAAACAAAGACCGTATGTGAAGTTTAGTGGAAATTATGAAGTGTTTGAAAGTCAAGGAAGGAGGAATCCTTCAAGAGGAAACGTCAATCCTCGCAACTTTTTTCAAACAGAAAGGAATTTTGGTCAAAATGAGTTTGTAACTAGTTCAAACGGAAGTTCCACTGCTTCGCTTCAAAGTGCTAAATTTGTTAAAAAGAGCTTTGCATCACATATGTGTGCTGCGTCACCAAAAAGAAGTAGAGTTCCAACTCATAACCAATTTCCAACCAATGATTTTGCAAAAACTGAGTCAAATAGACAAAGAAAGTTTAGAGAGTTTAGAGAAAGAAAAGCATTGGAAAGAAAGTCAAAAACAGGAAGTGAGAAATTTCATCAACAGAGTTTTGATCAAGATTTAGATTTTGAAAATGATGATTTGTTCACTGAGCAACCTGTTTTGAATACTTTAGTACTGAAAGAGTACAAGTATAATGATGCATTGGGAAGACCCAAGACCACAAAGGCTTGGGTCCCTTACAAAAAGTAATGAATCTGTGACATGTGCAGGTGCAAAATAAAAGTCAAGATCGACTGTGGATCGTTGACAGTGGATTCACCAGTCACATGACAGGAAATAAAAATATCCTAGAAAATACAAAAATATTCAATGGAGGAGTTGTTGCCTTTGGAAGAAACAAGGGGTACATCTCAGCTACAAGAGATGTTACAAATGGTTCGGTAAGCTTTGATAGAGTTAATCTTGTTGGTACATTAAACTTTAACCTACTTAGTGTCTCACAAATGTCTTCTTTAATGAGAGAGAGAGAATGATACTTAAATACGAAGTTAAAATTCCCGAGGAAATGGTTTTGCTAAGAGCCCCTAGGAAAGAAGGTTTTATATCCAAAGCCTCAGTTGATGAGTCTAATCTTTGGCATAGAAGGCTAGGATATGTAAATTACAAGAACATGAACAGAATTATCAATCTTGGTTTAGTCAAGGGTCTTCCTGCTAAAGAATTTACCTATTCTGAAGACTGTATACCTTGCCTCAAGTGTAAGCAACACAAGTCTTCCTTCAAGCCAAAAGCTGAAAGTTCTATCTCACAACCCTTAGAGTTGCGACACATGGATTTATTTGGGCAACTAGGGTAATGAGTTTGGGAAAAAGGTCATATTGTTTTGTAATTATTGACGATTTCACTAGATACACTTGGGTTTTCTTTCTAAAAACAAAAAATGAAACTGCAGAATTGTTGAAAACACTTGTTGTCAAGTTATAAAATCAGTCAAAATTTAAGGTCAAAACAATCAGATGTGACAATGTCACGGAAATTAAAAATCATGTTTTAAATTCATTTTGTGAAGAAAAGCGATAAAAAGGCAATTCAGTGCTCCCAGAACTCCACAACAAAATGGAGTGGCTGAAAGGAGAAATAGAACATTGATTCAAGATGCCAGGGCAATGCTGGCTAATTGTAAACTTCTTGTAATCTTTTGGGCTGAAGCAGTAAACAATGCATGCTATGTCCTAAACAGAATTTTAAATGTGAAGGGAAAGAATAAAACACCATATGAGCTTTGGAGAAATAGAAAACCTAACATTTATTTCTTAAAACCTTTTGGGTGCTCTGTTACAATTTTGATAACCAATGAGCTATTGCCAAAGTTTGCTAAAAAGGCAGATGATGGAAATTTTGTTTGGTGTGTCAAAAGCATATAGAGTATACAACAAGAGAATTAAGGTTGTTAAAGAAATACTAAATGTGTTCTGTAATGAGAAATCAAAGAACAACTTTACTTCCCAGCCCACTTGGTTATATGATATTATTGCACTAACCACTGCTTTCAACATAACTATTGAGAAGCCTGTTAGTAATTCTGTGCAGGAACAGGAAATCAAAACTTCTGCTGATGAATATTAGAGGAATATATAGCACAAATAACTTCTCTGTTGACCCTCCATTCTTTTCTTCAATCAACATGAAGCCACTAAAGCCAACTGTTGTGAACAACACTTATGATTTCATTCAAATTGAAGCAGATGCTACACCGGTTCAAAATCAAGCGGAATAATTTCCCGTTCAAGTTCAAACGAAACCTGCTTCAACTGAATCTCTGGCTCAAGATCAACCGGACAATGATAGTTCAGAGTCTTTGGAGAACTCTAACTCTAGGATCACTGAGCCTTCAAACTCAAATGATTTTGCCTCAAATGAGCTCAGTTTTGAACATGAATCCTATGGGTCTAAAAAACTGTAAGACGGATCTTACTAGAGGTTTTCTTGATCGTAAGAGTGGGAACGAGATGTAAATAAGAGTTTGTTTTATTGAAATCACAAAGATACAATTAGAAACTCTCTCTCAAAAGCTCTCTGGAGAAACACTATCAAAAACACAAACTTAAGCTCTTAGTTCTCTCTCACTGTTATCAAATACAAAGACAAGCTTTCTATTTATACTAGGTTGGCCGAACCTCAGGCGAACTCCAGGTTCGGCTGATCCGAACCTCAGGTTCGGACGGACCAGGTTCGGCTGGCAGCTTGAACTTGTCTTGATCTTCACATCGTCTCATTCGGATACTTCACATGACGCACATATTATGTATCAACAAACTCCCCCTCGTCATGTGCAGTATCTGTTCACCAATTAAAACATATTCTTCTAACAAACTCCCCCTCAACTTGATGGTAGCTTGATCTTGAATACTTGACGATGTATGATTTCTTTCATCCTTTTAGCAACTTTAGAAGACCTGAAGTTGTGATTAACTCTTTCCTTTGAGTACCTGGCCAACATAAATAATCTTGGCGCAAAACTTCTCTTTGAGAATCCAAGATATATGAATTGAAAATGTTTTTCGTATCTTGTGTCGATCAATCGAAAACAAACAAGAAATAAAATATTTTTGGCTTTTACAAAGATTATATCAAAACAAACCTAAAATCTTTTTGATATTTCAAACTTATGCTAAAACACACCAAAAATCTATTTTAATTTTTCTTAAATGAATGTAAAATGCACCACAGGAACATACACTATTTTTGTCTTTCGCGAGAAAGATCACGACTAAAGATCATATCAGACATAACGCATCTAGCACATTTCAATTTCGGTCTTAATCAGCATGCAAGCCAAGATAATCACTAATACAACATTTATGTTTATTTCAGCATGCACCAATCATTTTTATCATTTTTAGATATGCTTAAGGTAATATTATCATGCACTGATAACTCGGCCTCCACTCTTTCAGAAATACTGGCAAATCATCATGTTTATCATATAGAGTCAAATTTTCTTAGAGATTTAATCATCCTTGATGAGTCATGGAAAAATAAAGCAAAACCACAAATACCTAGCAATCAGGTCGGTCTTGTGGACACGCAGAGAAAGCATAAGTATTTGAAAAAATAAGAAAGCAAAACAAGTTGAAGTTGTATAATTCAACAATGATCAGGTCGATACTTCCGTAAACGCAAAGAAAGTCCGATGAATTATACGAAAACACCAACGAAAATAAAGCGGAATGTCAAACGAACAACGATCAGGTCGATCTTTCGATACGCAGGAAAAGTCAGATCGTTTGACAATATAAAGAAAATCAAACAAGTTTAATCTTTCAAAATGAAAGCATGCATTCATCAGGATATCTCTTTATTCTATTTTTGTCAGAATCATCACACAACAATCATCAAGAAGCAAATAACCAAAGATCATCAGGCAAGCTTTATGTTTATATCTTACTTGGAGATATCAGATTAGTCATGCACATTCACAGATTATACAAGTACCTATAGCCTTTAGACTTAATCTATCCATTGCAGATAAACGTATATGCTGATGTACTATCATTTCTCGCTTTTTTCGGATCAATTTCTCAATTTTCATTTTTTTTTTATATTTTCCAAAATTCTCCCCCTAAAATTCAAACAAACACTACTTTTTGAATTTTCAAATTTTCTCCCCTTAAAAATATGAACGAAAGAAAATGAAAAACAAATATAAAAATGATCGATCAACACTTGATACATTTTTGAAAAAGGAATTTTTTTTAAATCAATTTTTCAAAGATAAGAACGATGCATTTGAACTTAAAACCACCACAAGTATCTCACTTCCAGCAATCTCTCGATTACTAACAGGTCTTCTTGAAATACCTGCAAACATTGGAAAATAGCAAGTTCTTAAGACCCCGACCCTCATCCCCAACGATGGTAGGTCGTCCAGTGTCTTCAACAAAATCACTGTTGGTCGTAGAGACAACTTTTGGTCTCCATTGCTGTTTTGGTTTTATGATTTCTAGTGAACCATTGTCAACTGATGAATGACAATCAGAAATACTACCCAACTTTTCCGAAATAAGCTTCCTTTTCCAGAAAAAAGTTAGTGTTGGGCATTGGTTCACTAAAAATAATTCCATCAAGATCAACATACTTTGTATGTTTGGCATTGGATGATGAATTGTTAGTTCTCGCAGACAATTATTTGCATAATGACCCTTCTGACGACAAGTATAACAACGTCGACTACCAGTTGGATTGATTGAAATTGGTTTTCCAAACTGATCAACATTCATCATAAACTTTTGAAAACACATATTTAAATTTCTTTGGTTTCTGAAATTTTGGAAAACATTTTGGAGAATCATAAAAACCTGAATCATCTCCATAACCAAAGAATTTATCTTGATGATAAAACTTGTTTGATTTAGCAGAATGAAATGAATCTGAATTGTTACCGCCTTGTGGTGTGGCATCAGATATACAAGAAGACTCTTCAGAAGAAAACTTTTCATCTGGTGAAGATACTTTCTTCTTCCAACATTGTGGCATCTTATCTGAAAACACTTTTTGCTTCTTTATCTTCTTAGCTTTGACTTCCTTCTTGTGAAATCCTTAATGGGCATTTCTTTTTCTTCAAATCCCAATCCACCATTTTTTTGCTTGAATTTATCTTGAACAGAATTTGGTATCTTATGACCTTGTTTGGCAAGCTTTGTAAATCCAGACTTGATTCCTTTCAGATCATTCTTCCTAGAAATCCAAGTATCATCGATCACTATCTCAGGAAACTTTGACGCTTTCACGTTTCCTAGATTTCCATTAAACACCTTTTCTTTTTCAAGAAATATAGATTTGGAATCAAACTTCAACCCTTTGCAATAATCAACCACCTTTTTATTCTTCTTAAATTTTGACTTGGTTTTCTTTCCTAAGCTGGTATCAGCAAATTTTGAATAATCATGCTGTTCAACACCAGATGGTATAGCTAGAACAGACTTTTCAATATCCACGGGAGTATGAACTTGATGAAGACTTGCATCTATACCGTTTTCCTGACTCTTCTCCAGCTTATACAAATAATTCAGGAAAGTCGATGAATTGTTACAATTTTTCAATTTCCATTGCAAGTCAAAAATATCAATATTTTGTTCAGCTATTTTTGTATTAGCTTCCATCAACTCTTTCTGTGAAGCAATGTACTTGTCCGACAATCTATTATAATCAATTTTATGACATTCTCTCAAGTGACACTCTTCCTGGACTTCTGCAGTAACTTTCTCAACATGTTTTTTATAATAAGCAACATCTTGTTTCAAAATGTTATTTTGCATTTCAATCTCTCCATTTGTACCACGCAACTTTGTGAGTTCCTCTTGAAGTTGAATTATTCTATCAGCAGCTTCGACAACAATGTTATTAACATTTTCATATTTTTGTTGAAGCGGATGACATTTCGCAAATAGAGCATCAAAGTCTTCAATAGCTTCCTTTTCCTTAGCTTGAGCTTTATTGCATTCTTCAACTAAAAGTTTATTCTCTTTCAACCATTCTTCTTTAATACTAGCAAATTCCAAACAATTTGCACATGATGCAGACACATCCTTTTGAATTTTGGCAGCTAACCCATCACAAACTTTATTTTTCCATTTCTCCACTTCTTTTATCAGGAAAAATATTCTCTTCAGTCAACTTTCCTATCTTATTCTTTAACTCTTCAATTTTACCTTTAAACTTCAAATCTTGATCAATTGTTTTTTGAGAAATTTTAGACATATGCTCCTCACACTGTGTCTTTACAAAATCCCATATCTTCTTTGCGTTTCGACAATTTTTGTTTTGACTTTTAAGAGTTATAGGCAAAGCTAACAGAAGAAGTGCACCAGCCTTTTCATTTTGATCATACGATTTCCTTTCTTCACTTGAAAAATATCTCATTTCTTTAAAATCCCCACCATAAGTTGGATACTTAAATTCATTCGTAACCGGCAACCACAAAGTTTTATCCAAATCAACAACATAAGCTCTAAAATTTGTTGCCCAACCATGATAACCTCTAAGATTTATCAACTTTGGCACATTCTGACGATGACGCTCAATGAATACCTCAATTTCATACATTTTGGAAATTATGAAATTCGATATCAAAACTTCAAACTTGAAAATGAAGGTCTTCCAAGCGGATTTTGGGTACCAAAACGGAGGGTACTGTCTGTTAGGCGACTTAAAGTGTAGATCTTTCCGAGACTGTCGTTTTGGCTGGTATTGGGTTCCGTAACTCTTAACGGTTCTCAAGTTACGTCAGTTTTCGTGAAACAACCCAAAAATCCACCCCTGTCCGAACTTGATCCGAACGGTAGATGAACTTTGTCCAAACTCCTTCCGAACTATATCCGAACTTGACTTCAGTTGACCTTATCCGAACCTTAGATGAACTCTATCTAAACTGAATACACCCGAACTCCTTCAGAAAGTGGTCCGAACTTCTTCCAAACGTGATACGAACTCTAGGTTCGGAGCGGTTATTTGGACGAACCTAAGGTTCGGACGACGGTTATCTGGCAGACTCAAGAACTCGACCGAACTGAAGTTTTTGGTCAAAAATCGCGATTTTGAGCAGCTATGAACGAAATTTTCAGTAGTCAAAGTGATTTTAGCCACAGAACTGTTTCAATAATGAATTGCACTCGAAAAGTTCAAAGATTGACTCGTTTTTTAATGAGAAACACTTGGTTTTATCAAGAAAATGACAACAATCAAAGCAAACATAATAGAGCAACCTGTATTTGCTCTGAAACCAATTGAAAAACCGTAAGATGGGTCTTACTAGAGGTTTGCTTGATCGTAAGAGTGAGAACGAGATGTGAATAAGAGTTTGATTTATTGAAATCACAAAGATACAATTACAAACACTCTCTCAAAAGCTCTCTGGAGAAACACTATAAAAAAACACACTTAAGCTATTAGTTCTCTCTCACTGTTATCAAATACAAAGACAAGTTTCTATTTATACTAGGTTGGCTGAACCTCAGGTGAACTCCAGGTTCGGCTGATTCGGACCAGGTTCGGTTGGCAGCTTGAACTTGTCTTTATCTTCACGTCGTCTCATTCAGATACTTCACATGATGCACAGCTTATGTATCAACAGGGTCAATGCCTAGTTCCCATGAGCTAAACATAACACCCGATCCTATCTCACCTATTAGTAATATTGAGCTTGATGTGATACTTCCACAACTCAAGTCTCCCACCTATGGAAGAAGCCATGAATTCCCAATGTTCTAAGATAGAAGAATCAGCAAGTATCATCCTTTGGAGAATGTTATTGGAGATATGTCAGCACCTGTGTTGACAAGAAGCAGTCTATTGATGCAAAAATATGCTTGCATACTGCCTTTCTGTCACAAGAAGTTGCTACCAAGGTAACTACAGCTTTAGAAGATAACACTTGGGTGGAAGCTATCCAGGAAGCACTGTTTCAGATCAACAAACAGAAGGTATGGGTATTAGTTGATTTTCCAAAAGGGGCAGAGCCATTTGGTACCAAATGGGTGTTTAGAAATAAGAAGGATGACAGAGGAATAGTGGTGGAAAACAAAGCAAGGTTAGTAATGAAAGGGTATGCTCAAGAAGAAGGTATTGACTATGATGAAGTTTTTGCTCCTGTAGCAAGACTTGAAGCCATCAAAATCTTTTTGGCTTATGTTGCATTCAAGAACTTCCAAGTATTTCAAATGGATGTCAAGAGTGCCTTTCTCTATAGGTTGTTGAATCAAGAAGTGTATGTATGTCAACCTCCAGGTTTTGAAGACCCACACCATCCTAACAAGGTGTGCAAGCTTATCAAAGCTTTATATGGTCTCAAAAAACCTCCTAGAACTTGGTATGAAACTCTTTCCAATTATCTCTTGGAGAATGGGTATAGGAGAGGAGCAATTGACAAAACACTTTTCATCAAGAAGGTTGATAAAGACATGTTGATAGTTCAAATTATATATGGATGACATCATCTTTGGTTCATCCAACTCTGCTATTTGTAAAGAATTTGAAGCTCTTATGCAAGTAAAGTTTGAGATGAGCTCAATGGGAGAACTCAGTTTCTTCTTGGGGCTTCAAGTGAAACAAACTGACTCTGGTATATTCTTAAACCAATCTAAATATATTCAAGATATGCTTAAACGTTTTGATATGCAGTCAGCTTCTAGCACCAAGACTCCCATCTTCACATCCCACAAGCTTACAAGTGACTGTAGTGGTGAACATGTGGACGAGCACCTCTATAGAGCAATGATTGGATCACTGATGTATCTCACAGCAAGTAGGCCAGACATTATGTTCAGTGTTTGCCTATGTACTTGATACCAAGCATCACCAAAGGAATCCCACATGTTAGCAGTTAAAAGAATATTCAGATACTTGAAGGGTCAACCTAAACTGGGTCTGTGGCACCCTGACAGTGACAGTGATTATGGAGGCTGTAATTTGGACAAGAAATCAACTTCAGGCGGATGTCAGTTTTTGGGGGAGAGACTTGTCTCATGACAATGCAAGAAACAAACTTGTGTCTCTACTTCTACTGCTGAAGCTGAGTACATTGCTGCTTCAAGCTGCTGTGGTCAAAATCTGTGGATTCAAAGTCAAATGCTAGACTATGGAATCACATTCATGGAAACTCCCATCTTTGCTGACAATAACAGTGCCGTTTCAGTCACCAACAACCCAGTGAAGCACTCAAAAACAAAGCACATTGACATCAAGTATCATTTTATTAGAGATTGTGCTAAAAAGAATTTGATTAAATTGCTTAAAGTTCACACTGATAACCAATTAGCTGATTTATTCACAAAAGCTTTTGATGAGGTAAGATTTTTCTATCTCACCACAGTAATTGGTATGATGAACTTTGATTGAAATATTTTCAGAAATCTTTAATAAAATAGACCTTTGTGTCAAAGAACCCGTCTCTTGATACAAAAAGAAAAAGAAAAAGAAAATCTTTGTGTTATTTAGAAACCATTTCAGTTTATAGTCAATAACTTCTGTTAAACTATGAAAATTAAAACGAGTCATTCAAAAGTTCATGTGTTTTGGGTTTTCCGTTTCAAGTTCCGGTTCAACCTGTGAGAAGATTACTTTTGAAAATCTCCGGATGAACATCAACCGGAGAAATGCTTTGTAATAAACGTGGAAAAATTTCTGAAAACAATTCTTCCAAGCAGAACACTCATCTGCTTGAAGTTCAGATGGAAGAAACTTGTTTTTCAAAATAAAGGAGATAATGAGGTCCGCTTGAACTTCCGGTCAAATAGTCAAAGTTACTTTACATTTAATTACCCGGAAGGCTCTTCTTTTTAAGCGGATATGCATTAAATTACCCATTAAGTTTTTAACCATCAAATATCCGAGGTTCAGTAAATATCCTTTTGGATAAAGACACGCTTCAGGGGGTTGTACCGTATAAACCCCAAAGCACAAGTCACATCAGTTACTAAACGGTAGCATTAAAACCTCTCTCCTCCACACCACCTCCGAAAAAGGTAAAAAGCCCTAGTTTACCGTCATTCTTCTCATTTCTCACAAACCCCACACCCAATTTCTCTAAAATTCTCCATAACCTCCAACAAAACCGTCAAGCTCCAAAATCCAGCACGAGTGGCAAGAAGCCTGCCAGTGATTCCAAGTTCGTCGTCGAACACAATCTGGTGGCCTATCTCGAGAACCCGAGTAAAACTGATATATACTTCGAGATGATAGAATTTCTGAAAGATTCTCACCTTCATCACGCGCAGACAGTTGAAGCGGTGATTTATGAAGAAATATTGGAGGAATTCTGGTCAAACGCCCAAGTACTCAAAGATAGAGACGGTGGTGAAAGAATTGTGTCAACTGCACAAGGCACAAAGTTGGAAATTGATGATGAAAAGGTTCGAAAAGTTCTGAAACTGAAGGATAAAGATGGTTACATAATGGTAGATTCCAAGAAGTACCTGCCACTGTTCAGGGCCATTGGCTACGGCGGTTCTCCCACAAGCAAACTATCAAGAAAGGGAAACTTCCATACAAAGGAGATTTCTTGCTCACATGATTCCGGTGTGCCTTACTCCAAAGAAAATGGGTTTTGATGAACTTGCGGCTGAACAAGCATCGGCCTTCTATGCTGTGGTAAAGGGTGAAGGTTTTAACTTTTCTAACTTAATTTTTCATGCCCTAAAATTAAATGCCACACCATCTTATTTTTATATCTATCCAAGGTTTCTTACCTACATTCTCAAAGAAAAGTACCCTCAAATTGCTTTGGGTGGTACAATTTTACATCAAAAGCTTCTCAATGAGAAGACTTTTTCAAACCTGGCTATTAACAAGTCAGTATTTTTCGGAAGGGACACTGACCATCCCTTGCCAATTCTGAGGCAGTTTCCTGGTGAACCTTCAAATGCTGAGGGCAAATGGAAACTGTTGTTGCAACTGAGCAACCTGCTCCTGATGACAAGGCTATTAACCCCATAGTTCCTGAGCGCACATCAGTCCCAACTTCCTCTACCCTTCAAACTTACCAATCCAAGAAGAGGAAGTCCACTACTAAAATAACCACCCCTGCCACTTCATCATCTGAATCCCCACCTATCATTTTCTAAAGACAGAAATCTGTGGCTGCTAGGTCTCCTCCACCTATGCCCACTGACCAAACCCAAGCTTCTAGCCCCGTTCAAGGCAAAAAGCCCAAACGGAAGTTAACCAAATTGGGATTATCTCTTAGGGATGAACCTTCATTTAAGGGGGGAGTCATTAGAAAAGGATGCACAATCCCCATCCAACAGGTCATCACCCCTACTTTCTTTATCACCTAGGAGTGACAATGCATTCAATCCTAATCCAAATAAGGGTGTTATTAACTTACCTACCTCATTACATGAGAACATTCTGATGGATTTGGACACTGATGCATTGAACCCCCACTCCTCTTTGGAGGTGAATCTCAGTAGGAATGAAGAGATTCATGCCAAAAGGGCTGCTGTTTCCCAAGAGTTCCCACTGGACCTTGGTGTCAGTAGTAACATAACTAAGACCCAATCTGCGGCAATCTTCTCTGAATCAGCGCCAGAGGGTCCTTCATTGGAACCAAGGGTAGTTGAAATAGTTGAAAAGAATCCCAGGTGCCAAGAAGCCACGGGTACCAAGCATGATCAATCTAGGATTGATGGCTTGGTTTCGTCCAAGGATACTAGTAAAAAGCCAGTTGAAGACAGTTTGACACTACCTGAATTGACGACACTATACAAATCTCTACAACAGCAGGTTGACACTCTAAATGTCACGGTTGCATCTCTGGTCCAAGCTCAAGGTGCTGCTATACAGGTTGAAGCAGGTCCTACAAACCCAGGCATGGTTCATTCGATTGAAGCTGATCCTGTCAAATTGGGGTGTAGAGACCTAGAAAATTTAGGCTTTTGCATTAGATGTATTTTGGGCTAGTAGATAATTGTAATCGGGCTAAATATTGTGGGTTATTGGGTTTACATGGGTCCATTCAGTTTTACTAGTATATGGGTCGAATTTTTATATAGGTTAGGAGGTGGCTTGTTTAGCAAGTTGGTTATCTCCTATATAAGGAACCATATGTTTTCTAGAATAGGTTGTTGATTCAAAGGCAAAGGGACTAGGGTGTTTTTGAAATTCTCCATAAGAGAATTTCGAATATGTGTATTGCAACCAGTGATACTAAAGTGTTTTCTCCAATCTCGGTTTGTGTTTTCTCATAGTTTAATCTATTGTTTCGTGATTATTATTGATTGTTTTTTGAATCACCAATCAAACTGGATTCCCCACAGTTTTGATTGGATCGAATATCGGTGAGGAATCGTTTTGATCCTTACATGGGGGAAAAATCACCAACTGCTCCCACACCATCTCTCTCTGCAAATTATAACCAAGAAATTGAGGAAACGAAGAGACTTCCAATTGAAGTCAGAAACACTGGATTCAAGAAAGCAGATTTTCAACCTTTCTCTGTAGAAGAAAGCTGGGAAAATATAAGGAACAATCAATTAGTTGATTTGTCCCCATTTAAAGACCCCACTTTAACTCAATTGGTGCAATCCTCAATGCTCATCGCTGGTGCCCTTCCTGAGCATATCAACATGATACTAAGGCTGCTAAAAGATGTGATTTTTCCAAGGGAAAATGCCTTCGCTCAAGCGGGAAAAGATGTGGCCTCTACCAGTAGAGTAATTGCAGAAAATGTGGTAGTTGAGGAGACTGTTGAAGAGCAAAGTGGAACAGCTGCAATTGGTACAGAGAATATGGATGAGAATGTGTTGGGAGAAGATGAAGATATTGAGGTAATAGAATCAATTGACATAGAAACTGAAGTCACCAAACCACAAGTGGTAACAGAAGTTCAAGCTCAAGTCCAAACGGAAGTTCAAGCTGAAGTTCAAGTTGAAAATCAGATTGAGGTAATAAAGATAGATGAAAATGCTCCTGATGTTGAGAGGACTAGAAGGCTGAATGAGAACATCTCCATCTTTGGAACTTATCAATTCCTATTTCATCCGGAAGTTCAACCGGAAAACCAACCAAGAGATGAGACTGAAGATGTTGCTGAAACTCTAGTAGCTATGAGGAGTGTTGAAACAGAAGAGCCAATTCAAGCGGTAGAGCCTATTCAAACTGACACTGCTCTAACAATTCATCAGGTTGTTCATGTTGGAAACAGGGTCTCCTGACCCAACGAATTAACGAACCCGACCGATATTGACCCGTAAGAGTTACACCCGAGTCAACGGACTATAAATCTAATTACCTGTTAATTAGTATTAAAACGAACTATATGGTTAGTTAAATAAATACTTGATTATTTATTTAATTAAACGACAAAACATTTACGGCTTAAAACGCTCGCAAAAAAATTAAACGGACTAATCGGTTGTTACTGGATTAACAGACTGGTTAGTTTTGGTGGTATAGAGGAAATCATGACCGGGCCCAGTCCGTCAGAGCCCCGGTCCGCGATTCTTATTATTAAAATAGGAATTGGAGGAGTGGAGAGCAAGCAATCAAAAGAAGAACCCTAATCTCCACTCTTTCTCCCTCTTGCGTCGATCCCCAACCGGCGCCACCAACCTGCCTCCGCCGATCGCCACCTGACGCCACCACCATCATTCGTCGCCCGACTGATGGATCCCCGTTTAGCCAGTGATTGTTCCATACTCGAGAGAGAAGCGGTAGCCGCCCGAGCCGAAGCCGTAACCCGAGCCGAAGCCGAAGCCGCGACTCGAGCCGCAGACGCGGCCCAAGCCGTCACCGCTACCTCCGCCGCACCACCATTCGGTCGCTGGCCGGTGGTCCTCACGCTGCCGGCGCAGCCGAGGCCACCAAGCCCCGTTCCCTCGTCATGGCCCGCCCTGCTTTATCCCAGCCACCGTCACCACGTCACCGCCAGCCACCGGTGACGAGATCCTTGTGGAGACCGTTCCCATCGCGATCCCGGTGGAAGAAGTTTTGTCACCACCACCCGTGGTAACCCTACCACCGCCACTGATGGCCGCCACCACATTTAATGACCTGACTCACCGGTTCGAGTCGGACGTCTCAGTTCGTACTAGCGAGAGTCCTTTGAATCCGGGTGTCTCGAGCGGTTGCTCGATTCCCGCCAAGGTATATCTAACTTGCTTAGATATTTATTTCATTTATTTTAAATAAATATTATATTTGTGTTTGTCGTGTATGGTGATTGGTGATTGATCATGTTACAGTAATATTCGCGTGTTTAATTAAATCGTTTCCGCTGCTAAATTAATCTGGTATTAATTTATATATTAAATCGGTTTTAATTGGATAAAAAAAATTAAAATCGATAACCATGATATCCACTGTAAAACTCAACAGTGGTGTCAGAGCCATTATCACCACGCGAAAACCATAACCGTCCTTTTCGTAACCGGTAGTTCGCAATTTCGACTTATATCCAAATTGCGAATTAGAATTAATTTTACTTGTTTAATTTTAATTCTATTAAATTTTATTATTGTGTGTTACGGCCGACCCCTTGTTTAATATTGCGTAATTGTATGTGATGTGGCGTGGTTGTTTTTCTCTGGTTGGCCCAAATGCTTTGGCCCATTTATGTTTTTTTGAATTTTGGTTTGTTGGACCCGGTTTTAGGGTTTCAAAGTTGTACACAATTTAGAGCTAGGTTACTATTTTTGTAATTGTAAATTTTGTAAAAACCAAGACTCGAAGACTGGACACCGGATCCAAGAACGCACTGAGTTGCCTGCTTGTTTGTTCACCATTTATTTAATTTAATTTTATTTAAATAAGTCCCTTATGATCTCGCTTGTAGGGCTCGAGCGAGGTCAAGACCTTATGCCGTTTAACACACAATATGCCATTCGCAACAACTTAGTAATATTGATTAGGTTAAATTAATTAACTAGTCCCGAGTGGTGATAGGGTTTATCGTTCGTGTCTGACGATAATTAAATATTAAAAGTAATTAATATCCCTATATGGTAATTATTAAAAACTAATAGTTCGTGCCATCCTATCTCAAGTCGAACTTGGAACATATTTACCGGAGCATCAGTGATGGAGTATTTCAACACCGCACTTGGTGCCAAGGGTACCTTCTGAGGTGAGGACATTGGAGTATTTCAACACCGTGTCCGTCACATCGACCATTTAGGGTTACTATCGCTTTAGACGTATATGTTCGTAGTGTTGGAGAACACCGCGCTACGGGTGTGTATTGCTAAAGTGGACACGGATGATGCTAAACGTATCGCAAAATACACTAGCATGTATATAGCGGCCTCATGCCTAGAGTTGTGACTTGAGTCTCACAATTGACAATCGTTGTCAGTTTGTTTACACGGCCTTGCTCCTAAGGCTCAATTTGGCGGCCTCAAGCAATGTCGCCTGAACAAATTCTAGATTTCTTAAAAATAAACTTTACCAACTTATTTTAAAGAAATATAAAACATCAAAAAGGCTAATTTACATCTACTTTGCTTATTTCAGAAGGCTAATGAAAACTCACATCCTTTGAGTTCAATGGTACAACTCGGCCCCTTCACTAAGACTGGCTTTCTCGCATGGCAGACTACCCTGAGGAACATTTTAAGGCTCTTTGGGAAACTCTATGTTATTAACCGACCTATTGCGAGTATTCCATCTTACTTGTTAAATGAGAACTCGCGATCTGAGCTCCAAAAGCACACTGACGATGATAAGGACGTCACTGACCTGATGTTATCTAGCATGACTCAGGATTATCGGTATAATTTCATGGGGATGTCTGCTTATGACATCATGCGTAAACTCAAAGATTTATTTGAATTAGGTCAAAGGACTGAGCGAGCCGAGGCACTTTCAGAATTCGTGAACAACTCCATGGCCAGCGATTCCTCGCCATACGATCATGTCATGCTGATGAAAGCGTATTGCGACAGGCTGATCGACCTCGGCTACTCCATCTCCGATGGGATGGGTCTTGATGTAGTGCTCAGATCTTTGCCAGAACATTATCGCATTCTTGCGATTAATTGTTCGGCTCAGTCGATCGAGGAGGTTATTCCATTGATACCCAACGTAAAAATCAGGACCACGCCGGACGTGCTCAGAGTTGCCAATACAAAGATTTCCAAAGCCAAGAAGGTTAAAGAAGGCAAAGGCAAGAAACCACAAGTGCAGCCTCCTGAGGAGCGCCTGTGCTATGAGTGCTACAAAATAGGACACTAGCGTCATAATTGTCGCGTTTATCTTGCGAAGCTGACGATGACCAAGAACCCTAATAAGGGTTGCTCATCAGGTATGTCAATACTGTTATTGAACTTTTCACTATTTCCTCCAATTCATGGGTATTTGATACTGGATGTGGTTATCACATCGTTAATGTTTTGCAGGAACCTGAGAAGTGGAAGAAGACGGAATAAGGCTGCATGGACCTCATCGTTGGTGACGGGAAAAAGGTCCCAGTACTTGCTACCGGCACATATTCTTTTTCATGCTATTCTGACCTTGTAGTTACTCTAGTTAACTGTTGTATGCACATGGTTTATCTAAGAACATTATTTTTGTCTCTTCATTGTTTGAACAAGGTTTTCGGTATAAATTTAATGGAAATTCGATTTCTGCTTACCTTAATGATATCTTTTATTTCGAGGCTAAACCTCGACATGGTATTGATAACGGGTGTCGAGACCGCTACAAATAATCCTAAACTTAAACCTATAGATAAGGTTAGTAGGGTATCAATCCAGGAGAGTTAGTGGTCACTAGTGATTTAGAATTTAACTACCTAACTACATTAACTACCTAAACCTAGATTATTGTCACTAACCTAGATTGACCTAAACTAAACTAAACTAATTTAATCTAAGGAATTACACTAAATTGCCTCTTGGCTGTTTTTGCTGAGATTGGAAATTAACTAAAATTTAACTAACTTAAAAACTAAGGAAATTGATTAAACTATCAAATGTGAGAAAACTAACTACTTTTGGATCCTGGTTGGCTACCGATCTAGGCAAAACCTAATCAACAACTAGTGACACATAGACATGCCCCCCAATTGCCTAATTGACCTAATAACCTAGGTTCCTAATGGGCTGATTAGTTCCTGCCGCAAGAAAGTGCTAGATCATGTCAGGGGACCACTAAAACCTTAGTTTACTAGTTAGGTTAAACAAATTCAGCATGCGGGTGCTCAACGGTTGCAAGGATTCCGGAACAACTAGTAATTAATCGGTTAAGAAAAGAACGATTTTACACAACCATTCACCAAAAGCAGTTAGATGAGATTAGCCAGACATGGCGAACAAAACAAACATGATCACAATTAAAGATTGCATTAAAAACTATTACCTAATGATTAAAGTCTTCAAAGAATCTCTCAAGAAGTCTGAAATTCGTAATTCTCACCCCAGAAACGGCTGGGGGTGATTAGGGTTCGAACTAAGTCTTAAACACCCTTTAAATAGGTTTAGGAAATAAAAGAAAATAAAAAACTGTCGAATCCGTCCTGAGGCGTACTGCCCTGATTTGGATTAAGTTGGGCGTACCGCCCGAATTTTAAACTCTGAATTGTGATTTCTCTTGCTTCCTGTGCACGCTTGATGAAAACAATTAATCCATGCTCACGTGAGTTGCACCATCTCTTTTTATTTGTGTGCGCTTAATCTCCGTACATTGCAGCCATCCAAATTAGTAGTAACACATGTGATATTCCATTTAATCTCTTTTATTTATCCACTCACTCCATCCTTCTTCTTTGCTGCTCACGATGATAAACAAATAAAAAGAGTTATGTGCTTTTATTTTATGATTACTCATTTAAAACAAATAGAGATTAATAATTCTAGTAGACTCATAGCATGCGACGGTTTAGACACAACTAAATCATACTATTTAAGCTTATTTACCTTCTCAACACACTAATCATAATAACTAATTAAAATAATATCTTTTAGACTCGAATCGGTGTGTTTAGGGTATGATTAATATCATATAAAGTGTACATTTAAACCGCTCATCAGGTATATATGAGATAGATGTTCAAAAAATGATCAGCTCTATCATGTTTCTAAAAGAAGAAAAGCTAATAGTAAGAAATCCTCGTTATGGCACCATAGACTTGGTCACATAAGCAAAGCTCGCATTAAGAAGCTTCAGACTGCTGGGATTCTCGAGTCCCAAGATACAAATACCTTCGATCAGTGCGAGTCCTGCTTATCTGGTAAACTAACCAAGTCACCCTTCACCCATATAGGTGAACGGGCCCATGGATTGTTAGGAATTATTCATACCGACGTGTGTGGACCCTTTCGAACCGAGACGAGGAATCACGAATGATACTTTGTGACATTCATCGATGACTACAGCAGATATGCTTACGTCTATCTGATGAAACACAAACATGAAATTGAAAAGTTCAAAGAGTTTCAAAATGAAGTACAAAATCAGCTGAGTCGAACTACTAAAATACTTTGATCTTATAGAGGTGGTGAATACCTAAGCACTGAATTCCTGAATCATCTGAAGGAATGTGGAATTGTTTCACAACCTACTCCCCCTGGCACAACCCAGTTAAATGGCGTAAGTGAAAGGAGGAATCGAACTCTACTTAACATGGTTTGATCTATGATGTGCAGGACCACCTTGCCACACTCCTTTTGGGGGTATGCCATCTTGACCGCCGCTCGCCTAATAAATCTGGCACCAACTAAGAAAGTAGAGAAGACCCCATATGAGATATGGCATGGATCTCTTCCTAAACTATCATACCTTATGGGGATGTGAAGCTTATGTCACCAGCGAACCTGACAACAAGCTCGATCCCCGAGGCGAAAGGGTAACTTTCATTGGATACTATAGTAATACCGATTATTACTTTTACCATCGTGATGCAAATACCATTTCCATCAAAAGGAAAGGTAAGTTCCTTGAGAAAGAATTTCTTGCTCGAGGAACAAATAGTGATCCCGTGGATCTTGAAGAGATTCGAGATACACCTAACCCTGAAACGGTCGCTGCATCTGACCGGCAAACGGTTGTCACACCATCAGATCCAAGCACAAGCACAAGCGTTCGTAGGAGCGAAAGGACGCGCAAAGAGCGCAAAGATACCTTGGCTCTCATGAAGCCTTTGACGTTCTGTTAGTAGCCGATTCTAATGATGAGCCTACTAACTACAAAGCTGCTATGTCAGATCCATAATCTAACAAATGGCTTGAAGCCATGAACGCTAAGATGCAGTCCATGCGTGACAATCATGTATGGGACTTGATTGAGCTACCTCCCGGTTCACGGGCAGTAGGGAGCAAGTGGATCTTTAAAAGAAAAACTGACATGCATGGAAATGTGTAAACCTACAAGGCACGGCTTGTAGCGAAAGGTTTCACTCAAACCCAAGGGATTGACTATGACGAAACCTTCTCGCCCTCGTCATGATCAAATCTGTGGCGACCCTAAAACTTTTGCTTTCTTTCCCCAGCAACAACAACAACAACGACGGCCGAGGCTGCGAACGCTACAACGCAAGAATAATTTTCGAGACGAAAATTCCAATTACAAGGGGATGATGTGACATCCGAGAATTTCAAGGTTTACTTCCGTTAGACAATCTTCGTTAGTTACGTTATAAGTGTTAACTTAGTAACTAATGCTTAACTAGGCCGAATACGTCCACGACCTTTGGTTGATCACCGAACCCGTCCATACGTGTTATGTATTCATTTATTTATTGTTATTAGGTGAAACGCGATTTAAACGCATGAATATTATTGAAAAGTATGATTATTTGTTTACTTGTTGAATTATGTGATGAATTGTTTAAATTGCTTAATTGCGTATTTATGAAAGTAATCTAGTAATTAGAATGTATGCATTTGTGTTAATGATGGACTAATCATGGGCTAATGATGGCCTAATCATTGGGGGCCCAAATCCCAATGATAAGCCCACCAAGAAGGGAGTATTTAAACTTAAAATGAAACCCTAATCTCCATTTCTTTCCACTTACATCACCATACAACACACACACACTCCCTCTCTCTTTCACGAATTCTGGACCAGCCCCAAGAACCACCAAGACCAGCCATCATTTCTGTTGGTGAAGATCATCCATCGAGCTTGATCAAACCGTGAGTCCCATGACCATTCTTCTTGCCTTTTCTTTGTATTTTCTTAAAAAGCATGCTTAGATATTCATGGAATTGCTTGATCTTCTGTTATAATGCTTAGGAATGCTAGATCTATCATAAAGATTACAACTTTACGTGTGAAACTGATCCATAATGAAGATTCATGCTAGATTAGGTCATTTTGTGTAAAAAGTGTTCTTGATGATTTGATGATGAAAAACCATGTTTAAGGTGTTAAAAATGCTTCTGTGATGTTGGTAAATGTTTATGTATGCTAGATAATGAATTACATGAAGTATGGAAGCTGTTAGAAAGATTTTTAGTCAAATTTACGGGTTTTTTAGCGACTAGCGAAACTGTGCATTCAATAGGCGAAACTATTCAGCGAAATTATGTATATCTTCATCCAGCGACACTATCAAGCGAAACTATAGTGTCGCCTGTGACCGAAACTACCGAGCGAAACAACCATAGACCTTGTCCCTGAACGAAAGTTCAAACCAGTTTCGAGCGAAGCTATGCTAGCGAAACTGTGTCATCAGTTTCGAGCGAAACTAGCTAGCGAAACTGTGTCATCGGGTACTGCCTAGCGAAAGTGCTGCCCGTGCACACAGCGAAACTGTGCAGCGAAACTGCGTAGCGAAACTCGAAACTGTAGCGAAACTGCTGGCGAAACTGTGACCAGACCAAAACCCAAACTTGTGCAACTTATTTAAATGTTATGCCATGACTTGCATGATTATGTTATGATAAAACCTGCTTTGATTTCTGAGTTATGTGAACCCTTGTTTATGATCAACCATCGGTGTCGTGTGTCGGTGTGTCGAGTCGTAGTTCCAACGTGCTATGTTATGGGCCATAGTGACGTAGTTAAAGTTTAGACACAACCTAACACCTAAGACCTTAATGTGATTATTAGGTCTTCGTTAGCAAACATAATTTGGACTATTTGAAGTGTAAGCTGAGCAACCTAAGGTGAGTTTCACTAACCCTTTAATTGTGAGCCCGTTTGGGTCGCAACGAATATACTTAACGGAAAACAACGCTGACATTTTGAGGTATTGCCAAACGGGATACCTGTTATGGAAGTTGGAGTGTTTTATGGGAACACTAGCAACTGTTCATCCTTGGGGTTTCAAATGAAATCCGGAACAACCATTTTGACACTTAAACTCTTTTTAGGATTTCAAATGAAATCCAGAACAAACGGTTTTAATATGACTAGTGTAGGTTAAAGTCGAAACCAAATGATATCACATGATTTCTAAGGATGCCTTAAAACTTAAAAGTCCTCAACAATTTAGTACCATTAATTTGCGAAGCGAGGGGATGTTGGGTAGATCTACTGAGGGTTTGACAAACCCTGCTCCGCGGTACACAAATGTGTAGCCAACCGGTTGGAGGCCGAACGGAGTACAATATCAGCCTATTTTAGTTGTGGGTCCCATGAGGAACACAACTGGAGGCACAAACCATCGGCAAATGCCGAACTCTGTTACGTCAGCTTTGGTACGAACTTCCTTAGTGCATGGAAACCGGATTAGCTACCCGCGATATCGGTTGACCGCTTTAATCTTTACTTAACTAGTGCATATTCGATAATTCAGCACTTGGCATTGTTTTGCAAAACTATTACTTATGTATATGTTGATACATACGCTTATGAGACCGGGCCACTGCATGACATGCCCATTGTGAACTCACCAACCGTTAGGTTGACACTTGTGTGGTTTTCACTTTTGCAGATCGCTGAGGAGTATCCACTGGAGGTTGGCATGGCACCGAAGTTACTTATTTTATTTGAACTTAAATTTGGGAATTGAATAACAATTTATGTTTTGTAATTGAAGCACGTGGTTAGTGCTAAGATACTCATGTTTTATTTCCGCTGCGAACTTTTAAACTGTTTTATTATGAATGTTTGGACTTTACTCTGATTCGTTTAGTATTTGTAACTAATGGTTGTGGTCCTGGTTTGCTCGCACCCCTTAACGGTATAAACTCCGTTAGTGGTTAATTGGGGGTGTGACAGATTGGTATCAGAGCCATAAGTTGCAGAGAACTGGAATCATTTTGAAAACGATTTGGAAACTGCAACTTGAAACCTTAGTTACAAACGAATAAACAAATTCCCAAAATCAAAATTTTTACGTGCCAACCTGGGATACTCGCTCTGCTGTGTAAGTAAATACTTCATATGTATATATATATATATATATAAATATATATATAGACCGTGTCTAGGTAGTCTAACGGGAAAACCTTAGGGAAAATTTTCACACACGATTACGAAATGCGAACGCTAATACGTGCACTATTCCGGGGGAAAGCGACAACGAAACGATGCTACACGCTACGTCCTGATTTCTACTACGATGACTACGCCGACGGTGACTTTTTATGGGAAAGCCGACTTTCGACGATAGTACTTACGACTTACGACGTTCTCCGACGACGCCTCGATTTGCACGAAAAAC
Source organism: Deinandra increscens subsp. villosa (assembly GCA_039602395.1). NCBI lineage: Eukaryota > Viridiplantae > Streptophyta > Magnoliopsida > Asterales > Asteraceae > Deinandra > Deinandra increscens. The sequence goes on from JBCNJP010000017.1 coordinate 21,704,097, forward strand.
TTTTCTGGACTAATAGTGGGATAACGGGAAATTGTTAATATACATATTATGGGATATGTATAAAGTAAAACTGTGACTGAACACTGGCTACTTTAACTGTCCAGCAAAATGTCTGGAAGTGGACACGGAAGGAGCAACATTAACATGACACCTGCACAACTGCAAGCTATGATTAACGAACACGTGCAAGCCGCAGTGGCAGCCGTCCAAGCTGCATACGCCGCACAGGGTAATTATTATGCCGGTTAAGGCACAAAGCGATTATATTTTGACCTGTTTAAACTTAAAACCTGAACTATTATTGCATCAGGAAACCACCATCACTGCACGTTTAAGTCCTTCATGGACTGCAAGCCAATGACGTTTTCCGGCGAAGAAGGAGCGGTAGGACTCCTCAGGTGGATCGAGAAGTCTGAAAAGGTCTTCTCTATGTGCAACTGCCCTGCTGAGAACAAAGTGAAATTTACGACTGGTACTTTCGAGGGAGCTGCTCTCTCCTGGTGGAACGCCGAAATCCAGATGATTGGGGTAAATGCGGCTAATGACATGGAATGGGAAGCATTTAAGGAACTGGTTATGGAGGAGTATTGCCCTCGGGATCAAGTCAAGAAGCTGGAAGGAGAATTTTTGAACTCCAAGATGTCTGGGTCGGAAATTGAGGAATACACTGCGCGTTACCACGAGTACGCGGTGCTATGCCCAACAATGGTTGATGCTGAATTTAAGCGCGTTGAGCGTTATCTGGAGGGTCTCGCACCCCAAATCAAGAGCTTGGTAACCGCTAGCAACCCGACAACCGTGCAGCAAGCCATCCGTTTGGCTCACAAGTTAACCGATCAGGAAATCGAGAGGGGTACTCTACCCGCAAAGACCACTGTGAAGACTGCCTTAAGTGGCAAGCGTAAGGCTGAAGAAGAAGCTCCAGCAACATCTGTGAACAATCAATCTGTTGGAAATCAAACTGGGAGATCCTCTAACTCCCAGTATCAGAACAAGCGATCTGACAACACAAGGTCCAATTTCAACAGTGGCGGCAACAGTGGAAGTAACAATCGCCAAGGCGGGAATGGAAACTACAAGGGTAAAGCTCCGTTTTGTAACAAGTGCGGGAAACACCACAATGGTATGTGTAGCAAAGGCCTGGAGTGTGGAAGATGTGGGAAACTGGGGCATGAAGCCAACAACTACTGGACCAACTTGCAAAGGTTAAACAACAACGGTCAGAACCAAGGAGGGAATAACAACAACAAGGGAAACGGAAACAACCGCAACGGGCAAGGAAACAATCAGAACAACAACAATGGCGGAGCCCGTGGCTGTTATGAATGTGGTGCGCAAGGCCACATGAGGAAAGACTGCCCGCAATTGCGCAGACAAGGGAATGGTAACAATGGCAACGGTGGAAACCCGGGCAACGGAAATGGTAACGGTGGGAATGGTAATGGTGGAACGGTAATGGTGGGAATGGTAGAGGTCGTGCCTTCGTTATGGGTCAAGGAGAAGCTCGCAACGATGCCAACGTGATTAACGGTAAATTCATCCTTAATGGTTTCTTTGCTACTGTATTGTTTGATTCTAGTGCTGAAAGAAGTTTTATTTCCACTAAGTTTGCTAAGCTAATTAATGCTAAACCAATTGACTTAGATGCTAAATATGTGGTAGAATTAGCGAATGGCAAACTTCATGATACAACTCAGATAGTTAAGGACTGTAAGTTAGAACTAGCTGGCCATACGTTAGGAATCGATCTTATGCCCTTCCCGATTGGTAGTTTTGATGTCATAGTAGGAATGGATTGGTTATCTGAAAACCGAGCTGAAATTCTATGTCAAGAAAAGGTGATTCGTATCCCACTCAAAGACGGTGAAGTGTTAACAGTTCAAGGTGAAAAAGGTGGAACAGTCACCGGTATTATCTCGTTTCTTAAAGCTCAAAAGTGCCTTCGTAAGGGACACTTCGCAATCCTTGCAAACGTCACCGACACGACACTTCCCGAGCGTAAAATCGACGATTACCCGATAGTCCGCGACTTCCAAGATGTATTTCCTGAAGATTTGCCTGGTTTGCCTCCATTTCGACAAGTCGAGTTTGGAATCGATTTAGCTCCTGGAGCCGCTCCGATTGCACGCGCACCTTACCGTTTGGCGGTAAGCGAACTCAACGAACTCTCCGCACAACTTCAAGAGTTACTCGACAAGGGATTATTCGTCCAAGTTCGTCTCCATGGGGAGCACCGGTATTGTTTGTCAAGAAGAAAGATGGAACGTTCCGAATGTGTATCGACTACCGAGAGCTTAACAAGGTTACGATCAAGAATCGGTATCCACTTCCTCGAATCGACGATCTTTTCGACCAACTGCAAGGTTCGAGCTACTTTTCAAAGATTGATCTACGGTCTGGATATCACCAACTTCGTGTTCGTGAAGAGGATGTCCCCAAGACTGCCTTCAGAACTCGGTATGGTCATTATGAGTTTTTAGTTATGCCGTTTGGGCTAACTAATGCGCCTGCTGTGTTTATGGATCTGATGAATCGAGTGGGCAAGCCGTACCTCGATCAGTTTGTGATAGTTTTCATTGATGATATATTAATCTACTCCAAGACAAAGGAAGAACACGAGAATCACCTACGACTTATCCTGGAATTACTCCGCAAGGAACAGCTATACGCCAAGTTTTCAAAGTGCGATTTTTGGATTCGCGAAGTCCAGTTTCTTGGACACATTGTTAATCAGGATGGAATTCATGTCGACCCAGCTAAAGTGGAAGCTATCAAGAATTGGTCTACTCCGAGAGCGCCGACCGAAATCCGACAATTTTTGGGACTTGCCGGATATTACCGAAGATTCATCAAGGGTTTCTCGCAATTGGCCCAACCCTTAACAGCTTTAACGCACAAAGGAGTGCAATATAGATGGGGTGAAAAAGAAGAACACGCGTTTCAAACTCTCAAGGACATGTTATGTTCAGCTCCGATTCTCTCGTTACCTGAAGGGGTGGACGACTTCGTAGTTTATTGCGATGCATCCATTCAAGGACTCGGTTGCGTGTTAATGCAACGAGACAAAGTGATTGCCTACGGGTCCAGGCAACTGAAGGACACTGAGAAGAATTACACAACACATGATTTGGAATTAGGAGCCGTCGTATTTGCACTCAAGATTTGGAGACATTACCTCTACGGAACAAAGTGCACGATATTTACCGACCACAAAAGCTTACAGCACATCTTTGAACAAAAGGACCTCAACATGCGAAAACGAAGGTGGGTCGAGCTACTGAATGATTATGACTTAGCGATTAAGTATCACCCGGGAAAAGCCAATGTTGTGGCTGATGCCTTAAGCCGAAAAGAGTACGAAAAGCCTCAACGAGTACGAGCGCTGCAACTTACCATTCACACGGGATTGCCGGATCGAATCCGCGATGCCCAACAAGAAGCTTTAAAAGAAGAAAACTTCGCAGCTGAAGCACTGCGAGGGGTGGATGGAAACTCCGAAATTAAGTCCGACGGACTCAGATACTACAATGACAGAATTTGGGTTCCTTTACTTGGAAATCTCCGTGAGCTCGTGATGGATGAGGCTCACAAGTCAAGGTATTCGGTGCACCCTGGATCAGACAAGATGTACCAAGATTTGAAGAATTTGTATTGGTGGCCGAATATGAAAGCCGACATTGCGCGATATGTGGCTAAGTGTTTAACATGCTCGAGAGTTAAGATCGAGTATCAAAAGCCTTCTGGATTATTGCAACAACCAAAGATCCCAGAATGGAAATGGGAGGATATCTCCATGGATTTCGTAACGGGATTGCCTCATCGATTGAATCGACCAGATGCGATTTGGGTTATCATTGATCGACTAACCAAATCTGCACACTTTATTCCAATGAGGGAAAACGATAATATGGATAAGTTAACAAAGCTGTACATTGATCGAATTGTGGCACTTCATGGGGTGCCTAAAACCATTATCTCTGACCGAGATCCTCGATTTACTTCCCGACTGTGGCAATCTATGCAGGAAGCATTGGGAACCAGACTGGATATGAGTACAGCTTATCACCCGCAGACCGATGGTCAGACGGAACGAACTATTCAGACTTTGGAAGACATGCTCCGAGCTTGCGTTCTCGATTTCGGTAAAGACTGGGAGGCTCACCTTCCGTTGGTGGAGTTCTCCTACAACAACAGTTATCATACGAGCATTGGTGCAGCACCTTTTGAAGCTCTATATGGCAGAAAATGTAGATCGCCCGTGTGTTGGGCCGAAACGGGTGAGAAAGGACTCACCGGACCGGAAATCATTCATGATACAACGGAACGAATTATTCAAATCAGAAAACGGATAGCCGCAGCACGTGATAGACAAAAGAGCTATGCCAACAAACGCCGTAAACCTTTGAAGTTCGAGGTAGGCGACAAGGTACTATTGAAGGTATCTCCCTGGAAAGGAGTGATACGCTTCGGAAAGCGTGGAAAGCTGAATCCCCGTTATATCGGTCCATTTGAAATCATTGGGGAAGTAGGCCCGGTGGCATACCGATTACAACTCCCTGCAGAACTCGATGGAGTTCACAACGTGTTTCACGTCTCGAATCTGAAGAAATGTCTGGCTGAAGACACTGAAATAATTCCTTTGGAGGAATTGGAAATTGACGAACATTTGAGATTTATCGAGCAACCGGTAGAAATCATGGGACGCGAGGAGAAGGCCCTCAAACGTAGCAAGATTCCGATCGTCAAGGTTCGATGGAACTCAAAGCGTGGACCTGAATATACCTGGGAACGAGAGGATCAAATGAAGAAAAAGTATCCTCACTTGTTCGGGCAAACGTCCACAGAAACTCAAGGTATGATTTAATTTTGGGGACCAAAATTCCTTTAACAGGAGGAGGATGTGGCGACCCTAAAACTTTTGCTTTCTTTCCCCAGCAATGACAGCAGCAACGACAGCTGAGGTTGCGAACGCTACAACGCAAGAATAATTTTCGGGACAAAAATTCCGTTAGACAATCTCCGTTAGTTACGTTATAAGTGTTAACTTAGTAACTAATGCTTAACTAGGCCGAATACGTCCACGACCTTTGGTTGATCACCGAACCCGTCCATATGTGTTATGTGTTTATTTATTTATTGTCATTAGGTGAAACGTGATCTAAATGCATGATTATTATTGAAAAGCATGATTATTTGTTTACTTGTTGAATTATGTGATAAATTGTTTAAATTGCTTAAATTGCGTATTTATGAAAGTAATCTAGTAATTAGAATGTATGCATTTGTGTTAATAATGGACTAATCATGGGCTAATGATGGCCTAATCATTGGGGGCCCAAATCCCAATGATAAGCCCACCAAGAAGGGGGTATTTAAACTTAAAATGAAACCCTAATCTCCATTTCTTTCCATTTACATCACCATACAACACACACACACTCCCTCTCTCTTTCACGAATTCTGGACCAGCCCCAAGAACCACCAAGACCAGCCATCATTTCTGTTGGTGAAGATCATCCATCGAGCTTGATCAAACCGTGAGTCCCATGACCATTCTTCTTGCCTTTTCTTTGTATTTTCTTAAAAAGCATGCTTAGATATTCATGGAATTGCTTGATCTTCTGTTATAATGCTTAGGAATGCTAGATCTATCATAAAGATTACAACTTTACGTGTGAAACTGATCCATAATGAAGATTCATGCTAGATTAGGTCATTTTGTGTAAAAAGTGTTCTTGATGATTTGATGATGAAAAACCATGTTTAAGGTGTTAAAAATGCTTCTGTGATGTTGGTAAATGTTTATGTATGCTAGATAATGAATTACATGAAGTATGGAAGCTGTTAGAAAGATTTTTAGTCAAATTTACGGGTTTTTTAGCGACTAGCGAAACTGTGCATTCAATAGGCGAAACTATTCAGCGAAATTATGTATATCTTCATCCAGCGACACTATCAAGCGAAACTATAGTGTCGCCTGTGACCGAAACTACCGAGCGAAACAACCATAGACCTTGTCCCTGAACGAAAGTTCAAACCAGTTTCGGGCGAAACTAGCTAGCGAAACTGTGTCATCGGGTACTGCCTAGCGAAAGTGCTGCCCGTGCACACAGCGAAACTGTGCAGCGAAACTGCGTAGCGAAACTGTAGCGAAACTGCTGGCGAAACTGTGACCAGACCAAAACCCAAACTTGTGCAACTTATTTAAATGTTATGCCATGACTTGCATGATTATGTTATGATAAAACCTGCTTTGATTTCTGAGTTATGTGAACCCTTGTTTATGATCAACCATCAGTGTCGTGTGTCGGTGTGTCGAGTCGTAGTTCCAACGTGCTATGTTATGGGCCATAGTGACGTAGTTAAAGTTTAGACACAACCTAACACCTAAGACCTTAATGTGATTATTAGGTCTTCGTTAGCAAACATAATTTGGACTATTTAAAGTGTAAGCTGAGCAACCTAAGGTGAGTTTCACTAACCCTTTAATTGTGAGCCCGTTTGGGGTCGCAACGAATATACTTAACGGAAAACAACGCTGACATTTTGAGGTATTGCCAAACGGGATACCTGTTATGGAAGTTGGAGTGTTTTATGGGAACACTAGCAACTGTTCATCCTTGGGGTTTCAAATGAAATCCGGAACAACCATTTTGACACTTAAACTCTTTTTAGGATTTCAAATGAAATCCAGAACAAACGGTTTTAATATGACTAGTGTAGGTTAAAGTCGAAACCAAATGATATCACATGATTTCTAAGGATGCCTTAAAACTTAAAAATCCTCAACAATTTAGTACCATTAATTTGCGAAGCGAGCGGATGTTGGGTAGATCTACTGAGGGTTTGACAAACCCTGCTCCGCGGTACACAAATGTGTAGCCAACCGGTTGGAGGCCGAACGGAGTACAATATCAGCCTATTTTAGTTGTGGGTCCCATGAGGAACACAGCTGGAGGCACAAACCATCGGCAAATGCCGAACTCTGTTACGTCAGCTTTGGTACGAACTTCCTTAGTGCATGGAAACCGGATTAGCTACCCGCGATATTGGTTGACCGCTTTAATCTTTACTTAACTAGTGCATATTCGATAATTCAGCACTTGGCATTGTTTTGCAAAACTATTACTTATGTATATGTTGATACATACGCTTATGAGACCGGGCCACTGCATGACATGCCCATTGTGAACTCACCAACCGTTAGGTTGACACTTGTGTGGTTTTCACTTTTGCAGATCGCTGAGGAGTATCCACTGGAGGTTGGCATGGCACCGAAGTTACTTATTTTATTTGAACTTGAATTTGGGAATTGAATAACAATTTATGTTTTGTAATTGAAGCACGTGGTTAGTGCTAAGATACTCATGTTTTATTTCCGCTGCGAACTTTTAAACTGTTTTATTATGAATGTTTGGACTTTACTCTGATTCGTTTAGTATTTGTAACTAATGGTTGTGGTCCTGGTTTGCTCGCACCCCTTAACGGTATAAACTCCGTTAGTGGTTAATTGGGGGTGTGACAAAATCGATCAGGATTCTCCTTGCCATAGCCGCATACTATGATTATGAGATATGGCAAATGGACGTTAAAACCGCTTTCCTGAATGGACAACTCTAAGAAGATGTCTACATGGTTCAGCCTGATGGTTTTATCGATCCAGAGAATCCACACAAGGTTTGCAAGCTAAGCAAGTCCATTTATGGACTCAAGCAAGCATCTCGAAGCTGGAATCTTTGTTTTGATCAAAAGGTCAAAGAGTTTGATTTTGATCAAAACAAAGATGAACATTGTGTTTACAGAAAGGCAAGTGGGAGCGCTATATCGTTTCTCGTACAGTACGTAGACGATATACTGATCATAGAAAACCACATACCCATGCTTAACGAAGTTAAGAAACGACTTTCATCTTGTTTCGCTATGAAAGATCTTGGAGAAGCCGCTTACATTCTGGGAATTAAAATTCACAGAGATCGATCTAAGCGCCTTTTGGGCCTCAGTCAAAGCACATACGTTCATAAGATCATAGCACGGTTCAACATGAGTAACTCCAAGAAAGGAGCCGTTCCCATGACTAAGGGAACAATCTTGGACAAATCTCAAGCCAAATGGCATCGATCCCATTTGTCTCTGCTATTGGATCTATCATGTATGCCATGATGTGCACACGACCGGATGTCTCGTATGCCCTGAGCATGACTAGTCGATACCAACAGACGCTAGGACTAGCTCACTGGACGGCTGTAAAGAACATACTGAAATACTTGAGAAACACCAGTGATATGTTTCTCGTATACGGAGGTGTTGATGAGTAGCTCATTGTATGGTGCTACACTGATGCTAGTTTTTAGACTGACCGAGATGACTCTCGCTCGCAGTCAGGATTCGTTTTCACTCTTAACGGAGGGGCTGTTTCCTGGAGAAGCTCAAAACAGCCAGTAGTAGCAGATTCTACTACTGAATCCGAATACATTGCCGCCTCAGAAGCTGCTAAGGAAGTTGTGTGGATGAAGAAATTCATATCCAATCTCGGTGTCGTGCCAAGCATTAGGCAGCCAATCGAGATGCTGTGCGATAACACAAGCGCTATAGCTCAAGCCAAAGAGCAAGGGTCTTACAAGAAGGCCAAGCACATCCTGAGGAAATTCCACTACATAAGAGAAGTAGTCGAAGGAAATGAGATTAAAATAAGCAAAGTACACACAGATCAAAACTTAGTTGATCCCTTCACTAAGCCTATGACTCAGGAGACTTATATACGCCACAGAGAAGCGATAGGGCTCAGATTAGCTAAAGACATGTTTTGATTTAGTATCTGGATGTATGAACATTAACAGTTATCTATATTATTCTTATTCCATATGTTTTATGCAATAATGAGTTACATAACTGTGTTCAACACTAATACGCTTAATCCTTGAACAATAAGTTCTTGTTCTAAATGTCCGTAGTCATTTAGTTTAGTGGGAGCTACACTAAAGTAAGACTATTTGACTACTTGAACCTTAAAGACGTTTAACGTTCAAACTCACGGACCTCATTGGTAAATGACGTTAGACGTAACTCGCATCATGCCTCTTTCTTGCTTGATTAATGCATGCTCTAATGTATCCTTAGACCAGAGACGCATATTCGAACTCCCTTCTACCAAAGAACATTCTTTGATTGTAGCCTAACGTTATCGCGTAACTGCCAACCATAACGGTTACTTTTGGGAATGGCTCTGAGGTTTAGTGGGAGTTGTATGCCTCAACAACGAATTATGTACTTTTTCTTCGGCAACTGTTAGACATAAAGGCGCCTTCGTAGATTCCAATTGATAAGTGTGAGGCCTCACCCAAACTTACTGTGTGTTTGTTGGATCACTTTGAATTGTATCGAGAACGAGAATTAATGAATCATATATGAGAGTCCATGTCTCATAATTCATCAATATCTTATACAGAAAGGAACATATGACAAAGAATGCACAAGTCATAAGTCTGCTTGATCTACAATCAGATATACTTTGCCTGACGACTTAAAGTGTCAATATTGGTTGGTGTAGCCATGCGTAGCAAGAGTGACTCTGACTGCTCTCGTTAAACTGTCGTGTTCATTCCAAGTGGGAGACTACTGGAAACAGGGTGTCCTGACCCGACGAATTAATAAACCCGACCGATATTGACCCGTAAGAGTTACACCCGGGTCAACGGACTATAAATCTAATTTCATGTTAATTAGTATTAAAACGAACTATATGGTTAGTTAAATAAATACTTAATTATTTATTTAAATAAACGACAAAACATTTACGGCTTAAAACGCTCGCAAATAAATTAAACGGAATGATCAGTTGTTACTAAATTAACAGACTGGTCAGTTTTGGTGGACTAGAGGAAATCGTGACCGGGCCCAGTCCATCAGAGCCCCAGTCCGCAGTTCTTATTATTAAAATAGGGATTGGAGGAGTGGAGAGCAAGCAATCAAAAGAAGAACCCTAATCTCCACTCTCTCTCTCCCTCTTGTGTCGATCCCCAACGGGCGCCACCACCCTGTCGTCGCTGATCGCCACCAGACGCCACCACCATCATTCGTCGCCCAACTGATGGATCCCCGTTTAGCCAGTGTTTGTTCCCGACTCGAGAGAGAAGCGGTAGCCGCCCGAGCCAAAGTCGCAGCCCGAGCCGAAGCCGAAGCCATGACCCGAGCCACAGCCCAAGCCGCCGCCGCCGCCGTTGCTTTTGTCGCACCGCCAGTCGATCACCGGTCGGTGGTCCTCGCGTTGCCGGCGCAGCCGAGGCCCCCGTGTCCCATTCCCTCGTCATGGCCCGCCCCGCTTTATCCGTCGGCCACTGTCACTGCCTCACAGCCAGTCACCGGTGACGAGATCCTTGTGGGGACCGTTCCCGTCGTGATCTCGGTGGAAGAAGTTTTGTCACCACCACCCGTGGTAACCCTACCACCGCCGCCACCATTGCCGCCTTCGCCGCCGATGGCCGCCGCCACAGTTGATGACCTGACTCGCCGGTTCGAGTCGGACGTCTCAGTTCGTACTAGCGAGAGTCCTTTGAATCTGGGTGTCTCGAGCGGTTGCTCGATTCCTGCCAAGGTATATCTAACTTGCTTTGATATTTATTTCATTTATTTTTAAATAAATATTTTATCTGTGTTTGTCGTGTACGGTGATTAATCATGTTACAGTAATATTCGCGTGTTTAATTAAATCGTTTCCGCTGCTAAATTAATCTGGTATTAATTTATATATTAAATCGATTTTAATCGGATAAAAAAATTAAAATCGGTAACCCGGATATCCATTGTAAAACCCAATAGTTCATACTGAAGAAGCTGAAGCTCTTAACAAATTTGTGGAAGATGCTAGAATAGAGGCTGAAACTGAAAGGTTAGCCAGAGAATATTAAGAAGAGTTGGATTTATTTTCTCAAAATTGGGTTGTTGAAAGTTTGTTTGAGGAAGCTAAGAAAAAGATTGATGGAATGAAGGTTGAAAGAATATAACTTGGAAGGAATGGGTGAGAGTGAGAAGCAAATATTGCTTGACTTAGCCTCAAGGATGCCTACCAAACTGGTAAAAAATGATGTAAACTATGAACTGTTGATAAAGGTAAAAAGGGTTCTGACTGTCAGAAATTGGAAATCAGAAGAAGTGTTTCATATGAAGGTAAAAGAGATGTGTCGCTTGATTGATTCTATCTATCAGAAGCTCAAAGGAGATGATTTTGTTGTCAATCTAAATCTGGTGTTGCCCCTGCCTTCAAAGATAATCTCAGGTATGGCAATTGATGTATTGGTTAAACCAGAGTTTGATGACTTTGCAGATATACTACCTCCACCTTCTTTCATATATGAGCCAAACCCTAAACCTACATGTCTATCATCATAATCCCAACCCCTTTCCTTGGTTCCATTCAAACCTCCCACCATTTCCAAGAAGGTTGCCAAAAAGCTCTCAAATCCTAAATACAGAACTAACAATTTTACCCCAATCACTCCTTTTCACAAGAAACCCACTCCTAACCTGGACATGTCTGATATTTTCCCACCTTCACCTCCTACTAGCCCTGCACCAGAAGCCATGAAACCCCCTCCACAAAAGCCTAAATATCTACCTCCTTTTACCATAAGAGAACATTCATCTGCTGAAACCACTGCTCCTACACCTCCAACCAAACCAGTTGATTTACCACCTGGTCCCTCCTCTCCCTCATCAAAAGGGAAAGCCCCTGCTGATCAAGGATCAGAAGATGATTCTGATGAGTTGAAGAAGAAAAGAAAGAGGAGACTGATGCACATGAAAAGGAAGAAGGAAAGGAAACCAAAGAGAAAAGATCCTTTCAGACAAAAGCATAGGATCACAGGCTGGACAGTTGATGAAGCGAAATTTGACTTCACTTTTCAGATCGAAGATGGGACAACCAAAGTGGTTGATGCTCACAGTGTCACTAGAATGCTTTCTGTCTATCAGATGACAGACATTTATGTAAAGCTAAGAGAAATTCTGAGCCCAACTAGAGCCGAGCATTTGTTGAGAATTTGCATAGAACCTACAGTGCTTGAGTGTAGGTTGCTTACAGATCTCAAGGAGATACTGACAATGAAGAAGGAAAACCTGTCAGTGAGATCAAATTTGTCATATGGGAAGTGGAGGACAAGTTATTCTATGTTCACGGGGCTGATGGTACATACACTACTCATGACTCCATCTCTGCTCAAGACCAATGGAATGAAAGAGATTGGGAAGCCCTTAAATTTGTGAAGGTGACCAAAGCGAGCATGAAATAGTTGTCTCAAGATTTGGATACAAGCATCAGGGCCTTGGATAAATAGGCCAAAGAGAAGAAATTTTTTATACAAGTCAAATTTTGAAGACAGCTTCGATGATGGAGAATAATATGATAGCATCAGCTTAGGGGGAGATTGTAAGGAATATCACACTTTGATGTTCCGGTAGAAGTCAATTTTGTAGCAGTTCCTGCTGAACAGAGTTCAAGCGGAAATCTGAGTTCAAGTGGAGAAGAATATTCAACTGGAAGAATCAGTTTTGTCCAGAAGTGAATATTCCAGGTGAACTCAATTATCCATCAGATAATGAGTTCAACTGGACTTTTCCTGTGAAGTCTTTTTAGTCGTCAAATCCCTGCAAAAGCTTCCTGATTGCTTCCCTATCTATCAAAGCCACTCTCCCAAAGTAGATTGTTGCTGATCACACGCTAAACATCCCATCTGTCGAAGATTATTCTTTTGGTAGTATAGTTTGACTTTTGTAATCAACGGTCTAGATGATCATATGGAAATCAATGGCTATCATTGATTTCCCTTAGCACTATATATAGCATAGCTCGTCTTCAACATTTGTACGCATGTTTTGGATGCTAAATCACTGTGTAATATTGTAGAGTTAATGCAAATAGTGCCGAGTATAATTTATTTCGTGTGTTACTATATTCATGCAAACAACTATTATACACAAGTGCTAATCGTTTAAGTAAAGTGAAGGTTAACTTAATTCCGCAAGGTTAATCTTGCGAAGAAATCTTGTAACTTAATTAGGTGTTAACTATTCCGATCCTACAAAACAAGTAGGTAGTCCATTCCACACGGTTTTTTGCCACGAGCAAGAATATGAAGCCGGTTTCTGACTTTGACTTCGTTTGACCAATCGAAGTTGTTGACCTAAGTCAACTCGGTTGACCAGGTACCGAGTTACTCAAATATGTCCCAAATCACTTCAAAACCCAACAAAAACATTTCTACAAGCCTTTTTATTCTCAATGTTAACAACAACATCTATATCATAGATCCGACAGCCGGAGGCCATGGCCGCCGCTGGTCGGTCTACTACCACCGCGAACCACCATCCACACACCATTATCTACTTAAATCTGCAACATGCAACTATAGATCGGAGTTCAAATGATGGAAAAACAAGCTGAGATGAAAAGAGTTACAAAAATTCAAACCAACCTTACCTTGCTGTCGTCGGAAAACAAAAGCGAGGAGGAGGAGGCATCGCCGCCGCCCTTGCAGTGGAAACACTAACACAGGTCGCGACCGTGGTCGCTCCATTTGTCGTTCGAGACCAGAAAGCGGCTGGGAAGCTTAGGTTCGTTATCACGAAGTAAAGGGGAATAAAAGAGTGGAAAAACGAGGGTCGGCCAGTGCGCCGCCGCTGGAACTGTTGTGGGTCGCCATGGTCGGCCTGGTCTGTCCGCCGGAAAAAAAAGGAGGAGAGCCCCCTTGCTCTCTCATTTCTCTCTCGAACACACATATGTGTGTATGGGTGTGAAATGAAGAAAAATAGGTTAATACCCTATCTATAATTAGGGTTTTCAAGTGTGGTCCACCAATAAACTAACAGGTATATACCATGAGTACTGAAAATGTTAAACGCTAAGGGTGCGTTTAGTTGTGGAACATGTTTTTTAGTTTTTCATTTCTAATTTTTAGAAAATGAAAGGGGATTTCCATCTCTAGAAACCACAAGAAAATTTTTTAAATCGCGTTCGGGTCCGGTCCGGTGCAGCCAAGGGATCGGTTAGTCCGGTCTAGGGGATGGGTCTGGTTGGTCTGGTCCTGTCCAAGGGTTGGGTCCGACCGGTCCTGTCCAAGTGTCGGGTTCGAAGGATGAACGAATGAAGATCGAAGTATATATATAATGGAAATTTGGAAACAGAAAACTAGAAAACAATAAAATGTAGTTTTCTAATTTAATTTAAAAACTAGAAAATAGTGTTTTCTATTTTCTTGAAAAACACTTCTAGAAAGTTGTAACTTGATAACGTTTTCTGCTTTTCATATTTTCTTAGAAAACATTCTTGGAAAACGGAGGTGTTTTCCACAACTAAACGCACCCTAAATACCTCGTAAATGAACCACAATAATCCCAACACACCTGAAATAATATGAAACCCATATAAATATTCTTTAAGTTTTTTAAAACATCATATTAAACATAATTTGGTGATTATTCGGTTAAACGCGCGGTATAAAGCGCCTATACAACGCGTGTCTCGTTTAATTCTGTTTCGCAAACAAAATATATTTCCACAATTGTAAGTATCAGAAAACACCCAAAAAGGTGTTTATAACTTTACAGAGTCAGTAAAACTAACTCAAATGATTAAACGATCGATTTCGATTATTATCGCGTGACCGAACGGTTTACCGATTTCGCTCTTTCTCACACCGATTTTCACGGTTATCATTTCTAATGATCAGAACATCAATGATCAAGTTTCGGGAAATGCCAGACACTCTAATCTGGCGTCAGTGACCTATATGTCACTGCCAATGACTTACGCTCGTTAAACGCCGTGTGTCGTTTTTGCATACACATGCCACGGGTAATCGTATAAACGAACTTTCTGAAATGTATTAACATCCGTGTTAATATATCCATTGTTATAATCACTCAACCTAACATCTCTAGGATAACATCCAGTTATCCGGCACCTTAATCGACTAAACAATAAAGTTGGTCGGTTCAACCCAAACTCAGCTTTTATCGTTCTGTAATGTCTTCAATTGCATAACAATCAGTTATAATACTTCTAACAACTTATCTGGAAGTTGGTTATATGGATTGGGCTTTTGCTGGGCCACAATCTCTTAATTGGCCTAATAGGCCTAACTGGGCTCACAGTCCAGTTCATTAATTAGAAAAAAAATCCCTCTGATTTACCGTAATTAACCAGGTGTTAAAAGACAAGCCTTCTTTTGAGCCCAAAAATGGAAAGTTAAATCTCACAAACCCTAGAATTGTTACATATGGATCTGTTTGGACCAACCATGGTTATGAGTTTAGGGAAAAAGTCTTATTGTTTTGTGATAATTGATGATTTGATATACATGGGTCTTCTTTCTTAGAACCAAAGATGAAACTGTTGAATCTTAAACCCTTAATTGTCAGTCTGAAAATCAATCAAATTATAAAGTTAAAACAATTAGAAGTGACAATGAAACTGAGTTTAAAAATTATGTTATAAACTTATTTTGTGAAAAAAGGGTATTAGCAGACAATTTAGTGCTCCAAGGACCCCCTCAGCAAAATGGTGTTGTTGGGAGAAGGAATAGGACATTGATTGAAGCTGCTAGGTCTATGTTGGCTGAATCTAATGTAACATTCTGAGCAGAAGCAGTGAACAGTACCTCCTATGTACAAAACATAATTTTAGTAGTCAAGGGTCATGATAAAACACCTTATGAATTATGGAGAAAAAGAAAGCCAAATGTCTACTTTGTCAAATCTTTTGGGTGTCTTGTTACAATCTTAATAACTAATGAGCTTTTACCGAAGTTAGTTGAAAAGACAGATGATGGATATTTATTAGATTTTCTAGTGTGTTTAAGGCATACAGGGTATACAACATGAGGACTAAAGTTATTGAGGAAACTTTAAATGTGTCCTTCAATGAAAAATATAAAAACAAATTTAGTTTTCAGCCCACTTGGTTATTTGACATTAATGCTCTTACCTCTGCTTTCAACATAACTGTTAAGAAGCCTTTGAGTATTTCTATGCAGACACAAGTTAACAAATCAGCTGAAGAGCATTGAAGAGGAGCATAAAGCCTTGAAGAGGTACTTCATCAACACTCTTCTGAGAACCCCAGGAGCATCAATTCCTCATCTTTCACAACCTTAAGGAACAGATATACAGAGATTAAGAGGAAGTTAGTTCAAGATGCTAAGAAGCTTGGATTGCGAAAGCCTGCTGGTGCATTCTCAGGTTTGCATTCTCTTCATCCTCAACCTTAAAATTTAATTGGTTTTCTATTGTCCTCCACTCCACAAATTCCCATCACACAACCTCCACCCACTACTACAAGAAGGAACCTAACCAGAGCCACCAGATCTAAACCTCCACCTTCCAAAAGGCCTAAGTTAACCCATAGAAAATTTTCTTTGGATAACTTCACTCCTGTTCCTCCTCAAGAACCTCAGCCCACACACACCCTTCCAACACCAATCATTCATCCTAAACCCAAACCACTCCAACACCACCCAAACTACACCTCAAGCAAGTAAACCACCCACATAAAATTCTCCACAATCTCCTACTCAAAAACCAACTAAGCCTCCTGCTTCAACTGCTGGTGCAACACCTGTTAGATTCTCTAGAAGAAAGAAATCAATTTCCAAGAAAACAAGAACAACGAAGAAGAAGAGGAGAGTAGCTAAATCTGAAAAGGGGTCTGATGATGAGAAAGAATCAGATGAAGTCAGAAGATCCATAGTTGACTGGAGCTATGATGATGAGTCAAAGAAATACAAGTTCATCACAAATGAAATAGAGACTCTCACATATACAAAGGAAGAAGTTGTGTTAAATCTGTCTAAAGATGAGCTCATTGATGTTTTCATCCTTGCTAAATCAAAGACAAACGTGTGCACTGATGAGAATCTATTGTACTTTATTATTAAGTTCATCTTTGGTGAAAGAAACTAGAGCATGAAGAAGTTGCTGATACTGAAGAATCAGAGTCTCATTCCAGTATAAGATACCATGTCTACGATGAATCTAATAAGTTATTTAAAGTGCACAGAGAAAATGGTTCATATACCAAGCACAAATCTATCAGTATTCAGAGTGAATGGTCGAATGAAGATGGCTGGAAGAGACTATGCCATTCAACCCTAATAGAGATCAAGAATTTACCGACTCATACTTGAAATTTGCTGCAAGTATGAGAACCAAGCTTGTGTTTCTGAATATTTTTATACAATATTTTGTTTGCATTTATTCATTGGATTAGAATACAAGTTTTGGCAGCATCTTACAGGGAGACTGTTAAGAAATAATCAACTGGGAGTTCCGGTTGAAGTAGCTAAGTGCTCAGGATCCGGCTGAAGCTTAACCAGAAGTCAATATGTTGAATGAACAAAGAGTTTCGAGTGATGAAAATGAAGAAGATCTGAAGTTCAAGCGGAAGCGGTAGTTAGCCAGGAAGAATAGTTGAAGCGGAAGAAACGCAGGTCCGGGTGAACTCGAGTTCCAACCGGAAGGAGAGTTCAGCCAGAAAAACCACTGTACTGTCTTTTTCTCTGTGTGACACAAAAGTCAACAGTTACAGATCTAAGTCACTAAAAGCAAGATTTCTCCTCAGAATAGCAAGTCAAAATGTCTAAGAAACAACATCGTCCAATGAAGAATGTTCCTTAGTTCTAAGTCATAAATATTGTTGTACTTAACGGTCCTAGATGACCTTGTGGAAATCAATGGGCTCTCCTTGATTTTCCTTAGGACTATATGTAGCATGGTAGTACTTAACAAATTAGACATCCGATCATAGCTTGTATTTTGTAATTTGTTGTTGAGTTAATGCAATATAGTGCCGAGTTTTATACGTGTGATCTCTTATATTTCCAATCAATTTGTTTTGTTCACGCTTTATCGACATAACAACTAATATATAACAAAGTAAGTGCATGAGTGTAGAATAACTTGTTTCCACCTAGTTATGCTAGTAAGTAATCTTGTTAGGTTATTTGTGATTTAACTATGATCCTACACTGCGGCTACATTTTTCCTAGACGTTAACGCGGATTCGGTTTAGAGGGATCTCTAGATTTTCCTCTGATTTAGACTCACTTAGTATGATGGTCTGAGCGAAATCTGACAAAATAGGAGGCAAAAAGGACATGCCAGCTATTGGCCTTTTCCGTAAAGTTTCAGCAGTGGTGGAGGGATTCACGGCACCTGTAGGAGGCGCGGAATAAGAACTGCCCCTTGTAGTGTCACCACCGGCGGGGGGAGAGGCAAGTAAAAATTCTCCTCATGATGGACAAAGAAATTGGTCCACCCTCAGCAACATTAGCAAAGGCCTCCTCGAGACCGATATTGTCTTTTTGGAAACAGAACGTTGAAGGGACACACCACCGCATAAAGAGAAAAAGGGGAGTAAAAAGCCAAATATCAGTTGACATGATAATGAGTAAAAAGCAATGACGCCGATTTACCTTTATCTTTGACGGCGTAAACAGGAATGTGGTTGGGATGCTTCCAAATTCGACTCGTCCCAACTGCTAACAAAGCATGCTCAGAAATGATTTACACCTAGGCAGAACGCGCCGTCAAAATATCAAAAGAAGGGCTATTGGTGGGTTTCAGCGTGGGAGGGAGATTTTCGGGAATCAAAATCTTTAGTGATCTGGAACCCATATCTTGTGGAACCACCCTGTCAGAAACATAGAAGAACTCTCCTTCCAGCCCTTCAACCCTTTCGTCGTATCAACTACAAAAGGCGCTACACACGTGCGTTTGGTAAAGGAATACCAATTGTCGATAATTATTGGGCGGTAAAACAAATTAAAAGGGGCCACGAAAGGGAGTTCAAGATTAGCCCTAGAGCAGAATTCAAAAACAGTAATGCGCGTTATGCCCATAGCATGGACGTGGGAAAGATGAAACCCATAGTATTTAAACAACTTGATCATAAACGAGGCCACCGATAACCTAATATTATAGCTAGTAAACTAATTGGCATACATTTGATTAGACCGCGAGGGGGGAGGGGGATTCGCTGCAGTCATTTCGTGAGAAGGATAGATGGGATCCCATTCGAATAGACGATACGTCATCACAACGTCAGTATATTTGTTCATCGGCCAAGACAGAGGGATCTTAGTCACGTCAGATTGATCCGGAGCAGGGTTTTTGTTACCAGAACTCTTAGCAGAACTGGTAGACATGGTTCAAAGGAAATGAAGGTTGGAGTCACCCAAAAAGTAGGAGGAAAGGGATTCGAATTTTGAAAAGAGAATGATAAATGAAAATTAGATTCGCTTGGGTAATTATAAACCAGGCAAGGCCAGCATGACGATGGGCCGTGATGGGTCTGAAACGACATCTCCTAACACGTCTGAAAAGGCTACTGACCGCCATGCCAAAAGGTGGATGTAAAATCCAAAATGCCACGAATGGGTCTCAGCACTCTGGACTAGGGGGACAAGAACAGGTATAAATGTGAACCAGGATATACCCGACCAAAATGATAAATCTTGGATAAGGTCGTGGGCCCCGCCACACGCATTAAATTATGAGATCATTCTGTTTAGAGAGGGACCACAAAACATTGGCCAATAAGGCAAGGCCACGTGTGCCATCACGAAGGCATGAATCGAGACAACCATTAGGATTTTAAGGGTCATTATCAAGGGATTACTCTCATAGGCCGGTGATGGAAGTCCTAAGAAGCATATAAAAAGCCCAATGTAACACCCTCATATGGATTATGCAACCTAGAGTTCATTGTAATCCATTTTTCTAAGAAGATTAAATACTAGATCACACTTTTACTAATTATACTACACATCTGCATCAATTTCGTTGAGATTGCACAAGGGGAATTACCATGAGAAAAAGACTCCTTATGTTAAAAATATTTCAAAAAAAAAACACTAAAACTTTTATGGTACTCATGATAATGTTACATATGCACTATAACTAATAGTTATAGTTATAGTGCACATGTGTAGCATGGAATTAAAAAATATATATATAACGTTAAATCTTTTTTCAGAGTTAAAAATAACACAATTATAAGATTTATGGTGCAATTTATTTTTTAAAATATTAATGCATACGACACGTATGAAGTTTTTTTATTACTGCACATGTGCACTATTAAGTTTTTTTATTACTGCACATGTGCACTATTAAGTTTTTGTTAATAGTGCACTATTAAGTTTTTGTTAGTAGTGCACTATTAAGTTTTTTTTAATAGTGTACATGTGCAATGATAAAAAAAAAACACGGAACGTTATAAAAGTTTTTTTAATTTTTTCCAAAATTAAAGATAACATAATTTTAAGAATTTTTGTGCAACTTTTATAAGCAAATATTAACGTATGAAGAAGTTATAAAGGTTTTGGTATTAGTTTTTAGGTTTTCACAAACAGATGTGATTTTACATGATATTTCCTATATATATATATATATATATATATATATATATATATATATATATATATATATATATATATATGATCAAATAAAAACAAGATGTTATTGCGAAAACAAGAAAACAAATATTAAAACCTCTATAACTTCCTCATACGATAATATTTTTTAAAAAATTTTGCACCAAAAGTCTTAAAATTATGTCACCTTTAATTTTGGGAAAAAAATTAAAAATATAAAATTTCGTGATTTTTTTTATTATTGCACATGTGCAATAATACGTATTAATTATATTACACATGTGCAATATTAACAAAAAAACGTTAATTTTTTTTTAATTTTTTCCATAATTAAAGATAACAGAATTATAAGATCTATGGTACAATTTTTTATCAAAAATATTAACGTATGAAAAAGTTATAGAGGTTTTAATATTATTGCACATGTGCAATAATAAATTTTTATTGCACATGTGCAATAATAAAAAAATAAAAAAAAACGTTGAATTTTTTTTAATTTTCTCCAGAAATAAAGATAACAGAATTATAAGATTTATGGTGCAATTTTTTATAAAAATTTTTAACATATGAAAAAAGTTATAAAGGTTTTAATATTATTGCATATGTGCAATAATAATAATAATAATAAAAATTATTGCACATGTGCAATAATAATTTTTAAAAAAAAAATGATTATTTTTAAAAATTTTTCCCATAACTAAAGATAACATAATTTTAAGGATTTTGGTGCAAAATTTTTATAAAAATATTAACGTATGAAAAAGTTATAGAGGTTTTAATATTTGTTTTCGTGTTTTCGCAATAAAAGTTGTTTTCACATGATCCTTACCCTATATATATATATATGGTTTGGTTAAAATAAGAACTTTTAGTTTTGAGAACTTTTGAGAATTAAATCTCAACCATTAATTCCAGGTGGGGACCACTATAATTTATGAGGGGTTTTCCATATATATATTAAGTAGTGGCTTACAATGATTCTTAAAAGTTCTTAAAACCAATTGGTTCTCAAATGTTCCTCTCCCTATATATATATATATATATATATATATATATATATATATGTGAAAGTTCAAATACAAACAGTGGTGGATCCAGGAAAGAATATCAGGGGTAGCGGGGACTAACAGGGGTTCGGGGGCAGCGCCCCCGAAAAATTTTTTTAGGTAGTTAACGGGCTTTTAATCATATTTTTAAGGGGCTTTTGATCATATTTTTAAGTAAAAGCCATAAAATTTCTTCCAGGGGTCGCGAAAAATTCGTTTCAGGGGTCGCGAAAAACCGAAAACCTATAAAAAAAAAATTGCACGTCGGGGTAAAAGTTCAGGGGTAGCGGGCGCTACCCCTGGGCCCTTAGTGGGTCCGCCACTGAATACAAAGGCATTTTTCCGTGCGAAGCGTGCAAAGGAAGGAGAGGTCGACGCGTGGCGTTTTCTTTCCGGACGCGGAGGGGCATTTTTGTCAATTAAAATTTTTTAATTAAAATATACGGAGATTACGTCACGGCGTTTCTTCATGCGGCGGTGCGTTATTTGTTGTAAGGTGTTTATATCTAGTTTCTTCATGCGTGAAAATAAAAACAACATGCGTGATTATAGGGAGTCAATTAACTAATTTTTTTAACTTATGTTCATCTTTTTTTTCTTTTTTGTAAGAGTTTTTTTGTTTGCGTTTTTATTTAATAATTGCGTAATTTTATTTTGTTTTTTTTTTTTGGGTGAATATTTTTTTTTTGTGTTTTAATTATATGTTGTTGCGTGGTTTGTTGTGACCTTAAATTTATGAGTTACTACATGCGAGAAATTACAAGTAAAATGCGTTATAATAGAATCTAAAAATTTTCGAACATATGTTCATGTATTTTCAGCTGGTGTCATACGCAGTTATAGTGTGCGTAATAATGATGTATTTTATTGTTACACTTGTCTATTTGTTAAAGTTGATTTTGTTTTTTGCATAATAATTGATAAATGTTAAGTAGGTTTATTTTAGTTTTTTACTAGAGTTTTTTGTGTTTGCATGATTTATTTTAATATCTGCGTAATTTTATCGTTTGCGTGATTTAGTTGTAGTTGCGTAATTCTAAGTTCGAATTATTTTTTATATATTTCTGGTTAGTTTCAACATAAATGAAGAATAAAATCAAGAAATACAAAAATTATTATTATTATTATTATTATTATTATTATCATCATTATTATTATTATTATTATTTGATAACAGGAGGGATACATTTCTACTGATAGGTTTGTAAAAAAATACTTTTTTAACTCAAGAGATGCATACATAGTCTCAAGTATTTTGTTTATTGTTTTCGTATGCTCCATATCCGTTTTGTCCTGGTCTAGCATGAACAAACGGACAATCTCTTGAAGTGAATTCGTTGGCAGACTGCTTATCTTCTGCGCGATTTCTTCTCTGGCTTGCGTGTTTTCTTGGAGGCTTTCGAAACTTTGTTCGAGGACGTCTATCAGCAGTTTCTCCTTGTTGTACTCCAGCATTTTTTGTCAAGTTAGTTTCTCCTTTAGCGCGTTGTTGTTGTTGGCACCTGTGGTGTTGGGGGAATATGAAGACATTTTTTCGCTTGTCTGTGTTTTTGTGATTTGATGTGTAATTTAATGAACTCTGTTTGCGTGATTTCAAAATGCAATCTAGTTCCTAGTTTTATAGACGGTTGATGATGAGATTTGCCTCGTATTAAATGCGTCACCTGTATTTTTATTTATTACCATATTAATGGGGACGGTTGGGGGAGGTGAAATGGATCGATTTTAACTTTTTTTAATTTCTGAGTTTTATTATGTAATTTTTTTACCCGTCGTTTATTTTCCCTCCATTTTTCTGATCTGTATATATATATTTTGGTCTTTCTTCATGCACATTACTTACTCGACCCACAAAGTCCTCAAATCCCCCATATATCTCATACCTAAATTCAATATTCTCATCCTTTTAACATAAAAAGAAAAATGGCTTCTTCTTCATCTAACTCTAACATTGCGTCTAAAAACGCAGTCATGCAAATTGTTGAACAAATGCATGCGAAATAATCGAAGGATGATCACATAATGCGTAATTCTTTCGCCATGATCAAGGGTCTTACTATCAACAGCATCCAAGGCCACATCAGGATGCTCCGGGAGCTGGTGGACGAGCCGGAGTCCGCGATGAAAGAGACTGCTGCTGAGTATATTACTCAGCAGCTGGAGCTGAAGGAAGAGATGCATACCCTTCTTAGTGGTGTTGTCGACAGCACCATTAAGAAGGGTAAGGAAAGGGTGGAGGCTGGTGAAGTATTTAAGTAGATTTAGGCACCAATTTTTTTGGGTTTTTTTTATGTTCTTATGATTTTTTTGATCATTTCCACTTGTATATTCTTATAAATATTAATATATGGCACTGTTTTCTTTTTAATCTATTATATGCTTTTGAATTATATTGTTTGTGTTTTTTTATTTGAACATCATGTGTTATTTTATTAAGTGTGAAATCATGTGTTTTTTGTGAGTTCTAGAGTGTATGCGTGATTTTTAGAACAACTTGCGTGATTTTTAAATATAATGCGTGTTTTTTTAACAAGTGCGATTATATTCTGTGTGTTTGCGTTATTTTGTGAGTTCTGGAGTGTATGCGTGATTTTTAGAACAACTTGCGTGATTTTTAAATATAATGTGTGATTTTTTAACAGGTGTGATTATGTTCTGTGTGTTTGCGTTATTGGTGAGTTCTGGAGTGTATGCGTGATTTTAAGAACAACTTGCGTGATTATTAAATATAATGCGTGATTTTTTAACAGGTGCGATTATGTTCTGTGTGTTTGCGTTATTTGTAATATCAACATGCGTTTTTTTAAGTGTAAGACATGTAGGTTTGTGTTTTTGTGAGTTTTAGAGTGTGTTATTTTCATATCAAATATGCGTAATTTTTTATCTATAAAACGTAAGTGTGCGTTATTTATTGGAATACATGCGTTTTTTTATTAAGTGTAAGACATTTTTTGTTAGGTTTGTGTTATTGTGAGTTTTTTAAGGTGTATGCGTGAATTTTATTTCAAGTATGCGTTATTTGTTTAAAGGTTAAAGGTTTGCTTTTTGTGTTTGATGCGTAAATATTTTTCCGTATGCGTGTCTCATTCCTTTTAATGACTCCGCGTCCTTTTTTTAAATTAATTAAGCGTGTTTCATTTTTAACGCCGTCAGATAAAAAAAATCCCGCATATGAGCGGCAGAGATGCCTTCGCACACTTCGCACGGAAATTATGAAAAGTTCATTGTAGATATCCCCATAGGTGTAGACATGTAGACACTTTTTTTCACCATTAGATCTTTTGATCTAATGGTTGTGATTAATTTCTTTTTTTCTTTTTTTTCATTATTCTGAAAATTTCACATGTAGAAAAGAGCTATTTAACATGCGAAAATGTCTACAATGAACCTCACCCTATATATATATATATATATATATATATATATATATATATATATATATATAGAAAGAATAAATATTAACCCCGCCCCCCCCCCCCCCAATGCAATAACCCAGTAACTTGATCGTGTGGCTTTTGCAAGGGGTAAGATTAAAACTAGATTTATATGGTTGAGATTTAAGGAGGGTTAAAATTGTAAAATTTCCATAAGATCCCCACCCTCCATTTCCATCGGCCTATTAACTAGATCCCCCAATTTCATTTCTTCATCTAAATGCACATATCCCCATCGCCAAGATCCAAAATCATCGCCGTGAAGATCACCCCCATTTTCAGCCCGTGAAGATTCAAAATCGTGCTCGAACTCCACTCCCTCTGACGCTCCGGTCACTCCGACGCTCATGACTCGTCCGCTCGATCTGGGCTACATCGGCGATTTCGTATGACGATGTGGAGATCGAAGACAAGTAGTGGAACCAACTGGACCTAGCCCTCACAACCGATTATAATTTCCGGCAATATCAAAGATTCCGGCGATGTAGTACGATGATGTGGATATCGAAGAAATGGAGTGGAACGAAGATCTCATGGCGGTTACGTATCCATGTCCTTTGGCAAAGTTTGATTAAAAAGAAGTATCTACCGAATTCAGGTCCACATCGTCGGTCTCCATATTTAATTGTTTGATTATGTTTTTGTTTTTAGGTCCTCTTCTTTGATTTCTGGCGAAATCAATCGAATACATTTAATTGATTAGAAAATTCAGGTTTTCGATTTTAAAGTCAAAAGAAGGGGTTGAATATGAAAAGTTTGAGTTATTGTCCACCTTTATTTTTTTAGATTTGTATGGATGTAATTAGGTATGTTTTTTATGTTAAATCTTGATGCTTTTGCATTTTGTAATCTATGTATATTTTGTTGTACATTTGATTTTTTTATCTATCTTGATAGCACCAGTGTTTACTGATCATCACACCACTGTTAATGTTTATAGCATTAGTGTTTTATTTGTGATTTTATTGAACCTTGATGCTTTTGTAGGTTGTAATCTGTGTATATTTAATTGTACATTTGATTTTTTTGTTCTATTTTGATAGCACCAGTGTTTACTAATCATCACACCACTGTAATGGTTATACCATCAGTGTTTTATATGCATATTGATGCATTTGTATGTGGTAATATATGCATATGCAGGTGTATCTAAGTAGAAGCATCGATGCTACTGGTTATGAATGTATGGATGTAATTTTGTTCTTTGTTAACAGGTATGACAATTATGTTAGTGGTTGTAACACTAGTGCTACATCTTACGTCTGAGAAAAACGACAACAAAAAAAGTCGAGACTATAATGGAATTAAAGATAAAAATGCGATGAGTTTAACGGTGCAATATTTATAAAAATCCGACAAAGTATAAAAAAAGTATAGGCTTTTTAAAATGAATGGGGTGTTTTATGTGGGTGTGTTAAATGACAGAATTGCCCTTTATAATTAAAAAAAAGACACATGGCATGATCTTGTACAATCTGTTTTTTTTTAACCATTAGATGGTGGTAAGTTGGTTATTACATTAAGATATGGTTAATATCTATTCCCCACCCTATATATATATATATATATACATATATATATGTATATATGTATATATGTATATACATATATATATATATATACATATATATATAGGGAGACGATCATTTGAGAACCAATTGGGTTTGAGAACTAAAAAGAACTAATCTCAACCACTAGTTTATATATATGAACCCCCCCCCCTCCCCCCCCCATGAATTCTAGTGGTCCCCACCTGAAATTAGTGGTGGAGATTTAGTTCTCAAAATAAAAGGTTCTCATTTGAACCTAACCCTATATATATATATGTATATATG
This sequence comes from Deinandra increscens subsp. villosa, assembly GCA_039602395.1. Classification (NCBI taxonomy): domain Eukaryota; kingdom Viridiplantae; phylum Streptophyta; class Magnoliopsida; order Asterales; family Asteraceae; genus Deinandra; species Deinandra increscens. The sequence continues at coordinate 21,730,835 of JBCNJP010000017.1, forward strand.
TATATACATATATATATATATACATATATATAGGGTGCGGTTCCCGTGCGGACGGGCATTTTGCCTAAGATCCGTGCGAACATGCATAAAAATTCGTTTCTTGGTCCTACAATTTAGATTTTGTGCTAGTATATTATTGGAAATGGTGTTGGAGCATTCACGATAGGTTCCTTAAAAAATATGTGAGTGTAAATCTGTATAATTTAAGGTTTAGTTGTAAGTGGTTGTGAGTAGATGAGAGAGAAAAACTTTACAAAATCTGTATATTTGACAAAAAGTTTGATGATTTGCTAAAATTTGGAGATTGGAAAAGAGGGAAAATTTAATGATAAAGGTATAAAAAGTATTTTTTAATTATAGTTGTGAGTGGAAGAGAGAGAGAAAAAGTAATAATAAAAGTATAAATTATAAGGATAAGGACAGGGAAGCTGCTGTGAATGCTCTTGGTAGATGTATACATATACCAGTACAGTTTCTTGATCCATTCCTTGATATTTTTTGAATTTTTACATATACCAGCACAAAAAATTATACCAGCATATATATATTTTTTTGGATGAGCCAACACCACTTCCGATCATATACCAGCACCAATTATGATCATATATATGTATCAGCACCATTCTTTATCTATACCAGCATTAAAACTACATCGTATGACCAAGAAAAAGGATTTTCACGCATGTTCGCACCGTTCTTAAGCAAAACACATGTTTGCATTTGAACCTTCATCTACATATATATATATATATATATGTGTGTGTGTGTGTGTATACATATATATATATATATATATATATATATGTGTGTGTGTGTGTGTGTATATATATATATATATATAGAGAGAGAGAGAGAGAGTTGGGTTAAAATAAGAAATATTTTTGCGTAAGAAGTGCATGGTTCGCAGGCCGGGTTTCCCCCGAACTGGGGCAAGGAGGTGGTGTCCTGACTCGCTCGCACCCGCAGACGTGAGACACTCTCAGAGACACTAAGTCATCGTGGTGGGCTGAGCATCAGATTGGACTGAGAAATCATTGTTCAAAAAAAAGAAGTGCATGGTTTTTGGATATTAATGCATGGAGTTATCTTTTAATTATGTTTTTGATAAACATATGATAATTTTAAAGTAGAAAACATCATTCAATAGAATCCAAACACCACAAAACTACATTTATTAAGAATTGTGAAATTGGTATTTGTTAGGATATGTTTACATTGTGTTATCTTTTAATTTTAAATTTAATAGAACATGTGACCCATTTAAAATGGAAAAAAAATCATGTATACTGTTATATATTTATCAAAAATAAAATTAAAAGATAATACCATGCATTGTATCTAACACATCGTCCACTTTTTACATTTCTTTCGAAATAATGTTTTTTTACAATAAGCTTACCCTATATATATATAGGGTTAGGTTAAAATGAGAACTTTTTGTTTTGAGAACTAAAGATAACAGAATTATAAGATCTATGGTACAATTTTTTATCAAAAAAAATTAACGTATGAAAAAGTTATAGAGGTTTTAATATTATTGCACATGTGCAATAATAGTTTTTTATTGCACATGTGCAATAATAAAAAATTTTAAAAAACGTTGATTTTTTTTATTTTCTCCAGAATTAAAGATAACATAATTTTTAGATTTATAGTGCAATTTTTTATAAAAAAATTTAACATATGAAAAAGTTATAAAGGTTTTAATGTTATTGCATATGTGCAATAATAATAATAAAAAAATTATTGCAGTCGTGCAATAATAATTTTTAAAAAAAATCTTGTTTTTTTTTATTTTTTCCAAAACTAAAGTTAACATAATTTTAAGGATTTTGGTGCAACTTTTTTAAAAAAATATTAACGTATGAAGAAGTTATAGAGATTTTAATATTTTTTTCGTATTTTCGCAATAAAAGTTATTTTCACATGATCTTTACCCTATGTATATATATATATAGGAGAAGGATAAAATGAAAACCTCTCCTAGTTGGAAAACCGTGAAAACTAAGCTAAAAATTTTGTTTTTGTTTCGATTTTTTTTATGGTGACTCTCTAACTTAAAAAAAAAACACCCTTTATGAAAAAAAAAGTAAAAAACAAAATGCCGAGTAAATTTTTTTAAAAAAAAATATTTAAGAACCGATTTTTTGACAAAAAGAAGTTAACCGGCCAAAAAAAGACGTTCAAAACTTGTTATTTTTTTTAGATATATTTTTTTATAGATTCTACATGCATTTTTTGATGGTTTTGGTGAAAAAAAAATAAAAAAGCTCCTAGAGATTTTTTTTTTTAAATTATTTAAATATTTTGTTACATATGTAACAAGGCATTTTACATATGTAACAGGCAAATGTTACATATGTAACATGACGTAACGTCAGATTTCGCAAATATTTTAAAAAAAAAACTACTAGGCGTTTTTTTGATTTTTTTCACCATAGGGCTTGTATTAACGCATATAATCGCCACAAAAAATTTGAAGAAAACAAAATCGTTTTGTGGTAGTTTCCACGGTTTTTCCAACTCAAAGTGGTTTTCATTATATCCATCCCATATATATACATATATATATATATATATAGGTGAAATGGGTTGAGGGTAAAATACATCCACCAAAAATATTACATCCACTACGGATTGATCTAGGGCGTCCATCAAGATCATCCAACAGCCAGGATCTATGGTGTTTTCGCCTATGGTGATTTTTTTTTCCCCCGAAAACGCCATAGGCGAAAACACCATAAATCTTGGTTGTTGGATGATCTTGATTGACGCTCCAGATCAATCCGCAGTGGATGTAGTGTTTTTGGTGGATATAGGGATATAAGATAACTCGACTCTATATATATATATATATATATATATATAGAGGAAGGATAAAATGAAAACTAGCTTGAGTTTGGAAAACTTGAGAAACCACTTTATAGCCCTTGATCTTACTCATCCAATGGTTAAGATTATTTCACTCTTTTTTAATTTTTTTAATTAGTTAAAAGTTTTGTCTTTACATGTAAAAGGGTAAAAATGGTAGATCACATTTTCTGAACTTCTGTAATTTTGCTGATCAGCATCCCATCTTTTTCCTCTTTCCCATTTCTCTCACCTACAAAAAGAAATTGTCATGATAATTTATTTAATTAATTCAAATAAAGAGTAAACAAACTTCAAAGTGTCATATCTCACTAAATACTTAACAAAAATAAGTTCTGAGAGCGGCGTTGGATTCGTCTCGGCGAGACGATTCGAGAGTGAACCATCGTTGATAGGTTTCGTTGCGGATTAATTTAATTAATCAATTAAAAAAAGGATTTAACAAACTTCAAATGACCATATCTCACTAAATACTTACCGAAACTAAATTCTGAAAGCGGCGTTGGATTCGTCTCGGCGAGACGCTTCAGGATTGCACCATTGTTGATAGGTTTCGGTGTGGTTTACATACGTGAAAATTTGACTTCGGCGATATAACGTGATCGGAAAAACTAAAACCAATAAAAATGATATATAAACTTGGATTTGATTGTTGCAATAGCTTAGTATGATCAAACCGAGTAACTAGCTACTGATTTCATTCAAAAACATCTGATTGTTGCAAATAAGTTTATAGATTATTCATACTTAATTATATGTTGGGTTACATATGTAACCTATCTTGGTTACGTAAGCGAGTAGAATGTAGGTTACTTAAGTACAATGTAGGGTTACATGAATAACTGTTTGGGTCAAGATAAGTAACCAAGTCAGAAAATCACCATGTGAGATCACGAAAGAACACACCCTAATTATGCTTCATATCTTGATAATAATCTTCATCTTTGACGTAAAATCCATTCACCTACGAAAAGAAAACAAATCCATCAGTTGTCGATGTTTATTATAAAATTGTTACATATGAAACCCAAGACTTGCATATGTAAAAGAGTAGTTACATATGTAAACCAACACTTAAAATATGTAAACAGTGAGTTACATATGTAAACCAAGAGTTACATATTTCACACAATTAAATTAACAATTGTGTTTTGAAACAAAGACTTACATATGTAAACCATGACTTACATATGTAAACCAACACTTAAAATATGTAAAAAGTTAGTTACATATGTAAACCAAGAGTTACGTATCGTTGTTTACATATCTTAAGTGTTGGTTTACATAGTAACTATTGTTTTACATATGTAAGTCTTGGGTTTCATATGTAACTATATATATATATATATATATATATATATATATATATATATATATATATATATATAGTGAAAAGTTCATTGTAGACACCCCCATAAGTGTAGACAGGTAGACACCTTTTTTCTCATTGTTCAGAAAATTTCACATGTGAAAACACATGTGAAATAAAGTAATTTCACATTTGAAATAGGGTGTCTACCTGTCTATACTTATAAGGGTGTCTACAATGAACCTCACCCTATATATATATATATATATATATAAATGATGTTTTATGTGCGAAGTGTGCGAAGGGATCTCGGCCGCTCATATGCGGACTTTTTTTATCTGACAACGCTAAAATGAAACAAGATTAATTATTTTAAAAAAAAAGGATGTGGAGTCATTAAAAAGGGTATTAAAGTCTTTTCAACTTTAAATGAAACACGCATACGCAAAAATATTTACGCAACAACCAAAAAACAACGCAAACCTTTAACCTTTAAACAAACGCAAACACTTTAAAAAACTTACAAAAACACAAACCGAACTAACCGTCTTACACTTCAATAAAAAAACGCATGTATTCCAATAAATAACGTACCCTTACTTTTTATACATAAAATAACGCATGCACTCTAAAAACTCACAAAAACACAACCTATCTGTCTTACACCTAAAAAATGCATGTATTCAAAATAAATAACGCACCCTTTACTTTTTTTTTTAAATAAAATAACGCATATTTGATATAAAAATAACGCATACACTCCAAAAAAACTCACAAAACACACTCTGCCTGTCTTACACTTAAAAAAACGCATGTTGTTAATAAAAAATAACACAAACACACAGAACATAATCGCACCTGTTAAAAAATCACGCATCAATAGCCTAACATACTTAAAAATTCACGGATTAGTAGCCTACCTGATTCAAGTAACTAACATATATATATTTAAAAATCACGCACGTTGTTCTAAAAACCACGCATACACTCCAGAAAACTCACAAAAACCACATGTTTCACACTTAATAAAGTAACGCATGTTGTTCAAATAAAATAACGCAAACAATATAATACAAAAAATATATAATAGATTAAAAAGAAAAGAGTGCCATATATTAATATTTATAAAAAATTACAAGTGGAATATACTACTAAAAGATCAAAAAACATCATAAAAACATCATAAAAACATCAAAAAAAATCCCCCCAAAAATGGGTACCTAAATCTTCTTAAATGTTTCAGCAACCTCCACTCTATCCTTACCCTTCTTAATGGTGTTGTCGACAACACCACTAAGGAGGGTATGAATCTCCTCCTTCAGCTCTAGCTGCTGAGTAATATACTCAGCAGCAGCCTCTTTCATCGCGAACTCTGACTCATCCACAAGCTCCTTGAGCATCCTGATGTGGCATTGGATGATGTTGACATTAAGACCCCTGATCATGGCGAAAGAATTACGCATTATGCGATCATCCTTCGATTCTTTCGCATGCATTTGTTCAACAATTTGCATGACTGCATTTTTAGACGCAGAGTTAGGGTTCGATGAAGAAGACACCATTTTTTTATGTTAAAAGGATGAGAAGGTTGAATTTAGGTCTGGGATATATGGGAGATTTTGGGGACTTCGTGCGTCGATTACGGAATGTGCATGAAGAAAAACAATATATATACAGAACAGAAAAATGGAGGGAAAATAAAACGTCGGATACAATTAAATTTTTTTTTACATAATAAACTCAAAAATAAAAAAAGTTAAGTCGCTTCCATTTCACCTCCCCAACCGTCCCCATTAATACGGTAATAAATAAAAATGCAGGTGACGCGTTTAATACCACGCAAATCTCATCATCCACCGTATATAAAACTAGGCACTCGATTGCGTTTTGAAATCACGCAAACACAGTTCATTAAATTAAACATCAAATCACAAAACCACAGATAAACGAAAAAATGTGTTCATCTTCCTCCAACACCACAGAAGCCAACAACAACGCTCTCAAGGAGAAACTAACTCGACAAATAATGCTGGAGTACAACAAGGAGAAACTGCTGATAGACGTCCTTGAACAAAATTTCAAAAGCCTCCAAGAAAACATGCAAGCCAGAAACGAAATCGCGCAGAAGATAAGTAGTCTGCCAAAGAATTCACTTCAAGACATTGTCCGTTTGTTCATGATAGACCAGGATAAAACGGATATGAAGCAGATGGAAACAATAAACAAAATACTCGAGGCTATGAGTGTCTCTCGTGAGTTAAAAAAAGTCTTCTTTATAAGCCTATCAGTAGAATGTATCCCTGTTATCAAATAATAATAATAATAATTTTTGTATTTCTTCATTTTATTCTTCATTTATGTTGGTTTATGTTTACTTTAATTTATGTACATTATTAAAAATAAAAAACACATCAAAAAATGATTATTAAAAAAAACTAACCAATAATATATAAAAAACAATTCGAACTTAGAATTACGCAAACTATAAACTAATCACGCAAACGATAAAATTACGCACATATTAAAATAATCACGCAAACACAGAAAACTCTAGTAAAAAACTAAAACAAAACTACTTAAACTTTATCAATGATTCTGCAAAAAACAAAATCAACCTTAAAAATACGCAAGTGTAACAATAAAATACAACATTATTACGAACACTATAAATTGTGTATGACTCCCGCTAAAAATACATGAACATAAGTTTAAAAATTTTGAGCTTCTATTATCACGCATTTTACTTGTAATTTCACGCATGACTTAACTCATAAAATTAAGGTTACAACAAACCACGCAACGACATATAATTAAAACACAAAAATATAATATTCACGCAAAACAATAAAAAGACAAAAAAATAAAATTACGCAATTATTAAATAAAAATGCAAATAGAAAAACTCTTACAAAAAGAAAAAAAACACGAACATAAGTTAATAAAAATTTATTAATTGACTTTCCATAATTACGCATGTTGTTTTTATTTTGACGCATGAAGAAACTCGATATAAAACACCTTACAACAAATCACGCAAAACATACATAATTAAAAACAAATGCTGTGACGTAATCTACCGTCTATTTTAATTAAAAACTTTAAATTGTCAAAAATGTCCCTCCACGTCCAGAAAGAAAACGCCACGCGTCGGCCTCCCCTTCTTTCGCACGCTTCCCACGGAAAAAACCCTTTGTATTTGAACTTTCACCTATATATATATATATATATATATATATATATATATATATATATATAGTTATAAAACACAAGATTCAAAATACATAATATATAAAGGCTCTTTAACAATTGATTGAGAAAACATAGAATTTTACAAGTTTGAGAGGGATATTTAATTACTCCATTTAGTTAGATTGAGGTGAATTACCCAAAAAACATTAAAAATAAAAATATAAAGTCTTTAGTTCAATACTTACATGTGACAAATAAATGTGGTCTCAGCTTAGACGTGGTTTTTTTCTCACCTATGGTAAGTTTCCTCCTGACATTGAATGAAGATGATCGGATGGAAAACCCACATTTTTGAAAAAACCTGGAAAATTAGTTACACTAGTGTAAGATTAGTTATAAACAAGAAATTGCACCTTATTTAAACATGTTACAACATGTGTAACATAGTCATTTTGTTGCACATGTGTAACCATCATCGCTATAGTTACATATGTGTAACAATAATAACTATGTTTTTTGGTGTTATACGTAAAAGAGAGATGAAATGAAGAGATAAATAATGAAATTCAAATCAAAGTTTGACAAACAAAAAATATTATATAGGTATTTTACTAAAGTACCTAGGTTTTTTGGGTTTTCCAATGTATAGAAGATTTTCCAATGATCATCTTCCAATATATATATATATATATATATATATATATATATATATATATATAGGGTGAGGTTCATTGTAGACACCCCCATAAGTGTAGACAGGTAGACACCTTTTTTCACCATTAGATCTCTTGATTTAATGGTTGTGATTAATCTTTTTTTTTCTTTTTTCACACTTTTCAAACAATTTCACATGTGAAAAAGAGCTATTTCACATGCGAAAGTGTCTACAAATTTTTTTTCACATGCGAAATTATTTGAAAAAAAAGAAAAAATAATAAAAAAAGAAAAAGAAAAAAAAGAAAAAAAGAAAAAAAAAGAAATTGTTTTTTTCACATGCGAAATTGTATGAAAAGTGTAAAAAAAGAAAAAAAGAAAAAAAAAGAAATTAATCACAACCATTAGATCAAGAGATCTAATGGTGAAAAAGGGTGTCTACCTGTCTACACTTATGGGAGTGTCTACAATGAACTTTTCACTATATATATATATATATATATATATATATATATATATATATATATATATATATATATATAGGGAGAGGATCATTTGAGAACCAATTTGGTTTGAGAACTAAAAAGAACTAATTTGAGCCACAAACATATTTACATGTATCCCCCCTCCCATGAATTGTAGTGGTCCCCCTGAAATTTGTGGTTGAGATTTAGTTCTCAAAATTCTCAAAACAAAAAGTTCTCATTTGAACCTAACCCTATATATATATATATATATATATATATATATATAGGGTGGGGATATTTTGCAAACCCTTCCCACTTTGGAAAACAAAGTAAACCAATTGAAGGGCCAGGGAACATCCACGTTGCATATTAACCTTTTCCTAGTAAGGGTATGTATGTCATTTACTCACTCCTTTACTTTCTCTCACCTGCAAAAAGAAACTGTCACTCCTCCTTTCTCTCACCTGCATCTGGATGCATCGACTTTCTCTCACCTGCAAAAAGAAATTGTCATGATAATTTATTTAATTAATTCAAATAAAGAGTAAACAAACTTCAAAGTGTCATATCTCACTAAATACTTAACAAAAATAAGTTCTGAGAGCGGCGTTGGATTCGTCTCGGCGAGACGATTCGAGAGTGAACCATCGTTGATAGGTTTCGTTGCGGATTAATTTAATTAATCAATTAAAAAAAGGATTTAACAAACTTCAAATGACCATATCTCACTAAATACTTACCGAAACTAAATTCTGAAAGCGGCGTTGGATTCGTCTCGGCGAGACGCTTCAGGATTGCACCATTGTTGATAGGTTTCGGTGTGGTTTACATACGTGAAAATTTGACTTCGGCGATATAACGTGATCGGAAAAACTAAAACCAATAAAAATGATATATAAACTTGAATTTGATTGTTGCAATAGCTTAGTATGATCAAACCGAGTAACTAGCTACTGATTTCATTCAAAAACATCTGATTGTTGCAAATAAGTTTATAGATTATTCATACTTAATTATATGTTGGGTTACATATGTAACCTATCTTGGTTACGTAAGCGAGTAGAATGTAGGTTACTTAAGTACAATGTAGGGTTACATGAATAACTGTTTGGGTTAAGATAAGTAACCAAGTCAGAAAATCACCATGTGAGATCACGAAAGAACACACCCTAATTATGCTTCATATCTTGATAATAATCTTCATCTTTGACGTAAAATCCATTCACCTACGAAAAGAAAACAAATCCATCAGTTGCCGATGTTTATTATAAAAGTGTTACATATGAAACCCAAGACTTGCATATGTAAAAGAGTAGTTACATATGTAAACCAACACTTTCACGTATGTAAACAGTGAGTTACATATGTAAACCAAGAGTTACATATTTCACACAATTAAATTAACAATTGTGTTTTGAAACAAAGACTTACATATGTAAACCATGACTTACATATGTAAACCAACACTTAAAATATGTAAAAAGTGAGTTACATATGTAAACCAAGAGTTACGTATTTAACACAATTAAATTTACAATTGTGTTTTGAAACAAAGACTTACATATGTAAACCAAGACTTACATATGTAAAGCAACACTTAAACTATGTAAAAGGTGAGTTATGTATGTAAACCGGGAGTTACGTAACTAACACAATTAAATTTACAATTGTGTTTTGAAACAACTATTCGTTTATGAACTCTTATTAGAATCTTTGTCGCGCCATTATGTTGTGTACTAGAAGTGTTACATATGAAACCCAAAGACTTACATATGTAAGCCAATAGTTACATATGTAAACTAACACTTAAAATATGTAAAAGAGTGAGTTACATATGTAAACCAAGAGCTGCATATTTAAATCTAACACTTAAAATATGTAAAAAGTGAGTTACATATGTAAACCAACACTTAAAATATGTAAAAAGTGAGTCACATATGTAAACCAACACTTAAAGGACATGATGGTAATTTCACCATTGGAAATATGTAAACAATGAGTTACACATCCACATCATATGTAAACCAACACTTAAAATATGTAAACGGTGAGTTACATATGTAAACCAATGGTTACATATTTAGCACAATTAAAATTACAATTTTGTATTGAAACAAAAACTTATATATGTAAACCAGTAGTTACATATGTAAAACAACACTTAAAATATGTAAACAGTGAGTTACATATGTAAACCAAGAGTTACATATTTAATACGATTAAATTTACAATTGTGTTTTGAAACAACTATTCGTTTATGAACTCTTATTAGAGTCTTTGTTGAGTCGTTATGTTGTGTACTAGAAGCGTTACATATGAAACCCAAAGACTTACATATGTAAACCAATAGTTACATATATAAACCAACACTTAAAATATATAAAACAGTGAGTTACATATGTAAACCAAGAGTTATATATTTAAACCAAGGCTTAAGTAATGTACACAGTGAGTTACATATGTAAACCAACACTTAAAATATGTAACTCACTACAACATAAATGCATAAGCCGGCATACAAACATCATGAAATACTAAAAAACACATCAAAGTCAAACATATAAAGCTTACACATGTAGAAAAAATAATCCATTTGAATAGATTACTCTATAGATTAATGTAATGGCTAAATAGGTATAATAAACATATGTAAACTAAGGGTTACATATGTAAACCAAGGGTTACATAATTAATACAATTAAAATTTACAATTGTGTTTTTAAACAAAAACTTATATATGTAAACCAGTAGTTACATATGTAAAACACCACTTAAAATATGTAAACAGTGAGTTACATATGTAAACCAATAGTTACATATTTAATACGATTAAATTTACAATTGTGTTTTGAAACAACTATTCATTTATGACTCTTATTAGAATCTTTGTCGCGCCGTTATGTTGTATACTAGAAGTGTTACATATGAAACCCAAGACTTACATATGTAAAACAATAGTTACTATGTAAACCAACACTTAAGATATGTAAACAACGATACGTAACTCTTGGTTTACATATGTAACTAACTTTTTACATATTTTAAGTGTTGGTTTACATATGTAAGTCATGGTTTACATATGTAAGTCTTTGTTTCAAAACACAATTGTTAATTTAATTGTGTGAAATATGTAACTCTTGGTTTACATATGTAACTCACTGTTTACATATTTTAAGTGTTGGTTTACATATGTAACTACTCTTTTACATATGCAAGTCTTGGGTTTCATATGTAACACTTTTATAATAAACATCGACAACTGATGGATTTGTTTTCTTTTCGTAGGTGAATGGATTTTACGTCAAAGATGAAGATTATTATCAAGATATGAAGCATAATTAGGGTGTGTTCTTTCGTGATCTCACATGGTGATTTTCTGACTTGGTTACTTATCTTAACCCAAACAGTTATTCATGTAACCCTACATTGTACTTAAGTAACCTACATTCTACTCGCTTACGTAACCAAGATAGGTTACATATGTAACCCAACATATAATTAAGTATGAATAATCTATAAACTTATTTGCAACAATCAGATGTTTTTGAATGAAATCAGTAGCTAGTTACTCGGTTTGATCATACTAAGCTATTGCAACAATCAAATTCAAGTTTATATATCATTTTTATTGGTTTTAGTTTTTCCGATCACGTTATATCGCCGAAGTCAAATTTTCACGTATGTAAACCACACCGAAACCTATCAACAATGGTGCAATCCTGAAGCGTCTCGCCGAGACGAATCCAACGCCGCTTTCAGAATTTAGTTTCGGTAAGTATTTAGTGAGATATGGTCATTTGAAGTTTGTTAAATCCTTTTTTTAATTGATTAATTAAATTAATCCGCAACGAAACCTATCAACGATGGTTCACTCTCGAATCGTCTCGCCGAGACGAATCCAACGCCGCTCTCAGAACTTATTTTTGTTAAGTATTTAGTGAGATATGACACTTTGAAGTTTGTTTACTCTTTATTTGAATTAATTAAATAAATTATCATGATAATTTCTTTTTGCAGGTGAGAGAAATGGGAAAGAGGAAAAAGATGGGATGCTGATCAGCAAAATTACAGAAGTTTAGAAAATGTGATCTACCATTTTTACCCTTTTACATGTAAAGACAAAACTTTTAACTAATTAAAAAAATTAAAAAAGAGTGAAATAATCTTAACCATTGGATGAGTAAGATCAAGGGCTATAAAGTGGTTTCTCAAGTTTTCCAAACTCAAGCTAGTTTTCATTATATTCTTCCTCTCTCTCTCTCTCTCTCTCTATATATATATATATATATGGGTTAGGTTCAAATGAGAACTTTTTGTTTTAAGAACTTTTGAGAACTAAATCTCAACCACACATTTCAGGGGGGACCACTACAATTCATGGGAGGTGGGATACATGTAAATAAACTTGTGGCTCAAATTAGTTCTTTTTAGTTCTCAAATCAAATTGGTTCTCAAATGATCATCTCCCTATATATATATATATATATATATATATATATATATACTAGCCGTGTGCCCGCGCGTTGCGGCGGCGACAGTTTATAGCGTGTTATTTGTCTCTTGTTTACGCGTTGCGGGGCGACGACAATTTACATTGCGATACTCGTTTATATTAATACAATACGACGTCGGTAACAATCAACCAACATGGTACTTGTTTTTTGTTAGTTTATTGATCCTCTTATTATATATTGTATTGTACGTCTCTGTTAATTTTTCCATTCGTAACATCAATGTGGTCTGTTTATGTCATAAGCTTTGCATGCCTCTTTATCTATTTTTTTTTGCTTTTCTTTTGGATGTGCAAACCAATTAAGTAGATGAATATTTAGATCTTCTTTGCATTAATTTTCTTAATTTGTAATAGTGTAATATATGATAGTAGTTTTTATTTTTATTAACCACTTATATTGACTTGATGCTGAATATACGGATTTGAATCTCCCATTTGAGTCCTCTTTTAAATAGACATGTTTGAAGTTTGAACATTAGCACATCAATATATAAAGAATGACCAATGCATAATTCCTGTTACAATGTTATAACATGTCAAGAAGTGACTCATTAACATTGATGTAAAAGTAGTTTAACATTCAAAGTAGTTTAACATTCTAATGAAGCATGTGTTTATACATAGAATCTAAAAGACAAGAGAAAGAAACCAAAAGGAAGAACCATTTCAATTTAAATACAACCCTAGAAGGTCTAAGCTTAAAAGATGAACAAAATAATGATACGGTTCATCAGCTATGTACTCAGAATTAAAAAAAAAACACTTTATATGTGTTGGTTAATGTTCGTTTTCAATGTCTTACTGCGGCAGTAGCTGATCTTCATCCGTGTGCAAGTCACCGAACTGTCCTTTAGCATAAATTGTAACCACAGTGGTTGCAGTAGTCAAAACAAACCCAAAAACCGTATTGTATAATCTCCAAGGGTGGAAGTGGCCACTGGGAGGCGACAACAATTTACAACGTGATATTCGTTGCAAAATAAGCATGTCAAAATCATTTATAATCAAATAGTGTTTTTCCTACAAGAATCTTTAAAATAATTCATAGTCAAATAGTAATTTGTACTGAAACTCCTTTAGCAAAATCAATAGCACTTGAGCCACCTATCAACATCAGCTTTTATTTCATAACACTGAAATTACCTTTTGTTCTTTGGGGTCTCATTTGACTCATCTGTCTTGAGTGGCCATTGCTCCATCTCCTTCTTTAAAGTCCCTGTTTTAAGCTTCAATATTAGGCTTTCCTTTAGTTGATAAACCAGAAAGACCAAGCTCACATAATCAAATTTCTTATTCTGATGAAACCCAGGATCAAAATCAAACAAACAAAATAAAATGATGCTCTAATAGAAGTGCTCAATGGAACCAAACCTGATATCTTCACACACAAAAAGCTCACAAACTCATGTATGGCTTTTTAACATTAAATCACAGTTTAATAAAAGGCATGGACATGTAGAGCTGTTACTATTTGATTTATTATCATCATTGCGATTTTCATACCTGATTTGTAGTCGACATTCCTGCAGCAACTTATGCATCTCTGATTTGTGGTCCCACCTGCTTCCCCCTTCCAGTCTTTTGCTGTTCTTTATTCCGCCTCTGCAAAAAAAAATCACATTCAATTCAAATACTTTTCTAACCGTTTTTACATTGAACCGATAGATAGAGATTAGCAAACCTTGGAAGGATCACGAAATAAGATGATTCTGCAATTGTAACCACGAAATAACCGAATCAATTGAGAAATCAGAAATGAGAAATCAGAACCCTTAAAATCAAATCTGAGAAATCGATAAATCAATGAACCTTATAGAAGCACATAAACAGCTTGGGTAGTGAGTCTTATTTAAGAAGCAATACATTTAACTACTAAATGCATGATGCATTTTTGGCATATTGCTTTAAAGGAAACCTGTTGTTACAAGGGATCTGTATCAGTTTTGCTGTCATAATATTGAATGATGAAATTGAGATTAAAATAAAAACGAAAATCAGGTTGAAACTAAACTAAGATTAAACAGTATAATATTTTAATGAACACAAAATTAAATAACAAAGTAGGAATCAGGTTAATTTTCCTACCTGTTGGCTATAACTCTGCTATTGCTTAGCTAGATCTTGGGAAACCTCAATATGAACCATAATATGACAAAGTTTGAGTTTTGTTCATCAGCTTTCCAATACGAACCATAATATCCATATCCTTTACAAATACCTACATACAAAAAAAAGGTCAACACTTGAATCTTTCTTGTTGACATTTAAAATTTTGACTTTTGAGTCTTAGCTCTTACCTCAATAAGAGTTTTATCAAATGAAATTACCTTTCTTTATGGTAACTGAAATTGAGGAAACACTGCATATGAAAATCAGAACCCATTGCAACCTGCACTTAAAAGAAAATCAATCTGCAGAAACAAAACATTATGTAAAAATACAAACACCACCTAGTTAACTGATCAACCAATTTAGTTATTTAATAACGGGTTGGTCCCGGTTCATGCAGTCATCATCTCCATTAACCATTCTTCTCTCGAGTCTTGCCAAACCAAAATCAGCAACTTTTATAACTTTGTGGTCCCAGGTAGCAGCAAGTTTCCTGAAATAAAAAATAAAGTGAAATATTATGAATTATAAGCATATATATATATATAACACGATAAATGACAAAGAGCAAGCACAATGTGGCGACGAGATGATATTGAGAAAATATAAAGGTGTCAAGATGAGGAAGATAAATGTGTGGTGATAAATCAACAAATCAACCTAAAAAACCCAAAAAAAGTAAAAGAACATCATGAATCATTAATTCATAAATTTATAGGAATCGTATAAAAAGGATGAATTAAACATACCTCTGAGGCGGCACGTCACGGCGGTATCCTGCAACAACAGAAGACATATCAAGTAACCAAGAGTTAATCAATAATAAGATGGAGTTGATGTTGATTGTGGTGGTGCTTAGAAAGGGCCATATGGCATGCTATCGAAAATATTATGTGGTATGCTACAAACAGAAAAGCTAATGAAAGACACAGGAAACGAAACGCAAATAAAGGCAATACTTACCAGAAGATAATTTGATGACCATGAACCTCCTGCTTCCCAATATTTGTGTTGCTCCGCCTTGGGATTTCATCATTCAGAAAGGTAAAAAAAAAAGATAAAACCTGCAAGACATCAATTGATTACGACAAAATGGAGCTGGAAAAAATAAAGATAATAAAAGAACAATATTAAAAGCACCTAAATCACCTGATCAACTTTAATGATAGCTGCCAAAAACAATGAGCTGAAAATATTAACCTGGATAATAAAACAATTACCTGTTTACATAAACGTTAGGCATGGAAACATAAAAACTGTAAATCATCGGTTGATTGGGAATTGATGCAGGCCTGCCCCTGTTGAACCACAGTACGACAACACATAAAACCCTCAATCCGGTGTGGATACAGGTACATCATCTTCCTTTGATCAATGCAAACATATAAAAAAAACTCAAAGAAAGGGGACCAACAACATCTTCTGGCTGTTGCTCGTATAAACAATTTTCAAAAAAGCAAAATTTTGACCCGAACTCTATTTGCGACGGCAACAAAAATTCAAGGTATAGAGGCTATTGCTCGTATAAACAAACTTTGAGGACTCATTAACAAATCACCCATAACACAAATCAGTTTCGAAGTACAATAAGATGCAATTCAAATAAACGGAGATATAAAATACCTACACTTGAGGAAATTTGAGAATCATCACAAATTTTGTTTTAATGCTTTAATCAGCTAAATTTCATATAGAATATGAATAATGAAATAAATTAAACATTACCTAGATGAAATAATCCAAATCGCTATATTTCAACCACAGATTTGCAATAGCAAGTGAAGAACACATCCGTTAACTAACACATCCTAGCCATAAAGATATATGGAAAAGAGAAGGAGAGGCGAATGATAAAACCTGCAAACCTGCACAAGAGTACAAAAAGAAAGAACGCCACATAGGTAAACCTAAGTCATATCTCTAACATTTAGAAATGTGTAAACTAAGTAAAGACCTGTAGTCACACCCCAAAATTGAATTGAATCGGTACATTTTGTAAGGAAATCCAGTATCTGCAAAAGAAAAAGAAAAAAAGACCAGAAAAAGTAAAGAATTCATCTAAATGTGGAGGAAATAACCAGTACTTGAATACAAACATAATAAGATATCCTGAATCACAACATTTCTGATCTAATCGATCTCAACATATAAAATTTAACAAAAATTAGATACAGTCACCATTCAAGATCTCATTAAACATGTAGCTCATTCAACCCTAACCAACACATATAACATCAACATTGAAATCTCAAACCTGCAAAAGAAGCAAGAAACACACAAAATAGAGAAAGAAAGAAGTAAGAAATACACAAACCTGAACCGAAGCCTGATCTGCTTGTTTAAGCCAAAGAATCCCAAGATGAAATAGAAATAATTGTGCGAAATAAGCTTGAAACACGAATGTAGCAGAGGAGCACTGGAAAAATAATTGCGTTCATATAGATGTAGATCTAGAAAATGATTCGGAAAAAAAACGGTGATAACAGATAATTGTGTACCTTCTTTGGGCATCAACGCCCAAACCCTAAACTGGAGATCAGACAAAGTCGAGATGAACCCTAGATTTCGCCTTCGATTTCAAGGCAGAGGAGTGTAAAGGTTGTTCTTTCCGGCGAGTATGGAGCACTTGCGAGGGAGAGTATGTCGAAGGGAAAAAATGACGGTGATTCGCGTAGTCGGCGCCGTGGTCGTCGCCGTGGTCGGCCACCGAATACAGCGTTTTCGTCCGAAGCGAGAGGGGGGGACGGGAGGGTTGCTCGAGAGTCAGGAGGGCTGCGGTTGAAATGAGATAAAGAGGCTTATATATCTAGGGTTTTAAGAGTTTTTGTGCTTTAAAGACTTGTACACAATGCTTTACAGTTTGTACGCGTCTTAAATTTAAGACTTTTAACACTCTCTCTCCAATATGCATTATATATATTATAGATATATATATATATATTGTTGGGTTTTACAGTGGGATCCGGGTTACCGATTTTAATTTTAGTAAAACCGATTTATTAATTAAATTAATTCTCAATTAATTTGGCAGCGGAAACGATTAAAACGCGGATGCAACCGTAACAGGATCAATCACCGGAACACGACAAACACAGAAAAATATATTTATTTAAAATAAATAAATAATTAAATATCTAATAAATTAGATATACCTTGGCGGGATCCGAGCAACCGCTCGAGACACCCGGATTCAACGGGCTCGCGCTAGGACGAACTGAGACGTCTGACTCGAACCTTCGAGACAGATCATCGACGGCGGCATCGGCGGCGGCGACAGGCGGCGGTAGTGGCGGCGGCGGTGGTAGGGATACCACCGGTGGTGGTGACAAAATCTTCTCCGTCGGAATGCCCACCGGGACCGATCCCACGACGAACGACTCGCCGGAGATCAGAGGAGGGGCGGCGGCGGCGGACGGGTAGAGCGGCGCCGGCCACGACGACGCGACCGGACGCGGCGGTTTCGGCTGCGCCGGCAGCGCGAGAACCACCGGTCGGTGGTCGCGCGGCGGCGCGTGAGCGGCAGCGGCGGCGGCGGCTCGGGCTGCGGCTTCGGCTTCGGCTCGGGCTGCGGCTTCGGCTCGGGCTGAGACGGCTTCGCTCTCGAGACGGGCACAGATACTGGCAAGACGAGGGTCCATCGGAAATCACGAACGGATCACGGTGGTGGAGGCGGGGCGGCGACAGCGGTCGGCGGCGGCGGCGTGAGCCGGCTTCGGCTTGGCTTACGGCGCAGAGAGGGAGGGAGAGGAGATTAGGGTTTTGTTTTGTGACTTCTCTTTTTTTAATCTATCTCCCTCCTCTCATTTAATATAAAATTCGCGGACCGGGGCCTGCGAACTGGGCCCGGTCGCGATCCACCTTTAGTCCACCAACCGATCAGTCTGTTAATCCGGTAACAACTGATCGGTTCGTCTTTTAATTGCCGAGTAAGTTTGAACCGATAGATTTTGTCGATTTAAATAGATAATTAATATTTATTTAATTCACCATTTAGTTCGTTTATTTCTAATTAACAATTAATTAGATATAATAGTCCGTTGACCCGGGTGTAACTCTTACGGGTCAATATCGGTCGGGTTCGTTAATTTGTCGGGTCATGACACCATATATCCAACAGTCTCCCACTTGGACTGAACGCGACAGTTTAACGAGCGCAGCCAGAGGCACTCTAGCTATGCATAGCTACACCAACTAATATTGACACTTTAAGTCGTTTGCCAAAGTATATCTGATTGACCATCAAGCAGACTCACGACTTGTGCATTCATTGTCATATGTTCCTTTCTGTATAAGACATTGATGAATTATGGGACATGGACTCCCATGTTTTTATTCATCGATTTTCATTCTCGATACAATTCGAAGTGATCCAACAAACACACAGTAAGTTTGGGTGAGGCCTCACACTTATCACTTGGAATCAACGAGGGCGCCTTTATGTCTAACTGTTGCCGAAGCAAGAGTATAGAATCCCTTGTTGAAGCATACAGCTCCGACTAAACTTCAGAGCCATTCCCAAAAGTAGCCGTTATGGCTGGCAGTTACGCGACAACGTTAGGCTACAATCAAAGAATGTTCTTTAGTAGAAAGGAGTTCGAATATGCGTCTCAGGTCTAAGGATACATTAGAGCATGCATTTAATCAAGCAAGCAAGACTTCCATGTTTGCGTTGCATGATGCGAGTTACGTCCAACGTCATTCACCAATGAGGTCTGTGAGTTTGAACGTTAAACAACTTTAAAGTTCAACTAGTCACAATAGTCTTTCTTTAGTATAGCTCCCACTATCTAATCGACTACGGACATTTAGGACAAGCACTTATTGTCCATGGATTAAACGTACAAATATTGAACACAGTTATGTAATTCTTTATTGCATAAAACAGATGGAATAAGAATAATATAGATAACTGTTTGTGTTCATACATCCAAATACTGAATCAAAACATGTCTTTAGCTAATCTAAGACCTATCGCTTCTCTGTGGCGTATATGAGTCTCCTGAGTCATAGGCTTAGTAAAGGGATCAGCTAAGTTTTGATCTGTGTGTACTTTGTTTATCTTGATTTCATTTATGTCGACTACTTCTCTTATGTAGTGGAATTTCCTCAGGACGTGCTTGGCCATCTTATGGGACCGTTGCTCTTTGGATTGAGCTATAGCGCCTGTGTTATCGCACATCATCTCGATGGGCTGCCTAATACTCGACACAGCATCGAGATCGGATATGAACTTCTTCATCCACACGGCTTCTTTAGCAGCTTCTGAGGCGGCTATGTATTCGGATTCAGTAGTAGAATCAGCTACTACTGGCTGTTTTGAGCTTCTCCAAGAAACAGCCCCTCCGTTAAGAGTGAATACGAATCCCGACTGTGAGCGAGAGTCATCTCGGTCAGTCTGAAAACTAGCGTCAGTGTAACATCTTACAGTGAGCTTCTCATCAACACCCCCGAATACGAGAAACATGTCAGTGGTGTTTCTCAAGTATTTCAGTATGTTCTTTACAGCCGTCCAGTGAGCTACCCCTGGCGTCTGTTGGTACCGACTTGTCACGCTCAGTGCATACGAGACATCCGGTCGTGTGCAGAGCATGGCATACATGATAGATCCAATAGCAGAGGCAAATGGGATCGATGCCATTTGGCTTATCTCGCGCTCCGTTTTAGGTGCTTGAGATTTGTCCAATATTGTTCCCTTAGTCATGGGAACTGCTCCTTTCTTGGAGTTGCTCATATTGAACCGAGCTATGATCTTATCTATGTATGTGCTTTGACTGAGTCCCAAAAGGCGCTTAGATCGATCTCTGTGAATCTTGATTCCCAGAATGTAAGCGGCTTCTCCAAGGTCTTTCATAGCGAAACAAGATGAAAGCCGTTTCTTAACTTCGTTAAGCATGGGTATGTTGTTCCCTATGATCAATATATCGTCCACGTACAGTACGAGGAACGATACAGCGCTCCCACTTGCCTTTCTGTAAACACAAGGCTCATCTTGGTTTTATTCAAAGCCAAACTCTTTGACCTTCTGATCAAAACGAAGATTCCAGCTTCGAGATGCTTGCTTGAGTCCATAAATGGACTTGCAAAGCTTGCAAACCTTGTTTGGATTCTCTGGATCGACAAAACCATCAGGCTGAACCATGTAGACTTCTTCTTCGAGTTGTCCGTTCAGGAAGGCAGTTTTGATGTCCATTTGCCATATCTCATAGTCATGGTATGCGGCTATGGCAAGGAGAATCCTGATCGATTTGATCATGACAACGGGTGAAAAGGTCTCATCATAATCAATCCCTTGAGTTTGAGTGAAACCTTTCGCTACAAGCCGTGCCTTGTAGGTTTGCACATTTCCATGCATGTCAGTTTTTCTTTTAAAGATCCACTTGCTCCCTACTGCCCGTGTACCGGGGGGTAGCTCAATCAAGTCCCAGACATGATTGTCACGCATGGATTGCATCTCAGCGTTCATGGCTTCAAGCCATTTATCAGATTCCGGATCTGATATAGCAGCTTTGTAATTAATAGGCTCATCTTTAGAATCGGCTATTAACAGAACATCGAAGGCCTCATGATATCCAAGGTATCTATCAGGCTCATGTTGTATTCTTTCGCTCCTACGAACGCTTGTGCTTGTGTTTGAGTCTGATGGTGCGACAACAACTTGTCGGTCAGACGCAGCGACCGATTCAGGGTTGGGTGTATCTCGAATTTCTTCAAGATCCACTGGATCACTATTTGTTCCTCGAGTAAGATATTCTTTCTCAAGGAATTTACCTTTCCTTTTGATGGAAACGGTGTTTGCATCAGGATGGTAAAAGTAATAACCGGTATTACAATAGTATCCAACGAAAGTTACCTTTTCGCCTCGGGGATCAAGCTTATTGTCAGATTCACTGGTGACATAAGCATCACATCCCCATACCCTGAGGTATGATAGTTTAGGAAGAGAACCATGCCATATCTCATATGGGGTCTTCCCCACTTTCTTGGTCGGTGCCAGATTTATTAGGCGAGCAGCAGTCAAGATGGCATATCCCCAAAAGGAATGTGGCAAGGTGGTCCTGCACATCATGGATCGAACCATGTTAAGCAAAGTTCGATTTCTCCTTTCACTAACGCCATTTAACTGGGGTGTGCCAGGAGGAGTAGGTTGTGAAACGATTCCACATTCCTTCAGATGATTCAGGAATTCAGCGCTTAGGTATTCTCCGCCTCTATCGGATCGAAGTATTTTAATAGTTCGATTTAACTGATTTTGTACTTCGTTTTGAAACTCTTTGAACTTTTCAAAAGTTTCATGTTTGTGTTTCATCAGATAGACATAGGCATATCTGCTGTAGTCATCGATGAAAGTCACGAAGTACCGTTCACGATTTCTCGTCTCGGTTCGAAAGGGTCCACACACATCGGTGTGAATAATGCCTAACAAGCCTTGGGCCCGTTCACCTGTATGGGTGAAGGGTGACTTGGTTAATTTACCAGATAAGCACGACTCGCATTCATCGAAGGAATCTACATCTTGGGATTCGAGAATGCCAGCAGTTTGCAACTTCTTGATGCGGGCCTTACTTATGTGACCAAGTCTATGGTGCCATAACGAGGATTCGTTACTATCAGTTTTGCTTCTTTTAGAAACATGATAGAGCTGGTCGTTTGTTTGAACATCTATCTCATATATGCCATGTCGAGGTTTAGCCTCGAAATAAAAGATATTATTAAGGTAAGCAAAAATCACATTTCCACTAAATTTATACCGAAATCCTTGTTCAAACAATGAAGAGACAGAAATAATGTTTCTGGATAAACCAGGTGCATATAAACAGTTAATCAAATTAACTACAAGGCCAGAAGAGCATGAAAAAGAGTAAGTTCCAGCGGCAAGCACTGGGACTCTCTTCCCGTCACCAACGATGAGGTCCATGCAGCCTTGTTCTGTCTTCTTCCACTTCTCAGGTTCCTGCAAAACATTGACAATGTGATAACCACATACAGTATCAAATACCCATGAATTGGAGGAAACAGTGAAAAGTTCAATAACATTTATTGAAATACCTGATGAGCAACCCTTATTAGGGTTCTTGGTCATCTTCAGCTTTGCAAGATAAACAGGACAGTTGCGACGCCAGTGTCCCATTTTGTTGCACTCATAGCACAGGCGCTCCTCGGGAGGCTGCACCTGTGGTTTCTTGCCTTTGCCTTCTTTAACCTTCTTGGCCTTGGAGATCTTTGTATTCGCAACCTTGAGCACGTCCGGCGTGGTCCTGATCTTCACGTTGGGTATCAACGGAATAACCTCCTCGATCGACTGAGCCGAACAATTAATCGCAAGAATACGATAATGTTCAGGCAAAGATCTGAGTACTACATCAAGAGCCATCCCGTCAGAGATGGAGTAGCCAAGGTCGATCAGCCTGTCGCGATACGCTTTCATCAGCATGACATGATCGTATGGAGAGGAGTTGTTAGCCATAGAGCAGTTCACAAATTGTGAAAGTGCATCAGCTCGCTCAGTCCTCTGACTCAATTCAAATAAATCCTTGAGTTTACGAATGATGTCATAAGCAGACATCCCCATGAAATTGTACCGATAATCCTGAGTCATACTAGACAACATCAGGTCAGTGACGTCCTTATCATCGTCAGTGTGCTTTTGGAGCTCAGACCGCGAGTTCTCATTTAGCAAGTAAGATGGAATGCTCGCGATCGGTCGGTCAATGACATAGAGTTTTCCGAAGGGCCTTAAAAGGTTCCTCAGGGTTGTCTGCCATGCGAGAAAGCCAGTCTCAGTGAAGGGGTCGAGTTGTACCATTGAACTTAATGGAGGTGAGTTTTCTTTAGCCTTCTGAAAATAAGCAAAGTGAATTTAATCAGTATTTTCGATGTTCGTTTTTCTTTAAAATAAGTTGGTAAAGTTTATTTTTAAGAAAATGAGAATTCGTTTAGACGACATTACTTGAGACCGCCAAATGAGCCTCAGGAGCAAGGCCGTGTAAACAAACTGACAACGGTTGTCAATTGTGAGACTCAAGTCACAATTCTCGGTATGAGGCCGCTATATACATACAATTGTATTTTGCGGTACGTTTAGCCTCATCCGTGCCCACTCTAGCAATACACATCCGTGGCGCGGTGTTGAAATACTCCAACACCACGAACATGCACGTCTAAAGCGATAGTAATCCTAAATGGTCGATTGTGATGACACGGTGTTGAAATACTCCAATGTCCTCACCTTAGAAGGTACCCTCGGCACCAAGTGCGGTGTTGAAATACTCCAACACTGATGCTCCGGTAAATACGTTCCAAGTTCAACTTGAGATAGGATGGCACGAACTATCAGTTTTATGAATTACCAAATAGGGATATTAATTACTTTTAATATTTAATTACCGTCAGACACGAACGATAAAACCCTATCACCACTCGGGACAAGTAAATTAATTTAACCTAATTAAATTACTAAGTTGTCGCGAATGGCATATTGTGTGTTAAACGGCATAAGGTCTTGATCTCGCTCGAGCCATACAAGCGAGATCATAAGGGACAAATTTAAAATAAATCAAATTAAATAAAATGGTGAACGATCGAGATGGCAACCCTATGCGATCTGGAATCCTGTTCAGCTCCCACTTGCTTCGACATCCCTCTGGCGTGTGTCCAGTCTTCGACATTTGGTTACATACAAATTTACAATTACTAAAACTACTTCTAGTAAACTAGCTCTAAATTTGTACAACTTTGAAACCCAAAATCCGGGTCCAATAAACCAAAACGAAATACAATCAATTGGGCCAACAACTTGGGCCAAACAGAGAAAGACAAAACACGCCAAACACATGCACACATGATCACAAAATATAGAGGGGTCGGCCGTAACACACAATATAATATATAGAATTAAAATAAATAAATAAATTAATTCTAATTCGCAATTTGGATTTAAGTCGAAATTGCGAACTACCGGTCGCGAAAAGACCGGTTCTGGTTTGCGCGCGGTGATAATGGCTCTGATACCACTGTTGGGTTTTACAGTGGGATCCGGGTTACCGATTTTAATTTTATTAAAACCGATTTATTAATTAAATTAATTCTCAATTAATTTGGCAGCGGAAACGATTAAAACGCGGATGCAACCGTAACAGGATCAATCACCGTAACACGACAAACACAGAAAAATATATTTATTTAAAATAAATAAATAATTAAATATCTAATAAATTAGATATACCTTGGCGGGATCCGAGCAACCGCTCGAGACACCCGGATTCAACGGGCTCGCGCTAGGACGAACTGAGACGTCTGACTCGAACCTTCGAGACAGATCATCGACGGCGGCATCGGCGGCGGCAACAGGCGGCGGCGGCGGTAGTGGCGGCGGCGGTGGTAGGGATACCACCGGTGGTGGTGACAAAATCTTCTCCGTCGGAATGCCCACCGGGACCGATCCCACGACGAACGACTCGCCAGAGATCAGAGGAGGGGCGGCGGCGGCGGACGGGTAGAGCGGCGCCGGCCACGACGACGCGACCGGACGCGGCGGTCTCGGCTGCGCCGGCAGCGCGAGAACCACCGGTCGGTGGTCGCGCGGCGGCGCGTGAGCGGCAGCGGCGGCGGCGGCGGCTTGAGCCGCGGCGGCTCGGGCTGCGGCTTCGGCTTCGGCTCGGGCTGCGGCTTCGGCTCGGGCTGAGACGGCTTCGCTCTCGAGACGGGCACAGATACTGGCAAGACGAGGGTCCATCGGAAATCACGAACGGATCACGGTGGTGGAGGCGGGGCGGCGACAACGGTCGGCGGCGGCGGCGTGAGCCGGCTTCGGCTTGGCTTACGGCGCAGAGAGGGAGGGAGAGGAGATTAGGGTTTTGTTTTGTGACTTCTCTTTTTTTAATCTATCTCCCTCCTCTCATTTAATATAAAATTCGCGGACCGGGGCCTGCGAACTGGGCCCGGTCGCGATCCACCTTTAGTCCACCAACCGATCAGTCTGTTAATCCGGTAACAACTGATCGGTTTGTCTTTTAATTGCCGAGTAAGTTTGAACCGATAGATTTTGTCGATTTAAATGGATAATTAATATTTATTTAATTCACCATTTAGTTCGTTTATTTCTAATTAACAATTAATTAGATATAATAGTCCGTTGACCCGGGTGTAACTCTTACGGGTCAATATCGGTCGGGTTCGTTAATTTGTCGGGTCAGGACACCATATATCCAACATATATATATATATATATATATATATAAATATATATATATATATATATATATATATATGGAGAGGATCATTTGAGAACAAATTGGGTTTGAGAACTTTTGAGAACTATTCTGAGCCACAAGTTATATATAAGGAAATCCCCCCATGAATTTGAATGCTCCCCCCCCGAAAAATTTAGTGGTTCAGAATGGTTCTCAAAAGTTCTCAAAGAAAAAAGTTCTCATTTGATCATCTCCCTATATATATATATATATATATATATATATATATATATATATATATATATATATATAGTCAAAAGTTCATTGTAGACCCCTTAGAAAGTGTAGACCCCGTAGACCGCTATATTGTTCTATAAAACTCATTAAAAAAACCAAACCCAATAGCAATGAACTTTATAATTTTAGTGAATTTTATAAAACAATATAGGGGTCTACAAGGTCTACAATTTTTAGGGGGTCTACAATGAAACTCATCCTATATATATATATATATATATATATATATATATATATATATATATATATATATAGAAGAGGATCATTAGAAAACCCTTTAATTATTGGAAAACCTTTTTCAACCAATCACATTATTTGTTTTGTTTTTAATTTTTCTTTTATTTAAAGGGCAATATGGTAACTTGTCATAATATATTTTTGTAAACTATTTTTAATGAATTGATTAAACCAATTTTCTCTCTCTCATATACTCTTTCCTAAAATCTCCATCTCTCTACTTTAGTTTTAAATTTCTAGTCTAAATTAAAAAAAAAAAACAAACCTAATTTACAAAAGAAAAAAAATCGTTGATCAGCACTTCATCACCAGCACAACGATTGTTACATCGTTGTAACAATAATTTTAGGTATTTTTTCAAGAAAATAAATGATAGTTACATAGGTGTAACCATTCAGAAAAGTTATCTAGAAAGAAACAAGTTGATAAGAGATTACTACTTACATTTATGTAATACTATCATATGTGTAATCACGTGAAACAAAATCATAACGTTCTAGAAAGAAAATACATGGTGTTACATTTGTGTAACATCAATTAAAAACATGTGAATTAAAATACGTGTAATAACTACTTATATTTATGTAATAAATATCATATGCGTAATCACGTGAAACAATTTCATAGTTTCACGAAAGAAAATACATGGTGTTACATTCGTGTAACATTAATTAAAAACATGTGAAATAAAAGTGTTACGTATGTGTAATCAGATCTAGAAACAATAGAACCACGAATACAATTTACAAACTTTTCTGAATGGTTACACCTATGTAACCATCGTTTATTTTCTTGAAATAATATAAAATTATTGTTACAACGATGTAACAATCGTTACGCTGATGATCAACGATTTTTTTTTCTTTTGTAAATTAGGTTTTCTTTATTTTTTTTCTAAAATTTGGTCTGAAAATTTTAAATTAAAGGAGAGAGCGGGTTTAGGAAAGAAATGATGGAGAGAGAAAATTAATCTGAACATTTATTAATAAAAATATGATATGTCTATTATGCCCTTGGTGCATTAAATAGATTTCAAATTATTTCCAAAAATGACACAAAAACCAAATAACTAATTTCAGCCACAGGATGCATGACACTTGTCCAATGGGTACTTTTACCAGGAAGGGTATAAGGGTATATATGTCATTTTACCCAACAAAAAAACACCCCCCCCCCCCATTTTTAAAAACTCTATAACTTTTTCATCTTTTGTCGGTTTTTTATTAAAATTATACCATTAAACTCGGCGCATTTTTGCATTTAATTCAGTTGTGGTCCCGACTTTTTTTGACATTTTTTTTCCAAACGTCCGTACTGACATGTAATGTTACAAAAAGTAGCGCTGATGCCTTTTCTGGGTAGCACCGGTGCCTTTTTCTGTAGCATTGATGTTAATACAGACGTTTGAAAAAAAAAACCTTCGAAAAAAGTCGGGACCACATCTGAATTAAAGATAAAAAAACAATGAGTCCAATGGTATAATTTTTATAAAAAAACCGACTTCGGATAAAAAAGTTATAGGCATTTTAAAAATGAGGGGTACTTTTTCTTTTGGGTAAAATACCCTTATACCCTTTCTATTAAAAAGAAAAAGAAAAAAAAAGGAGTGCCACGTGTGACTCATCCATAGCACCTGTATTTTCATCAAGCCACTATGATGTGGTTATTTGGTTATCTCTCTAAAAGTGGGTTATTAATAGTTCACATCCCTATATATATATATATATATATATATATATATATATATATATATATATATATATATAGGGTGAGGTTCATTGTAGACACCACTATAAGTGTAGACATAGTAGACACCTTATTTCACATGTGAAATTTTCTGAACAATGAGAAAAAGGAAAAAAAAGAAAAAAGAAATTAATAATAACCATTAGACCAATAGATCTAATGGTGAAAAAAAGTGTCTACATGTCTACACTTATGGTGGTGTCTATAATGAACTTTTCAATCTATATATATTTAGGGAGATTTACATATATCCCCTTACTAAGACTTTTAATTACATATATAACCAAGCTTAAACTTTAATTACATATATCCCCAGTTTAAATGAAATTACTTATATACCCTTTTGATTTTAAAAAACTAAATTTAGGATTCTTTAATGGTCTGACTCTCGTGTGTTTAAAACTCAAATTGGGATTCCAGTTTAATTGTTTAACATCGAGTTTCAATTTTAGTTTCAGGTTCAACATATTGTCGTAATTGTTGATCCTCATCGAACATAGGGATTGTTGATCTAATTTTCAAATCAACGGAAGTATCCATTTCTAATCGGACATCTCTTCGAGACGATTGATCGCCATTTCTATAACAATCGTACGTCATATTGGTAAAGAGATGATGAGCTTGAGTTTCAATAAGGATTACTAGTAGTACAAGGGGGAAGTACAGATATTGCATCATAATTATTCAGCATCAAGACCTCTAAAAATTAAGGATTTCATAAAAGCCTTTGAAGAAGACGACGAAGGAAGATAAGGCCGGTGGTGGTAGAAAACTTGGGAAGATGGAAAAAAACAAAAAGGGCGATATTTGTGGATCCAAATTGATTGATCATTTTTTATGGGATGTTCATATTGGTAAAGAGATGATGAGCTTGAGTTTCAATGGGAGTATGATTTTGGTGCTACAGTTGCTTCACGATTTTGATTATTTGGTGAGCAGGATGAAAGAGACGAAGGATATATAAAACATATATACCTAAATAATCAATTAATTAATGATAATATAGGAAGAAAGTATGTAAATATTAATAAGGGTATAATAGTCATTTAATAAATTATTTTAAATGAAATGGGTAAATATGTAATATATATGGTTTAGAAAGGGGATATATGTAATTAAGTTTTAAGCTTGAGTATATATGTAATAAAATAACTTAGTAAGGGGATATATGTAAATGCCCCATATATTTATATATATGTGATTTTTGCGTCAAATAATGAGGGTATATATGAAATTCCCTAACTAAATTTATATTCACCAAGCACTCGAGGAGAATACGACTTGTTTCCAGTGTTTTAAAAATCGGTTTGAACCGGCCGGTTGAACCGGTTTGACCGGATTTTTTTGGGGTCTCCGGTTTTTTATGTCCAGTTTTTTCATGGTTTTTTTACGAGATTCAAACCGGCCGGTTTTCTGTTTTTGACCGGTTTTTCCCGGTTAAACCGGTCCGGTTCAACCGATTTTCTTATTTTTTTATTTTTTTTGAATTATTTTTATTATATGTGTATACTTTATTGTTATTTTTTATTATTTGTGAGCTTTAAAACTTATATTTTCTTGCGGAATACCTATTTGGTATTATTTTTTAGTAGATTAAAATTGTATTTAAACTATTTTTTTTAAGAGTGTACAAGTTTATATGAATTTTTATAAAAATATATATTAAAATCCCCTAGCCGGTTGAACCGGCCGGTCTAATTGGTCCGACCGATCCAACTGTCCCCGGAAACTTTTCGAGTTTAACTTTAGAGTTAATCTCGATTTGAGTCCCTGTGGTTTCCAGGTTTTAACAGTTTGTCCCCTTTTTTTAATTTTTCACCATATGATGCCTAAGGTTTCTATTTCTCTCTGTTTGAGTCCTTGATGCTAACGGCCAGTTAGTGTAACGTTAGTCTGACCCTTTGTAATTTAGAAGAAAAACTAAATTCTAAAAGAAAAAGAAATGTGGGACCAGTGTAACCATCACTAGTGAGACTAAATTCAAAACTCGTACCATCCGACCTCCGGCGCTTTCCGGCCACTGAAACAATGCATCTCTCTCCGGTCACTGAAACAATGCATCTCTCCGATTCTCGATTTCCTTTCCAAAACATACTATCCGTTTTTAATAAACGTTTATACTTTCTTCCGCGTACAAGGCGGATCCGAAGCAAGTTTCACTCGATTTCGTTCTGTTTCAGCCGAACGACGAAGTTATAGAACTGGCAAACAACCTTCACTACGATAACATGTTGTTCGATAAGATGTTCCGGGAGAAACTCGGCTTAGACTACTCCGTTCTGAGGGAAACCGTACGACGACGGCGGTGAGGAAGATAGTGGTAGCGAAGGAGAGCCGACGGCGGCGAGGAAGATAATGGTGGCGGAGGAGTGCCGACTGCAGTGATGGGAGAAAATTGTGGCGGTGGTGGAGGAGGACGGCGACGATGGAAGAAAGTAGTGGCAGTGGCCATGGTGGATTGATAGTGAGAGATTGGGCAAGTGAAGTGGGGGTTTTACGCGGTGGTGGCGATGGCGCCGAGGGAGGTGACGGCGAAGAAGGCGACGGGGAAGAGGATGAAATTGGGGGAGAAGATGAGGACGACGTCGTTTATGGAGATGTCGAAGAAGGCCACAGTGGTGGTGGTGGTCGCCGGCGTGGCGGTGCTTGTTGCCGGCCTGGCGGTGGGGAGGTGGTGGTCGCCGGCCTGGTGATTGTTTCCGGCAATTGATTTTTGAGAACTGATTTTTGAAGCAGGGATTAGGGTTTGGAAGAAGATGATAGACTTTTTATTTTTATTTTTTTAATTTTTATCATAATTACAAAAATACCCATCATGTGACAGGCACATAGGGTCAGACTAACGTTACACTAACTGGCCGTTAGCATCAAGGACTCAAACAGAGAGAAATAGAAACCTTAGGCATCATATGGTGAAAAATTAAAAAAAGGGGACAAACTGTTAAAACCTGAAAACCACAGGGACTCAAATCGAGATTAACTCTTAACTTTAAAACCGGTTGTTTCGGTTATAATCTGACAATTGATATTAGGCTTGTGTAAGCGCTCAATAACCGATTATATCGGCCTATGAGTTTATAATTTATAATTCAGGTATATCATTCGGTTTACAGAGAGGGAAAGTCCCGTTTAAAAGGATGGTGATATCCCACACCAAAAACCTGACCCCGCGCTTATGAGGAAATACCAAACAACCATTCAAAGTTAAAGGCCCATTCCTAATAACTCTGAATTAGATGTGGTCTAATGAATTACACCAAATTGCGGTGTAAAACATGATATGAGCTTTTCTAAAAAATTAAATCAGGCAGGATGTCCAATGTATTACAAAGCCGTCGTTTGAATTGAAGATGATGAGAAATTAGATTTGAAGATAGTAATGGCATGCGTTTAAGCAAGTAACAGTACAACCGGAAGATGCATACTGATATAAGAAAAAGTACAACTAGTATATGCATTAATGCATCATAAGACTTTATTCACAGTAAGCTAACAGAAATCATCAAATCAACAAGCAAATGGTACAGGGGCTGGAGACATTAGTTACATACCTTGGTGCTCAGTCCTCACCTCCATGGGCTTCACACCACAATTTCCACTTTCTTCGTCCGTACAAGACCTTGACGCCACCGTCATGTTGTCAATATCCAGCAGAGTATCTCCACTACCACCAGCCTCTTCGTATGAAACAGCGGAGGGATGAAGATGCGGAAACGGCAAGTAGATGCTATGAACCACGATCTTCAGATTACGCATGACGTCAGGAACCTTGATCCGGACGTAATTGATCCTCATCGGCGTAAATCGGCGTGCGGCGGTCGTCACCATTAGCGACTGGCCTGCTTCGAGACTAGGTAGTAGCGTTCCGGATGAGATCTTCTCAAGGTCAGATATCGGGAGTAGTCTGTTCGGAATTATGTGGAACCTGAAATTGTTGACGTAGGAATGCGAACCGGAGAAGATGGACACGTCATCAATTGCGAAAACTGTAATGTTCTGGAGGTTCATGAGCTCAACTGAATTCATCTTCATCGCCAGCGCAAGGATGCTGAATCCACTGTTTCGTAGTCTGAGCATTGCGTCTCTCAGCATAAGCCGCATGATATACGCCGGATTTTGTACGGACTGCTCCGTAACACTTTGACGGTTATCTGCCGGTGCCGGAAATGACAGAGACGTCATCCGCTCGATGTTGCAGGAGAACGGAGAGAGTGGAGCAACGTAGCCTTGAAGTCCGTGAACAACAACGAGATCGTTGTTGAACAGATCTGGACGCGTGATCTCTACGCCTCCGATGAAGATTTTCGTGTAATTATTGGCGTCGGTCGATGATGTGACCGTGATGCAACGTCCAGGATCCATCGTCTCGATCTTCGTACCAAAGGCCAGTTTGCGGAGGTAATCGTGAGAGAATAAACCTGGAACAATATGCTCGCGAAGAAGACGAACAACAGAGCAAGATGAACATGATCGGATTGAAGCGTCCGTCGGAGCGAAGATAGTAGTCGGACCGTTCCAGGTAGTGAAAGCGGAGTCATCGGAGAGGGAAGGAACAGCAACGGAGAGTTCCTGGAACCCTAGATTCGCCAGAATCGACTCGAATATCGACGGGGCGAACGAGTCATGAGTATCGTGAGGCGACGTGGCAGCCGAAGTCGGCGAAGAAGAGAAATCCAGAGCCGGAGAATTAGTGATGCCACCGGCGGTGGCGGTTGTTCCGGGAAGGCAGAAGGTTGAAAGCAGAATCGCGAGGATAACGAGCTTGAGTTGCAGAGATGGCGCCATTAGAGATTGATGATGGTGACAGCGCAATGAGGAATTTGAAGCAGTTACAACGAAATCGGTTATGTAAAAGGAGATTGGGAAGGAAAAGAATCGTACGCGACGCAGGCGTCGTGTAGCTTCTTGTATACCAGCTTCAGATTGTGACACGTGTAATATAGAAAACACTTACAAATTGTATATATATACAAAGGGCAAAGATCCTATGGTTCCGTGCCTTTTTTTCTAGCACACAGCTCAAAATTGTTTTACATATATATATTCTAACTTGAAATAATAATCAGTGTAGTACCTACTGCAATGGTTAAGGCTTTATATATCTAAACCAACAGTTCAGTGTTTGAATCCTTTCCCCAAAACATATCAATGGTTTTTTTGGTTCATTCTTTTTTCACATGTAGACAAGCCTCGATTTACAAAAATAGGTTCTATTAATTTTTCTTTCTCGTTTTTTAAGGTTCTATTAATAATTTTTCTTTCTCATTTTTTATTATATCTAATTACTTTTACACGTTAATAACCTCCACCTGTTGCATTTCCCCTCCCCCTTAATTTTTTTGGCGTAAGTTTTTCCCCCTTACGTTTTGCTGTTCATCTTCGTATTCTCAGTTGCCGAAGATGCAGGTAAACAATTTGCTTTTTGATAACTCACGTATTCTTTCTCCGTCTTCTTCCTTCTCAGATTTTTTTCATGGCGTTTGGCTATTCATCTCAGTTGGCACAGGTTTTAATCGTTGGATGTCTAGCCAGGGTAAACGATTTGCTTTTTGATAACTCAAATCGTCTTCAATTATAATAGTGGATATACTTTGTAACGAACAACCATTTCAACTATGTTTAATCTGCCGTTAATTTTTAGGGTTTTTAAAGGATTAAGATAGATTTCTATTTCATCATCTTATTTATATAAAGGAGTCGTGTTTACTTTCTTAAACATTAACTGTGTTCTTTAATTTGAAAATAAAATTTTTCTTCTATTCGACTTGGTCTACCGATCTTCAACATCAATTTATGCTCATATGTATTTTTATACTCAATGTCAGCTTATTTGCTACTGAATTTAGTGTGTTCTAGTTGACTTAGGGAATTGGTAGTAATACAGCCTTGCCTATCTTCAATAATCCATTAAGAAAATGTCTTTATATGTGTACCTCAGTTTTAAGTATAGTTCGTTGTGTTTTTTTAAATACCTTTTACCACTAATGTTAGTTCCGAGTATGTTACAGTCAAATTTTTGTTTACTTACACCGGCATCTCATCACATCTATGTAAGATGGATAACAAATCTTTGTACAATTTTTAACCTACATTACTATAATTTTGATCGAGCCGTTGAACCACAGCAACGCGCGGTTGACACCTCGTTGCTAATCACTCTAAATATTTTATTTCGTATTTTCTCTCTCTATATATATAACGAGGTAGTAACCCGCGCATCATGGACGGTTGTAATCTCGTATTAGGAAGTCTCACTCGGGTATTAAAGATTTTAGAGTAGTTTCAAACGTCAATAAAAAAATTCACATAGGAATCCACTTATCTGCTTGTAGTGGCGGACTTACATAGAGTGGGGCGGGGTCAAGTGACCCCCATCGGTTTTCTACTACAAGTGGAACGTTATTAAACGAAAATCCCAATGACCCCCATAAATAAATATAATTGACCCCCGTTTTATTAACAACATACAATATAGTTCAATGGTAGGCACGCGAGTATTGGTTTGAGCTGTCCCAAGTTCGAGCCTGAGTTTTACCAGTTTTTTTTTTTTTTTTTTAATACTTTTTTTAATGAAAAAAACTCAGAAATGGGACAAAAGGGGTAAACCCTAGTCGCTGTTCTGCAGCGCTGCTCTCAGTCTCTCAACTCCTCTCTCCCTGTAAAAACATCGTTGCTCGTCCTCGTCTCTCTCAGTCGCTCAGACTCGATCTCCCTCTAAAATCATCGTTGCCCCGTCCTCGTATTCTCTCTCTCTCAGTCGCGGATCTCCCCTGGCCCAGGAGGCAGCAGCGCTCTGCGCTCTAAGTCTCTAACTCTCTCTCTCTCAATTTTTTGTATGTATGATATATTTTCACCTAATTTTTGATGCTACATTGACCTAATTAGTGATTAGAAGCAGATTTTGATGAACTTGATTTTGTTATTTAGTGAGAACATTTGATAAATATTTAGGACTTCGGGTGTAAATCTTAGCTCTTGAGGATTTTCAAATTGTTCCAAGTCTCCAACCAAATTCATGGGTTAGTATCAATTCTTTTGTATATTTGATTATAAACTTGAAATAGATACATGAAATTGATAATAGATAGTTGATACATGAATGAAACTTAAAATTTAGTACTAGATAGTTGATACATGATTGAATATTTGGAACTTTATGTGTAAGCCCTAGTTTATATCCCTTTGTTTGTAAATTGTGTATATGTATGTTTATTTAATCCAATAGCAAATGTAACTTCCTGTTCATTCTGACTGACCTTCCTAACAATAGTTGCCCAAAACTCCATATCTATGCTTTTTTATTCATGATTCTCTCATCTGTTTATCAACCTATTTTAGTATGAAATAATGTGTTTTCAATAAAGAGTTTGAGATCAATTATTCTTGGTGGGATTCAAAAGCACAAGTTTACTTTGTTGGTGAAAGAAGTTGTTATTGATAAGTTGATTAGTTGTTTATGATTATAAGCTAAGCATAAAATAAGATAATCTCAAACACCCACGTATATATTTTAACAAATAAACCTTGGATCACAGATATGTAAACAATTAAAAGTCATGTTTACATAAAATGGTATCTTAAGGGCAATTAGATACTTAGTTACCTTGGGACAAACAAGAAAGCGTGATACTTGTCTGAATGTGTATAAGTTTGAAATCTAGATGGAATATAGTTGTTTTATGTCGAATGTATATTCAATCATTAGTACGGAAAGTATTTTAATCTTATTGCATTGTATAACTGGTCGAGAGTAAAAGTCTGAATTGTTTTAGCCTTTTGAAATCCAGTTGGAATATTATAGTCGCACTGTGTTGAATTTGTATTCAAATAATTTAGGTTTTAGCCAACCCGTTTGACTTGTTTTGGTTGACCCGTTTGACTTATTTTTAGCTGCCTGGTTTGATTCATTTTAACGACCCCTTTTTGCCCAGCTGGCAGAAAATCCTGGATCCTCTATGTTTCTAGTGACGATCTATTTTTGTTATGATATGGTACAATATTATTTTACCCGATCCGACCCGAAAAATCTAACATCAATATTAATAAAAAATTGAAGGCTGAAAAAAGTGACTCCCTGTAATAAAATTCGGGGTCCGCCACTGTGTGCTTGTCATCACCATCACCATCATCTACATTATCATCGACCACATCTTCTATCATAGTGTCAACATCATTAACCATTTTTTACCACTTCTTTCTCTAAAAGGACTCCATCCATCATATCTAGTGGTAGGCCAATCTTGGTTTGGCTGACTCCTCTTACGAGCATGGCAGAGGATACATAGTGCTTTAGGTTTTTAGAACGGGGAACAACCTTTAGTACATCAGCCAAGGACAGCTCACTCCAAACTTTCCTTACTACTTTTGGAACTTCTACTATCTTGGACACTTTATCTATCCAATATTTGATATAATTGTAATATTATAGAGACAGTTACAATATATAGAGAATTAACTCTAAACTCTGATACTTAATTGGCCCGTGGGCTCATACTAATAATATGCTTCAATACTCGCATGCAGTAAGAGCGGTAGGAAATCAGATGTTCAGACTGAAAGACAATAAAAACATAAAAGAAGATAAAACGAAAAAACTACTAGCTTCAAGTTCGGTACTGACTCCAAATCCCATTCTTCTATCAACCAATTCATAGTGTGCTTTGAATGTGCCATATTATATTGTTCATTGTCATGGATTCTGTAGTCCTCTAGCAAAAGTCTTCAGTGCATCGGTGCAACAATATAGTTTAGGACCGTAGTCTGAAAGGCGGTGCAACAACGATAATTATAAACATCATCCACTAGTTCTTAATCAATGGGTGGTTTCATATTCGTTGGTTAAGATGAGAAGGAGAGAAGAAAAACGACTAGAAAAAAAGGGAAAAAAAGGAGCAACTCGACAACCCGTGACCGTGGTCGTACTGTGTGTGTCGAGGTTGATAGATAACAGCTTCTTAGATCCGTAGATCAAGAGATGAGATCTGTAGATCTAAAAAAAATAGCAAAGGCTAGTGACCGTCGTCAAAACGCGATCCGAAAAGGAATATAAAAAAAATGAGAGGGATAGTTAATGTAATACTTTGAAATTACCTACTATGTTTACTAAACATTCACATCAATCCATCATTTCGTGAATTCATGAATTGTTGAGTTGAGAAAAAAGCCAACGTAATTTGGTCATTACCATCGATGAAAGCCACGAACAAATAAATTCCACCGACTTACAATTGAATAATACGCACAAAAAAGCAGTGAAGAAAGTGGTATTGTGCTACGGAACCAGAAAGCAATTTTGGCATCAATAAAAAACCAGAATCGGATTTGAATCGAAAACGAAGCTTTATTCGAAAGGTAAACGGAAAAATAGAAGAGAAAAACTCATTGGGTAACGAAGTTGGGATAGGGTGGTGGCGGTGGCGGCACGCCACCCTGTCTAGGGTTTGAACTAGGTGACGACGACTAGGGTTTGGATCTTTTAGACTGTGATACCATGTAAGATAATCGAATAACTAAATGATATTATTGATAGACACGGTTACAATATATAGAGAATTAACTTTAAACCCTAATACCTAATGGGCCCGTAGGCTCATACTAATAATATGTTTCAATAATAATTACGAGAATCTATTGATGGTAAACTTCATCTTCTTCTCACTCTCATCTCATTCTCTCTAACTCTCTAATCTCTATCACTAAATACTCATACATAATTACCTAGCAAATTACTAGCTTAGAAGACCATTACTGATTCTCACATTGGGGGTTGATAGCAAAAGGCCCCTCTTACGGAGAGTCAAACAGTATTTTTTTCCTTGGCAGGTTCATCACAAGGATCTTGAAGACGAAAGAACTCCCACACCATCATACTCAAGTTACCCGGACCCCTCTTGGTAAGTAACATAAGACTATACTGGCCTGGACCCTTTCAAAGCTAGTACCTACTGATAAACATGTTCCCGTTGTAGCAAGAAGTGGCTCCCAACATGGTGCTTGTTTTTTTTTAAAGCCACTTATAAGATAGGTCCCATATTCTTTTGCTAACTTTCTTTGTTGTCACGTAGGGAACCATGAATGGGGAAGACATACCAAGCGTTGAAAACACTTCATATGTTGAAACAACGCCTGTTAGATGTAACATCCCAAGATTCAGATAAACTCGTAAGTGGTAGTTAATATAATATAATAACTATACTTATTTTACGTATTTGAAAGAATAGGAAATGCATATTTATATGATATATGTGCTATACATGAGTTATATGTATACATGCATGATAATATACGTGAATACGTAGTTGCAAAGTTGAGAAACGGATAAATATGTGATAATATATATGTTTTTATATTTTATATGTGAGAATATGTGTCATATATGTGTTTATGTGATTAACATGTTAAAATGTTAAGAAATGCGTATTTGAAGTTATAACAATAAACTATGCATAAGGTAAGTGTTTATCGGGTTATATTATTAAAAAAAAAGTTACATGTTTATATGTTAAATATATGTTATTTGAATGATTAGTCACCATGCTAGGTGTCAATTCTCATGATTAGTCACCATGCTAGGTGTCAATTCTCATGCTTAGTCACTAGGACACTTGTAAGAAGCATGTGAGACACTCTTGGCTATAAATAGACCATGGATCCATCCATTTTTCCTTGCTAATTCACCTAAAATCAACCTAAAACCTCTAAAAAACCTCAAGAACACCAAGAACACTCTAGCTTGCATTTTTGAAGATTCAAAGGGAGTTAGGAGCCCATCTTCTAGAATAGATCAGCTTAAGGTATGTTTAACATAAGCCTTCAATTAGTTTCATGATTCTTAACACTTAGATATGCCTTTTAACAATAATGCAAGATTAAGGTTCTTGAACATGTTTTGTTGAGATTGGGAGTTCTAGTGGGAATCATGGGTTGAAATTTGGTATGACGCCTTAGAATAACATGTTTTAAGAAAGCCTTAAGTGAATTCATGTTTAAAGAAGGTTTGGTATGGTTTCACCTTGTTGGTTTATCAAGAACAAGTAAACCAAGAACAAGAACATAAACATTGGTGCTTTGATCATAGTAATTCCGCCTCCTGGTCGTGATAACGCCTATATGGTCGGTCATGATCATCACCAAACTAAAACACAAAAATGGGTGATATCTCATAGTAATTCCGCCTCCTGGTCGTGATAACGCCTATACGGTCGGTCATGAGAATCACTCATCAAGGGCATAAAGGCTTGGGCAAAGGTAATGATATTCAACAAAATAACATAATTATATATATGTACTACGTATATATAAGTTAAAACATGGGTTTTGATAAAGTATTGAATGTACCGAGTTACTCGGATATCTAGAAGTTGGTGCGGACTGGAAGGGTGGCACCTGTACACTGGGGTTTCTGCCATAGTGACGTTGTCGCATAAATCCCAACTGGGACATGACATACGCTTCACTGGGCGATCCCGGTGTGAGCGTTTACTTATAGGAATGCACCTCTTCATAAGTATCACTAAAAGAATACCTTTTCCCATAAGGGGCAAAACGGTTATTTAGACAAATGGATGTTAAACCAACAAGGGATTGGGTTTAATATAAAGGGGTTAGCCATAATGACCGCTTGTAACCTTTAGGATGTCTTAATAAGGACATTACGTTAAAGCCGTTAAGAAACTGATTCACGAGGACTTAACCCAAGAATAATAGCTTCGCAAAGCTAAGGCGAGTTCTATAAGCCCACACTTATATGTTTTAAATGTTTAAACGTTTTTGGGCTGGCATACATATTGTGTTATGGAAAGTGTTTCCAAATGCTTTTAAGTGTTATTATTCATTTGGATTGACTATGTATTATTATGCATATGAATTGAGTATGATGTGTTATGTGCTATACTCTGCTTTGATATTAAATGTCCAAGTGATGAGAGAATTGATAATAGACGTATAGTGAGTATGTAGGTATATACGAGAACTAATGATACATTTGCTTTATTATTATGTGGTGGATACGCCGCTGGTACTTCCTATATATAAGCATAATAATATTAATTACCCGGTATATCAGTAGTGTGGTGGATACGTCGCTAGTACATCCTATATATAAACTCTAATGGTAAATTGGGAAATAATCATTAGTTGCAATATATGAATACATTATCACTGTCTACTAATAAACCTAAGGCTATTGGGTATTTGATTAAAGGCAGGTAGTGGTATTGTGGGGGGTTGGGGATTGCTAGTAAGATACTCGTTATTGAATGGGTTGAACAGGTTAAGTAAAGCAATCCGTAAGGTCATGAAGTGGATAGTACAGATGGGGCTCATGAAATAGGGAGACAAAAAGGGTAGTATTTCTCTAGCCGGTGTACGGAAGGGCCTACGTAAGGTAGTGAGACTGGCCATATCGGGATACCTGGATGGGAAGGATCTGTTTGACAGTCGACAATACTATCCTACCCTAAAGTGTACTTGATAACCACAAGTGACCAGAGATTCTTTTGGCTGCTCCGGGATAGCAGATAAAGAATAAGGCATAGCAAGACGTTACTAGTGCAAGGAATGTTGAATTTAATTAACTAGGAAGGTTTATGGGTTTGATGTTCCTGTTTGAATATATTCCTGGTTATGTGTAAATTCTGATGTGTTGTATAATTCTGTTATGTTTTATACTTGTTAAAAGTTTACTAATGGGGTCAAGAAGACCCGGGAGAACTTGATTTGTCTTGCAGATCAAGAAAGAGTTTTTAGAAACTTAGAACTCACCAGCGTAAGCTGACTTTTTAAGTATGTATGTCAGGTGATGGTGAGACTTCTGGAAGTAAGGATAGGACTTTGGTGATAAAGAAATGAATGGGCAAATTATCAAGAAGAAGCTTGTTGGACCGCTGGTATAGACCTAGATAGTTAAAGTTTATGTAATATTTAGTTTACTGTTGTAACTTGGCAATACAAATAAAGTTTTTAATATTTCCGCTGCGTTAGTATCTCTGTTATACCATGTGTTCTTGTGTAAATCCGACACGTGACCCCTCTTGGAGCCAAGTCTGGGTGTGGGCGTCACATTAGATCACCGAGCCTAAATCTTGAAATTGTTGATATGATAGAAGTTATTCCCGGAGGAGTCAGAGAAAACTTCATCGTCTTTAAGTTCTCTTGAACAAACACGTCGAACATCTCAAAGGGGTGCGGGTTCGATTAGCGTAAGACCATGGATCTGGAATAGAAGAAAACACAGTGTTGCTCCCCTACTGTCATTTGTTATGGGTAGAATGATGTTCCACCTCTACACTGGCCAGACCGCCAAACCAAGGTGACACCTCCTGTCGTGCCATATCCTAGACACACTATCCCCTAATCAAAATTTTAATAAAAGTTAATGTAGTCCCAAACATTTTACAAAATAAAAACCACATGACTCATAACTTTTTAACCTTAAACCTCAAATACACGATTTGTATAATTAAATTAAATCTAGTAATATATCATTTGTCCCTTGTCAAATGTCAATTCTTTTACCAATCAACTATTGTGGAGGCTTGCAACTGTCTAAGCTTGGGTTGAAACCTACGGGTTTCAACGAAGGTCCTATGTGGGCCTGCTAGACAGTCGCATGGTTTTCCCGGGGAACGTCCATATGCCCCACACGACCCCAGCTGAGGCACGGTTAGGACACTTATGTCTGGCTGTCTGTAGAGTGGACCCTCATCTCCTCCTCTATGGAGGTAGGACAGGTGCGCGATGTCCTAACCCATCGTGACCAAACATCGCCGTTCAAAAAAAAAAACTTGAATTGACAAGAAACCCAATCCATTTTTCTAACAAACGAAACATTTTGGTAAGTGTCCCCTACAAACGATAACATCCCAAAATAGTAAAATCCTCAACTAGACACTTTGAAGATCAAAGTACCACAACCACTTATACACATTTCCTCGTTTCATATTCACCGCCCCACCGCCACCGAAAGCTCAACTTCCGCCGCCGGCGAACAATGGTATCGGACTCAGACCTCGTCGATCGGCTACGGGACTTACTAACCACGTCTGATCTCACCACCACCACTACAGCCACCATACGCCGGAACCTAGAGCAAGAATTTGGAATCGATTTATCGGATAAAAAGGCGTTTATTCGGGAACAAATCGACCTTTATTTAGAAAATCAGCAACCGAACGAAGAAGAAAACGAAGAGGAAATTGAAGAAGAAGAAGAAGAAGAATCCGGCAACGGCAAGAGTGGCGGTAGCAGAAAAAGGGGGTTAGATGTTATCTCTTCTTTTCCGATCATGATTTCATTTCTTTTGAACACTTTGTTGATCTGGTTACACTAAGTCCTTTTGATATTCAAATCTGTTAACTACATTCCTAATTCATGCAGGTTTTTCAAATCTGTGTATTCTGTAATTGTTTACAAGCTGTTAATTAGCATTAGGGTTAGAATTTTTTTTAGAGGTGTTAGATTATGTTGCCCAAATGATATGGAGTTACGAATGTGTTTGTCTATTTAGGTCAAAAAAAGAGAACAAAGAGGTGAAGAAAAAAGGGGGTGGCTTTACCAAGTTATGTAGTCTCTCTCCCCAGCTTCAGAAATTTACAGGGGTGCCTGAATTAGCTAGGACAGAGGTAATTCTAGCATCCTGCAGGATATCTTATCTTGGTTTTAGATAGTGCATGGGTGCTTGAGGCGAGAATCGATCTGAAAATTCCTCCGGGCCTTGAGGCACCGTCTCATGCACATATGGTCGTAATTGGTCAAATTTGGTTACAATTAGGGTTTATGATGTAAAAACAACAAAACGGATGAAGAGTTTATGAATGGTTTACTTTATGAAAAGACTGATATATAAAAGAGAAGGGAGAGATTCAACTTCAAGTCGTATATAAAGCTTATTTGGTTGTATGTAGAACAAAGGCTTGCACCTTGGCTTTCAGGACCTAAAAGCCTTGGAGCACTCGTGCTTTTTAAAAACCAAGTTTCTTATGTTGTGTGATCATTGTCTTGATGGGATTTATATTTCTAGATATGTATTACATCTTGAAAGCATTTTAATAACAGGTTGTTAAACAACTTTGGAGTTACATTCGAGAACACGATCTGCAAGATCCAGCCAATAGAAGGAACATACGTTGTGATGAACCATTACATGAACTTTTTGGTGTGGATACTATAGATATGTTCCAAATGAATAAGGCTCTTACAAAGCATATATGGCCATTAAATTCTGATGGCGGTACTACTTTCTTCTCTCATTATGCATTCTTATTCTTATCTTTGCTTACCTTGTAAACAACGTTATCATAATTATCTTTTAGAAATCAAAAGTATGTATCACACCTTTCTTTGAATTACTCTGGATTTCTGCCAGTTTTTTGTTCTATTCATTGTTGGAATATATGACCAAATTTTTTACTGCAGCTCAAGTAAGTGCAGCACCAAAGGAAAAAAAGCTAAAAAAGGAAAGAGAAGAAGGTGTGTTATATTGGAATGCATCGTCACAATTGTCATTTCTTGTTCATTAGAATTGGAAATATAAACACAAAAGAAATCTAACAGTTGCATATGTACACTTTGGCACTCGTATAATTTTAAGTTATTCTCATCTGGTTGTTATAAAGGAACTAAAATAAATGGTCAATCTAGGACAGGAGAATGAGAGAAAGAACAATTTGATCTAGAGATCATTATCATCTCGTCATTATGGGTGAACTTTATATGATTATAGTGTAGAAGTATGTGACTGCAAAATCCTTTTGTCCGAGCATATAACGGAAAAAATTTAAAAGTACATGCATAAAGTTTTCATATTTTCCCAATCAACCATCCATGAAGCACACCCCTCATAATCCAATAAACAAAAAACATGAAACAGTAATGAATTGAAGCTTGTAGTCTCACTTCATTTGTCTTACAGATCCAGATGAGCCAAAGAGAAAGGAGAAGCGACAAAAGGGTGGTGGTGGAGGTGGAGGTGGTGGTCTTATGGCTCCAATTCCGCTTTCAGAAGCTCTAGTGAAATTTCTTGGAACAGGTGAAAACACATTGGCACGTTCAGATGTCGTGAAGAGAATTTGGGCCTACATTAAACAAAATAACCTTCAGGTTTGCATGTCTTACCTTTAACCCGTATATGTAAAATAACTAACATACCTGCTCGGCTTTTTTTTTTGTCTTGGCAATCTCACATATACACATGTAGACGTCCATAATATTATACTTACCCAACAAAAGAATAATATCAAACTTACCCTTCTCTTTTTCCTTACACTCCGTACTCACATATCCTAATGCATGTTTTAAGGGAAGGGTATAAATGTCATAGCTTTGAAAATGGGTGTATAAGTATATTTGATAT
Organism: Deinandra increscens subsp. villosa; assembly: GCA_039602395.1. NCBI lineage: Eukaryota > Viridiplantae > Streptophyta > Magnoliopsida > Asterales > Asteraceae > Deinandra > Deinandra increscens. Next base: position 21,775,767 of record JBCNJP010000017.1, read on the forward strand.
TATGACTTTTTGTCGGGTAAATATGGTTTGATATCAAGTTTTGAGCTTGGTTTCGAAAAGCACGCCTAGGCGTAACACGCACTCAGCCAACGGGTGAGTGCTATTGACTGCTGGAGGCGACAAACGGCACAAGTGAAAATTGCGTGGGGCGAGGCGCACATGTACATTGGCAGATTTTGTGTATCGGGAAGTTATTTATATATTAGAGCATGTATAGAGGTTATTTATATCTAAATTTTGTTTACATGATGGTAGAAACCCATCAGAAAAAATAAAAGATATTATTTAAATAACTTGCGCCTTCGCCTTCGGTATGCAATGTGTGTGCCAGCCTTCGCCTGTCGCCTCACGCCTCATCTTCACGGCTTTATCACCTCAGCGTGATTTGTGCATTTGAAAACCAAGGTTTTGAGTGGATATATGAAATTATTATCCATTTTTATATAGTTGGTCAATTAGTCATGTTGTTTTCTTCTTGCTCTTAAAGGATCCCTCGGACAAAAGAAGAATTTTATGTGATGACAAGCTCAAGGAGCTCTTCGATGTCGACACATTTAATGGATTTACTGTTTCGAAACTTTTAGTTACTCATTTCGTAAAGCCTGAAAAGTGAGTCATGCTAGTTAAGAGCATGAAATTTTGCTTTAGTTATATATCTCTAACTTACTGCCTCTGTTATAACCCTAGTGACAGTATGACATGTATTTGATGTTATAACGAAAATGTAGAAAACAAAATGTGATGATTAAAAACCGACTGCACCGTTGCTTTACGAGCAGATCTTTAACATGTTAGTATCATACTTTGCGGTTTAAGTCATATACACTAGCAAGGGTGTACATCGGTATTTATCGGATCGGATAACGTTTATTTGATTTATTCGGATACAATTATTTTTTGGGCATATCTGAAATCCGAATCAATTCGAATTGAGAATTTCTCTAATCGATCAGAATCTATCAAGTTCAATTTGATCGGATTTAGTTATATCTGAATAATTCCGATATATCAGATTTGGTTTATCTTCCCAATAGTTGTGAAGAGAAAAACATAGTTTTTTAACATGTCCTTAAATTAATTGTTCGCAACTGTCGGTTCTTGTCGTCGTGGGTTAACCACAACGTTTTAGCTGTTGGGGTTGTTGTTGTCCCCCATCATTATCCTTTTTGAGCATTTTTATGTTTATAGATTGCTTAAAGGTGCGGTGATAAATTTAACACCTCCACCACCTATTTATAAGTGTTTGTGGAGGGTAAAAATGGTCAAATATTGGTTTCAAACAACTAAAAACGAGTAGATAGCCGTTAAAACGGTAAATTCTTTTGAAATAACGTTTCAACCTGGTTAACCGGTTTTTAACCATTGCAAAAATACCTGTTTCGGTTAACTGGTTCATAACTGGTGTCCTACGGAAAACCCCAAACCGTCGATTTCTATCAGTTTAAAACCGGTTCCTTGAATGCCGGTTCCGTTTTCTGTTAAAACCCCGGTTTGGGTCGGGTAACCGGTTTTTTTGTGCACCTCTACTAAGGGGCGTTCATCGGAACGGATAACGATTTATTTGATTTATTCGATTTGATTTATTTGGATATACTCATTATTGGGGCATATCCAAATTCAAATTGGCGGCGGTGACCACCACCTTCTCCACCTTGGCCCCTACCACCCCATCCTCCGCAGCTGCATCGCCTCTCAAGTTCGCTCCCAAAACCCTAGCGTTTAACTCGGGGCTTCTCTCTTCCAAAACCACATCCAAAACCTTCAAACTTCGTTCCAATGGCGGATCTGGATCTGCTCTTGGTGCTCGTATGGTTTCAGCGCCGGCGGATTTAGACCTCCATTTTCAAAAAGGAGAAGATCAAAAAGCAGATTGGTGTTATCCGTTGGGGTTGTCAGGTTTGTGATTCCGTGGCTTTGATTAATGGAGTTTTGGCTAGTGTCGTCGGTGAACCGGCAAGCGTAACTGTGGTGTGTGGCAGCTCCGGCGGTGGTGTACCGGTTTTTGCAGCTCCAACGGTGGTGTACCGGTTTTTGCAGCTCCGGCGGTGGTGTACCGGTTTTTGCAGCTCTGGTGGTGGTGTACCGGTTTTTGCAGCTCTGGTGGTGGTGTACCGGTTTTTGCAGCTCCGGCGGTGACGCACCGATGTGTGGCAGCTCCGACCGTTTGGGTTTTCTTTTAATAAACTTTATGAAAATGACAAGATTGACCCTTCAATTTTAATTAAATAGAAACAAGTTTGAATAATGACAGGATTGGTCCTCCACGTCAACAGACACTAACGGTGTTAGTTTTTTAACGGAAAGGATTATTGAAAATAACGGGGTGTAAAGGTAGCACTGTTTTCGGCCAAAAAATTACTTGGGATTATTATCCGCCAATCGTGAATAGGTAGGATTATATATGTCCAATTTTCCTTTTTAAAATACGTATATATATAATATAAATTATATTTTATTTGAATAAAACGGATTTAGGAAGAAACTGAATAAATCGTTTAAAGAAAGTAACCATATCCGATATTTAAACCGATATCCGAATTTCTTATTTGGATATGATTAGAATCCAATCAGAATTCAGAATTCGCTTAGGTTCCGTTCCGGATATGATTCGATTTACAGCTTTATTCGGATTTCGGTTTTTTTTTTAGCACGCATTGATGATCTTCCATCATCAAGGTTTGTTTTGTGATGTATAAATAGAAAGCGAGTCAAGAAACCCTAGGTAACTGTGAAACGGATCAAGCCAAGCTTGAGCCCGCTTAAGCTTGAACTCGACTCTTTTAGCTTAAAAGAGCTTGAGCAGAAACTCTACTTGTTTAGAGCTTTATATCCAAAGCTCCAATTTGGATGATTAGAAAATTTCCAAACTCATGTGTAAATAAAATTTTGCCCCTCACGTGCTAGTCACGTGGGGAAATTTAACAGACTGGTTAAGTCATGTTAAAAAAAGGAACGTAAGTTGATGATTTTTGATCGTTCATACATGTAAGTGTTAGAAAGAAACTCTACAGACTAACCTGATTTATGGTCAACCTTAGAGATAGTTAAAATTTTAAAAATATCTACAATAGTAATGTGCAACTAAATTATGTTTTTATGATAGTTGATCTTCTCCAAACTACTCTTGTTCTTCATCATAGTTTTTTTTTTTTTGAACAGCGATTTCATTAAAACAAAGCCCCCAACTAGCAAGGCACTAGGGGAGGGCGAAACACAACAACATTACATGAAGAAGTCAAAACTACACCAATTACCCCAATGGATTTTAAAGCCTCTAAATCTATGGGAGACCCAAAAAAAACTAGTACTTTGAACATCAAATAAAAGATTCTCCGCCTTAGGTTTCTTATTCCGAAAAACCGCTCCATTCCTAGCGTTCCATAGAGCCCAACAAGCCGTGTACACAATAGCATTCACCAAATGAGCTTTCACACCACCCTTAGGAACCTGTTTATGGATGGCCACCAAATCGTAAATCGAGAAACATATAATTGGGGGAATGCGACACCATTTGGAAATAGCCGCCCACAGCTCGTTAGCAATGCGGCACGCCGTAAAAACATGATCCACAGATTCGTTACATTCACAACAAAGAGGACACAATTGGGATGGGACATTGATATTTCTCTTTGCAAGGCAATCCATAGTCGGAAGTCTACCAAAGTTTGCTTTCCACATAAGGAGGTTGACCTTAGAAGGGACCAAATTAGTCCAAGAAATAGGCTGGCGTTCGTTGAGAGGAAGCCCACTTCCAAGCAGATCACGCATGGAGGAAACAGTATAGACCCCATCATCACTTTTGGCCCAAACCCATTTGGCACCATCAAAGGTTAGGAGATCCTTGAGCCTAACATTCAACTTTAAAAGCAAAGCCTCAGTTTTGATAATATTAGTCCAAACACCAGGGAGCCGACTTCCATGGTTAACCCAGCCATTCAACTGCGCCGTCTCATGCAGGGACGTGATAATTCTACACCAAAACGCCGACTGATCAGAGAGATATTTCCAGAACCATTTAATAAGGAGCGCAAGATTGCAGTTTCTCAACGAGTCAAGCCCAAGACCCCCTTGTTCTTTAGGCCGACAAACTTGCTCCTTACTAACCCAATGGATTTTCCTCTTAACAACATTGCCGTCATCGACTCCTCCCCAAAGAAAATTGAAGCGGATACTTTCAAGAGTTTTAAGAACTTTATACGGAGCTCTATACAACGAAAAAAAATAAAGAGGGAGACTGTCTAAAACAGACTTAACAAGAACAAGCCGACCCCCCATCGAAAGATGGGAAGCTTTCCACTTAGAAAGGCGGGCTTGGAAGAAGTCAATCACCGGTTTCCAAGAGTGAATACGATTCATGTTCTCGCCAACCAAAAGACCCAAATATTTAAAGGGAAGGAGACCCCCTTTACACCCACACATCTCAGCCGCGAGAGTAACATCACCAGGCAAAACATTCACACCAGTCAAAGCACACTTGGAAAGATTAACCTTGAGCCCCGAGGCTAAGAAAAAACCTCTAAGCATACGAAGGGCATTTTGGATATTCATAAAAGACCATTCTCCAAACATGATGGCATCATCAGCATACGTAAGAAGAGAGATATTAAGGTTGGAGGCCGGAAAATTAAGCCCACGGACAACGCCCAGATTCAAAGCCTTAAGCATCATATGATGAAGCGCTTCCATCGCGATCAGAAACAGATACGGGGAGATAGGATCCCCTTGCTTGATACCGCGACCGCATTGAAATTCCATCGTAGGAGAACCATTTAGAAGCACCGACATTCGAGAGGCCCTTAGGCAGCCCCCCACCCAATCTCTCCACAATCTAGGAAAGTTCATTTGCCCAAGAATATCATCGATGAAATCCCAGCTAACAGAGTCGAAGGCCTTCTCAAAATCTATTTTGAAAATCATAAGAGGAAATCGCCTTTTTTTCGCCCAAGATATCACTTCATTAATGATTAGAGGACCTTCAATAATGTTCCGACCAGCTAAGAACCCCATCTGGGCTTCAGATATGACCGAAGGGAGGACGACCTTAAATCGATTTGCAAGAACTTTTGACACAACTTTCTGAATGCAGCCAATTAAAGATATGGGTCGAAAATCATTTAGGCATTGAGGATCATCAGTTTTTGGAACCAAATGAATAAAAGAAGAAGTACAACCTTTCCCAAAGTTGGCAGCCGAGTGAAAGTAAGATAAAACCTCAAGAAAATCATCTTCTAACATGTCCCAAAATCTTTTAAGAAACGCAAAATTGAACCCATCAGGGCCAGGAGCCTTATCACTACCACAGGCCCAAACCGCCCTTTTCAACTCATCCTTGGAGAATGGTCGTATGAGAAATTCCCCATCTTCATCAGAGATTCGACGAATACTATCACAAACAACTTTCGGCCTAGAAAGCAGCTGTTCACAATACTTTTGCTTGAAAAATCGCCAAGTAACTTTCTTTAAGGCAAGAGGGTCAGTAATCCAAGACCCATTATGAAGTAACCCATTAATTCTCCCAAGACTTAATCTTTGATTAACAATACCATGGTAGAATGAGGAGTTCTCATCCCCATCAATAGCCCATTTGACACGACTTCTCAGCTTAAGATCATTCATCAAATCAGATTGTAGCTTCCCAAGTTTTTGTTTGGAGACAGCCCACTCATTTCTTTCACCATCCGTCAGGTCACGAACTTCCGAAAGGTCATCAAATAAGTTGCAGCAGAAAGTTAAATCGTTGATCTCTTTTTGTTCAAACTCCACATTTCTTTTCCTCCAACATTTGATAGCCATTTTAAGATTTTTGAGTTTAGCTGCAAGTCTTTCGTCAGGTCTTCCTCCCAGATTAGTGTCACTCGCCCAGGCTTCTCTGACCACCTTCTCTAAACCAGGCTTTTCGAGCCAAGAAGAGAAGAAACGAAACGGGGAAGGACCAAAGTCCACCTTAGAGCAACATAAAACTAAGGGACTGTGGTCGGACCAAAGACGGGGGAAAGCGGTCACCGAGGCACAAGCCCACCTGCAAAAGAAGGAAGAACTAACGAGGATCCGATCAATTTTACTAAAAGACTTACCTCGCCCGTGAGAGTGGGTGAATTTCATGCCCCCCATGTGGTACTCCACAAGGTTTGCCTCATAGATAAAGTTGTTGAAAGTAGCAGCGCTAGAAGAGCAGAAATGAGAATTGAGGCGATCATCAGGTTGCCGGACTTCATTGAAGTCACCAGCAAGGATCCAGAGATCATCAGAGTTTATCATAGACTTCAGCTTTTCCCACAGTCTTCTCTTAGCAACAACCCCTTGAGGCGCGTATATATTGGCAATGCAGAGAGTGTCGATCATTCCAACCGATTTCCCTTTAACAACTATGAAATTAGGGTCTTTAATGATCTCCGACGATTTGAAAACAGCCGGGTTCCAAGAGCAGGCGAGACCCCCAGATCGACCCGTAGCATCAACCCAAACGTTCTCAGCTCCCTTTTTACCCCAAATGTTCCTGAACGGAATTCTCGAACCATCTGAGAGCTGAGTTTCTTGAATGCAGACGAAATTGACCTTATTTTCCATCCTAAGCTTATGGATCCATGGAAGCTTGTGCTTGCCTCCCACCCCACAGATATTTACTGATAATAAATCCATTAGAAACCAATTTCAACACCACTGCCCTCGACAATTCTAGAAACGTGCTGCTCGTAGCCGGCCAAGTCCACCCCCACACATGCATTAATTCGAACAGTATCCATGACTTCATCCTCCAATAAAGTTTCCCCCCTATCCTGCGAAGTAATCCCTTGATCAGTCTTTTGTAATCCAGAAGAGGATTCATCGCCCGTCCACTGCCTACGTTTTTTGAGATCGGATTTGAAGCTCTTCCGATTAGGGAAAAGGTTGAGGTTTATGCTAGGGTCAGACTGTGTGGAAAGAGAGGGGACAGAGTTAGGGATTTGAGAGGGGTTGCAATCTGTCGGTCCACCAGATGGGCTCCTAGACAGCCTCCGCTTGAGAGATTGCAAAGCAATGGATCCAACAGGCACAGCTTCACAAGTCCCATTGCTACTAGATCTAACTGGGCCCAAATGTGCCGAATTATCTGGGCCCAAAGGAGCCCTTGGGGAAACGTTCCCATCGCCGGCGCATGAACCTTCATCCCTTGGAGAAGCCGCATCAACCTCGAGAATCTGAACAGGCGGCACAGGAAACGAAGGTGGAGACCCTTCGTCTGCCATACCCTTACCGAGATCCTCCTGCGACCCACCGGATCCCCCTTGTTCCGGCGACTCCGATCTGTTGCCATTGAGAAATCCGACAAACTCAGGAACCCAGTCTTCGTTTATCTCAAAAACTTCACAGGAAAACCGCCTGCCTTTCCACACCACCGTGATGGACTCATTAATCCTTTTCCCTGAACTTACCAAAACACCAACACAACTTTGGGAAATATTAAAATCCGAAGAATCAGCCTCCGAAGGGCGAATCACTTTCCCAAAAGTCCTTCCAATCGTGTCAAAAGTCTCAGCTTCCCATAACTGAGGAGGAATACCACGGATGTTGAGCCAAGCAATACGCTCCGGGGCGACGGATTGACCAGTCCAGAGATCAAGCTTGGTAAACCAATCCTTCCAAATCTGAGAGTACTCCAGGAACAGGTTAGCAGCATCCTTATCCGGGAAGGTAAGAAGAACGAAGAGGCCACCAACGTATCTAACATTACATCCCAGCACATCAATAAGCCGAGTCAACGAGTGCATGTTACACAAGTGCCTCAAATCAATTGCACGCCCTAGGAGGGCTTTCCCTTCCCACTCACACCATGCAGACGTAAATCTTTCCCCCAACTCAATGGTTTTGGCTTTCCTAAGGTCAGGGGACCCAGCGACAACACTTGCAAAGGAACGGCCATTGGCGGAAGGAGCACCCCGAGCACAATTACTTGTGCCAGCATCAGCACCCTCCCTGAAAATTTTACTGGCCACATGCATGGGGTCCTGAGCAACAATCCTCCTGCCATCTCGATCAAACTTCTCAATATTAGCGGCCAAACGAAGGTGGCCAATTTTGATGTTTCCAAGTTTCCTTTCCAAAACCCACTTATCCTCCACACTTTCAAACTTGATGAAACCAAAAACGTCCCCCGACCTACTCTTCCGACGAGAAATGTAGACATCCACGATCCTCCCAAGGGAGTTGCAGGCATTCACTATCCAGTCTTTGTGGCAACCCTCAGGAAGATTAGAAATGTAATATGAGACCACCCCGCTCCTAGGTATAGTCTGCCGTCGACCATTGCCTTTGACACTCCGGTGAACTTTCTCCCACCCAGACTCATCGTCAATCCCTCTCGCCATGGTGCTAGTTAGTGACTAGTCTTCTTCATCATAGCTCTTATCCAAACTCTTTTCATTCTTCTTCATGCTCAACTGCTAGAAAGATTCGGCTTTTCAATTCAGAGGCGGCTCAACGTGTTTAAGGGCCTAAAGCAGACAATATAATTTCTTTAATTAAAATTATTTTGGTGCTCTGCTGTTTATAAATAAATCCCTTGTTTAAATAACTCATGAACACTAAAACAAATTAATTTTCAAATTTCCATTTAACATATTAATCATCTTTCTATAATAACTCTTTAACAAGGAAGGGACCCCGCACTTCTCAGCGGGAGTCCTTATTTTATCATTGCGGTATTTATCGCAAGCACATTTTCTTGGGAATCGACGACTAGTTTAGGTAAAAATTAAAATTTTGATTTTTAATATAAAATCCTATTTTATATTTATTCATTTATCAGAGATTATTACAACTAATAATATAAAGCGGAAGCGGTGAGTTTTAAAACTTTTCTACTCCAGTTAGGTATTCTACACCAGTGATCCAATTAACATAGATTCAGATATATATATATATATATATATATATATATATATATATATATATATATATATATAGTGAAAAGTTCATTGTAGACACATCCATAAGTGTAGACAGGTAGACACCCTTTTCACCATTAGATCTCTTGATCTAATGGTTGTGATTAATTTTCTTTTTTCTTTTTTCCTTTTTCTCATTAATTAGAAACTTTCACATGTGAAAAAGAGCTATTTCACATGCGAAAGTGTCTACAATGAACCTCACCCTATATATATATATATATATATATATATATATATATATTATATATATATATATACATATATATATAGGGTTAGGTTCAAATGAGAACTTTTTGTTTTTGAGAACTTTTGAGAACTAAATCGTAACCACAAATTTCAAAGGGGGACCACTACAATTCATGGGAGTGGGGATACATGCAAATAACTTGTGGCTCAAATTAGTTCTTTTTAGTTCTCAAATAAAATTGGTTCTCAAATGATCTTCCCCCTATATATATATATATAAGTTTATTGTAGACACCCCATAAGTGTAGACAGGTAGACACCCTTTTTCACCATTAGATCTCTTGATCTAATGGTTGTGATTAATTTTCTTTTTTTTTTCTTTTTTCTCATTAATTATAAACTTTCACATGTGAAAAAGAGCCATTTCACATGCGAAAGTGTCTACAATGAACTTCACCATATATATATATATATATATATATATATATATATATATATATATATATAGGGAGAAGATCATTTGAGAACTAATTGGGTTTGAGAACTTTTGAGAACTATTCTGAGCCACTAGTTATATATAAGGAAATCCCCCCCATGAATTTGAATGCTTCCCCCCCTGAAAATTAGTGGTCCAGAATGGTTCTCAAAAGTTCTCAAAACCAATTGGTTCTCATTTGAACCTAACCCTATATATATATATATATATGTATATATATATATATATGTATATATATATATATATGTATATATATATATATATATGTATATATATATATATATGTATATATATATATGGTTAGGTTCAAATGAGAACTTTTTCTTTTGAGAACTTTTGAGAACTAAATCTCAACCACAAATTTCAGGGGGACCACTACAATTCATGGGAGGGGGGATACATATAAATAAACTTGTGGCTCAAATTAGTTCTTTTTAGTTCTCAAATCAAATTGGTTCTCAAATGATCCTTCTCTATATATATATATATATATATATATATATATATATATATATATATATATATATATATAAACAACCATAGGGTGTTTAGAGATTGACCTTGACGAGACCGAGATGAGACAATCTGAATCGACAAACGGATTCGCTAAAAATCATTTGATCACTTGATCAAACAACTTTGAACGACCTGAACAGATTACACCCGAGCTAGTAAAGCACCGAGCGAGAACACGCGACGATAATCGCGCGGGTCACCGTACGGGTAGGTGGCGACTGTGTCGGCAGTGGCGGCGTCGGAGAAGCAGCGGCGGCTGGCAGAGCGACGGCGGCGTGCAATGCGACAGCGTGCGGCTGCGGCCTGGCAGCGGCGGTCGGTAGCGGTGAAAGTCCGATCGCGGACGGCGGTGGCGGTGGTTCGACGGTGGTTGGTGGTGGCCGACGACGGTGGTGGTGGTGTCGTAGGGGTGCTCTGCACAAGGGAGGGAACTAGAGAGATTTCAGGGTTAAACTTTTAGGCTTCAGATTGTGTAATTAGGGTTGAAATCAGATCTGTATTTATAGGATTATAAGTTAGAGTCTGATCCCTAAATCACTGTGTTTTTCCCAAAGAAAACATCCTAATCATAACTGTTAATACAATTATTACCAGTTAAAGTTTATATGTTCGAAACATACCTAATATATCTGATAGATATATTTTAAATCAATCTCTATGCTCTAGTCAACTAATTTATTTAAAACATTTTTTTTCCAGATAACAATTATTAACGTCTTAATAAATTTACTTTATCCGATATTTAATTTATCACTATAAATTAAATCCCCATGTACATTATAACCGAAATAACGCCTCTATTATTTTCTTCATTAAATTGTTAACCGCTTTAACAATTTCATCATCGTTTACATCTTAAAAGATCATCGTTTACATCTTAAACGATCATCGTTTTATTTCGCCTTATTTAATTATTTCTCCATACAATTATAATTATTGTTTCGATAAACAACGATTCGTCTAATATACGTTCTGTGTTCAACAATATTTAAATATATAATATTCAAATATTATAACTTGTTAGTCGTTCACATTGTAACTCTTGGACCGCATCTCTATGATTACGTTGACTAATCGATAGTCGGACATATCAAAATCCAACAAACTCCCGCTTGGACGATTATCAATTAAGACTACAACGTTCGCAAAGGTGGACACCTAGCTGTATCTCTCCGTGATCATTAAGGTATGATGTGATTTCTTTTGATAACTCTCCCTCCAAACTCTTTAAGCATTTTACTGCTAGCGTGGAGTTAAGTCGTGGTAACCTTGTTGTACTTCATTTCTGTTTAGAACATCAGTTGAACATAATACATGGATTTGTAATCATTCTTATATTTTGTCCAACCATTATGGTTTTCATATCAGACTCAAGTGGATGACAAAGTAACACTTAGTTTGAGTGTGGCCACACTTTTCACCAGTTTGATCCTACGAAGGCGCCTGGATATTCATCTTCTTATTTCGAGAAGTACAAAATTCATTTGACAACATACAACTCCCACTTAGTTTCATATTCGTTCCCAATCAAGTATCCTTATTACTGTTCGTTTAAGATCCAGCGTTACATAAGATCAAAGAACAATCCTCCACTAATGTTAGTCTCTATATGTTTCTTAGGTCTAAGGATGTGACAATCATATCATTTTCAAAACTACTTCTGACTTGATCCATGAAGTTAGTTTTGAAGCGAGTTACGTCCAATATCATTACTCTAATGCATATATGTGAATTATAAACCTCAACTCATGAACAGTCAAGGTTGCAGAAATCGCTCGGCGGTTGCTCGACGATCGAGTGATGTTAACCGATTAATCGGAGGTTAATCGGCGATTAATCGAAGACCCTAGAATATATAAAATAATAAATATACACATATATATTTTCAATATAGCAATATGTTAGTATAAATGACAAGTAAATAAGTATAAACCTTAAAAAAAGTCATAATGTAGTACTTCAATAAATGTTTAAGTAAAAAACTGCAATAGTAAAGTCTAATACGTCTAATAATCTAAAAAAAACAAACACATTTTCATATTTAAATCTTCATTTTTCTTTAACATTCTTTCAAAATATGCATACAACTTAATTTTTGATGCTTTTTAATTTTTTTTAATAGAAAATGAAAATTTTAAACCCACCGTCTAGACCACCAAGGGCCGCCAAGATCGCCAAGGACCGACGTTGACCATCTTTGACCAACTGACCTTCAAGCCCTTAATCGTAGACGGCTGGGTGACGCTAAGCGATGAATCGCCGATTAATCGCGGTTTCTGCAACACTAGTTATAAATCACAACAATCTTTCTTCGAAATTCATTCCCACAGTTTTTAATCAACTGCGGACCTTTAGAATACAATATTCATGGATTTCTAAAACATATTATATTTTGAACGCAGGTCCACTGTCCATTAGCAATCAACCATTGATTCTAGATGGAGAGTCTATGTGATCGTTTCGTTCAAAAAACACCAGATACTAATTTTGGATTGTCTGTAGCAACTTTCATGTGATCGCATTCCGTCATGCAGATTGTTCTTAGAAAGATACAATCCTTATGTTGTTTAAGACATCCTTGTTTCGCTACATCAAGACATTCTTATCAGATTAACTTATTCTGATATCATCAAATTAACTTCTTCTGATTTTGTGATTATGGATCACTTCGACATATAACCTTGTCTTTCTCAGTCTCGATTCGCATACCAGACACTTGGTATTCTCTTGTGATAGTGATGTACCTGGATGAATTACTACATACATAATTTATTTTGTCTCTTAGCAATTATACTGACAATCTTCAGTAAGAGAGTCATTTATGAGCTCTTGATTAATTACTGATCTCCCCCTTCTACTTATCCTGAGAATCTCATCTCACATAAAAAAAGTTTTACCGACTTACCTCAAGGGATTATTCCCATGACTTCATGTACTCTCAAACACCATTATGAGATCAACTGATTTATCTGAATTCGCATAGACGTGTTGATATCTGAATATCAAACTGGGTATATGAATCTGCAAGAGGGTTCATAGAGATCACTCTATCCTCTCTCTTGCGTTATATAAGCGTGGATTTCTCCTCAATTGTATCTTATTCATGACATACCGTTTTACTGATCTTCTGCAAGATCATCCTCTTCAAAGTTCACAATCATTTCTTGACCTTGATATCTCATATCAACATTATTTCGTTATAAACTCATGGCTCTGTTTTAGATCTCATCTTACAGTCCGAGGATGTGTGATGATTAAGCATTCTATACCTTCAATCATTCACTGTTTTCTAGTCTAAGATTCTAATGTGTCATAAACCCTTTTATGAATTAATCTCTCTTTATCCAGATCTGTGGTTGAACTCCCACTTGCCTCAACATCATTTTCTACAATCCTTTATCTTAAGGATTGTCTACTTATACTTCGTCAAGTACAGTAGTTAGTTTGGGAATGCTTTTGAACTATTAAGAGACAAATCACCCGACTCATCTCCTGTCTAAGTGTGATTTTGTCTATTCAGTTCACATCCCACATCGAGCACCTTCAAAGATCTTCTATCTTTAATCATAAGATTATTACTTTTATGAAATATCTACAATCGTGTTGCTGGATCTAAAAATTCTACAACTTCTTTTTAGTTTCTGTGATGTTTCAGGCTTTTCTAAGATTCAATCTAATCTTATGGAATGATGAGTGTGAATCCTGGATTTACTTGTATACTTTTATCATTAGTTTAACTTTTGCAAGTTATTTCTTTCTTTACTAAAAGTTCCTTTTAGCCATTTAAGAAGATTCATCTAATGACTCGTCCAGTATTCAAGCTGAGACATTTTGTTGATCACATCGGAATGTGTCTCATTTGACTGATCGTATATTCAACTTATAAGAATCTTACTATTCTTCGGTGTCTCTTGAAGATATCAATTAAGTTTTATTTATACTATTTTCTTCTGTTGGCTGCATCTTCATGCATGTGTTAACGAATTTGTTTTTTCAATCAATTTCGTCGTTTGGTTAGTCATATTCAAACTATGTTCGCACACTTAGTAATTTCCTTTGAAATAATTCCTCAGGAAATCTTTAACGTGCTAACACTTGTTTTAGGATGACAAACTTTTAATAACTTGAATCTTATTAATGCATAAAAGACAATATATATTCGTAACTTGTGAGGATATCTATCTAATAGATTTGGCTATTGCATCAAACAAATATTAAATAGCAGAAATAATAAAATCTCAAACCATATTGTAAATATTTGCAAAACAAAAGTATAACCAAACGATGTCTGTTAAAACAAAATAAATTATTATAATGAAGAAATAAATTGTCTTTTATATCTTCAGCTGCTGTCGACTTCTCAAGTCACCTCAATCTTCATCGTTTTCCTTATCGTCGCTGAATTCCACATCTTGCAAATCAAACAAATGTGAACACACATTTTTTTAGTGTCTATACACTTGGTGATTTCAAGATAGGAATATGCTAAAACGAATATTACCTCATAAACACTTTGTGAGGCATCTGATCTGATCAGTCTGGGAACTTTTCCCGAGCATAGCAGGTGGCCTGGCTTGCCGCAGATATAGCAAGCATCATCATCAAAGATTCGGACTCTCTTCGTGCCTTGGTTAGGGTTCCCGGTCACAAATTTATTAACTGACTTGAGCTTCTTTTCTTCAGCTATGAGTAACTCTCTCAAAGCTGCTGTCGATCCATCAAAACCACTTTTGATGCATTACCTTACGAAGTTGTCATACTCGCTCGGTAGGGATGTCAGAATCATATTCTGGGCAATACCCGAATGTACATGGAATCACAATATCTCAAGTCTGTTAGAATATCTCATCATCCGATCAACATGATCTGCAACACTATGTTTGAACTTCATCGGCTTAGTTATCTCTCTAGTGATTTCAAAACCCCAAACCTGACTTGACTGAAATTTAGCTCCCAACTTTTGGATCATGTCATAAGCAGAGGCCTGTTTGAAGTATATATCAAAATCACTATATAACTTGTCACTCATACTCGAGAGAATTAGATATGCAACTCTCTGCGAGTCTTCATGATGTTTCAGTCAGTTAGTTATCGTAGTAGTGTCGGTTGGCATAACCTTTGAAATTGGTCTGTCCACAACATATAACCTCTTTTCCTTCTCGAGGATGTATCTTAAGTTTTGGTACCATGTTGTGTAATTCTTTCCATTCAGTTTGTTCATGCAAATGATGTGTCGGTAAGGATATTTGGCAAAATAACTGTGGTATATATATCTACAAAAGGGAAACAATATTTTAGTATTTCATGTTACTAGATAACCTAATTAAATATACAGACCTAATGACATTATTTCAATTAGGATAGAGATCCTATTTCATAAATGCAAGTGATTGGCTTAGCATTATTCACTTGTACTTATTACGTAGGTGGGTAGGATTACCGATTGCTCTCACACAACTCTCTGGTTTGGGGTTATGACGCCTTATGAACTTGCAATTCTAATTTACGTCTTTTATTAAAACTTTAATTTTAGACAATGACCTCATTTCGCAACTACAGAGGTGATTGCTATTCACTCCTGCATTTGCTACGTAGGTGGGTAACCTTTTACCAATTGTGTCCTCTACACAACTCTCAGATTTGCGTGACATGATTTGTCAATTTGTACGTTTACCCCAACTATGTCCACTTGTCATGCTACAAGCAATATCATCCCTAGATAAGAAACATGTTTCACTGGCCTATGTTACATAGGAATTGCAGCTCGACCTCGTGCTGAAACCGTAGGCCCAATGCAGGGTAAGCACTAACAAAGGGGGTTCATAGATCAGTTCGAGTGTTTCAAATGTAGGATGACATCAAATATCATTTGAAATTGGGATTTGCTATAATATTATGAAAATATAATGGACGACATATTTGCATGTAAAAATAGCTCGTGCATGTTTGTAAAATCACATTTTACTTATTCGTGATAAATCCTGAAAACTCCTTTTCGTTTCACGATGCGATCGTTTTTAGATAACCTAATTAATAAAACTAGGTCGGTAGTTTATTACGAATCCTCTTTTAAAATCAACAAAACTCTTTGTCAATTCTATGGTTTTTAATATTTTTATTTTGAAAAATTAAAACTAATTCCAGAATAATGACTTATTATAGTATGTCTTTTGAATTAAAACATCTTTTAATTATTAATGTTTATTTAAAGATTGCGTCATCTAGTTTGGCTAAAAGCATTATTCTAAATAATCACTCAACCACAACACATCGAATCGAGCCATTTATGATCGTATGTCTAGTTTCGCTCGAGCCAACGAGCGATACTAAACTAGGTCTAAGAGGGATAAGCAACCAAAGTTCTGGCCCTACTTCTCGATTTTCTTGATCCTTGCGAGACGTCCAATAGTATCATTCAACCACCATTATGGATCCTGACAGACTCATCTTGTTGGTTCTTCAATGATACAGATCTTGATGGAAATAGATTTACATTTTACAAATAAAATAAAACCTAACTATTAAATACCAACATATGGAAATAACCATGATAAAAATAAATCATAAGCGTAAACAACCATAAAGGCAACAATCATAATAAAATAATTAAGATGTTGATGGCTCATCCACGCATTCACAAACGCAAAGGCATAATTTTATATGTCGTGACAGATCAGACATATATAAAATTCAAGATCATAAATCCAATATTATCTGAATCATCGTAAAAGTGACTCTGATACCACTGTTGGAATCGACGACTTGTTTGGGCCAAAATTAAAATTTTGACCTTAAATATAAAATCCTATTTTATATTTATTCATTTATCAGATATTATTACAACTAATAATATAAAGCGGAAGCGGGAAGTTTCAAAAATTTTCTACTCGAATCAGGTATTTCACACCAGTTATCCACTAGAAATCCTTTGATCACTTGTACAAACAACTTTGAACGACCCGAACCGATCACACTCGAGCTAGTCAAAGCACCGAGCGAGAACACGCGACAATAATCGCGCGGGTCACCGTACGGGACGGTGGCGGCAGCGGTGCCCGAGAAGCAGCGGCGGCCGACAGAGCGGCGGCGACAGCCCGACAGCAACGGTCCGGTGGTGGTCGGCGCACGACGGTGGTTTGACGGTGGACGGTGGTGGCCGGCGATGTTGGTGTCGCGTCGGTGGTTTGTGCAGGGGAGGGAACCAGAGAGATTTTAGGGTTAAACTTTTAGGCTTCTGATTGTGTAATTAGGGTTGAAATCAGACCTGCATTTATAGGAATATAAGTTATAGTCTGATCTCTAAATTACTGTCTTTTTCCCAAAGAAAACATCATAATAATAACTGTTAATACAATTATTACCAATTAAAGTTTATATGTACGTTTGAAACATACCCAATATACCTGATAGATATATATTAAATCAATCTCTATGTTTTAGTCCACTAATTTATCTAAAACATTTTTTTCAGGATAACAATTTTTATTGTCTTAACAATCTTACTTTATCCGATATTTAATTTATCACTATAAATTAAATCCCCATATACGTTATAACCGAAATAATGTCTCTATTTTTTTCTTCATTAAATTGTTAACCACTTTAACAATTTCATCATCGTTTACATCTTAAACGATCACCATTTTATTTCGCTTATTTAATTATTTCAACAAACAATTATAATCATTGTTTCGATAAACAACGATCTGCCTAATATTCGTTCTGTGATCAACAATATTTAAATGTATAATATTCAAATATTATAACTTGTTCGTCGTTCAGATTGTAACTCTTGGACCGTACCTCTATGCTTACGTTGACTAATCAATAATCAGACATATCAAAATCCAACACATTCGATATACGAAAAGCCAGCCATGTCATTTGTTTATTTCATGAGACGGGCCCGCATCGAATAGGAAAAATAAGGAATGTAATTATGAACCCAACGTTTTGCGGGGGGATTCATAGTGTAATCAACTGCGGTGTGAAGTTAAGCAGTACCAAATGTGGATCAATCTTGATTGCACATGATAATAGGCAAAATAAAAGACAACCTAAATAAAACAATAAATGAACATGAATGGGACTCAAACTGAGCTTCACACATTTCTTGTTTATAAGCGAGTTCATACGCATTACCTAGCATTTTACTAATGTTATGATACTAATTATTCAAAAATATAAACCTAACCTTCTTTTGTGAAGCCATTAATTTCAAGATTAGCACTTTGGTCGACACAACAGTACCTGCACCTCCTAAGAAGATGACATTCGAACTCTGCAGTGACAGAAGAAAGACACACCCATAAGAACAGTAACTATAAGCTTAGTTACACTAACAATACATACTCATCATATTTTAAATAGCAAATACATCATTAGAAGATGTTTTATCAAAGCGTAAAGGGAAGGTAGGCGAAGGGTCACATAATTGTATGTATGAAAATAAATAAAGTTAGTTTTCAAGGATATAATCTTAAATTCCCATTATATTCTATAAATTTTTAGTGGAAGCCTTTTTATATACTACACAAAGATGATGTCCTTTGTTTTACGTTAAAGGGATACATTATTTTTACATATTTCAACACCACATCTTTTGGATCTGTTTTCCAGCATATTTTGGAACCCATTAAGTCCCTAAATTATGGTTCCAAAAATAATTTAAAAGATTTCTTATCAATTTTTATGAAGAAGTTGTAAAGTTACAATTATTATGTTTTTTTACCACTTTCAAACTACTTATATTAAATACTTAGATGGTGTTTGGTTTACGGAATGTAATGTAATTGGAATTGTAAAGTTCTTTTTTTAAAGTTGTGCTTAAGTTGGGTAAGGAAGAGGTTTGAAATACAATCAATTCCTTTAATCAATGGAATTTAGAAATCCTTCACTTTAACGAAGGAAAATTACATGACCTCAAATTCCATTGATTAAATTAATTCATTGTATTCCAAACTCCTTCCTTACCCAACTTAAGTACAAATTTAAAAAGAAAACTTTACGATTCCAATTACATTACATTCCGTGAACCAAACGCCACATTAGAGTACATGAGATAGAAAGAGTAAGGAGAAAGGGTTCCAACTAAGTCTCTGGCTGTCCAACCGGTAACTTTTCTTTCCTCGTAGGTCGGTGCCATCCAAAAGAGCACATTAAACTTAAAAAAACAATAACATGTGATAGATAAGAAAAAAAGCCTAGAACATCAAACTAAACTAAACCATAAACATAACCTTAATTGTAAAGAATGTAAAAAGAAAAATAGTAAGCTGATTAAACCCTCTTGGAGTGTGCTAACACCTGTAATAAGAACATCAAACATTCAAAAAAGGGTTAATTTTGGCAATGTTCTAGCAAATTTCATGGTCTCGGTAATCATAACCTTAATTGTCAAGAAGGATAACTATTGATTTGAGAGTAATCGATCTCCTTCTTCTCTCTGGATTTCTTCTTATACTTTTTATCTTTAGCTTTTATGTTTCTTGATCACCAATTTGATACATAACAAGGAGTAGTAATCCGTGGTGGATTATCCTCGCAAAATGTAAAAAATGCAACGAAAGGTGAGGTTGTAGTAGTAGTGTTCCCAAACTTCCCATCACTCTAACTAACACCCTACATGATGCGGCGTATGCATCATCAAAATTTTGACACCGAAGCCTCGTGATTTTTGTTGATTTATAATTCTTGTTACAAAGAACAAAAGAAACGTGAACCACTACAAATAACCAAAACTAAAGCCTATATGGCTCCGAAAAATGATTTTGATAGCATTTAATACGTAAAGAATATTTGACCAAGATTTGATTAAATAGTCAAATATAACCCCCTGCTTTATATTTAATATGTAAAAAATATTTGACAAAGGATTGGTCAAATATTATCTCCTCTTTAAGTTGGAGCATTTAGATATCGAAGACCAACTTGATGAATAACGAACGAAGATGTTGTGAACCAAAAGCTTTAATCAATAAATCAACAATTTGTGCTTTGGAGTCGATGTGTTTTGGCTTAATTTCATTTGGTTCTACTCTTTCCTTGATAAAATAACAATTCATCTTCACATGTTTGGTTCTTTCGTAAAATACTAGATTATTAGCTATGTGCCTTGCTTCCTGGTTGACACAAAATAAAGGTGTTTGGACCATTTGTTTCCACCTCGAGCACCCTTAGTAGCCATCATACCCATAAGATGGATCGCTAACTGATATGGCCATGGTTGTATTCAGCTTCGGCTGAAGACCGGGATATTACTGATTGTTTATTGGATTTCCAAGATATCAGAGCACCTCCAAGAAGTAATATATCATGTTCGAGATAGTCTTGAGTGAGGGCAACCGAGCCAATCCAAGTCACAATAAGCTGGTTTTAAGATATCGAAGTACTCAAACATCTGCTTTTATATGATTTTGTCTCGGGTCTACTATGAACTGGCTTAAAACATTAATAGAATATGCTATATCATGCCTAGTCGCTTGTAGGTAGAGGAGCCTTCCTATTAATCTTCGGTATTGATTTGCCTAACCCGATCTTCTTCGTTACCCTTATTAGTTTTAAGATTTTGTTCCATCAGAAACATACTAGGTTTACACCCTTGAAGACAACCATCTTTTAAGATGTCTATTTTATATTCTCTTTGAATCAACACCAATCGTTCTTTAGTTCTAGTAACCTCGATACCCAAGAAATACTTTAGGGTTCCAAGATCTTTGATACTAAACTTGTTATTTAGAAATAATTTTGCCGATTGTATTTTCTCCATGTGGTTTCCCACAACTATCACATCGTCAACTAGATGAGGGTGGATACAAATGACTTCCCACTCTTGTGTATAAAAAGCGAATGATCCACTTTTGATTGTTTGAATCAAATTCAATTAACGTAACAATGAATTTGTAATACCAGTTCCATGAGGCTTGCTTCAAACCATACAGTGACTTTTTGAGTTTGCAAACCCTTGTCTCTTGTTTTGTTGTGAACCCATGTGGTATTTTCATGTACATATCTTCTTTCAAATCTGCATGTAAGAAGACATTGTTTACATCTAGTTGGTAACTATCCAATCCCTTTTAACAGCTGAAAAGACTTGTTACGGAGCTTACTAATGGTGATCGATCGATACAATGAACACAACAAGTAATTAAAGCTCTTGTATATTGAATCACTCTAGAAACAAAACTACAAGACCTCTCTAGTTTCTCTCATAGACACAAAACATACAGAAGTTTAGTTTCCAAAAGTCCTTACAAATGAACTCGCTTGAACTATTTATAATAGTCCACTGTCCAACGAATCGGCCAGAAACGAACCGTTTGGTTCGTTGCTCCCAAACCATTGATTCGGCCCTAGGTTCGTTGACAGCTAGACTAAAAAACAAAGCTCTATTTGATACAACATGCGAGACACTATGACGCATATGTATTAGGCTCTAAAAGACTCCCCCATAATGTGTGGTGTATCTGTTTCAAACATAACAACATCAACTTGATCTTCATGATGTATCAGCCTCAAAATTCTTTTCCAAATCTCTAGTATCTGATCTTCAGCCTTGCTGTAATAGATTTTTAAATTGAAATCTTGAACATTGTAGAGCTTGTATGACTTTGAAAGATATTTTCATTAACTCCTCATTTCATCATGCTTGAATCTTGTCAATAAGCAATCTGCAACTTTAGAAGACAAAAGCGCGATTTTCCTTTTCATTGTACCAAAATTAAGTTAATCTTGGACAAAAATCTCCTTCTGAGAACTAAGATATATTGAATTTTGAAATCATGATTTTGTATCACATGTCGATTGATTGAAAGCAATAAAAAAATATAATCTGTTTGGATTTTAGAAACCTTAAACAAAAACAAACCGAAAATCTTATTGATTCTTTTTTATGTGTATGCTAAAACACACCTAAAATCTTTTTGGTTTTTTCTAGAAAAGAAAAAGCAAATGCAATACTGAAACATACACTATTTTTGTCTTTTTACGAGAAAGATCACGACTTGGGATCATATTGATCATATGCACTGAACTATACTTCAATTTCAATTATGTCAGCACATAAGTCATGTCGATTGCTGATATAATTTGTCCAACTTTAAACTCAGGCACAATCATACTCATAACGTCCGGACATGTTAAGATATTGATTAGATTGCTTTGACCAGTGTACCCCACACTTTCAGACATATTCAGATATGTTCCACATATTTTCATGTGATTATGCTTGTGAATTTCACAAAGTATTTTATAATCTTGATATCGACAACTGTGTTCCATGCAAAAAGAAATAAGAACGTTAAGTCATCCACCTTAAGGTCGATCTTTCGATACACAGATAAGGTCTCAGATTTAACAAAATAAGAAAAAAATGAAAACAAGTTGAAATTGTATAATTCACCAACAATCAGGCCGGTCTTGTGGATACGCAGAGAAAGTCCGATGAATTATATGAAACACCCAAGAAAATAAAGCAGAACCTCAAATGAACAACTATCAGGTCGATATTGTGGATACGAAAAGACAGTTCGATCATTTAAGAAAATAAAGAAATCAAACAAGTTTAAATCATTGCAAAATGAACACATGTATACATAGTGACTTCTCATTTGCTTCTTTTCACGTATCTTTTTCTGTTTCTTGAAATACATTTCAAGATGTTGTCCACTAGATCAAGCCTCAGTATTTAGTATATATCACATTTGAATATGATTTGCCGAGCCTACCTAGCACATCAATCAATGATCTTATGGCATTTTCATCTACTTATCCATGAGTCAGACACGTAAGCCAATGTACCATAATTTCCCAATTTTTTCAGACAAATTTCTCATTTTTCCTTTTTTATATATTTTGCATGTATTCACCCTCATTACATCTATCCTCCCCCTAAAATGAAAAACTCTGTTTTTGGAATTTTCAATTTTCAAACTAGACAGAATGTAAAGCAAGAAAATATATCAACCGACATGGATACTTTCAGTTTGAAGTTTTCAAGAAAAACTAATTTTTAAGAATAAATTAAGCATGATACTTCACCATCAGCAACTTGTCGATCACCGACAGGTTTTCTTGAAATACCTGCACACACTGGATAAAAACATCTATTTTTAAACTGACCCGCGCCACTGGCTCTAGGTCGACCAGTGTCTTGACCACTCTTGTAAACCACCTTAGGCTTCCATTGCATCTGTGGTTTAATAACTTTTAATGAATCATGCTGATTAGCATTAACAGAACAACCTACATTTTTGACAATTTTAGCTTTAGAAAAATGTTTTTGTTTAGCTTTAAAGCTAGTAGATTGTGGTTCATTAAACACCCTGCCTTGTGCATTCATGACTCGCACATATGCACCACCAGATGTTTGACCTTCAGCATGACCAACAAACTTCAATTGTTGTGGACAATTGATCGCAAGATGTCCCTTTTGGCGACATTGATAGCATAACCGCCTTGCTAACTTAGTTTGCTGTTTCAAGCCTTGCACATCATCACAAACATCATCGAAACCAAAATTATCACATAATTCATCAAAAACATAGAAACGATGTTTGTGCACCCATTGAGAAGTCTGGCTTCTTGGAGTTGATTTTGAACCATTGAAGAAAAAATTGGTGACTTCTGACCAAATTGGTTAGAATTTGAAATTTTTTTCTTGAAGTTCCTATCAACTTCCTCCAACACAAAAACTTGAGCAACTTTATGAGCTTCAACGCAATGTAGCGAAAGCTCTTTGTATGAATAAACATGCTCAGAACCCTTTAATTTGTAAAACCTCTCATAATGAACTTTTTCAGCCTTAAACATTTCCTTCTTAGTTATCTTCAGCCCTCAGCCCGACTTGCTTTAATTTCTATTCAGCCGCTCAACACTTGGATCAATATCAAACATTTTGTTCTTTTTCAGACGGTCAGCCTTTCTTGCATTAATCTCATGCTCTTGAAACCCTAAACCAACCCGCTTTCCAGAATGTTTACTTTTAGAACTCGATGCTTCATGCCTTTTCTTGGTCAAATGAGAAAATTCAGCTTTAACCTCTAGAACATTTTTATGTTCATCATAAAATATTGACTCATTAATATCTTTATGTGTAATGATCTTTTTCATTGGTATAATCGGCTTTTCTCCCTCAAAGATGAACTAGACACAAATTTTGACATTAACGGAACATCCGACTGCCTTGCAACTTTCTTCCATTCTTCATTGAGTTTCTCTTTTTTCTGACTTTTCACTTCCTCGGATTTGGGATTAGCAAACTTTGAATACTCAGCTTCTTCCTTCTTATCCAAACTATTCACAGATTCGGTGATGACAACTGGTGGAGGAACAGTTTTCTCAAAAGTTCTTTAAAAATTTTCATCTTTTGAAAGAAAACTTATGAACGACTGTGAATTTTTCACGTTGTTCAGCTTCCAATCTCACAAACCTTTAAAGCATAAATCTTTTGTTGAGCGTCTGCCAACTCTTTCTCAGTATTTATTAACTGCTTGGCAACTTGTCTCAGCTTTCTGCAATCTCCTTTCCTCTAACTCATCGTACAAATCTCTATGTACCCTGCCCTCATTTCTGCTTATAAATCTCCATATTTTCCTCCAGGAGCTTGTTATCATGAACCAAACCAGCTTTCTCAGCAACCAAAACTTTATTATCATCCTCAAATATCTTTGCTTTTGCAACACACTTATCACAAGTGTTGTTGAGATAATCTAGCTTCTCATTTGATTTTGCAAACAAATCATCAAAAACTTCACATGATTCTTTAGCTTTAAGTTTATATTTCTCAACCTCTTTCAACAAACCATCATTCTCTTCAGTAAGTTTGGCAATTTGATGTTGAGATCTAAGATTATTCTCAGCTGCTTCATTGCAAATGACTTTGAGATGATTATAATCTTCCTCAAATGACTCTGATTTCCAACCTTTTATTATTAGTCTGCCATTTTCTTCCACTAACTCTGCAATCTTTTAATGCAAAGCTTTCTTTTCCTGCTGAACTGTGACTTTTTCCTTGGCAGCTTTGACACAAGTCTCATGAAGACTTTTACATTTTTCCATTAAAGAATCATAAGTAGCAGATAAATCTTCAGATTTCTTTTCAGTTTTCTTCAATTCTTCTTTTGCATTCTTCCACTCCTTATGCAAACATATATTTTCATCAAGTAATTTTGAAATCTTTTCACATAAGCCTACACCCTCAACCTGAAATTGCATTCTAACCTCTTTTAATTCTTTTTCTTTTCTTTTACATTCAATAACCAACAATTCCTTTTCTTGAACCAACTCACGAATCTTTTTGTCCTTTTATGAACAAAAAAAGAATTCACAAACTGACTCTTAACCACCACTAGATTCAGAATTATTATCAGTCAAACAACTATCACTATGTGCAATTGTTGCCATCAAAGCAGATTGATCACCAAAATATTTACTCCCTTCATAACTCTCATCACTATGAGTAAGCAAGGCTTTCTGAACTTTTGATTCAGGAGTAGTAGCATTCTGACTTTGTTGTTTTGACTTTGAACATTCCCTGGCAAAATGACCCAAATTGGAATATTTGTAGCATTTGAGTTCGGATTTATCTAATCCAAACTTTCCTTCAGAATTAAGATTTCGTTTCCCGGTTTTCTAAAAAAACCTCTTAATCCTCCTTGACAACATTGCTACTTGCCAGTTTAAATCCATCTATTCTAGATTATCAATATCAATCTGATTGAAATCTTCATCAACCAATTCAACATTAGTAAATATTCAGTAATAACACCATACGATGAAGAAATCAATGCTGATATCAACGCCGGATAATCATCAGCAGATTGAACCGAAAAACCACTTTGACTTGAAAAATTAGGTATTGTGAAATTGCAACCCTCAGAATATTTATTAGAAGAACTATTAGTTCTCGACATTCTGTCAGCTAGAAAAGCTATTATCAGAGTTGAAATTTAAGTAGATTTTTATTTTGAACTCAAACTTGCCGCATTCTGACCATGATATATTTCAGGATATTGAACTTGAGCAGGAGTTTTATTGACATTCAACATTTCCATCCCTCGGGTTGCAACTTACCAGCTAGTGTATTGTAAGTCCAAGATGAATATTTTTCATCATGTGTAAGAAGAAGCACATAATTCTCCCACTTTGATGGTAAAGCTTCGAGAATCTTTTCTTTCAAATCATCATCCTTCTTCTTGACATCAACAAATTCCATTTGACTTATCAAATGTGCGAATCTTGACATTAGAGCAGTGATACTTTCATTCTCATAACTTTTGAAATTATCAAATTCTCTTGTTAACACCTTCTTTCGAGTCTTTTTGTATTGCTCATTACCATCACACCGTTATTGTAACGGATCCTATAATTGCTTCGACTTGGTACAAGTAGAAAATTAATGCAACAACTCCTTGGGTAATGCCATAGTAAGAATACCATAAGCTTTTTGTTCTTTCTCATACAACATCTTTCTATCCACACTATAGCTTCTCCATTGTTTTTCCTCACCATTACCATCAACCGGGTATGTATAACCATCCTCAATTGGATTCCACAAATCAACATCATCCGTACCGAAATAAGCTTAAGATGTTTCACCCAACTATGAAATCTTCCAATTTGAGTAGCTTAGGAACTTTCTGACTTGTTCCAGTTTTGTTATCAAAGGTAAGTAACGCTTGAACGATGGATTGAACAACACAAAATGCCTGAAATTCACCCATATTGAAATTTTTCAATAATCTATTCAACGAACCAAGATTGAATACTTTTCCAACGAACTAAATATGTTGACGAACCAAGAGAGTCAACGGATATCTTCAACGAACCTAAATAATGAACGGACCAAAACTTGTCAACGGACCAGTCAGTTAGCAAACCAAGAAAACACAGCGAACTAACTTCTTAAACGAACCAAAAAATGATCAACAAACCAATTGGTTCGGTGGAGTAACTACCACGAACAAACGTTGAATATTCAAAGGACAGACTGAAGACAATCTTCTACGAATGAACCAAACAGATTGAAGATCTACTAGGCGAACCAAAAACAGATGAACCAGTACATGAAGATATAAAGGACAAACCAATGATATTCTGTTAGAACACAATGTAAATGTAACAGAAAACCGTCAAGTATTAGAAGAAAAGATAAGATATATCCTTAAAAGAGAAAGGATATGAAAATCTGAACGATTTACAGATTTCTGTATTCGTACAGAACTACTCCATAATTTCGGAAGTAGTTCTATACAGACCAATTTCTACAAAAATCCTCATTTCTGTAGAAGACTTCCAATGGAAAGCATTACTAGTCTTCAAAGAAGAGTCCTGAAGGAGTTCTGGACTATGAGAAGATAAAGTTTACGAGAAGAACAAATCTGCCTTTGTGTGAAGAACAAGTAAAGATGAATACCAACTTGCTATTAAATACGAAAGTAGTTGAAGACAGTTAAAAATAGGTAAATTGAATATCCTCAATTTATCTCTATATACTCTGACACACTCCAAATTCCAAGTCCTCAACCACATTATTCGCTTGCAACTTGCTACTACTTCCTATATATAGCAAGCAAACTTCACCAAAGAAAGCAAGACAATAAGCACACAATTCACAAGCTTCCAAAGCAACTACAACCTACTCCCATAGAAAAGTTCTTTCCGTTGATATATTGTTACACTATAAACTCATGTAAACCATTATTTACATTTGAGATATACAGAAAAACCCTTTTTATGAATTGTTGTCTTCCGATTTGATTTACTTTCCACAACTTGTTTATCTTGTTTAAATTAAGTTGTGCCAATATTGTTAAACAGCCCCACATGGGACCCAACAATTGGTATCAGAGCAGATTGAATAACCAATATTCAAAGATTTTGCCCTTTAACATCTTTTCATTAACATTCCCTCAAAAATGTCTTCAAGCTGGAAAATGGGAAATCTCTTGGCTCATTAGCAAAAACTCCTATGCTTGCTAGGGAGGAATATCCCAGTGGAAAATTAGAATTACCAACTTTCTAAAAGAAGTTGATAGTTCCCTGTTGGATTGCATAGCCAATGGACCCCATTGTCCTGCAGTCGACATTCTTGAGATAAAGGAAACTGAAACCTCAGCCGGTGTTCCTGCTAGCACCATACACAAAGATAGAAAATGGTGGAGCGAGGAGGACAAGACCAAAGAAATGAATGAGGGTAGAGCCAAAACTGTTGTCATTATGGCTCTTCCCCATGAGTTATTCTCTCAAGTTGACTGCAATATCTCATCCAAGGGCATATGGGATGCCCTTGAAAAACTTTTTGATGGAGGAAATCAAATGAAAAGAAACAAGAGAACTAAGGCATTAAACGAGTATGAGTATTTCAAATCACTCCCAAGTGAGTCACTCTTAAACACTTATGACCATTTTGCCACAATAATCAACAATCTAAGAAAGTTCAACGTTTCTAAATAAAATGAGGAAACCAACATTAAATTTACAAAAAGCCTTCCTCATGAATGGAGAAGTCTAACCATGACTCTCCAATCAACTTTGGATTTGGAAGAGAAAAGCCTAAATGATCTCCTCTGTATTCTAGATTCTCAAGAGTATGAAATACTAGACATCTCCAAAACCAAAGTCGATCCACTAGCTCTTTACTCTGAAAAGAGAAAAAGAAACTCTAAACAAGAGCCAATCCATTCAAAAAGAAAAGATTTAAGTGACTCAAAAATAGAATCTTCTAAAAGTGAAACAGAAAATGAGTCATTTGAAAAATCATTAACACTACTGACCAAACAGTTTGGGAGATTCAACAAAAGGAATCCCTCCTGGTCAACCAGAAAAAACTTCTCAAAAGGTGAAGAAAGTAAGAAACAACCTTTATAATTTAACAAACCTGAAGTTGACAAAAGTGAAATAAAGTGCTTCAGATTTGGAATAATGGGCCACTATGCCTCTGAATGCAAGAATATAAAACTCAAAGACGCAACATACATAAAAGAAAGTATGAACATGCCATGCAGAGAGAAAAAACGTTAATGGCTGAAGTTGAAAACTGGGACTCAGATTCATCATTTGAAGAAGAATGCCATGCAAACAGATGTCTTATGGCTAGTGATGAATCTTACTCGTCCGATCTCTCTGAAGCTTCACATGAGAAACAAGTAGGCTCCTCTCATACTGATCTAATTTTTTAATTCAACAACATGTCAGTAAACTACAAAGTTCTTCAAGAAATCTCCAAAAGAAACAAACTTTTAAATGAAAATAAGTTTAAAACCTTTGAATAAGAAATAAACCCTCTCCTATCTAAACTGCATCAACTAAAAGGAGACAGAGAAAATGAATTGTCAAAATTAAGACAACTCGAGACACAAAACTTGAGTAATAAATCCAAAAATTGATCACTATGAGACCGAGCGTGCAACTCTGTATCAAAGGTTGCATATAGAAACTAAGAAAATAAACGGTCTCATAAATGCTCATGACCAACTTGAGAACATGACAAATACACCAAGAAACTATGGTCAAGGGATTGGGTATATACGTGGGACTAAAAGTTCCAAGACTGTCTTTGTAAAAGCAACAGTCAGAATGACTCACAACTGGATAACAATGTCAAAGCAGGAATCCAGCTTTTGAAACCTCAACCCAACATAAGTCTGATCTTGATGACTCTAACAAATCTAAATCTGATTCAACAAACTCCACCAGTTCCTCAAGTCAAAACTTTGAAAACTTTGGGGAAAGAACAAACTACAGGCATTGTATGTGCACTGAAATGGTGAAACTAATTGGAAAACACTATAGCATGAAAAGTATAAACCCTGTAAATGCTAATACCTCTTTAAGTGTTTCATCCAAATCAGTGAAAATTAAAAGAAGGAAAGAATCTACAGAAACAATAAACAAAAAACCTAAAAGCAAATGGGTTCCAAATGCCGGATAAAATCTCTTTTTGGAGTTGTACAGACATTCTTCAGAATTTCTGAAGCACATCTGCATCAACTAAGAAACTTCCTCCCTCGCACTTATCAAGGGGGAGCCTTTTGTGTGTTTTCTTTCTTTTCTTTCTTCTTTCTTTTCCTCTTATCTATCTAAATAAATGAAGGTTCTGAAAAGACACGTGTTACTCTCAGAATCTCTCCTCAAAAAGTCGACTTTCTCTTCCCTCCTGAAATGCAATGATGCCCATGAGCATATCGAGAAGCAAATCTTTGTGCATTAAGGCACCCAAAAGAGGCAATGATAACTCTAAATAGGAGATTGATGAAAATAAGAGTTAATTTCCTCTCACAGACCCTCTCACCTTCACTAGGAGTCTAAATAGTCGACAAAGTCCAAAAGTCTTACTGACAAATCTTCAGATCTCCGTACTCTTCCCGGTTACAAATAGATGGATGTCATTTTCATAATGTACTCATCCTAATCTCCATCCAAACAAATCTTCATCTTAAAATGGATCTTCAAGCCCTAATGGACAGACAAGCCTTCCAAATTCCACTCCACCGCACCCACAATCTTTATCTTCACACATCCAACCACCAACAAACGTTCACCAGAATGATGAGATTTGTGCAGACATGCACCATTGGATTTTCCCTCACCAAAAACACTCCCATCAGATTTGAATTTCTAAGGGAAATCCGGGTTAACGCCAGATCTGACCCAAACTCACCAGGGAGTCCAATCAGAACTCGGGTGAACCACTTTACATTTGAAGTCATTGAAGACTCCATTCGTTCAGCCCTCAACTTAAATGACAAAAATAGGGTCACTCACTTCAACAGAACTCAAGTTACTGAAACATTCATTGACATTGGGTATGCTGGAGAACTCTTGGAAGAATAAGCCAACAGATTCCGTATTCCCCCTATCTGGCAATTCTTCTTCTCACAAATCCAACTTTGCTTCTCCCCCCGCATCAATAACCATCATCTTGCTAACCATGACACCCAAATGGTGATGCGTTCTCTGATTTAGGGATTAAACATAAATTTCTCTCACTATCTGCTACAGAACATGAAAACAACTGATACATTCCTATAGAAGAGAGAGTAATTATGTATCCTCGATTTGTGATAAGAATAATATGCCAGGCTAAACAGTGGCAGGGAATCCCTCGTGGTTTTGACACTCAACTCCTACCCTCTCAAGGACGTCTTAGGCTTAAGACCTATCTCTGACAACCACATCCCTCTTTAACTCGAAGCCAGAGCATATCCACCAGTACCTACCAGAATAATCAACCCGTGTACCTGTAGAACTGCATGCATCCACTTAAATTTAATATCCAAATAGTTTTGTACTCGGTATTTTTATTTTGTAAAAATTATTGAAATATGGAATGTTTTGGGAATTGTCAAGAAAAACTCAGATTATGTTATTCTAGGTAATCCTAGCCAAAAATAAACAATTCCCGTACACTTTTCTCATGATTCTCTGAGAAACAAGTTTTACAGACCTACTTCGGAACTGTACTGAAGCTCTAAAACATTCTGAAATCAAAAGAAAATATTTCACCACATGCACACACACACACATACATGCACACACACACACACACACACACAAGGGTTTTTGGAAGGAGGGAAAGAAGAAGGAATGAAAAACAAGGATGAAGAAGGAGCAATAATCACTTGTGAGAAAGTCACTACAAAAAAATTATTAAACTAAAACTAATGTCACACATAAAGATCACGGATATTCCTAAATTTTTATGAGGGTGATAAAAATCATAATAAAAAGGAACGATAACTTTTTTTTCAGTTACAAAGAAGTAGGGAGCCATTGAACCAACAGATATCCGTTTCACCACCCAATTTATCCAATCAGTGAAAAAGAGCCATTAAAACCCTAAAATCCCTCGCCGACTATAAAATCCTCACTCACTCTCCAAAAATATACAATGTTCCTAAATCGTTATCCTCATCAAGCAGAGTATCCCCTCATACAATCAATTTAAAGAACTAAAAATGGCCTCATCTTCTCAAACCTTCTTGTTCAAAACCTTCAACATCGAACCCAACAATGTGCGTGCAAATCTAAACCCAACAACATACTCTGACGACATACATATCATCATTGTAAGGTTTTCACCACTCATGTCTGCTCTCACAGAAGATGAAGAAGTTCCCAAACAGATCCTTATGAATGTATGGTCAACTATCAAGGTAAATACAGAGACTGTAAAAGGAAACAAAAGGGAATGGATTTAGGCACTCATTTAGAATGAAGATCGATCTACAACAACACTACAGTTTTCAGAAGAAGATTTCAGACAAATTACCAATCTTAAAGCACCAGAAATCCTGAAAACCTTCCGAATAAGATAAAAATTCTAAGGATGTTCAATTCTCTAAACAAAGGCACAAGCTTTAACACTATCTCAGGAATAAACATCAATCATCTAGATAGAAAGTGGAAGCTAACGATGCACACCCTCATCTACAGCTTGACTGCAAAAGTTGGATCATCAGATCAGGCTAGTGAGTCCGTATACTCCATAATGATCGCTCTAATTCTAAACAAAAGGGTGGATTATGGAGCAATACTCTGTAAGAATCTGATAAAAAGATTTGAAGACAAGCAAAAAGAAAAGAAAGAAACACCTCATATTCCATTTATCAGATTTCTCTCTTTACTGATCTCTAAGAAGGCTCAGGAAAAATCAATAGCATTAACAGGAGATAGACACGACTCCACCATCGTGAATATACTTAAGAAGTTTGAATCTGGTACAACTCATTCCATATATTCTATAACTTCTTCCTTGCTATCAATTATAGCAAATGATTCTCCATTCCTCATGAAATACAAACTAAGAATAGAATCCCAAGAGCAGAACCCATCTGAACCAGAACAGAAAATCCATGACCACGACCCACAAGCATCCCATTTTTCTGAGTCAGTTAATCTAAACGGAAATTCACCCAACTCTCACACATCCAATTTCTCAGCCCCCTCCTACAAAGACTTCAACCCGAGTCCACCAAACTCACCACCTCACATCCACATCCCTGAAATAGCCACAAAGCCCAGCCTGTTTGATGACTCTGAAAGTCATCAACGAGCACCAACAAGTGGAGACTCAATGAGTCAAGGAAACTTGGAAAGAGTTCACAAGGATTGGTTCCCTATGGACTCGACACATGGATCTTCTGAAATGAACATTCATACAACACACGAGTCTGATTCCTTTGAGGAGAAGACAATGAATGTGGAAGACCTGGGAACACCAGAAATTTCTGGTTCCCTAGGCACTAATAAAACTCCCAAGGGAGCGTTTGTTAGTAAAACGGCTGGACATGTGTTATCCACTGGTGAGTTAGAAAGGGAAAGATCATCTGTTGATCCCTCTCTAAATTTACCCAAAACTCTACTCAAATCTGATCTCTTAAATTTTTCTCAATCAATTAGAGAGACACTCTCTAATTTTAAAAGAGATCAGAGAATTGCCCTTCATGATGGAAAGAATAATTTTTTAAACTCTGAAAGTATCAAGAAGGCAGAGGAAGAAACAGCTCAGAACACTGATTAAATAACAACTCTAGTTGATAAGCTAAAAACTTGGAAAGAAGAACTTAGAGAAGAAACTGATAAGATATCCGAAGAAATCAACAGAATTCTTCAAAAGCTATCATTCACAGACACAAGTGCTGATGAAATTATAATCAAGAACCTATCTGCAAAACTAATAAACAAGAAAAGGATTCTAGAACAAATGGGTAGAAATCAAATAAGAGAGGCTCAAGAGATAACAAAACTTGGCAGAAGCAACCTGACAAGAAATCAAATGACGGCTGTAAATCTGGACATCAGGCATTCATTCCAAGAAGATAAGATGAGATAAATTGAAAGAGATTGGAAACAGAAGTTAAAAGACAAAGATGAGAAAAGAAAACCAGTCACAATCTTTGTTTAATCACCATCAAAGAAGATAAAAGTTCAAAGTGAGGACTCAGATGAGCAGGAAGAGGAGGAAGAACAACTCAGAAGAAAGAACTCAAAAACATGCAGACCTCCACCTCAAACTTCAGAAGGTATGCATCCTCCTCCTCCTCCCACTTAATCATCATAAAAAACAGCTGAGAAAATAATTCCCTCACAACCCCTCATCTCTGGAGCAACAAAGAAAATTTCAAAGCCCAAAGATTAGATACAAAGGCAATCATCTTCATTAGCAGGGTCATTTATATATGGATCTGCTTTCGAATATGACTACACAGAGAAACAAAATATGCAAAAACTAATTTGGGAAGAAGTAAGAGAGCTGCAGGTAAATCTAATCAAGAAAGAAGATTACAGACCCTCAATGAGTCCCCTCTCAAGGAAGGTATTTGACAGAACCTTAGGAAATCAAGTTGAAGAAGACTCAATCTACACAATACCCATCATAAAAGAGTTTGTGACTATCAAAGCTCAACCAATACAGAAACATCTTTGGGTAGATCACTTCAACAAATATCTGGTAACTTATATCCTTCCTAGGGTACTTTTCAGCTCAACCTTCAAAAACTGAAAGAGTAAGCACTGCTCTATTTAAAGGAATAGAAGCTGGAAAAAGGATGTTCAGAAGGCAAGCGAAGTTTCACATTCAACTAGCCAAAGACGCTGATATTCCTTTGTTGTTCCTAACAAAGCCAAATGAAAACATCCCCCTGGAATCTCCTGGAGGGGATCTGGAACATCAGCACTTGGCGCAACTCTTGGACTCTGCTTCAGAGGTCATAAAGAAGAAAAAAGATTTTTCAGACTTAAAGAAAAACAGAAGTATACAAATCAGGCTCTGAACTTCTTTTTATTTATTTTAGAAAGATGCATGAAGAACAATAGCGCAGCCAGAGAGGTCATCAAAACAGAGATTGAACAAATACAGAAGGAGAGAACAACCTTTTATACCCTACTAGAAGAGTGCAGCAAAAATTACAAATTTAAAATTAACTCTTTTACTGGTAGGGCCAAGATAAGAAAAAATTTGTAAAGTAGTAATAATCTGTATCTTGATCAATACAGTGATTTGTTTATCTTTATTTCTCTTTTCATTTATTTTCTCCAAATACTTAGTGGGAGATTGTTAGAACATAATGTAAATGTAACAGAAAACAGTCAAGTATTAGAAGAAAAGATAAGATATATTCTTAAAAGAGAAAGGATATGAAAATCTGTACGATTTACACATTTATGTATTCGTACAGAACTAATCTGGAATTTCTGAAGTAGTTCTGTACAGACCAGTTTCTACAGAAATCCTCATTTCTATAGAAGGCTTCTAATGAGAAGCATTACTAGTCTTCAAAGAAGAGTCCTGAAGGAGTTCTGGACTATCAGAAGATAGAGTTTACGAGAAGAACAAATTTGCCTTTGTGTGAAGAACAAGTAAATATGAATACCAACTTGGTAGTAAGTACGAATTTAACCGTCCTCAACCACATTATTCGCTTGCAACTTGCTACTACTTCCTATAAAAAGCAAGAAGACTTCACCAAAGAAAGCAAGACAATAAGCACACAATTCACAAGCTTCTCAAAGCAACTACAACCTACTCTCATAGAAAAGTTCTTTGTGTTGATATATTGTTA
The DNA here is from genome assembly GCA_039602395.1 of Deinandra increscens subsp. villosa. Taxonomy (NCBI): domain Eukaryota; kingdom Viridiplantae; phylum Streptophyta; class Magnoliopsida; order Asterales; family Asteraceae; genus Deinandra; species Deinandra increscens. The sequence continues at coordinate 21,811,454 of JBCNJP010000017.1, forward strand.
TACTATAAACTCATGTAAACAATTATTTACATTTGAGATATACAGAAAAAACTTTTTTATGAATTGTTGTTTTCCAATTTGATTTACTTTTTGCAACTTGTTTATCTTGTTAAAATCAAATTGTGCCAATATTGTAAAAGAGCCCCTCACGGGACCCAACATATTCAACCAAGGAACTGAGGAAATTTTGAGTGAACCAACACAAAATTGACTGATTGAAAGAGCGTGAGCGATGGATCGTTTGCTAATCTAGTGATTAAGATATGTAACGAGATCAAAATGTAAATACAAATGAAATTTGTATTATTAAGCTTGTGAGAAAAACCACATAGAAACACACACAAAAGGTTTAGAATATGACAAGAAGATCTACTCTCTATACAAGACAAGCTATTTATAGATGAACAATCTATGCAAAATCTCGATTATCCGAACCTCCAGTTCGGACATAGTTCGTGTGAGTCCGAACTGGGAGTTCGCCTCAGGTTCAGATCACAGCAATCTTGTAACCTTTTGTCTTGTATTTGATACTTTACATGACGACCAAGAACCATGTATCAACAAACCCGCCCTCGACATGTGCAGTATCAGCTTTCATATTAACTTGTATCTTCAATCAAACTCTTCCTCAACTTGAAGATGAGTCTGATCTTGAATACTTGACATTTCAACTTGCGTAATCTTTTTATCAACAACTTCGTGAGACTTGAAGTTGTGATGTTCTTTTCCCACATAAAAACCTGCCAACATAAATAATCTAGGCGCAAAACGTCTATTCGAGACTCCAAGATATATTATTTTTAAATTTGATTTCGTATCTAGTGTTGATCAATCGAAAAGAAATAAGAAATATTTTTTTTTTATTTTTCTAAAATTTATATCAAAACACACCTAAATTTTTTTTGTGGTATTCTCCGATATGAAAAGTACATACAATACAGAATCAAACACTATTTTTGTCTTTTGCGAAAAATATCACAACTTGGGATCATATTGGACATAACATGCTGAACTACACTTCAATTTTGATTATTGTAGCACATAAGCCATGTCGATTGCAGATATAATTTGTCCAACATTAAACTCAGGCATAATGATACTCATAACATCTGGATATGTTAAAGTATTGATTAGATTTGCTTTGACCAGTGTACCCCACACTATCAGACATACTCAGATATGCTTTTTCTTATCACACTTTTGTGATTTCACTTGTAATTTAACACATAATGATTGTATCCATGATAATGTCAACCGTGTTCCATGCAAAAAGAAATAAGAACGTTAAATCGTCTACCTTAAGGTCGATCTTTCAATACGCAGATAAGGCCTCGGATTTAACAAAATAAGAAAGTAAAAACAAGTTGAAATTGTATAATCCAACAAAAATCAGGTTGGTACTTCCGTACACGCAGAGAAAGTCCGATGAGTTATACGAAACACTAAGAAAATAAAGCAGAACCTCAAACGAACAACAACCAAGTCGATCTTTTAATACGCAAAGAAAGTCCGATCGTTTGAGAAAATAAAGGAAAATCAAACAAGTTTAAATCTTTGCAAAATGAACACATTACATAGTGACTTTTTTTTTCACATATCTTTTTCTCGATATATCTTGAGATACGCATCAAGATGTTGTCCACTAGGTTAAGCATCAGATTTAGTGTATATCACATTTGTATACTTTCTGATTTGTCGAGCCTACCTAGCACATCGAACAATGGTCTTATGATTTTTTCACTTACTATATCCATGAGTCAGACAACGTTAGCCAATGTACCATCATTTCCCATTCATGTCAGATATAATTTCTCATTTTTCAATGTTTATGGATTTTTGCATTTTTCAATGTTTTTGTCTTTTCAAATTTCTCTCCCTAAAAATGACAAACTCCATTTTTTAGATTTTCATTTTTACTATTTGAAAAACAGCACACTAGTTTTGTATTATTTCAAAAACAAACTCCCCCTCAAAAGGAGACGGAGTAAAAAACAAACCAGAAACTGATCAACCGACACGAATACTAGCAGTTTAGTATTTTGAAAACAAAATTAATTTGGAAATTCAATTTAAGTTATCACAGATATTCCATTATCAGCAATCATTCAATCACCGACAGGTCTTCCTGAAATACCTGCTGACACCAAATAAACCATTAGATGCTTTGGGATCGACCCGACTTAACAACATCGGGTCGCCCGGTGTCTTCCACATAGTCGCTGTTGGCCTTGGAAACAACTTTCGGTTTCCATTTCATTGAAGATTTTATTTTTTGATCAAATGTTTCAACCGGCGTCTTTGACGAAGACGACTTACTAGTTGTTTTAAATTTCGGAAACCATGGTTAATCAAAATTTTTACCATTGTTATCCACATATTTTTCACTTTTGTGAACATATGCAAATCTACAGTAAGATGTCCAGGTCGACGACATGCATAACAAATTCTTTCACGAAACTTTGGTGAGAATTTGAAACAATTCTTGGGTTTCCAACTATGATTCGCAACAGGAGAATTGTAGTAACTAAAAGAATGATCATAAGCAAACGACTCAAAGAAATTTTCAGATGAATCATACCTAGGAGATGATCTTTGTGGTAAGTAATAAGAGTCACTTGAAGAACCTACAGAATGATAGCAACCATTTCTTGATGTAGAACCATTTGGCTTCTTCTGATGATCTCACTTTTGTGGAGTCTGAACAGGTTTAACATATTGTTTCTTAGGTTGTTGGTGAATATGATGAACAGGCTGAACAACAACTTTCTTCTGTTTCTTAGTTGTCTGTTGCACTAAGACATCCTTGACTTCATATCCTAAACCCTTTATGCTTAAATCCAGAAATCTTTGTAGATCCAGACGGAGAACCAGAAATATCTCTCCCTTTAGCTTCTCTAGTAAATTTAGCTTTAATATCCTTCAACTTGTTCTCGCGCACCAAAGATTTAACTGCTTCTTTTTCAGATGAAATACTTTCATACTTTTTAACTTTATCAAAAATCTTTTCGTCTTAAAAAAATATTGATCTTGAATCAAACTTTGGAGCTTCACCCAAATTCTTCTTCTGTTTTCTCAGACTTGGATTTATTTTGCTTAGCTGGAGTGACAAATTTAGAATAATCATGCAACTCTGCCTTCAAATCAAGAGGAACAGATAAAAATTTAGACAAATCCACCTTTTAAGGAACCTTGTGAATATCATCTTTTTTCGAACTATCATCATTTCTGTCCTTCTTGTACAAAAAATTCAGAAATGTAGGCGACAAATTGCAATTCTTGATTTGCCGTTGTAATTCTAGAATTTCCAGCTTTAATTCAGAAATATTCTGTTGAGCAGCAAACAGATGTTTTTGTGACTTAATGAATTCTTCATTGATATCATTGTATTCATATGTCTGCTGCTTTCTAATTTTACATTCTGCTAACACCTCTTCAGTAACTTTCTCCCAATCTCTTCTTGAAGATATCAATATCTTGTGTCAACAGTTCATTCTTATCTCGGAAAAAAACATTTTCATCTCGAAGTTTTGAAAGTTCTTCTTGAATACTAATTACTTTCTCAGCAGCTTCAACAGCAATCTGGTTAGCTTTTTCATATTTCTGTTGAACAGGATAAACCTTTTTGAAGCTTCAAAATCTTCAGCAACTTCTTTAGCTTCAGCTTTAGCTTTTTCGCATTCAACAACCAAATCATCCTTTTCTTTCATCAAGTTCTTGTTCATCTTAGCAAGTTCAACACACCTTGAACACATTAAAGAAACTTCCTTTGGAATTCTTCTATGTCACTATCATCCCCTTTATCATGTATCACACATGAACTTGTTTTAGAATCAAAATCAGTTACAAAATCATCAATTTGTTCAATCTTGAAAACAGTATCACAATCTTTTTTGTCTAACAACTCATTACTTTCTGAATCTAAACCACTAGATGCTAAATCATATGATTTTGAATCAACAGAGTCTGAGCGAATCTTCATGGTCTGAATGTGTGCACATGTCTCACATTTTTCTTTCAATGCATTCAATTTATCTTTCGCAGTCCAATATACTGTGATTTCAAGAAATAACTCTCTTGAAAGAGCTGTTTTTATAATATCTCTGGCTTTGTCTTCATTATTTGTATAAGCCTTTTCTTCTAAAGAAAGATGTCGATGTACTTTTACATGTCCATCTGTATGAACAGGCCATTTGAATTGCTTATCGATTATCTTCCAAAATTTTTTGAAATGTTTGTTGATGTAAATCTCAAAATCAACTTTCCATTCATGATAATCTTCCCATTTCATCAGTGTAGGTATCATAGGACTAACTTGTGATACACTCATTTTTTAACAATTTATGAAAAATCAGCTCAATGTGCTTGAATCACTCTTTTCCAAAACCAAAAACTAACACTCCAAAAACTTCAAACCCAAAAACGAAGGTCTTATAAGTGGATTTTGGCGGTCGAAATGGAGGGTACTAGCCGTTAGGCGAGTAAAAGTGTAGATCTCTCCGAGACGGTCGTTTTGGCTGGTATTAGCTCCCGTAACTCTTAACGGTTCTCAAGTTACGTCAGTTTTAGTGAAACAACCCAAAAATTCCAATCTTGTCCGAACTTGATCCGAACTGGATGCGAACCCAAAAAGTTATCCGAACTTCAAATGAATCGAGTTCGAACCAGAATGTAGCCGAACCAGATCCGAACTTAGCTAAGATAGCCGAACTCTATCCGAACTCTACCCGAACTGGATCCGAACTATGAGTTCGGAGCGGTTATTTATCCAAACTTGAAGTTCTTCAGGCGAAGTGAAAAATCATGATACGAACTCAGACGAACAAAACCGTATTTTCTCTAAAATTCACGATTTTGGGTGTTTTTGAATGAGATTTCCAGCAGTAGGCAACGAAAATACAATAGGAATGTTCTGAAATCAATTTTAACACAAAAAGCTCTCGAATTTGAGTAAACTTGATGAAATTTCGCAAAAACCCACTTTTCTCGCTAGAAAAACTCAAAAATCACTACAAATTGATTAGCAAATGGAACCAGAAAGCTCTGATACCACTTGAAAGAGCGTGAGCAATGGTTCCTTTGCTAATCTAGTGATTAAGAGATGTAACGAGATCAAAATGTAAATACAAATGAAATTTGTATTATTAAGCATGAGAGAAAAACCACATAGAAACACGCACAAAAGGTGTAGAATATGACAAGAAGATCTACTCTCTATACAAGACAAGCTATTTATAGATGAACAATCTATGTAAAATCCCGATCATCCGAACCTCGAGTTCAGACATAGTTCGTGTGAGTCCGAACTGGGAGTTCGCCTTAGGTTCGGATCATAGCAATCTTGTAACCTTTTGTCTTATATTTGATACTTCACATGACGACCAAGAACCATGTATCAACACTGATTTTGACAGAAATGAAGATTTGAGACTGAATTTTACAACAGTAAAGTAGATAAACACTTTGCGCACACTTTGGAGTAAGAACTAAGACCAGAAACACTGTAAAACGTGTAAAATCAATGAAAAACTCACTTGTTTGTTCGAAAATAGCCAAAACAAACCAAAAGAGCAACGTGGATTGCTCTGTACCAACTGAAAAGGCCTGTTACGGACCTTACTAATGGTTTGAGCGCTCGATACAATGAACACAACAAGTAATTAAAGCTCTTGTATATTGAATCACTCTAGAAACAAAACTACAATACCTCTCTGGTTTCTCTCACAAGCACAAAGCATACATAAGTTCAGTTTCCAAAAGTCCTTACAGATGAACTAGCTTGAACTATTTATAATAGTCCACTGTCCAACGAACCGGCTAGCAGTGAACTGTTTGGTTCGCTACTCCCAGACCATTGGTTCGTTGACAGCTAGACTCAAACAAACAGCTCTATTTGATACAACACGTGAGACACTATGCCGCATACGTATTATGCTCTAACAATAGCTAAGTGAGTACGGATCGTGAAGAGCTTTGCAATCGGTGCACACGTGTCATGGAAGTCTACACCTTCAAATTTGGTGAAGCCTTTAGCAACTAGTCGTGCCTTATATCGCTCGCTTCTCCATTCGGTTTATATTTGATCTTGTAAACCCATTTAGAGTCTATTACCGTCTTTTCTTTTAGGTAAATGTTCGAGTGTCCAAGTCCCATTTTATTCTAAGGCTTTAATTTCTTTCTTCATGGCGTTTATCCATTTTGGATCCTGCATTGCTTATTACTAAAGCACTTCGGCTCATCATTTGAATTGATGGCTGTAAAAAAGGCTAAATTTATCGTAAGATACATTATGAGCAAGAGGAGGTATAGTCGAGGTCTCTTGATCGGAAACGAGCTGCGAATGATCAATCGAAGGGGGAAGTTTGACAACGTAATCATCCAGACGCTTTGATCTAGACATGTTTCTTTTCTCATCTACGTTTTCTTCTAGTTGAAATGAACGAGGCTCTAAATTTATTTCGGCAGCGGTGGAGTTTGGCATATCCGCCACGTACATGGAATTATGTTGAACATTGCTTTGTGAAATGAAATCCGAACGTGGGCATGAAATTTCATTAAACCGTCAAATATAAAAATTTGATTAAACCGTCAAATATAACCCCCTAATTTATATTTAATATGTAAAGAATATTTGACTAAGGTTTGGTCAAATAGTCAAGTATGACCGGCTCCTTCACATTACGGCTAACCTAACCGAAGAAGCACTAATATCATGTCTGGAACCCAGAATCGTTATACCCATTGTAGTTTTACACTTCGTATATATTACTTCATTTTTTTAACAATTTATAGATTTTCTATTATAAGTTTTTAGTTTACAAACACCTTTTTACACTTAAAATGCTTTTAAATTTAAAGAACGTATGTTACTTAAGTTAATTAACGGGTTAAATCAGCCATTATACAACTAGACTAAGTGATAGAGGTATAAGTTTTTTAAAGTTGGGTCATAAGTTCAATCTTTGATATAATTTAGGATCAGATTATTATGTATATAACACTTAATTAATAAATAAGGTGAAAATGTAAACCAGTAGTACGTAAAAGGTTTTTCTTTTTTATCAAAATACTTTTCTCCCCTTATACGAATTTCCGCCAACGTCTCACCTCTCCTTTTTATAATTTTGCTTTAAAATGCTGGTGTGTTTAGTAACAAAAAGTTAAAAGGTTTAAATTTTAAAGTTGTAAGTAAGAGAAAACCTAGAAATTGCTATTAAAAAATATATATAATTTTTGACAACTAATGAAATTGTAAATGTAATCAGGTTAATCGATTATAATTTTTGACGTGGCACCTGCCATGTAGGCAACAGACTAACACCGTTAGTAAAAAACTAACGGTGTATCATTAGAATCTAATATCCACAAAACTCGTATTATTGTGAGAAAATTTTAAGGCTCGTATTATTATCCACCAAAAGGTAAAACTTTTATTATTAAAATCCAATTTTCCATTATAAAAAGGGTTAAAAGGTTAATATGTTTAATTAAATACGTTTCTGAGCTGAATCCAAGACACAATATCTTCTATCAACCAAATCAATACAAAACACCGTTTAAACCTAATCATCATGATTTTCATGTACTATACATATAATTAGGTCTTGTGCCACCCAATCTCTTCCTTCAATTACAAACAGTCAACAAGAAGGAAAGATGGCAGTGAATCTTTATATCCTCAGTTCCCAAACAATGAAAAGAAACAGAAGCAGCAGAGCATAAACAGTTAAACACTTAAAGTTGTAGGGGTACAAGTTATGATTAGTGATGGTGACGCATCCGCCCAGACAATAATTACCCTCAGCCCTTTGCAATAAAGACTCCTTTTGGCTTTTCCTACTCATACAATCACAAAAATTCATAAACAAAAATACAAAAACACATTTTTCATTCCATTCAGATTACCATTTCTGATTCTTGATAACAAAAATGTCCCATGATTAATTACCTAAGTTCAAACATTAAGTTCAAGAAACAAAATTAGAATAGGTACCTAGCTAGAATATATGATAATATGATATTCAAAGAATAGCAGGAGCACTGCTCCTGTCATCCTCGCCTGCTGCTCTCTGGTGAGCAGCAGGCGATGGTTGATGAGTTGTTTCTTGCTGGAGCAGAAGGTGATTATGCGGTTGGAGGTGGGGTTTTTGTTCTTGTGCCTGTTGTGGGATTTGATACATGTCATTAACATAAGTATTACCTAACGATAGAGATGGTGACATCGCTACCTGTGCGGTCATAGGGTTAAACCCGCCACCCGTCACATGCCTTACAAGATCAACCGACTGCTGTTGCTGCGATAGCTGTTGTTGTTGTTGATGTTGTTGTTGCTGTTGTTCGTAGTTTCTTAACATTTCTTGTTGTTCTAAAGAATTAGCAATTGTAATCATTTGTTGTTGTTGATGAAGAAAATTTGGAGTCATGCCCATCATGGGCTGCATGTTGTAAGGTGCACCCTGTAAGGATGATGATTGAATAGTAGGGATTTGGGGGATACACCCTTGGTTCAAAATGGGTACCCCACTAGGTCCAATGTAACTTGCCAATTCTATTTTGGCTTCATGTAAATCTTTCTGAACCTGCTTTAATCTATGCTGAAGAACCGAGATCAGTCCAACGCATCCGTAAACCGGATCGCGTAGCCTTGCGTCAGCCTCATACGCCAATGAATTAACCGCATCTTCTCGTTGGGTGGTGTTGAGCTCGTTAAGGATTTTTGCGACATTACTCGCACCAAACACCTTGTGGACATTGGCAAATTTCTGAGGCTGGTCAGGTGGGAAGTAGGGTGCAAACACGCATTCTTGTGTGCATTTACGACGGAGAAACTTGCAGGCGGCACATGGTGAGTTTGGGGAAGACATTTCGATCTTCTTCACCTTCTGACCTGCAAGCATTTCGATCCCATTCACATTTCAATAATTTCAATAAAACCTGATAAACTTAACAAATGGATCATGTGATCATGTTGACAATTATGGCAAGTAAATTATAATTATTACACAAGAATTCAAGATGTGTGTAAATGAAGGAATAATTACGACATCGCTATCAGCGAAGGTTCGTTTACCGATTCGAGAAGCAGGTGGTGGCAATTAAAGCATTTCTTCACGTATCGAAACACACAAATTCAAGTCAAATAACTCGTTTTGTTTATTCAAATCTGACAAAATTAAAATTAATAAATATTTCTACGATGATGAAATGAAGAAGATAGATGCGTACACACAAACAATGATAAAGTCGGTGAATCAAATGAACAGGAGAAACTAATTTCTGCTAATGAAAAATTTAAAATCCTCAAATAGCAAACAAACGTGGAAAGCAAGAAACCGCTTATAACCGATCCTTCTAGATCTACTTCATGGCGAATATACAGGAAAAAGGAAACTAGATCAGCCGAATCATACATCTATTGAGAAAATTCGAGAATCAAAACAAATATGGTAACATGATTATCTAGTTCCATACCTACGTCTTAATTTCCGTCAAAAATCTCGATCGATATTCTTTTCCGTCTTCCAAATCAAAAACATATTCACCTAAAAAAAGATGATCAATCAACGAAATAATCATGATTTCACGAGTAGCAAGATCAAATACCATATTTGAAATATTACTTTGTATATATAATATATATATATATGTACCTTGTTGAGATGAAGAAGGAGATAGGCTAGGGTTCCAGCTGTAAAAAGATCTCCTGATCCGATCTTCAAAATCTAAAGCAAATGAAAATCTAAAGCAAATGATGAAAAATAAATACAAAAATGAGATTTAAGCCTTTCGTCAGAGCGATTACAACGAACAGTGAGAACACGCAGCAAAACACACAGAAAGCTTATCGAAGAAGAGTTAAATTAGCCATTACCAGAATGTTGACGACGTCATATTCGTGTGTGAGTTCGTGTATAATTGTATATTCATATGGATCATGATATAACTATATATGCATTAATGGCCGGGTGTGTGTGAGAGAGAGGGGATGTGACGAATTATTAGCCGTACGATTTGAGGAGGATCCTAATTTGACCGTGCGATGAAAACGCGGAGTTTGTTACAGCTTAGAGAGAGAGAGGGATGAGGTTGATGACTTGATGATAAGTGCAATCTGAGTTACCTCTTTGTCCCTTGCCTTTTGTTTCATTTTAAGACTTCATAAACAAAACTCTCATTTTACTAATCTCACACTATCAATTTTCTTAAATCAGATCTATACTACCGTTAAACGATATACTGGACAATCATCCGACGTGTAGTGGCCTCATGTGATAAGTACGTTGGTTTTCTTTTTGACAAACTTTAACCTAAACGGCCATCTAGCCTGTTAACGGATGACTAGTGTGGAAATAGAATTTAGGGGTATATATGTATACCACACCACGTACTTATACTAATAAAAAAAATTAACGGATGCATACCACACTCTGATATCTTGTCACGACATTTATCGCTCTCTCGTTTATTAAATGTTGATGTAAAATAATAGTTTTTGGACAAAGCGCTCTTCTATTAGTTATTATTATTATAAATAACAAAAACCAAATCGTTGGTTGAGTCTCTTTGTGTACTGCTCAGTACTCCAAGTGTGACTTCACCCGATTGCTTGGTTTGGGCGGTGTGTTGGACGATTCATCTAACATGATAATGTAAATATAACATAAATGTAAAGCTTACTTGATGGCGCAACTGTTGGGTTACGATAGTGGCATTCGTGTCTCGGTAATAGCAAATTTTTTAAAAGGAAATAAATATTTACGATAAATAATTATTTAATCAATTACCGAGTAAATTAAATTTAAATAATTAAATTAACATTTAATTTAATACGCAGCGAAAAACGATTTAATTTACTAACACGAAAACTAGTTAATTAACGTAAACCAAAACAACAGGATTCGACAATCACCAAACGCGCAAACACCTAAAATTACGTTAAACGAAACGCGACATAATCATAATTATATAAACGATTAAATCTAAACAAATAACAAGTTTAGATATACCTGAGAGGTGATTCAAACAAACGTTCGAGACACCGGAAGTCAACGGGTGACTCGCAGGCAACGATTCGTCGAACGAATCTGATTTCCTTGCAATTACGGTTTCTCTACGCGATGACTCAAGCACCGGGAAAACACGTATGTCGGATTGGGCGCGAACTAGGGTTTGCGGAAGACTAGTGAGAGCGCCTCACGGTGCCGGTTCACGGGGGGGGGGGGGGGGTGTCGGCGGTAGGGACCGGCGACGACGAGGAGGGCGGCGGCAGCTGTGCGACGGGGAGCGACGGGCTGTGGTCGCGGCTCACGGCTGCGGCTCGGTGACGGGCTGCGGCGGTGGTGCGACTACGGCGACGGCGGAGGAGCGGACGGCGGCGGCTCGGCGGGCGGCACTCGGCTGCGGACGACAGGGCGACGGTGGTGGGCTGCTGCGGCAGCTCGGCTTAGGCTGCTGCGACGGCTCGGCTTTAATGGTGATTCACGGATTAATGTTCTCGCGATCGGATGAATCGATCACCGGAGAATCTAGGAGGACGGCGACGGTGGTTGGGCCGACGACGTCGATCAAGAGAGAGAGAGAGAGAGAGAGGGGGCGGGCCGAAAATTCTAATCTCTGGATTAGGGTTTTGCCCCCTTAATCAGTTATATTTATAACTGATTAAGTTTCCGACAAGTCCCTCGATTTATTTTAATCCATGATCGAACCTTTAATTAATCGACATATTTTAGACGTTTTAAAATATTTTTCGATTACCAAGACTTAACGAATATTAGATTAAACTAATTCGTTAATCATCGTCTTAAGACGTAAACAATATTTTTCGATTACCAAGACTTAACGAATATTAGATTAAACTAATCTCTGCAATATCTAAGTATTTGATTTCTTTTCATATCATATTTTGTGACGCCCACTCCCAAACATGGCACTAGGAGGGGTCACTCATCGGATTTACTCATGAACACGTGGCACAACAGAGATAAGCAGCTAGGAAAATTTAAAACTTTTATTTATTATATAAGCCAAGTACGTAAAGTAATTGAGATAATTTACAATCTATCTATATAGCGACTAACTATATCCGTCTTTATTTATCTACAACTAGCCAGCATGTTCATCAGCTCCTCTAATAGCTTGCCCGATTATTCTCTTATCACGAGGGCTCCGCCCTTGCTCCCAGACGTCTCACCTAAACCTGACATACATATGGTTTTGGGAAAAGATCGGCTTACACTGGTGAGTTCTACATTTTAAAAATGTTACCTCGTCTGTGAGGTTAAAACCTTTGTACCTGCAAATTCCCTTTTTACAACATTTATCAAGTATAACACATAACAAGTTATACATAACATAACATCATAATCATACACGTTTCTCTAGAAAACATCTACCTCAATAACTTTTAACTCCTACGACCTGAATTCCATACACCTCTATATCTCCTGGTCTTGAATACTGCTCGGGTGACTTTATCGGAAGCCCCCAACCTCAGTACCGACAACAGCTCCATTTCATCTATACCTTCCCGGTCTCGAGTACTGCTCAGGTGACTTCATCTGGAAGCCCCCAACCTCAGCAACGACAACCATCCTACATTCCGTTCTTCCAGTTTCGAATACCTCTCAGGTAACTTCATCTGGAATCCCCCAACCTCAGTATCGACCTCTGTTCACGTTACCTTAACTCTTTAGACGTTCCATTCTATCGAACATCTCCTTAACCACCACAGTACTACTACCCGCCCCTAGTTAGATATCCAGGTGACTCACGTGTGCTAATAAACATGATAATTGTCACACCCTCAATTTCCACTAACGGAGTTTTACCGTGTGGGGTGTGAACCAGACCAGGACCCGAGTCATTAGTTACATCAAACATAAGTTAAGGGTTCAAAATGTAAATATATTTCCAAACGGGAAATATCAAAACCAGAGTTAAAGTTTAGCGGAAGCTCATAAAAGTTATGTTGCGCAAAACAAGCGCCCAATAAGTATATACCAGTTCAAGTTGAAAAGATTTGAAAACCAATTCCCAAAATAAAAGGTTTTAGCCAACGTACGTGCCCAAAAATCAGATTCTCCTAGCGTCCTGCAAAGCATGCATAAGAGCAAGTGTCAACTAATGTTGGTGAGTTCACATAAGCACATAAGTATAACAAGTATAATTATGCAGTACGAATACAACAGTCTTTATTCGTATGTAAGTATGTATATTACAAGTACAATCCATATCGTAGGTAGCGAGCCTAAGTTCATGTCACTAAAACGTTCGCAACCAAAGCTGACCAATTAGTTGTAGGAATAATTCCTTACGTGATTTGCCTTCCCCGTGTCTACTCGATCACGGTAAGTTTTGGCTGACATTGTCCTCAGTCCGACCGCCAGTCGGGTGGTGCATCTCGTGCCCGCTGAGTGGGGTTTGTCAGACCCTAGTAGTACTACCCAATATCCCCTCGCTATTTGCTATTAACGGTTCGATAAGTAAGGACTTTCAAGATAAAGCATTTTACGTGAACATGTGATATATGTTGGATTTCTACGTTAATCATACATAATAGTTGTCGTGTTATCACCCTAACCCGGGTGTAACGTGTTTGCGTGTGTTATCGTCTAAAACCGGACGTAACGTAAAGGTTGTGTAACTCACCTTAGGGTGCGCTGCTACAATTTAGTAAAACTTCAAGCCTTGCGTAACTACCAAGCACCTATCGATTTTACATACGTAAGTGTGTGTCCGCACATGAGTAACATAGCCTAGAAGACGGTATTAATACCAAGTAATTTCAAATATGACGTAGGTGACAATTCCACTACGTGATAAAAACCGTTTGTTCGAAAGCAGTCAAAAATGACATTTAGATAGAGGACACAAAGATTTACGAAAATCAATGTGCATATGTTATTCGAAATAATAAATGTAGAGGTGATCGGGAGATATGTATATATTCGTAAATATAAATATCGAGGTGTAGTCAAAAGTGCGGAAAATAAAACGTCCAATATATATATATTTATATGCCATGTCAAAATTTCAAGAGTTTAGAGAAAATCTTTAAAACATACGCTTGTGTATATGTGCGTGACAAAAAAATCAAATATACATTTATATATATATATATATATATATATATATATATATATATATATCTATGTATTTCTAGGTTTAAAACTAGTTTATATTAATATAACCAAAACCATCAAGTTTTTAATTCTTTTAAATCAAAGGGTTTCCATAACATAAAAATCCAACGAGTACCCTAACGGGGTCTATGAAAACTTCACGGGTTAAGGTTTAATAGTCGTGTACTAGTAGGTTTGAGTTTTGGACCAAGAAAAGCATGACATCTCTAAAAAAAATTAAAATAGCAAAGATGATGACTCGAACCCATGAGCTCAAGTTTATGGTTCAATGCCCTGACCATTGGGCTGGGGGCTTGGTTTGTAAACAAACTTGAAAATAAGGTTTTTATACCATTAGCAGTACCAGAACCGGTTCAGAAAACAAAACAGGAAAAGGAAGTGTGGCTGGGGAGAGTCGAAACCGAGACCTTCGCGTTTCAGGGTAAAGAACCCGGCCACTGGGACACCCGGCCTGTTTGGGTTTTAAACCGACGCCTATTATATATAAGGCGTAACTGTCGGGTGTCATCTCCTTCCTACAAAACCCTAAACCCGCCGGATGTATATATATATTTTTTTCTCGCCGGAACAACGTACATAAAACATACGAAGTCCAAACACATGGCAATGATCAACTGAAATCGACTGTAGAAGGTTTCTAGGGTTACCTCGAGTGTTAGTGACGACCAAACGAAATCCGGACTCGAACGTGAACTCATAACCCGGCTGCTACGCGGAACTGGATGCCTCCGAAGGCTTTAATTTCCGTCAGTGGTGTTCTGCGGTGCTCATACAGTGAGTTATGATCACCGAGAAACGGTTGCACCCTCTTCGGAGTTCCTAGTGGTTTTCGCCGAGAGCAAGAGAGAAAGAAAAAAAAAAGAACGGTGATCTCGGGAGGAGTTTGGAAGCAGACAAAAGGGTGATCAAAATGGACTCTCAATTCTTATTGATTGGGTTATGGTGGTTGTTAGATGGAAGTAACTTGTGTAACCGTCGGAGGGTCTTGAAGTCGGGTTTAACGAGTATGTCGGTTACCGGAATGAACAAATCGTGAACCTGTATTTACTCAACATCTTTAATTTCAAGTTTATTATTAAGGCAAGAATGGCCCCTCCCAGTTTTACATCATAAGGAAACAAGTATGGGTAATTACAAGTTAGGTCCTCCTAAGTTTAGAGACATATAACGAATGCTAACGGGACCAACGAAGAGTAACTAGGCGATGATTTTCGAGTGTAGGTCACAACATGTTTAACGAACGAAGTTTTATAAAAGTATAACCTACATAAATCTAGCATAAAATCATAGTTATAACCCATAACTATAAGTTTTAAATTCCAATAAAATTATAGGAACGTTTCGTGTAATTTACATGACCCATCGTCACATAAAATCATAAAATGACATGCGTATATATATACATATACACCACATAAAAATAATAAATATAATTGTCACATATATTGACAAAACGTTTTCATGAAATCATAAAATATAATTTACATAAAATCATAAAATATAATTATTCAAGTAGGTTAACCGATGTCTAGACTCATGTGCAATGTTCGTGTAACTATTCTAGTTAACTGAGGTAACAGACGTTATCGAAATATAACACAAGTTATTAACGTGGTTAACCTGGGAAATTGCCGGTTGTCACATCATCCCCTTGTTAAGGAATTTTCGTCCCGAAAATTGCCTTAAGTTGCTACGGTTTCTGTGGAAGGAAAAGAAAAATTTTAGGGTTGCTACATCATCCCCTTGTTAAGGAAATTTTGTCCCATAATTTAACTCATACCTTAATTAGATGTTGAGCCTTGATCAACTAAGTGAGGATATTTCTTCCTCATCTGATCTTCTTGTTCCCACGTGAACTCCGGTCCACGCTTAGATTGCCATCTCACTTTGACGATAGGAATTTTACTTCGTTTCAGTGTTTTCTCCTCACGTCCCATAATTCCACGGGTTGTTCGATGAATCGCAGTTGTTCATCGATTTGTAGTTCTTCTAACGGAACTATGAGAGTGTCATCAGCAAAACACCTCCTTAAGTTCGAAATGTGAAACACGTTGTGTACTCCATCCAATTCAGGAGGTAAATTTAAACAGTAAGCCACTAGACCAATGCTTTCGGTGATCTCGAATGGTCCTATATAACGGGGATTCAACTTCCCGCGCTTTCCAAAGCGTACGACGCCTTTCCAATTAGCGAGACTTTCAATAATACTTTGTCGCCGACTTCAAATTCCAATGGCCTTCGACGTTTATCTGCATAACTCTTTTGTCTATCTCTTGCCGCTTTCATGCGGTTTCTGATCTGTACGATTATCTCTGTGGTCTCGTGCACTAGTTCAGGTCTAGTGAGTTGACTTTCACCGACCTCGGCCCAACAGACGGCGATCTGCACTTTCGTCCGTAAAGAGCCTCAAATGGAGCGGCTCCAATACTGGTATGGTAGTTGTTGTTATAGGAGAATTCTACCAGCGGTAGATGCGTTTCCCAATTTTTTCTGAAGTCGAGCACACATGCTCTAAGCATATCCTCGAGAGTTTGGATGGTACGTTCAGTCTATCCATCTGTTTGAGGATGATACGCGGTACTCATATCTAAGCGAGTGCCCATTGCTGCTTATAAGGATCTCCAAAAATTTGAAGCAAACCTAGGGTCTCGGTCAGAGATGATAGATAAAGGCACTCCGTGAAGCTTGACAATCTCCTTCAGGTATATCTTTGCAAGTTTCTCTGTTTTGTCACTTTCCTTGATAGCTAGGAAATGAGAGGATTTTGTTAATCGGTCAACGATAACCCAAATTATATCGTTACCACCAGAAGAACGGGGCAATCCCGTGATGAAATCCATTGAGATTTTCTTCCCATTTCCATTCAAGAAATTTAGGTTGTTGCAGTAATCCTGCTGGCTTTTGATGTTCCGTTTTAACCATTGCGCACGTCAAGCATTTGCTAACATATCTAGCGATGTCAGCTTACATATTGGGCCACCAATATAGCCCCTTTAGATCTTGATACTTTTTTCAGAACCTGGATGGATCGAATAACGGAACTTGTGGGCCTCGTCCATCACCAGTTCTCTAAGATTTTCATGGAGAGGTACCCATATACGATCCTTATAATAATGAAGTCCATCAGACATAATTTCAGAAGTTCCATATATGTCACGTAATGATTCAGACCCGAAATTCTCCTCCTGCAGGGCCTCTTTCGGAGCATCCCGGAGTCTATCCGGTAGCCCCGTATGGATCGTTAATTGGAGAGCTCGAACCCTTCTAGGTTTAACATATTCCTTTCTACTCAAGGCATCGGCTACCACGTTGGCCTTGCCTGGATGATACTTAATCGCTAGATCGTAATCTTTTAGCAATTCGACCCACCTACGTTGCCTCATGTTGAGTTCCTTCTGTTCGAATATGTGCCGGAGGCTCTTGTGATCAGTGAATATCGTACACTTGGTGCCATATAAGTAATGTCTCCAAAATTTCAAGGCAAATACAACAGCGCCCAACTCTAAGTCGTGAGTTGTGTAATTCTTCTCATGGGACTTTAATTGCCTTGACCCGTATGCGATGACCTTACCTCTTTGCATCAACACACATCTGAGTCCCTGGATTGACGCGTCACAATAGACCTCGAAGTCGTTAATCCCATCGGGTAAAGATAATATAGGTGCAGTACAAAGTTTCTCTTTCAAAGTTTGGAAGGTTGTCTCTTCCTTGTCACCACATCTGTATTGAACCCCTTTGTGCGTAAGAGCGGTCAATGGTTGAGCTAACTGAGAAAATCCCTTTATAAAACGATGGTAGTAACCCGCTAAACCTAGGAATTGGCGAATTTCTGTAGGAGCTCTAGGGGTAGACCAACTTTTAATTGCCTCGACCTTGGCTGGATCAGCGTGGATACCCTGCTCGTTGACGATGTGACTAGAAATTGAACCTCTCGGATCCAGAAAATAAACTTAGAGAATTTCACGTAGAGTTGTTCGTTCTTTAACAATTCTAAGATTAACCGTAGATGTTCCTCGTGTTCTTCTTTTGTCTTAGAGTAGATGAGGATGTCATCGATGAACACTATGACGAATTTATCCAGATAGGGCTTGCACACCCAGTTCATGAGATCCATGAACACGGCTGGTGCGTTTGTCAGTCCAAATGGCATGACCAAGAATTCATAATGGTCGTAGCATGTTCTGAAGGCTGTCTTTTCTATATCCTCATAGCGGACTCGAAGTTGATGGTAGCCAGACCTTAAATCAATCTTGGAATAGTAACTGGATCCTTGAAGCTGGTCAAAAAGATCGTCTATTCGTGGAAGAGGGTATCGATTCTTAATAGTGACCTTGTTGAGTTCGCGGTAATCAATACACATCCTAAATGTGCCATCCTTCTTCTTGACGAATAATACTGGTGCTCCCCATGATGACGAGCTAGGTCTAATAAAACCCTTATCTAGCAGTTCCTGCAGTTGTGTGGATAGCTCATTCAATTCGTTCACCGCTAGACGATATGGTGCACGCGTTATCGGAGCTGCTCCTGGAGCGAGGTCAATCCCAAATTCTACTTGCCGATGCGGAGGAAGGCCAGGTAATTCCTCAGGAAATACCTCTGGGTAATCACGTACGAACAGAAAGTCTTCAATTTTTCTCTCCACCCTGGTTTGGTCCGTAACTGTGGCCAGGATTGTCATGTGTCGTTTCCGAAGACACTTCTGCGCTTTAAGGTATGATATGATTCCAGAGACAGCACCTCCCCTTTCGCCCTGAATCGAGAGTACTTCTCCTCCTGCTACGGGTATTCGTATGACTTCTTTTTTTTGACAGACGATTTCCGCCTGATGTTTGGATAGCCAATCCATGCCCACTATGACGTTGAAACTACCGATGGTAAAAGGCATAAGGTCTATACGTAGTTTATGACCAGATAGTTCTAATGTGCAGTTTGCAACCAAGGTAGTGGTGTCAAGAAGCTTACCATTTGCTAATTCAACCGTGTACCTAGCTTTTAGTGGAGTTTGGTTAGCCTTAATCAACTTACAGAACTTAGTCGAGATAAAACTTTTCTCAGCACCAGTATCAAATAAGACATTTGCGAGGTTGTTGTTTAGAAGAAACTTACGGGTAATGACGTTGGTATCATTTCTTGCTTCACCATAACCCATAACGAAAGCTTGCCCTTTGGCGCCATCTCCACCGTTTATACCACCATCACCGCCGTTGTTATTGTTGTTACGGTGGTTGTTGTTGTTGCCAGCATTGTTATTATTATTCCTTCGGAGATGCGGGCAATTCCTCTTCAAGTGCCCTGGCTTTCCACATTCATAACACCCCCTAGGGTCTTCATTATTCTGCCTCTGGTTCTGATTCTGATTCAGGTTCTGGTTATGGTTTTGATTCTGATTCTGATTCTGATTAGGACGGTTTTGTAGCTCACCCCAACAGTTCTTAGCCTCGTGGCCCCCTTTACCACAACGCTCACAGGTGAGTCTCTTGCATGCCCCATTGTGGTGTTGGTTGCACCAATTGCAGAACGGGGCTCGTCCATTGTACCCATTGTGATTTTGATTACTACCACCTTGGCGATTCTGGTTACCGCCCCCACTGTTGGTGTTACTGTTGTTATAGTCACCCCTGGAATTGTTGTATCTCTTGTTTTGGTGGTGAGATTTAGAGGATCTCCCATTATTGTTTCCACCACCATTGTTGTTGTTGTTACTAGAGTCGTCATCTCTCTTTCTTTTCCCATCTAGGGTAGTTTTGGGGACCTTTCTGGGTGGCAATGTTCCTTGCTCTATGGCCTGGTCAGTCGGCTTATGGGCCAACCTGTTAGCATTCTGCACATTTGCAGGGTTTCAGGCAGTAACCATCCCCTTGAACAGTGGAGCTAACCCATCAACGTACCTTTCAATCCTTTTGAAGTCAGCATCAACCATCGTAGGACACAACACCGCGTACTCGTGGTAGCGAGCGGTGTACTCTTCAACCTCAGAACTTACCATTTTCAAGTTCTGGAACTCACCTTCCAACCTTTTGACCTGGTCACGAGGACAATACTCCTCCATCATGGCATCCTTGAATTCCTGCCAAGTCATAGCATTCGCTGCATCGAGCCCTAGCATTTGGATTTGTGCGTTCCACCAAGTGAGGGCAGCTCCCTCGAGTGTAGCGGTTGCGAAATTGACCCGATTCGCAACTGGGCAGTTGCACATTGAGAATACCTTTTCTGATTTCTCGAGTCATCGTAGCAGACCCACGGCTCCTTCATCACCCTTGAATATGAGCGGCTTATAATCCATGTAAGTTTTCAAGGTGCATTGAGCTGGGCCTGGATTTGTTTCACTTTTAGAGAATAATTTTTGAGAGTGAGAGAAAGAAAAAAAAATGTAGTCAATTTTTCGTCTGTTTTACTGACCACCGTTGTTGTTCCCTTGCGCTTGAGCCGCAGCGAGCGCTACCGCAACGTTTTCATTTATCAACGCTTGGATCTGAGCTGCTGTCTGTTTGCCATGCAAGACATTCCAATGATTAATATACCCAATATTAATTTCATTATATGCGTTAGCACGCATTCAATCAAATAATTAATATATCCAATATTAATTTCATTAAGCACTAAACAATTATTCATGCACCCATCCATCACATGACATAATTTTTAGAAACACATTTGAAAAATGAAGATGTAATATCCATTACAAAATTTTAATCCAACCACGATGTATCTCAGTATTTGAAACATTCAAAATAAAATGAACACCCAGTCAATTTTATTCGAAGTAACAAAATAAAAGATAAAGAAGACAGATTAGATCAAGGATCAATAACATCTGGTTCTTCCTCCATGTCCTCTTGAGGCTCCTCCTCAAAAGGTTCCTCTTCGAAGGGTTCCTCCTCTTCTTCCTGAACAGGAGCACCTTGAACCTGTAGTGTCGCGTTGGAATGTTGGAGTGCTGCATTAGAATGTTGGAGTGCAGTAATCTGATGTTATGCTTGATGCAGTCCATGCTCCAAATCTGCTGGATTGGGTCGCGACTCAAGCTTAGTGACCCTGTCACGGATACCCATTACCCCCTGAGACAAGTTGTAGTGGTAGGTATCTCGCTCCCTCTGATCAGCCCGTAATCGCTCGATTTCTCTATCGCGTGTGTGATTGCTGATGGAATTTTGTCTGGTTTCTCCAAGAGTGTTGTCATAGGCTGCTATCAGTCCCGCAATGACCCGCTTCATATGAAAGGGTAGGTCAACCCTGTCTGGCACATGAAACATATCAAGCAACCGATATGTTGTCGGATTCAACCAGCTATGATCGTCTGGTGCACACCTATCAGGACGTATGTGTTGATCTCGAAGGAAGTTCATTATCGTGTACTCAGGTTGCTCAGGCTCGCGGCCTTGTTGGTTGGAGGATGATGACTGTTCGTTGGCAATTTTCTTTCCCTTACCCCTCGTGTTTTCGTGTGGTGCCATACTATAAGAACCCAGACAGACACAAACAAATGAAAAACAACCTAATGTGAGTAATCGATTTTTGGCATGCGGAAAGAAAATGTTTTTGGGAATTGTTGTAACTAATGTTCAAAAACAGTTACAGTTTAGAATTTTTGAAAATTCTAGTTCTCTGCAACCAAGGGCTCTGATACCAATCTGTCACACCCTCAATTTCCACTAACGGAGTTTTACCGTGTGGGGTGTGAACCAGACCAGGACCCGAGTCATTAGTTACATCAAACATAAGTTAAGGGTTCAAAATGTAAATATATTTCCAAACGGGAAATACCAAAACCAGAGTTAAAGTTTAGCGGAAGCTCATAAAAGTTATGTTGCGCAAAACAAGCGCCCAATAAGTATATACCAGTTCAAGTTGAAAAGATTTGAAAACCAATTCCCAAAATAAAAGGTTTTAGCCAACGTACGTGCCCAAAAATCAGATTCTCCTAGCGTCCTGCAAAGCATGCATAAGAGCAAGTGTCAACTAATGTTGGTGAGTTCATATAAGCACATAAGTATAACAAGTATAATTATGCAGTACGAATACAACAGTCTTTATTCGTATGTAAGTATGTATATTACAAGTACAATCCATATCGTAGGTAGCGAGCCTAAGTTCATGTCACTAAAACGTTCGCAACCAAAGCTGACCAATTAGTTGTAGGAATAATTCCTTACGTGATTTGCCTTCCCCGTGTCTACTCGATCACGGTAAGTTTTGGCTGACATTGTCCTCAGTCCGACCGCCAGTCGGGTGGTGCATCTCGTGCCCGCTGAGTGGGGTTTGTCAGACCCTAGTAGTACTACCCAATATCCCCTCGCTATTTGCTATTAACGGTTCGATAAGTAAGGACTTTCAAGATAAAGCATTTTACGTGAACATGTGATATATGTTGGATTTCTACGTTAATCATACATAATAGTTGTCGTGTTATCACCCTAACTCGGGTGTAACGTGTTTGCGTGTGTTATCGTCTAAAACCGGACGTAACGTAAAGGTTGTGTAACTCACCTTAGGGTGCGCTGCTACAATTTAGTAAAACTTCAAGCCTTGCGTAACTACCGAGCACCTATCGATTTTACATACGTAAGTGTGTGTCCGCACATGAGTAACATAGCCTAGAAGACGGTATTAATACCAAGTAATTTCAAATATGACGTAGGTGACAATTCCACTACGTGATAAAAACCGTTTGTTCGAAAGCAGTCAAAAATGACATTTAGATAGAGGACACAAAGATTTACGAAAATCAATGTGCATATGTTATTCGAAATAATAAATGTAGAGGTGATCGGGAGATATGTATATATTCGTAAATATAAATATCGAGGTGTAGTCAAAAGTGCGGAAAATAAAACGTCCAATATATATATATTTATATGCCATGTCAAAATTTCAAGAGTTTAGAGAAAATCTTTAAAACATACGCTTGTGTATATGTGCGTGACAAATAAATCAAATATACATTTATATATATATATATATATATATATATATGTATGTATTTCTAGGTTTAAAACTAGTTTATATTAATATAACCAAAACCATCAAGTTTTTAATTCTTTTAAATCAAAGGGTTTCCATAACATAAAAATCCTACGAGTACCCTAACGGGGTCTATGAAAACTTCACGGGTCAAGGTTTAATAGTCGTGTACTAGTAGGTTTGAGTTTTGGACCAAGAAAAGCATGACATCTCTAAAAAAATTAAAATAGCAAAGATGATGACTCGAACCCATGACCTCAAGTTTATGGTTCAATGCCCTGACCATTGGGCTGGGGGCTTGGTTTGTAAACAAACTTGAAAATAAGGTTTTTATACCATCAGCAGTACCAGAACCGGTTCAGAAAACAAAACCGGTTCAGAAAACAAAACAGGAAAAGGAAGTGTGGCTGGGGAGAGTTGAAACCAAGACCTCCGCGTTTCAGGGTAAAGAACCCGGCCACTGGGACACCCGGCCCGTTTGGGTTTTAAACCGACGCCTATTATATATAAGGCGTAACTGTCGGGTGTCATCTCCTTCCTACAAAACCCTAAACCCGCCGGATGTATATATATATTTTTTTTCTCGCCGGAACAACGTACATAACACATACGAAGTCCAAACACATGGCAATGATCAACTGAAATCGACTGTAGAAGGTTTCTAGGGTTACCTCGAGTGTTAGTGACGACCGAACGAAATCCGGACTCGAACGCGAACTCATAACCCGGCTGCTACTCGGAACTGGATGCCACCGAAGGCTTTAATTTCCGTCAGTGGTGTTCTGCGGTGCTCATACAGTGAGTTATGATCACCGAGAAACGGTTGCACCCTCGTCGGAGTTCCTAGTGGTTTTCGCCGGAGAGCAAGAGAGAAAGAAAAAAAAAAGAACGGTGATCTCGGGAGGAGTTTGGAAGCAGACAAAAGGGTGATCAAAATGGACTCTCAATTCTTATTGATTGGGTTATGGTGGTTGTTAGATGGAAGTAACAGTAATGTGCGTCGTGTGAAGTATCGAACGAAGACCAAGTTCAAGTCAATATAGGGTTGGCCGAACTAGGTCCGAACCTGGGGTTCGGAGAGAGTTCGGCCGATCGGGTATATATAGTTGTTTGGTCTTTGTGTTTGGGCCTGAGCGTGTGAACAAATCTTAAGTGTGTGTTTC
>JBCNJP010000017.1:21836215-21980117 GCA_039602395.1 Deinandra increscens subsp. villosa
GGATGCTATCCTTTTTAGCAAACTATATTTTGAATAGGACACCCCATAAGAAAAAGGATGAAACCCCATACGAGTTATGGTGGAAAAGAAAACCATCCTACGAATACCTCAAAGTGTGGGGTGTCTAGCGAAGGTGGTTGCTCCACTACCTAAGGCACAAAAGATAGGACCCAAAACTGTTGACTGTATATTCATTGGATATCCAGATCACAGTAGCGTGTATCGCTTCCTTGTGCATGAATCCAAGATTCCCGATATTCGCAAAGGAACGATAATGGAATCAAAGAATGCCTCATTCTTTGAAATATATTTCCATGCATTACAAAAGAATATGAAAATACATTTGGGGAAGATGATGAACGTATTCATGATGATCTAGTTCCGGAAGAACTAGAACGTGTTCCGGAAGAACTAGAACGTGTTCCGGAAGAACTAGAACGTGTTCCGGAAGAACCAGAATGTGTTCCGGAAGAACTAGACTGTGTTCTGGAAGAACACGAGCAAAATGAGGAAGAAGATGTTGAGCCTAGGCGAAGCAAGATGGCTAGAACTGAAAAGTATTTTGGTCCTGATTTCTACACGTACATGGTAGAAAGTGAACCCAAAACGTACCGTGAAGCGGTGACTTCCTCAGAAGGACCTCAATGGAGGGAGGCCACCATAAGTGAAATAGATTCTATTTTACAAAACCATACATGGGAACTAGTGGATCTTCCTCCGGGTTGCAAACCACTAGGTCATCGTTAGATCTTCAAGAAGAAGATGAAGCCTGATGGTTCCATAGACAAGTACAAGGCAAGGCTGGTGGTCAAAGGATACAAACAAAAAGAAGGTCTAGATTACTTTGACACGTATTCGCCAGTAACTTGAATAACCTCCATAAGGTTAGTACTTGCTATTGCAGCCATTAGAAATTTGGAAGTTTACCAAAAAGATGTGAAAACCGCTTTCTTAAATGGAAATCTAGAGGAAGAGATTTACATGGAACAACCAGAGGGCTTTAGAGCCTCTGGACAAGAAAAGAAAGTGTGTAAACTGGTCAAATCCTTGTATGGACTAAAGCAAGCATCAAAACAATGGCATGAAAAGTTTGATCATGTCATGCGTGATTCTGGTTTCAAGATCAATGAATGTGATAAGTGTGTGTATGTGAAAGACACACCAGATGGTTATGTTATCTTGTGTCTATACGTTGATGACATGCTCATTGCTGGAAGTAATGACAAAATGATAAAATCAACAAAGGACACCTTAAAAGCAATATTTGACATGAAAGACATGGGTTTAGCAGAAGTGATTTTGGGAGTTAAAATCACACGAACCCAAAGTGGACTTGCTTTAGGACAAACCCACTATGTGGATAAAATTCTTGAAAAGTTTAATGCAAATGACTCTAATGTAGCTAGAACTCCCATTGACACAAGTCAACATCTAGCTAAGAACAGAGGACAACCTGTTAACCAATTAAAGTATCCAAGAATTACTGGCAGTTTGATGTATTTGATGAGTTGTACCAGACCAGAATTAGCATATGCTGTAAGCAAGCTAAGTAGGTACACGAGTAATCCAAGTTCAACTCATTGGAGATGTGTGACTAGGTTACTTAGGTACCTAAGGTACACAAGGGATTACGCGCTGCACTACAACAGATATCCTGCAGTGACTGAAGGACACTGTGATGCAAACTGGATATCGGGTACGAAGGATTCCAGAGCAATGAGCGGATATGTATTGAAGGGCTGTAAACGAACCGAACAAACAAGAACGAGACATGTTTGTGTTTGTTTGTTAACATGTTATCGGACAATCGAACGAACACGAACAAATAGCCGAACAAGATTTTGTGTTTGTGTCCGTTTGTTAAGCAAAAAAACTTTTTCATGTTTGTTTGTGTTTGTTGTGAATTTTTTACATTTCTGGTCAATTGGACCAAACGAACTAAACGGACCAGACAAACCAAACCAAACCAAACACAATCACAAACAAAAGCAAACGAACCAAACTAACATAAATGAATCAAACAAACACTATATGCTTGCATAAAAGCAAGGCATTCATTCAAACGCTAGAGATGCGGGATTAGAGAATCGAGATGCGTGGAATCATGGAAGTTGTATAATGTATTGTGTTTAACCTTAATTAAAGAAGATATTGGATGGTATAATTTATAAATACTTTTAAAAATAAAAGCTAAATAGAGAATATCTTAAAAAGAAGATTATGAATATTTTAAAAAGCATCATTAGAAGTATTAATGTTAACAAACGAACAATACGAACAAACATAAAAGAACATTCACGAACATACTTACCGAACGTTCACGAACACAAATGAACGAACGAGGACTCTTTTCGTTTTCATTTGTTAAGCTAAACGAACAAAAAAAAATTTCCGTGTTCGTCCATTTAGTAAACAAACGAACACAAACGAATTCCCGCCCGAACGGTTCACGAACTTTTCATGAAATTTTGGTTCGTTTACAGCCCTTATGGCATGTGAGGATTATTAGGATATTTTTTTCTAAAGGATAGGATTATTATTAGATTAACAATTAATGATAATTATTATTAAAAAATATTATTGAAGGTAGCAATATTACAAACAAACAAACAAACAAACAAACAAACACAAACAGATAATACGAACAAACACAAACGAACGTTCACGAACGCACTTACCGAACGTTCACGAACACATTTGAACGAACATGGACTTTTTTCGTTTTCGTTTGTTAAGCTAGAAGAACAAGATTTTTTGTTTGTGTTTGTCTATTTAATAAACAAACGAACACAAACGAACTCCCGCCCAAACGATTTCACGAACATTTCATGAAATTTCGGTTCGTTTACAGCCCTATGTATTCACACTTAGAGGTGCAGCCATATCGTGGAAATCGTCGAAACAAACGGTTGTTGCAAGATCAACGATGGAAGCAGAATTCATCACTTTAGATAAAGCGGGTGAAGAGGGAGAATGGCTACGTCAATTCATGGAGGGTATACCAAGATGGCCTAAGCCGACAACGGCCATATGTATACATTGTGATAGCCAATCGGCAATTGGCAGAGCTCATAGCACAATGTATAATGGTAAGAAGATATATATAAGACGTAGACATAATATGATACGAAAACTAATCTCTACTGGAATTATCACTGTTGACTATGTGAAGTCAAAGGATAATATTGCGGATCCGTTGACAAAAGGCCTAAGTAGAGAGTTAGTTCAAAAGTCGTCCATGGGAATGGGACTGAAGCCCTTGAAAGATTAAAGTTCATATGAAGGAAAACCTAACTCAGTTGGCTAGAGATCCCAAGATCTGAGTTTAATAGGACAACCTAATTGTATGAACTAGTGAGGTCACTGTGGGGGGAAGAATTGATAACTGCACGCACTTTAAGAAGGGGATGTATAATTGGAATCGATACATCTCCTAATCCATTCCTAAAAGTGACAAGGACGAGGTTAAGCCTATGGCTTTTAATGATTTAGCTGAGGCAGCCACACGTGGTGAATCACCTATGTGAGAGAGAAGTGGGGTCGCTTCAAAGGGTATTGAGAGTGGGCACAATACCTAAGAGCTCTCGCAGAACCAGGCTAATGTTCATGACCATAACGAACATAACTATAAGAACTTGATGTTGTCAAGGAGAGTCTTGTGTGAAACATATTGTTGATACATGGTTCTTGATCGTCATGTGAAGTATCGAATACAAGATGAAGATGTGCTTGTGAGCTGTGGTCCGAACTCCAGCGGACCTGGAGTTCGGACAGGTCCGAACGTGTCTCCGAACTTGAAGTTCGTCCGGTCGTATTTCAGTTCTATAAATAGCAAATCTTGTGTTGTATTCAGTAACGATCTTAGACATATCTTCTCTGTGTACTCTGTGGTCTCTATGGTTAATACAAAGTTTATTTGTATTTACTCTTCGTGATCTATCTCGTATAACATTGATTTCATAACGATTAAGTAGACAATCCACATGCTCAAGCAATTTCAAGTGGTATCAGAGCATTTGGTTTTCTCTACTGGTCAGAAATCACTGTTTTTCGAAGTTTTGACTCAAAATTCTCGTTTTTGCGAAAATATCATTCATTTTTGAGTTCGTTTGATCTTCTCGAGTGTGCTTCAAGTAAAAAATTCGTTCCTAATTCGTTTCTATTGAGTTTTCTTGAATCCCTGTCGAAAATTCCAGTCAATAACACTGAAAATCGAGAAAATGGTGTCGAGTGAAGTTTGTCTCGTCTGAGGTTCGGACAAGTTCGGCTTAACCGCTCCGAACTCGAGGTTCGGACGAAGTTCGGTCGACGTTCGGTGAGAGTTCGGTCCAGTTTTGATTATTTGGTCTGAAGTTAAAGTTCGGACGACGTTCGATCAAGTCTAAGTTCGGGCAAAGTTCGGAGGTGGTTCGGACGAGGTTCAGATCAAGTTCAGACAAACAGTATTCAAGATTTTGAGTGTTTCACGAAAACTGACGTAACTTGAGAACCGTAAAGAGTTACGGCCAGTACCCTCTGGTTTGTACCCCAAAATCTGCTTGGAAGACCTTCGTTTTTTAGTCTTAAGTTTTTGGAGTGTTAGTTTTCGGTTTTGGTAAAGAGTGGATTCAAGCATATTGAATTGATTTTTCATAAATTGTTTGAAAATGAGTGCATCACAAGCTAGCCTTATGTTACCTAAATTGATGAAAAGGGAAGATTATCATGAATTGAAAGTTGATTTTGAAACTTACATCAACAAACATTTCAAAGAGTTTTGGGAAATAATCGAGAAGCAATTCAAATGGCCTACTAATACAAGAGGAGATGTAATACTTCCTCAACATCTATCTTCAGAACAAATGGATTATACAAATAATGAAAATAAAGCCAGAGACATTATTGAAAATGCTCTCTCAAAAGAGTTATTTCTTGAACTCACAGTGGGTTATACTGCTAAGGATAAATGGACTGATTTGCTAGATAAAGGTTAAATATTTGCAAATATTAAGACTATGAAGGATGTCTCAGATTCTTCTGACTCAAAATCATACAATTCAGTATCTAGTGGTTTAGGATCTGAACGTAATGATTTATCAGACAAAAAGGATTGTGATATAGTTTTCAAGACTGAACAAATTGAGGGTTGTGTCAATGATTCTGATTCTGATTCTGAAACAAGTTCTGGTGTTATATATGACAAAGGGGATGAAAGTGACATAGAAGAAATTCAGAATGGAAATTTGTTCGTATGTTCAAAGTGTGCAGAATTTGTTAAGATTAATAAGACTTTGATGAAAGAAAAGAAAGTTTTGGTTAAAAAATGTGAAAAAGCTGAAGTAGAAGCTAAAGATGTTGCTGCCGATTTTGAAGCATTATTCAAGAAGAGCTATTCGGTTCTACAAAAGTATGAAAAGGCTAATGCTCTTATTGTTGAAACTGCTGCTATTGTTGAGAAGCTTCAAAGTAAGATCTCTATGCTTCAAGATGAAAATGTTCTTTATAGAGATAAAAATGAAGTTTTGACAAAGGATGTTGAGATTTACAAGAAAAAGAGAGAAAGTGTTCTTGAGTGGTTATTTGCCGAATGTCACATCCGTAAAGTGCAAACATATGAATATGATGACCTCAATGTCAAGTTTATCAAATCACAAAAAGAGGTGTTTGATGCTCAACATAAAATTAATGATTTGAAATTGGAAATTTTGGAGTTAAAGAGGCAAGTAAAGAATTGTAATTTGTCACCGATGTTACTAAATTTCTTATACAAGCAGGATAAGAGTTTGGAGAATTCTAAGGCAGATGGTATTCACTTGGTACCTCAACCAGTGGATTTAATTGAAGTTACTTCTGCTCAGATTGATCCAAAAGATGACTTGCATGATTATTTCAAGTTTGGCACTCCACCCAAGAAGAACAAGTCTAAGTCTAAGAAGAAAGCAAAGTCTTTGGGTGAAGCTCCAAAATTTGTTTTAAAGTATGTTTTATTGGAAAATGAAAATTTGTTTGATAAGGTTGTTTCAAGTTCTTCATCTGCCACTGAAGAAGAGAAAGTTTTGATTCAGAAGAACAAGTTGTAGGATATTAAAGCTAAATTTACTAGAGAAGTTACAGGGAGAGATGCTTCTGGTTCTCCATATGGATCTACAAAGGGTTCTGGAATCAAGCATAAAGGTTTGGGTTATGAGTCAAGGATGTTTTAGTGCAACAGACAACAAAGAAACCGAAGAAAGTTGTTGTTCAGCATGTTCCACGACTTTATCAACAATCAAAGAAACAATCTATTCAGACCCAGCACAAGCAAGCTTATCTGAAGAAGCCAAATGTTTCTACATCAAGGAATGGTCATTATCATTCTGGAGGTTCTTCAAGTGATTCTTGTTATATACCCCCAAGAGCATCTCCTAGGTATGTCTCTTCTGATAATTTCTTTGATTCATTTATTTCTGATCATTCTTTTGGTTACTATGATTCTCCTGTTGTGAATCATAGTTGGAAACCAAAGAATTTTGCCAAATTTTCACCAAAGTTTCGTGAACGAATTTGCTATGCATGTCGTCGACCTGGACATTTGGCTGCAAATTGTCCGACGACTGCATATGTTCACCAAAATGCAAAATATGTGGATCAAAATGGTAAAAATTTTTATGAACCATGGTTACCGCATTCTAAAACAACTAGTAAGTCGTCTTTGTTAAAGACGCTGGTTGAAATATTTTCAGGTTCAGATCAAAAATTAAAATTTTTAATGCAATGGAAACCGAAAGTTGTTTCCAAGGCCAACAACGACTATGTGGAAAACACCGGGCGACCCGATGTTGTTAAATCGAGTCGATCCCAAAGCATCTAATGTTTTATTTGGTGTCAAGCAGGTATTTCAGGAAGACCTTTCAGTGATTGGAAAATTGCTGATTGTGGAATATCTGTGCTAACTTAAACTGAATTTCAAAATCAAATTTAGTATTCGTGTTGGTTGATCAAATTTTCATTTGTTTTTCACTCCATCTCATTCTGAGGGGGAGTTTGTTTTTACAAAAATCCAACATTAGTGTGTTGTTTTTCAAATCGTAAAAATGAAAATCTATAAATAGAGTTGTCATTTTTTAAGGGGATAAATTTAAAAAAGACAAAAACATTGAAAAATGCAAAAATCCAAAAACATTGAAAAATGAGAAATTGTGTCCGACATGATTGGGAAATGATGGTACATTGGCTGACATCGTCTGACTCATGGATAAAATAGAAGAAAAAGCCATAAGTCCATTTGATCGATGTGCAAGGTAGGCTCGGCAAATCAGAAAGTATACGTATGTGATATACACTAAATCACTAAATCTGATGCTTGACCTAGTGGACAACATCTTGATGTGTATCTCATGATATATCAAGAAAAAGATATGTGAAAAATAAAATGAGAAGTCACTGTGTATACATGTGTTCATTTTGCAAAGATTTAAACTTGTTTGATTTTTTTTATTTTATCAAACGATCGGACTTTCTTTGCGTGTCCACAAGACCAACCTGATTGTTGTTCGTTTGACGTTCTGCTTTATTTTCTTTGGTGTTTTGTATAACTCATCGGACTTTCTCTGCGTGTATGGGAGTACCAACCTGATTGTTGTTGAGTTATACAATTTCAACTTGTTTTATTTTCTTATTTTGTTAAATCTGAGGCCTTATCTGCGTATCGAAAGATCGACCTTAAGGTAGACGATTTAACGTTCTTATTTCTTTTTGCATGGAACACAGTTGACTATATCATTGAAACAATCATTATGTGATTAAAATCACTAATGAAGTCACAAGTTGTGATAAGCAAAAGCATGTCTGAGTATGTCTGATAGTGTGGGGTACACTGGTCAATGCAAATTTAATCAATACTTTAACATATCTAGATGTTATGAGTATGATTGTACCAGAGTTTAAAGTTGGACAAATTATATCTGCAATCGACATGACTTATGTGCTACAATAATCGAAATTGAAGTGTAGTTCAGCATGTTATGACCAATATGATCCCAAGTTGTGATCTTTCTTGCAAAAGACAAAAATATTGTCAGATCCTCTATTGCATTTACTTTTCATATCAGAAAGTATTAAAAAAAAATTTTTCTATTGCATTTACTTTTCTATTGCATTTACTTTTCATATCAGAAAGTATTTAAAAAAGATTTTAGGTGTGTTTTGATTTAAAGTTTCTAAAAGTCAAAAAGATTTTGTTTCTTATTTGTTTTCGATTGATCAACACGAAATACGAAATCATTTTCAAAATAATAAAAAAAATCTTGGAGTCTCGAAGAGACGTTTTGCACCAAGATTATTTATGTTGATATGTTTCTATGTGGAAAGAGAACATCACAACTTCAAGTCTTCTGAAGATTGTTGATAGTGAGATTACACACGATGCAATATCAAGTATTCAAGATTGAACTCATTGTCAAGATCGAGGAAGAGTTTGATTGAAGATACAAGATACAAGTTTATGGGAGGATATGATACTGCACATGTCGAGGGGGAGTTTGTTGATACATGGTTCATGATCGTAATGTGAAGTATCGAATACAAGATGAAGATGTGCTTGTGAGCTGTGGTCCAAACTCCCAGCGAACCTAGAGTTCGGACAGGTCCGAACGTGTATCCAAACTTAAAGTTCGGCCGGTCGTATTTCAGTTCTATAAATAGCAAATCTTGTGTTGTATTCAGTAACGATCTTAGACATATCTTCTCTGTGTACTCTGTGGTTAATACAAAGTTTATTTGTATTTACTCTTCGTGATCTATCTCGTATAATATTGATTTCATAACGATTAAGTAGACGATCCACACACTCAAGCAATTTCACATATTGTCGCCTACACAAATGGAAGACGAGTTCAAAGGCATCGCCGCCTACTCAGAGCTAGTAGACTAAGTGTGTTTCATGAGCGAAGGTTCAAAGGGACCTACCTTTCGTATGCAAGATTCAACTGTTGAAATTCGATCGGGATTAAGTTACTTCTGAGATCAACCTCCATTCATGTGAGAGATTGTTGGAAAATGTGTGTGAATGAGATGTTTATCTCAAAAGAATTTTTGTTCAAGTTTGGAAAAATATGATGTGAGCTATCCCACATTGGTGTGGGAACAAAAGGTGAATTAGTTTCTATGGATAAACCTCAAAGTTCTAGACATCACTTGTGTCATGTTTTACTCTAGCTCATACCCTCGCGCAAGGGGGGGGGGGGGGTGCAAAAAATGGGTTGTCGAGCCGAATGCAGCTCCGAAACTTGTGTCCGAGCGTGACAAGTTTTTGCTAATTTTCGAACCATTTTTTTTGAGATGATTCTAGAAATGGCCTTTGGCTTTTTAAACCTGATCATTTAAGAGACGCAAATCAAACATTCATTCCGGATTAACTCACGGTGGTTAATGGTAGTTAATGGATGGCCTTTCGTGTGACTAATTTTCGTACATAAGCACACGAGTTGTGGGCAGAAAAAGGACACATAAAAATCGTATTCCAACATCGTGCTGCTGCTGCTGATCTCCGTTTGCTGCTTCGTTCCGACTGCATTTTAGGCAAGTATTTAGTTCGGCTGTACACACAGTTTTGAACCGGTGTACCCTGGGAACATACGACGAATCAGTTTAAGGGAATTGTGTCAAACACAAGCCCGGTTCCTCTCGTTTTCTTTTCTAGGTTTCTTCTGTTTTGCAGGAACTATCTTGCTGCTGTTCGTGATGGGATTTTGCAGTGATTACGTTTAGTTGTTTTTATACGTTGTATCTTCGTTTATTACTTATACCTTTGTATTGTAATTGTGAGAACGATTATTCAGAATCGTTATTGAATTTCCAACACTTTTTTTCCCCGCTTATCCCATCCTCCAAATGCCAACATAAAACGTCGTTCATAGAAAAAACAAATAAACTCAGCACCCTGAGCCACTCACACACCCACCTCCACATGTTCGCAGCAAAATGACAACCCGTGAAAAGATGCTCGACCGACTCTTCACCATCTCCGCAAAGGCAATAGGTCACCGAGTCCAATTGAATCCCCCTTTTTTTCCAGAGCCTTCATCGTAGCAATTCTGTCCCGTTGCGCTCGCCAAACAAAAAATATTAACTTTGTTTGGAACCAAAGGACTCCATTTTATAGCAAAATTACATGAGCCTCCAACCTTTTATCAAGAAAGCCCCTCACCCCCTTGGCCGAGAAACCCTCCCCATCCCTACTGTTCCATGTCCAACTATCCCCCACCCGTGTGATCATCTGTTGCAGATCCACCCTTCTTTTTTGCAGTTCCTTTTCAGCCGCCTAAATATTCTTCCAAACACCGGTCACCGACCTCCTACATGGGAAAAACTCCATCCTCCTTCTCACCACATGAATATCACATATCACCTTACACTAAAATCTGCTCCCCTCCGATTTGAGCCTCCATAACCATTTACTCAAGAGACTAAGATTAAAGTCCACGAGCTTGACAAGCCCGAGCCCCCCCCCCCTCGCTTTTAGGACGACACACGTCCTCCCTTTTGACCCAACTGATTTTCCTTCTTTCGCCCGACCCGCCCCATAAGTACCGGAATCTAATCTTCTCCAGCTCCTCAATAACACACTTCGGCGCCTTATAAATCGAGAAGTAATATGTTGGAAGGCTATCGAGCACGCTTTTGAAGAGCATCACCCGTCCTCCCAAAGACAAAACCTTCGCCTTCCACCGAGTTAATCTCCTCTTAAACGTATCCACAACACAGTCCCAATTACGCCTTTGGTTCATATTGGCACCCACCTTCATCCCAAGATACCCAAAAGGTAAGGTACCATCCAAACATTTCATTAAGCTTGCCACCCTCTTCACCTCGCTTTGAACGACATTAACCCCGTAGAGAGCGCTTTTGTGGAGATTAACAACCAGCCTTGAGACCATAGAAAAACAATGGAAAATACGAACCAAGTTTAATGCATTAGCATCACACCAATCACCGACAAGCATAGCATCATCCGCATATAACAAATGCGACACCACCGGGCCACTATTAGGGAGCATAACTCCTCGAAAGATCCCTAACGAGTTTGCTTTACACACCATCGAACTAAAAGCCTCCATCGCGACCAAAAACAAGTAGGGAGATAGCGGACCCCCCTGCCTCACTCCTCTATAACAATTGAACTCTTTTGTTGGTGAGCCGTTAATCAAAACCGAAGCCCTAGCCGAGGATAGAATACCCCTAACCCAACTCCGCCACTTCTCCGGGAACCCCATTTGACAATGCACGGAATCCAGAAAACCCAGTCTAGGGAGTCTTAGGCTTTATGAAAATCCACCTTAAACAACAACCCCTCCTTCTTAGTCGTCTTCATCCATGACACCAACTCGTTAACAATCAACGGCCCCTCCACAATATTTCTCCCTGCCACGAAAGCCATTTTTGTCTCGGAAATGATATCCCCCAACACCTTCTTTATACTACACGCCAGAACTTTGGATATCACCTTGGAAACACAACCCAACAGGTTGTGGGTCTATATTCCCCGATCGTTTGAGCATTCTCCGATTTAGGAATGAGGTGGATAAAAGACGACCCACACCCATTCGAGATAACCCCTGTCTGAAAAAACCGAGGTGGTGGGCAAATACCTTGGTTGCGGAAGCGGATCGAGTCTTTGTGTAACTCGTTTTTGTAGAAACAAATGAACACCCGGATATGAACAACGATAGTGTTTGAGATGTGAGGATGATGATGAGCAAAGCTAGTATAAACATGATAGATGAAGAACAAGATAGATAGATAAACAAGGTGGAATGATAGATAAATAAAGATAACCGAAAGATTACATTTTACCTACCCCACGCATTCCCGGGTATCATGAACTTACTAGGTGAGTTCATGAACCATCGACAAGCTTCAAAGAACCATGACTAACTCTCTCTCAAAGTATCACTCATCATCAAGTCTTTCACATGAGAAAAACTTACTATATATAATACAAACTCACTAAGGGCATAATAGTAAACTACCAACTAGTGACAATATTTAAACAATAAATAATATTCACTAGAGCCATCTTCTATAGTTGAGTCTTGTATCTTGAGTTGTCATGGTCTTCACCGTGTTGTCGGGACGGTTTAGGTTAAGTGACCGTTGAGTATAAATCACATCTATCCAAATCTTGTTGGCTCGGTATCTCGATCCCCAACACTGTCTCATGGAACCATAACATAATCCTGAAGAAATCATCCTCCAGCTCATTCCAAAAAAACTTAATAAACTCGAAATTGAACCCATCCGGGCTGGGAGCCTAATTCGGTCCCAAATAATCTCGTATTAAAAAATAATACCAAATCTAGTTAAATTGTAAAGCATACGGTGGGACTCGTCTACTCATTATAGATTTTTACTTTCTTAGTGGAGATTATGAATTGAGATTACGAATTAAAAGACAGATATTGATATAATTTAATTTATTAAGTAGCTTTAGTAGAAGTATACTAAATTCATCATTAAAAAAGGTAGTACAAAAGACACAAATATACACTTTTTGTTTAAGCGTGGCAAGTGACAAGCGGATCATGTTGAATCGGGTCATTTTGGTTTAGTTTGGGTGGGTCATAATTAGTTCAAGTAAGACCGATACCATGGGTTTGAGTAAAGATGTGTTGAGAAGGTTAGAAATAAAATTAGGTTGATTAAGTTCTAAAAAACCTACTTTATCGGTTATATTTATTTTTATGATGATTAGCTTATTGCGTCGAGTTTACATTACAACTACTTTGATTTTCATAAAAAGTGTGTTAAATGCATGTGGTTTCAAATTCATGCTCTATAAAAAGGATTTTGAATATATTTTTCAATGGACAGAAAAGACCATGACGGAAAGGTGGTGACAACGGGTGTTGCTAATGATGTCAAACAGTGGAAAGACCGGTGAAGGTGACGATTATGGTTGTAATGACATGATGAAGACCCAAATTGGTACATTATTCTTTTTCTGGTCGGAAACAAAGTGTTCATAGCTGAATCACTTGATGTCATGTTCCATATTGATTATATAGACGTCACATTTTTTACAGTAATTTTCAGATCATAAACAGAGGCATATGTCGCTATCCACCCGATCATAACTTTAGCATGATCATGAAGACGTCACATATTAATGCCTATATTGTTCAGTGAAACTTTTCTGTCAGATTTACTTTTTTAATTCTCTAACACACTCTAAAACTAAACATTGATTTCGACATTTAGCTTCCAATAAAAAAAATAACGAAATAACATTATGATACTAATACAAAATACTCCGCTTTCTTGTATTTTAATTTCTTGTTATCAACAAACCAATAAAAAACAAAAACAAAAATTAATCCGAACATGTTACTCGAGGTCATCAAATTTTAAGGAACCCATCATGATTTGGATATTTTGTTGGTCCATGATGGCATGATCATGAAGAGAGTCCAAGCCCACACTCTAACTTAAGCTTGTAGTAAACCAATTCACAAAAGGGTTGCACAGGCCCAAGAGAGAGATATTTATTGCTTGAGCACGAGATAAGAACATTCCCAACCCATTTCTCATTTTCAATCTCTAAATATTTAATAAAAACTCTTAAAATTCAGTTATCCCTAAATTTTAACAAAAACTCTTAAAATTTCACTTCATTTCCCATCCCAAATCCATCCCCATATTTGATTTCCATTATTCATCTTATATCTATTATTTTAAATTATTCATGAGTGAATGTGAGTGGTAAAGATAGAAAAATAATTAGAAATAAAATAAAGATGTATTATTTAATTGGAGTAAATTACTATTTGCATCTCTGAGGTTTGGTCAGTTTTGCCAATTGCATCCGATTTTCAAATTATTAA
Organism: Deinandra increscens subsp. villosa; assembly: GCA_039602395.1. Lineage (NCBI taxonomy): Eukaryota > Viridiplantae > Streptophyta > Magnoliopsida > Asterales > Asteraceae > Deinandra > Deinandra increscens. Next base: position 21,850,054 of record JBCNJP010000017.1, read on the forward strand.
CAAATTTCACCTGAGGTTTGCATTTTGTTGCCATCTGAGTCCTTCGGACTAACATGGGTTCGTTTTTTCTGTTAAGTGGGAGGTTATCTCAATCATTTTACAGATCAGGGACTATTTGTAGGTTTTTTAAAACTAGAAGGACTAGCTATGTAATTACCTATTGATTATCTATCCTAAGTCCCAAACACCCATATGAGTGTTCCTAGAAAAAGAAACAGAGAAGGAAAAGGAGAGTCCCCGGCTCTCTGACCAACATGGTCTCCGGCCACATCATCGTTGGCTCTCCGACCAGCGTGGTCTTCGTCCACCTCTGGCCACATCGTCGTCGACTTCAACACCAGATTAGGGTTTCTGAGGCGTTCTCATGATCTGTCGTCACCGTCAACGCCGCTCGTTTTTTCTCTTATTTTCACCATCACCGTCACCACTTCCGGGGAGAGGAAGATTAAGGTTTCTGAGGGTGGTTGCCCCCTCTCCAGCCGGTGATTACCTCCAAATTAACAGCCCTTATCAAGTTTTATATAGGCAAAGAGATAGAGAGACACCATGTGTGGACATCATTTCAAACGGGGGGATATTTAAGCAAATCTGGTGCGATATTCAATCGATTCAAGCTTTCTCACAAGAACACATCACTGTGTTGTGGCTTGATTGAACCTGTATCCCACTTTGAAAATCCCTACAAATCTATGGCTTCTAGTTTTTTCCTAAAAGGGAACGATGTAAAGGTCGATGATTGTTCTAGATTTGCATCGATGATTCTTTGTTCATACCGCCACCAGATATTTGTTCGATTGTAGTTGGGTTGTGGTGTCGGGGTTTGAGATGGAACCGGCGGGTGTGGAGCATCCATGGTGGTTGGACTATTATTGTTGCTGTCGTGACTGATAAATAGGGAGGAGAGCAGAGGTGGAAGAGGAAGATGGTGTCAGGACCGAATTCACATCGAGAATCCCGATCGTGAGCAAGAACGAAGATTAGATGAAGGAGACGGGATGATGAGAATCAAAGATAATAAATGACAAGAAATAATAAATCAAACGATTCATTGATTATTGTCGAATGATTACAACGAACCGAATGATTAAAAACTCGTCATAGGAAATCCATGGTCACATTGGGTTGAGCTCAAACCCAATGTGTGTCTCCCTCTCTCTAGAATGGTGCTCACTCACTCTAAGAGTCATCACTTTTACAAATGAGCACACACACCCTATATATAGAGAGCCCATGTGCTCACTAGCCCACTAACTAGTAAAACACAAATAAAATGAGCTTATTACAAATAAACAACTAAAGTAAATTATTAATAAAATCAAAATTGATTTAATTAATATGAAGCTTGACTCGCTCGAACCGATCTTCCGTTGACTTTTACGTTGACCGTTGACTCGAACAGTTGACTTTTCCAGAAAACGTCTTCGGTCCAAACTGCAAGCCTCGAGCATCACAACCCGCGTCTCTGAATCAAATCCACAATGGATTCTTCAACCGAATTATTCGAGAATAGATTTGATGGCGTCAGTCACACTTATTAAAAGTTCCAACAATTCCCCCTTGACTGACGCTGTCAAATCTGTCATACTGGTGAAGAACCGCTCTGTCGTACATCTTCAAAGAATAACTGATAAACTGAAATCTTTCTGTTGTAAAGATTCCCCCTTTGAATAAGCATCTTCTGTTCTTGTTGCTCCAGTTGAGAGCCAAGTGCTGCAGTTCACTCGGTTCACACGGTCGGGTACAATACTAAGAATGCTGAACATTGGAGAAAAAATCGCAACAAATCGAATTAGATAAACCAATCAATCACTGAAAATACTCCAACTTCAGATAATCGACCCGATAATCCAAATCCATAAAAGTTCCCCCTTTTCTCTAGATCCCTCTGAAAACATCCGATGCGGAAGTGGAAAATCAGATGCAGAGAGTGGAACCGTTCCGCTCAGTTCCGAAGAGAAAACGGTACAAAAATCCTGAAATCGGACAATCTTGCGAAAAACCGGAAGCCGGGTGCTAACAGTTGTGAATGATCCATAAATACTGAACTTGCTCCGCGTGACTGGGTTGGATGCAAAAATAATGTCAAATCGGTGAAAAACTGAGATCCCGAGCGTAAACGAGAAATTTATTCATAACCGGAGTCTTCATAATTTTGGCGAAGAGAATCGAGCTCGGAAAAATATTCCGTGAAGATATCTGAGTCAAACGGTGCAATTTGGAATGAATCTGAGAAAACCGTCAATTTTATTCAAGTAACGGGCCTTCCGTTAGAGATTTAACGGAATATTCCAATATTTAACTGAGATTCCAGTTAATTCGGTTAGATGACATCAGCGCTGCATCAGCTAAACAACTTGGAGTGAGACATAACGAAATAGTCACAAACTTAACCGAGAAGCGAAACCAGTCCGTCAGTGGTCGTTAGCTAACGTGGTCTTGACGTCAACAAAAACTAGAAACCCGGTCAATAAACGAAATAATTCCATGACCAATACAAATTTTCGCAATTCCGGTCGACGTTATCCCGTTAGTCTCGTTAAAGACCGATATGAAAATACCCGTGTTTGACGAAATATGCTAAAATATAATTACTAGTGATTAAATCCCCAATAAAAACCTTAATCCATGTCAAAATTGCATCCACCAATCCAACGATGCTGAAAAAACAAGATCAAAGGCTGGAGATGGCGATCCATGTGTAGGGGACAGGAGCCAATGGGAATGCGACAACGCAGTTGACTTTAACGGCTCTTTGTGAGACCAGCATGTCCCACGCCTCTCTCATTTCAGCGAATTCTATTCACAGGCGGGGTCCACAAGACTTAGTCCAGCCAATAGGGAGGCGGCAACAGCCAGATTTTAACGGATACCTTGGATACAAGGGGCCCACGCACATGTCTTTAACCAACCAGCATTTGACAACAAAATTGAATGTTGGGAATGCGACAAATGGAGAGAGAATAACATTCTCCTACAACCACTAGAAAATGGCCACGTCATCGCCTTCTCCATAAAGTCGTGAACCACCCCAGAAACCCTAAAATGGTCGCAGACACCGTCGGAAAAACGAGATGTCACCGGAAAAACGTATTTTGAGCATAACTCGGTGAAAACTCAACCAAAGTTAACGATTTTTACGTCCTTGAACTCCTTATTCGATCCTCTACACATCTAGACGATCAAAACCGTCTGAAAATTATTCAAACAAAGACCCAGTTGTCGAGATATGTCGAGATCACCAAGATTATGCAAGGTCGCCAAGGGCATACACGAGGTCGCTAAGATCATCCGAGGTCGCCAAACCGTTCAAGATCGCCAACCTTTATTGAAAACGCCAAGAACAAGCATGAAATCGCCAAGATTAACCCGAAATCGCCAAGAGCAAACTCGAAGTCGCCAAGCACATCTTCAAGTTCAGCGAAGTCGCCAAGAACACCTTCAATAAACCCAGAAAATTTTTATGAACACATGAATAACAGCAGTAAACCCAGAACTTCGTGATCGACTTTGAACCACCAAAACATGAGGAAAATATAGATCCATGAACGAAAAATGAAGCCAAGCATTAGACGAAATCATTCTGGCCACAAACAACTCGAATCACAGCTTCAAACGTCCCGAATCAGCCCCGAAATCTGGAAATCCATCAAGAACACGAAGAAGACCTAGTAAACACCGTTAAGTGTGTGTTTTTCCAGATCTGTCAAATCTGTTGCGAATCAGGCAAAACTGATGCTCCCAATGGATCCGGAACGCGTATTCCATCAAGATTCATACTTTATTTCATCCAAAAACACTGATTATATCATCAAAAAACTCAGAATCAAACTCAAAATCTTCAAGAACACCCAAAAAAACGTGAAAACCCTAACAGCTTCGTTTTTCTTGCTCAGATCTCATATTTCTTCACTGATTTTGACAAATGGAGCATGAAATCATATCTAAATGAACCCAACAACAAGAATCTATCATCAGATTCATCCAGAAATCATCCAAACAACTCCAAAAAATAAGAAAAAGTAGAAAAAGTCTTCAAAGTGGGTTTTCCAATCTGCACTTCATTCAAGCTCAAAATCAAGATCCGAGTGATCAGATTCATCGTGAGACGAGATCTGATCGGTACCTGCTCTAATACCATTTGTCAGGACCAAATATGAGCCTTTACTCATCCAATACACAGATTCAAGTGCGGAAATCATGAATCCATGATCAAATCATAGTGTTTGCTTGTTGAAATCCTTAGATTTCGCCTCTGAAACTCAAGAACACGAGGGTTTTCACACACAAGTGCTCTCTCTCTTCAAACAGCCGTCAAGAAGCTTTTTTTAGGGTTATTCTAGTGTGGCTATTTATACTAGAGAGAGCACAGGTCGTGATTGCACTGAAATCAAGAGAATGTTATTGAAGTTAGTGAATTTAATGACATCAGACTGACGAGATCGCCAAGAACGATACTGAAGTCGCCAAGAGCAATATGAAGTCGCCAAGGTTGGTTGGTGACCTCGCCAAGGCTTGGTGAGGTCGCTAACCTTGGTGAGGTCGCTAAGCCTTGGTGAGGTTGCCAAGGGATGGCGAGGTCGCCAAGCCCAGATCGCCAAGCACACTTCACCAAGCTTGGTGAGGTCGCCAAGCTTGGCGAGGTCGCCAAGTACAATGACCAAGTCGCCAAGGCTTAATCCCAAGTCACCAAGAAAGTCCAGAAATCACTAAGTACGCTCCGGAAATGTCAATTATCATTATTGAATCATTAATAGTTGTTATTACAAAGACACATTCAATTATTATCACTTGCCTAGCAAGTTATCATGAAATGACCCAGACCTTGGAATCAGACATTCATACTGCAAATGAAATGTACAAGGGCAAATTTCTCCAATATCAATAATCAACACAAGATAAGACATTGAACATGACATACATAACATCAAATACTTGAGTGATTAATATAAACATTTAAGATAATTGTCCAAGTACAAGATACAAGCAAAGTGAAAGATATACAAGTGAGCACAAAAGCAAAGGATGTTGTGTTTGAGTTGCCACCAACCTTATAAAGTTCTTACAGAAAATCAACCTGAGAATGAACCGATCAATAGCGATTCAGACTCAGAAGACAATGCTGTGATTGAATCTGGTGAAACTCCGAGTAATGATGTGCAGATGGGTACCCTAGACCCAAATATTCCAGTTCTGACAATAGAAGAGACTGGAATTCACAAGAAACATCCTGTTTCAAACATTATCGGTCCAATAAACAAGAGAGTCACCAGAAGTCAATCGGGAACAATAAACACCTGCCTGTTTTCCTGCTTCATTTCTCAAGAAGAACCAACTTCCGTAGCTGCTGCTATGAAAGACGATAACTGGATTGAGGCTATGCAGGCTGAATTGCTTCAATTCAAACTTTTGGATGTCTGGAAACTTGTAGACACTCCTCCTGGTACTAAGCCTATTCCAGTCAAGTGGATCTTCAGGAATAAAAAGGATGACAGAGGAATAATTATAAGAAATAAAGCCAGACTTGTGGTCAAGGGATATATGCAGATTGATGGGCTTGACTATGATGAAGTCTATGCCCCGGTAGCTCGTCTTGAAGCCATCAGGATTTTCTTGGCTTATGCAGCGTCAAAGAACATAACGGTTTATCAGCTTGATGTAAAGACTGCTTTCCTGTACGGTGAACTGGACGAAGAGGTTTACGTTGAACAACCTCCAGGGTTTGTCAATCCTTCCTTCCCGAATAAGGTGTACAAATTGAAAAGGGCTCTCTATGGACTCCATCAGGCACCGAGGAAGTGGTATGAAACCCTGTCTACCTATCTGTTGGAAAATGGCTACAAGCGAGGGGTGATGGATCAGACGCTATTCATACGACATGTGGGTGATGATATGCTGCTGGTTCAAGTATACGTGGACGACATCATCTTCGGATCAACAAATAAAACTCTTTGTCAAGAGTTCAAGTGTCTTATGGAAAAACGTTTTGAAATGAGTTCAATGGGGGAACTCACATTTTTCCTTGGGATTGAAGTGAAACAAAATAATGAAGGAATCCTAATAAGTCAGGGAAAGTGTGTGAAGGAAATGCTGAAAAAGTTTGGATTTCATGACTCTAAAGGCTTTTCCACTCCTGTCGAGACTCGTGTCAAGCTTCACTCTGATCTTGAAGGTGAATGTGTCGATGAACACTTGTACAGATCAATGATCGGGTCACTTATGTATCTGACAGCCAGCCGTCCCGACATAATGTTTGCCGTGTGTCTCTGCTCAAGATTTCAATCCAAACCAAAACAGTCACACTTGACGGCCGTGAAACGAATATTCAGATACCTGAAGTCCAATCCAAAGAGAGGGGTGTGGTATCCCAAGGATGAGCTTTTTGATCTAAGAGGTTTCTCTGATAGTGATTACGGGGGTTGCAACATGGACCAGAAGTCAACCACCGGCGGAGCTCAATTTTTGGGGAACATATTGGTTTCATGGAAATGCAAGAAACAGTCAACGGTGTCTACCTCGCCAGCCGAAGCAGAATACATTGCTGCTGCTTCCTGCTGTTCTCAAGTTCTCTGGATCCAGAATCAGCTTCTGGATTATGGTTTGAATTTCATGTCCACCCCTATTAACATAGATAATACTGCTACCATGTTCATTGTTAAGAACCTTGTTCAGCACTCTAAGACCAAACACATAGAGATTAGGCATCACTTTATTAGGGACTGTCATGAGAAAAAGCTTATTACCTTAGTTCATGTTTCCTCTGAAAATCAACTTGCAGATCTCTTCACCAAGGGATTTGATGTTCTAGGTTTAAATTCCTAGTTCAATAAGTAGGAATGATTAACTTTGAGTAAGCTCACCTTTAGGTTCCTTTTAAGTTATTGCCTTAGTCTTAGGTTGTGTAGTCTTAGAGGTATCGTCTTTGTTCGCTTCCTTGCCGTGCAATAATCTCGTTATAGAAAACCCAAAAAGATTTTATTTTGTTTCAATCTTTCTGACACCAAATTGAAAAGCCAAAAAGATTTTGTCTTTAAAATTTTGGATGAAAACACAAAAAGATTTTACTTTTAGTTTCTTTGAATCTTGTTAAGTTTTTGGTCATCTTTTCTTGACTATCAATAAGACATTTCATAAAGTGTTAATCAAATCTTCAGAAAATACCAAAATTTTTTTATCTTATTTTTATTTTGAGTCTTTGTGACAGTCGGTCAAGCCTAAACTGGCTCACGGTTGAAAATTAGAGAAAATCACAAAAAATTTAGAAAATAAATAAAACACTAAAAATAGAATCGGGTCATTTCAAGCAACTTCTGTGAAGACAGTTGTTGAATGCCTGATGAAAAAGTCAAAATCTTGAATTTTTAGTGATGCTTCAATATATACTGAAAAATTGAAGAAAATTCCAAAAAATTTGCAAAAATAAATAAAAATCATGTAAATTAGAATCGAGTAATTCCCAACAACTTTTGTAAAGGAACTTGATGGGAACTTGAGTCTAAGCACAAGATTTTTGCAATTCTGCAATGCTTAAAATAAACTTTGAGAAAGAAAACCAGAAAATTTTGGTTTTGGTTGGGCAAACTATGAGGAACATGATATAATTCTGGTCTTGTGATCTGACCATAGAATATGATCCAATCGATCAGTAATTCTATCATTCGATGTGTCGGTAGGCTCAGCAAAATAAGAATTAGGCAAATCATGTGATTAAACACTTAAAACCATGAAATTGTTGACTTTAAGTCAAAACAGTTAGCAAAATCCTTTAAATTTGCTTTTGTCTGTGCTAAGTAAGTTAACCAACACACTCGAGTATTTCTTTTGCGGAAAGTGCTGATTTCAAACCAAATAATAAGTGTGAAACATCACACATTCATCAAATTAGTGTGAATCATCACATAATCATCAATAAGTGAGTAATTTCTCACATCCATCCTTTGTCCGTGACACATCTGCTGAGGAAACTCTGACCTTGTGCTCACGCGTCCCGACATCATCATTGAAAACATTCCGTGACACATCTGCTGAGGAAACTCTGACCTTGTGTTCACGCGAATCAAAAATTCACATCCATCTTGAAATCAGTACTTCCCTCTAAAGAAATAGGGGGAAGAAATTCCATATGTGTGTTGTGCATAACTGAAGTGCTAATTAGACAAAGCTAGGATAACTGTTTGACTTTGTGGAATAAGAAGTCAACACAATTGTCATTAAACCGGACTAAAACATGATAAATGACATCACAGTGATTTTGCTGAAAATTGCCTTGCTTGAGCTTAAGTGGATAACAATACCGAAAATCTGACTTAGGTTACTGAATCTGTGAGGTGATTTGACTTGTAAGTGTCTGTGATCACGTAAATGACCGGTTTGATTCCTAACATAGTCCAACCTTTACCAAGCAAAAATATGCAAAGTTTAAGCAAATAACTGGAAATTGCCTGAAAATAAGGCTTTAACGGTGTAAATTAAAGCACTACGCTTTGATATAACCAAAATTGTCATATGACGTGAATTTGGGTGCTTTGTGCTTAAGAACATCAAGTTTGGGAGAAAATTGTCAAATTTGAGGTTTGTTTGTACTTTTAAGTCAAATTAACCGTTTTGGTAAGTTTGGGCTGGCCTGACTCAAGTTATTTTGATTCAATAAGGTTTTTGGTCAAGTATGTGAATTTTAAATTTTTCTGAGTCAAATTGGTTTTTTTTTTACATTTTATAGGCTTAGAAACTTAAAAAATTCCAATATTGCCCTTAATGAGTTCATTGAACAAATTTGCAAATCATTGAGTTCAAAAATTGAGTATTTCAGTGTTTGCTTCGGGTGTTCTCATTTTGGTTGAAAATTTGATCATAAATCAAAGTCTTTCAAAAATTTTAACTTGCTGCTAAATTTTTAAGTTTCTCTTGTACTGTTGGCGATCTCATAAATTTGAACTTGGCGATCTCGCCTTGGTGTCACTTGGCGATCTCGCCTAAACCAGTTTTTCCTCTTTGGCGATCTCCCTAAAAGGAAGTTTAGTCTTGGCGATCTCGCCTTCTGAGCAGGTGGCTTAGGCTTTGGCGATCTCGCCTTATCTCGGATCCTATTTGGCGATTTCATAAAGACCAAGTTTGGCCTTGGCGACTTCGCCCATTATCAATCATTTTGGCGACCTCGTTTTAAGCTAGGGTTACATTTGGCGATCTCGCTAAGGTTAACGTTGGCGATCTCGGTAAGATACTCTTGGCGACTTCGCCTTACATTTACTCTTGGCGATCTCGGTCTTTTAACAAATTAAACCCTAATTTTTTTGTTATCGACCTCGCCTGTTCAAATAAAAGGAGAAATTCAGTTTTTTTTTAATTCTCATTCAAACACAAACACACGCACTCGCTCCCTCCCACCCTCGGCGCACCTCACATCCTCTCTACAATCATCGTCTTCTCCCTCAAATCGAACCTTGCGAATATGTTTTTCTACAAAAGGGGTTGGCTCGCACAGCCTTCTAGCAACAACAGGTTCGATCTCCTCATTTTTTAGGATTAATTTGGAGTTTTTGATTTCGGGAGTAAAAATTTTCGGCCGTCGGTTCGACAAATCAGATTAGGGTTCTCATCTCTGTTTCTGTTGTTGGATTAACAGATTAGGTTCATTTTGTTGCACCTTTTTCATCCACTTCACCGATTTGAGGTAATTTGAACTCATCTCTCTCATTCGATTATGAACCGAAAACAGGGGATGGTTACGGTGATTGTTTATGGGATTCTTGACATCTCAATAAAGCATTTGTTTGCTTAGTATAACTCATTGTGAATGAATCAAGTTCAAGCAATCAGAATTCATTCAAATGAAATTGAACCTCACTTTGAGATTTTAGTCTTGAACAGGGCCAAAGATCCTTAATAAATTGAGAGTCTTATTTTTTTTATTTGTGTTTGTTTGGAATCTACACTGTCTGAGAATGTTAACTTTGATACAAACTCGTAGATTGATTGAAACCTATTGCTTGTTTTATGCTATGTAGGTTGTATTTGATCTTGATGCTTTGTTTTGAATAATTCACTGTTAATATCTCAAAATTTGTTAAGACTCTGAACTGTGAATGAGATGCTTTGATTGTGGATGTTCCAAAAACACCAATATGATGCATTAGGATGTCTCCAAATGCATTTCGGGTCTTAAAAGCTTCAACATTGGAAGCAAAACTAAACTTTGTTTTAGTTTGACCCGATAAGGAAATAAATTGAATTTTTAGAACCATCTATGTCAAAATTTTAAATTTTTGAAAAGAAACAAAAATGATGAGTTTATTCAACAGTTTAAGCCCTAAATGAGATGAACTTGATATAAATCTCATCCTTTTGGTCCAAATGGTAAACTTTTATCAATTTTATCCGCATGACCAAAGCTAGACTTTAAAAGGAATAAACTCAATTCAATAAGAGTCATTTGACTCAAATAACTCGAGGAAAGAAATATTTGATGTGAAATGGTAACATTGGTCGCTTTCATGTTGCTTTAAGAATAAAATTGACCAAAGAGGTATGTTTCATGAATTTTGGCAATGTTTGATACACAACTATTAAGCTACACAGGGGCAAATTCATTAAACTCTTCAAATCAACTTGAATAACCTTATTCAAATTCCTAATCTGTGTATGATTGATCACAAACAGGATCAAGCTTTGAACCTGTTGATTTCTTGATATTTCTCAATTAGATCTTAGCAAACTATAGATCTTCTTTGAGGTATGTCTTCTGATCACTAATAAAGTGTTGGATATTTGACTTCTGTCTATTCAGGAGGATTATTTTACTTGTCTTTTATACAATAACTCAATAAATTTCATGAAATATGACTTAGCATGCTAAATTTCTGCAATTCTGAGCAGGGTTTAAAACTATACTTGATTTAATGAAATGACATGCATATTAGTCATTGTTTTATGAGTCTTTATCTTTTATTCTAAATAAATAGTTAGGTTAGGAACTATTGAAGCTCATATCACACTTATAAGAAAATAAATGCTGGCCAGGTTAGAATTTAGGGCTGATTGATACTATTTGTCTCTGACCTTGATGTTGATGCTCATGTTAGATATTGAATGCTTCTTGTTCTTTTACTTGACTTTATTTGACTTTGGTTATGTGATTTAAGCATGTTAAAACTTCATGCATATATTCTGATTCATCATTTGACACCTTGTACAAGCTTAAGTGAAATAATTCATCTTGGTCCCGTATAAGTAGTTAAATAGAATATATGTGTTTGTAAGTGTCTCAAAATTGCTCAAATCATGTTGGAATAGGAAAACTTGATTCAAGTATCCCGTTTGACTTCGAAATGCAATAAACCAAATTGGGAAAAAACCCAAGTTTAGGGGGAATCATTTCTTGATTCCTTCTAAGGCTTCTGAGCCATTTGAGTCAAAATGTTGACTTTTAACAAGAGTCCACTCATCTGAGTGAAAATTTTGCTCAAATTCCTCAAATTCTGTCATAATTTGAAATCACTTGTGTTTTTCATCAAATAAACGTCAAAAGGCATTCTTGAGTCAAAATTTCACTTTGTCCTTCGCCAAAGTCAACATCTACAATAAAAGTTACTATTTCAAGGGAAATTACAGGACTTTGTGTAAAATTTCACTAATGTAATCTTTTGAACAAAATTGATTGAATTTTGAAGAAATTTGAGCCTATGCCTTGAGTGAATTTCTTTTATATCTTTGTAGGTTAATTTAAAAAGCTCTGTCACTATCACGAATTTAGTGTGACATGACATTCATCTTAACTTATCAAATTTGATGTAATCATGTTATTTCTTATGTGCAGATAGCTCCCAGACAGGAAAGAGCAGCTAATGCCCCTCTGGATTTCTCAAAATCTCACAATCAATACTGTGAAATCAACAGAAGCTGGACTGATGCCGGACGTTATGAACAAGCTTTCAGAATCCTAGAAAACTCAAATTGGATCACGAGTATCCGGTTGGAGCCTGTCATAAGCTCGGATATAATAAATGATTTCAGGAACAACGCACACACGTTTGTGGCTGATAATGGTTCCAAGACTATTAGATCATTGATTCAAAGGCAGTATGTTGAAATAAATGAAGAAAGAGTCAGAGAAGTGCTGCAACTAAATGATGCACTCTGCCCCATTTCTTTTCCTAAAGAAGAATGGCAAGATACACTTCTCATGATGGGATATTAAGGAAATCTCTCCGTGCACTCGAACGAAAAGATAAAGAAGACACTGTTCCCAGATAATTGGAGGTGTATCATCACCTTTTTCATATCTGCTTTCGCTCCAAGAAAGTCGGGAACTGATGACTTTGTGGAAGAGACAGCGTGGGCACTACATGGTTTAGCTTCCGGTGCTGGCTTCAATCTTTCAAGACAAATAATTGAATGGATGAACTAGAACCTTCATCCCACTAGAAAGTCTGAGAAATTTCTGATGTATCCCAGATTCATACAGGCCATCCTTAATCATTACTACCCGAACTTATAGAAGACAGAACCACACTTGGTTCCTAGGAGGATGATACCCGGTTCTTACACACGGTACCAGATTGGTCGTTATGATGGACCCGAAGTTCCTTTTTTCCCAAATATGATTGAGGGAATTGATGTTGATGATGATATGGATGAAGATCAAGAAGAAGCTGATGCCGATGCTGAAATGGCAGATGTTAATGCTGCTGAACCTAATAATGATGCAGCAAATCTCCAAGATATTCAACAAATCAATTCTCCAATTCATAATGACCCTATGCCATCTGAGCCTGAAGACAGAGCTTCAACCAAAGGTGCATCCGAATCAGACAAATCAGAAGATGAAGATGATAGGTCTGATAGTGAAGATGTTGCTTCTGGAAATAATAAAGAAAATAACTCAAATGCTTTTGTTTCCAAACCTGAATCAGGGTCAAAGTTCCAACCTGGATCAGAATCAGGCTCTGACTCAACTAGTTCAGATGCTAGGGGTCCCAAAAAGAAGAAACTGAAAACAAGAGAAATAACCAAAGTTAGTGACAAACCTGAAGATTCAAGTCAAAAGAAGCAGAAGAAAATAAAGTTAAGGCCGACTCAAGATGACGTCTCTTCAAATGACTCAAAATCTGATTCACGAGAACCAGATTCAGCATCATTTATGTTTGATGGTCATATTAGACCAAACCACAAAAGAGAGTCAAGATCCAAGTGTGCTTAGGAAAGAAAGAAACTTGAAATAAGAAGAGGGCCAGTCTCTGGATCTGGAACTGCTGCTGCTTCATAATCTGCAGCACAACATGAACCAGAAGACATTGAGCATCAAAAGGCTCAATCTGCTCCAGTCACCACCACTGAAGCTGCAGTTCAAGAAATTGACGCCTCTGCTGAAATCATCATCACAAGTTTGGATCCGGTAACTCAAAATGAGACTCAGCTCATCACAACTTCTCCAGCTCAAGAGGTGTTCTTGGAGCAAAAGCTTGACATTACTAACACTTTTGCTGATGATAAGCTTAAAGAAGCAAATGACAGAATAAAAGAACAAGATCAAGAACTTCTTAAAGCCAATGAGAAAATAAGAGAGCAAGCAGAAGAAATTGAAAGACTGAAAAAGTTATTGGCTGATGCTCTCCAAAATAAACAAATTACCAGAACCAATGATGATGAAGCTGGAGGTAGTGGAAATGGTAATCAAGGTGACGATCGAATGGTAGATCTGCCTCCCTCAGCTGAAGACACTCAGCAAAATAAAGAACCAAGTCCTAGCCAACCTGGCAAAGCTTCTGATGCAATAACTCTTACCGTTGTCACAGAACAAGATGTAGATGACACTCATATTGCTGATTTTCAATCTGATGACAACGAATCTTCCGGACCTGATGTTGACATTTCCTATGGAGACACCTTTCTGAATGATGAACTGAACGATGAAGAGGAAGATGAAATTTATCAATCCGTAATAAACTTAGTGCCTTCTCCTGAGAATATCAAACTTCCAAGATTCTCAAGGGCTACATTTGAAGCAAATCAATCATCTTCTAGAGAGGTACTTGCTTTAACAATGGGTGAACCAAATGAACCTCCTGTCATATTTGAAGTTTCACTGTAACTCCAGTTGACTCCTCCAGTACAACAGCCAATAAGCATTGTTATGCCTGAAGCTGCTATATCTGAGATTTCTGAACAGCTGAAACACTTACATGTTGAAAGTGAGTTTCTGGATCTTGGAAGAACTGCATTTCGAGAATTTTATGCAAACACCTTGGCTACTGATCCAAGTAGCAGAAGCGGTGTGGTTGTTACTGAGGAAAATATTGACGCCGGAGAAGCCTTGGAAATTCAACCTCTCAGCATGATTCCAGATGAGATCTTCAATGATATAAGTTTGGCTGAGCGTCTAAATAACCTAATTTATGACTCCAGTGCAACGAACTTCATAAATTTGGAATTCACTACTGACGATGAGTATGACGAGGAGATAATTTATGAGATCAAAGATGAACCGGTTGAGTTTACTTCTCCAACTCATCCTAGATCTGAGCCAGTGGAAAGCGAACCTCAAAATGTAGATGGTGCTTTCGGATCATCAATTCCTTTGTAGAAGCATATTCCTATGCTATGAGTGTCTCGTGTATTGTATCTATGTGAGCGTGTCTGAATTTGAGTTGTGGTAGAAATGTCTTTAGTGGCGTATCACTTGGTCCGACGGACCATGTGGTCCGGCGTATCAGTTTGATACGCTGGATGGTTAGTCGCTTATTATATATAGGTGGTGTTAGAATGTGCATGTCAACTAGTTGAACACTTCTGAACGCTTCTGTCATTTCTACACATTCTGTGTGTGTGTTCTAGAGAGAAACTAGAGAGAGTTCATTGTAATCTCAAGTGATTCAATAACAAATCTCTTATTTACATCCGTGTTCATTACGTTTGATCAAAGCATGCAGTAGTAAGATCGTATCTCGTTTCTACATCCTTCACCATCACTCAGAAGAACAAGTAAACCCTGAAGGAGTTCTAGCCCAACCTTCAATGCCAGTGTCTACTGCAACCACCACTGGCACTATCACTGAACCTATTCAGACTCTTCCAATAACAAGTGCAAGTGGTGGTCAGGGTGCAAATAATCCAGTCTCATCACATGAAGCTGGTCCTTCAGTTAGACCTGACAAAGGAAAAAGAAAGCTAACTCCTGAAGAGGTATATGAACTGGAAATGGAGAAGCAAAGGAAGAAGGAAGAATCCATCAGGGCTGCTAAGGAAGAAATATTTCTTAAAAGGACAGTGGATGAGATTGCCAGGCAAGAGGCTATCAAACAGTTGGAAGAATCCATCCGTCCTCCATCAAAAATTGGCCTCGGATCAGAATACTCTGAGCCAGAAGATCATAACTCTGAAGAGAGAGAACCCAGAATCAGAATAATCCCTAACCTAGCTGGAGATAATGTCGATCCATCTGACAAGACAGAAATTGCAAATTATGTCAGAGAGTTAATTTCTCGTGGGATTCCCTTATCCTACCTGATGAATCTCACAGATACACAGCTAGTTGAACTGTATACGGATGAGCTAGAAATGGATAAACATCTGTACAACTACAAACTTGCAGAAAAGCTTACTGATCCTCATGCAAATTCATTTGCTGATACTAACAAGAAGTTTGAATATGTTCAGTTCAATGATAATCTGCGGGAGAAGATCCGAGAGATGCACGCACAATATATGCCTCCTCCTCCTGAGACTTTTGATCGGTTTTCACCTCCACCCAGTCCAACTACAGCTACGCTTGAAGTTAATAAAATGAACAAGAGAGAATTACAAGACTTTCTGGACTTAAGGGGATATGCTCGCAAAAGCTACAGCAGAAAGCAGATCCCCGGTCTACGAACTATGGTCAAAGAACATATAATTAAAGAAAATAAGAAAGTAAAGCATCAGCAGGACGATCGTGAAGCTAAAAGAGTGGAGGAACACCGAAGGAAAGACGCTCCTACTTTGGTTGACGAATGGAAGGAAATGGAACCATATCGGAAAGCCTTAGTGCAGTCTACTGCTAAAAAGCTTAAAGACATGCCTCCAAACGTCGAATCAGATGATGGAATAAAGATCCTTGGGTGGAAATATGATCATGAATTCAAGGCATTCATTGTCAAGCGCGGAAATGGTTTCGTTCAATTCTTCGCCAAAATAAAGGATCTTCTATCTGTTTTCTTGGGAATTGAAGCAGCTCAGATGGCGTCCACTGATAAATCACTCAAATGATCTAGTAGGCAGAGATACTGAAGAACAAATAAGAGCTATCTACAATGTGAGCTCAACTCGTTCCATCAAGACTGAAAAGAAGAAATACAAGACATTCAGAAGGCGAAGAGCTGAAGTCCCTCACAAGGTTATGTATAAAAGTATCAGCAAAGATTTGGTCACAAAGAAAATAAAAGGCGATCAGAAAAGCAATCCTATAACTTGTTGGTACTACAGTGGGGATACTCATGAGCTGGTAATTGAAAGGGAAGATGGCAGCTCAATAAGACTCTTCGCAACAATCGAACTGAGACTACTGCACAGAAGCTACCTAAAATGGTTATTCTACAGTCGCCTTGACACCATCCCTCGAAGGCTTAGGCCATACGAGATAGTGGATGCAAACTACTTTGGTTTGTTTCTAAGATGGTGGTGTTGGGAGTGTATTGCTGCAAAGAAGATGAAGACGGAAAGCCTAAGTACCTTGAAATACTGGGCCATGGGTGGTCGTGGGATCTGCTATCTCTCTCGGGGTAGTGAAATGGTGATTGAAATGTGGCACTATTCTGACTTGAAGAAGTTTGCACGAGAAGATCTATGGATTCTGTACGATGCACAGATCGTCTGCCTAGATGATCGTTACAGAAACCTTGCCCGAAAGTACTGGAGATTCTTGCTGAAGCTGCTTGGTCAACTCAGATAGTTGTCTTATTTTCTTTTTGTGTTTGTATTACCACCAAAGGGGGAATTTGTAAGAACTTTATAAGGTTGGTGGCAACTCAAACACAACATCCTTTGCTTTTGTGCTCACTTGTATATCTTTCACTTTGCTTGTATCTTGTACTTGGACAATTATCTTAAATGTTTATATTAATCACTCAAGTATTTGATGTTATGTATGTCATGTTCAATGTCTTATCTTGTGTTGATTATTGATATTGGAGAAATTTGCCCTTGTACATTTCATTTGCAGTATGAATGTCTGATTCCAAGGTCTGGGTCATTTCATGATAACTTGCTAGGCAAGTGATAATAATTGGATGTGTCTTTGTAATAACAACTATTAATGATTCAATAATGATAATTGACATTTCCGGAGCGTACTTAGTGATTTTTGGACTTTCTTGGTGACTTGGGATTAAGCCTCGGCGACTTAGTCATTGTACTTGGCGACCTCGCCAAGCTTGGCGACCTCGCCAAGCTTGGTGAAGTGTGCTTGGCGATCTGGGCTTGGCGACCTCGCCATCCCTTGGCGACCTCACCAAGGTTGGCGACCTCACCAAGCCTTGGCGAGGTCACCAACCAACCTTGGCGACTTCATATTGCTCTTGGCGACTTCAGTATTGTTCTTGGCGATCTCGTCAGTCTGATGTCATTAAATTCACTAACTTCAATAACATTCTCTTGATTTCAGTGCAATCACGACCTGTACTCTCTCTAGTATAAATAGCCACACTAGAATAACCCTAAAAAAAGCTTCTGGACGGCTATTTGAAGAGAGAGAGCACTTGTGTGTGAAAACCCTCGTGTTCTTGAGTTTCAGAGGCGAAATCTAAGGATTTCAACAAGCAAAAAAAGGAGCAATAACGCCCTCTTGATAAACGGGATCCGTTATTCATTCAATGGAAACTCTTGTTGGATATTGTCCAAAAAAAAAGTCAGAATATGGTGCTTATGGGAGGTTTAACAAAACATGTACCTATTACTAAAAATTCTTTTTTATTAGGTACACTTTCTCTTTGTGGTATTCCACCGCTTGCTTGTTTTTGGTCCAAAGATGAAATTCTGAATGATAGTTGGTTATATTCACCTATTTTTGCAATAATAGCTTGGCCACGGCGGGATTAACCGCATTTTATATGTGTCGGATCTATTTACTTACTTTTGAAGGACATTTAAATGTTCATTTTCAAAATTACAGTGGAAAAAGTAATACCCCCTTGTATTCAATATCTCTATGGGGTAAAGAAGGTTCAAAAATAAGTAACAAAAACTTTCGTTTGGTAACTTTATTAAAAATGAAGAAGAATGGACGTCCTTCTTTTTTTTCAAATAAAGTATATAAAGATGAAAATGTAAGAAATCTGATCCAACCCTTTCTTTCTATTCCTAATTTTGGCCAGAAACACTATGGTTTGATCATGGATTCATGATTTCCGCACTTGAATCTGTGTATTGGATGAGTAAAGGCTCATATTTGGTCCTGACAATTTGTCAGGACCGAATTCACATCGAGAATCCCGAACGTGAGCAAGAACGAAGATTAGATGAAGGAGACGGGATGATGAGAATCAAAGATAATAAATGACAAGAAATAATAAATCAAACGATTCATTGATTATTGTCGAATGATTACAACGAACCGAATGATTACAAACTCGTCATAGGAAATCCATGGTCACATTGGGTTGAGCTCAAACCCAATGTGTGACTCTCTCTCTCTAGAATGGTTCTCACTCACTCTAAGAGTCATCACTTTTACAAATGAGCACACACACCCTATATATAGAGAGCCCATGTGCTCACTAGCCCACTAACTAGTAAAACACAAATAAAATGAGCTTATTACAAATAAACAACTAAAGTAAATTATTAATAAAATCAAAATTGATTTAATTAATATGAAGCTTGACTCGCTCGAACCGATCTTCCGTTGACTTTTACGTTGACCGTTGACTCGAACAGTTGACTTTTCCAGAAAACGTCTTCGGTCCAAACTGCAAGCCTCGAGCACCACAACCCGCGTCTCTGAATCAAATCACAAAGGATTCTTCAACCGAATTATTCGAGAATAGATTTGATGACGTCAGTCACACTTATTAAAAGTTCCAACAGATGGTCAGACCCGGTCGCCGGAGTCACAAGGTTTGCAAGGTTGCCAGATAGTGACCAATTCGTCCCCGGCAGGATCGATCGGAGGGGGAGGGTGGAGTTCGGTCGCCGGCTTCTTTCTTTTCTCTTTTTCTTCCTTTTTTCTTTTTATTTTCTCAAGTATACATATGTATAAATGTCAGTAGAAAAAATCAAAGAATTTATACAAATTACAAACAGCCCCTACTATTAGTTAATTTTATCATTTACAGAACTAGTCTCTTATCTGTAAAATGACTGAAATACACTTCCACTTAACTGAAAAAACAAACCCCTGTTAGTCCGAGGGACTCAAGTGGCAACAAAATGCATACCTCGGGTGAGATTTGTTAATAATTTGAAAATCGGATGTAGGTGGCAAAACTGACCAAACCTCAGGGTTGCAAATAGTAATTTACTCATTTAATTGACTAGTGAGGATGTGATGTGAGAGATTTTGAAAAAAGGTATATAAATTTAGAAAGTCGAAGTTTTTAGTTAAATTATAGAAATGAGAGTGAGAAACGGAATGTGAATCCTGTAAAACAACAACATTAGAGCATTCACATCACCTCCCCAAATTTACCCACATCCTAATTATAAAAAATAATAATTGTAATACTATTCAATTCTTACCTCTCCTTTGGATCCCCCATCCCCCTTTTTACCTATCCATCACATCCCCCGTCCTAATTTTTATCACTCCATCAGATCCCCATATCACATCCATAAATTTTTAGTAAAAGGTACCTTCATCCTTCGTACTTGGAAGATTTCCGGCTAAATGCCAAATTTGTTATGTTCCGGCTGAAGTTGAAGTTGAAGCGGAATTCTTACTTCAAACGGAACTGGAAGTTCAAGCGGAAAGAAGCAGTTTTGTCTCTTAGCGAATATTCCGGGTGAACTCGATTATCCACCAGATAATGAGTTCAACCGGACTTTTCCTGAGATGTCTTTTCAGCAAGTCCTATCCTGAAAAAGCTTCTCGTATGCTTCTATATCTGATTCAAGCCGCTCTCCTAAAGTAGTATGCTACGGTCAACACGCAAGATATTCCAAATGTCGAAGTTTATGCTTTTGGTAGTTTGTATTTGACTTTATATTTTACGGTCTAGATTAGATCGCATGAGATCAATGGTTGTCATTGATCTCATCAGCACTATATATAGCAGTAGTTAGCTCATAGTTCACACAGTTCTTCAATAACTTGTAATAGTGTAGCTTTGAGTTAATGCAAATAGTGCCGAGTATTTCTTACTTTGTTGTTACTATATTTATGCAAATCAAGCACTCACATTAATACAAGAGAACTAATATAAGCTTAAGTAAAGTGAAATATAACTTTAATTCCACAGGGTTATATTTGCAAGTAGAGGGTTCTTGTTTTACTTTAACCAAGCTTGCCAACCCCAAATATAGAACAAACAATTTACACCAATTGTCCCTCTCAAGAAGAAGCCTCCACCTACCATGGACTTTTCAGACATTTTCCCACCTACTCCACTTTCAAGTCCCACACCAGAAGCCAGTAGACCACAAACTCAAACCTCCCTACGTCCACTCACCATCAAAGAACCAACATTCACCATCACCAAACCTACTGAAGTTCAACCTGGTCCTTCTTCTCATTCCTCAAAGGGTAAAGCTCCAACTACAATAGAATCAACAGATGAGTCCAATGAGGAAAATAAGATAAGAAAGAGAAGATTGCTGCATCACAAAATAAAGAGAGAACAAAAGCCAAGGAAAAGAGGCCCACCCACGCAAAACAAAATCATTGGGTGGACAGTTAATGAAGATAACTTTGACTCTAAATTCCAATTCCTAAACGGCACATCATGAGTAGTGAATGCTAATCTTGCCACCAGAATGCTTGAGATCTCCCAACTAACCGACATCTATGACAAACTGAGAGACATAATGAGTCCAACCAGAGCAGAGCTCCTCCTAAGAATGAGCATAGAACCAAAGGTGCTCGAGCATGGATTGCTTTCTGAAACTCAGGTTGATGATGATGCTGAAGAAGAGTCAACCAGTCAGATCAAATTTGTAATTTGGGAAGAAGAAAAGCTCTTTTATGTACACAAGGCAGATAGTAGTTTCACAACCCATGAAGAAATCAATGTTCAAGACCAGTGGAATGAACAATATTGGGAAGCTCTGAAACATGTTAAGGTCACCATGACTAACATGAGTGTTCTCTTAAAGGATGTGAATGCAGGGGTTAAGTTCTTCGACAAGTAGGTCAAGGAGAAGAAAGTTTTTGGGTACAAGTCAGTTTTTGAAGCTAAACTTTGTGTTGAAGAATAAGTTGACAGCATCAGCTTAGGGGGAGATTGTAAGGAATATTGCGCTTGGAATATTTCCGGCTGAATGCCAATTTTGTTATGTTCCGGCTGAAGTTAAAGTTGAAGCGGAATTCTTACTTCAAGCGGAACTAGCAGTTCAAGCGGAAAGAAGCAGTTTTGTCTCTTAGCGAATATTCCGGGTGAACTCGATTATCCACCAGATAATGAGTTCAACCGGACTTTTCCT
The DNA here is from genome assembly GCA_039602395.1 of Deinandra increscens subsp. villosa. Classification (NCBI taxonomy): domain Eukaryota; kingdom Viridiplantae; phylum Streptophyta; class Magnoliopsida; order Asterales; family Asteraceae; genus Deinandra; species Deinandra increscens. The sequence goes on from JBCNJP010000017.1 coordinate 21,871,654, forward strand.
GAGATGTCTTTTCAGCAAGTCCTATCCTGAAAAAGCTTCTCGTATGCTTCTATATCTGATTCAAGCCGCTCTCCTAAAGTAGTATGCTACTGTCAACACGCAAGATATTCCAAATGTCGAAGTTTATGCCTTTGGTAGTTTGTATTTGACTTTATATTTTACGGTCTAGATTAGATCGCATGAGATCAATGGCTGTCATTAATCTCATCAGCACTATATATAGCAGTAGTTAGCTCATAGTTCACACAGTTCTTCAATAACTTGTAATAGTGTAGCTTTGAGTTAATGCAAATAGTGCCGAGTATTTCTTACTTTGTTGTTACTATATTTATGCAAATCAAGCACTCACATTAATATAAGAGAACTAATATAAGCTTAAGTAAAGTGAAATATAACTTTAATTCCGCAGGGTTATATTTGCAAGTAGAGGGTTCTTGTTTTAGTTTACTCTAACTAATAACGATTTTACAAGTGGTATCAGAGCTTTGGCTCTCAGTTTGAAGACTTTCAGTGCTTCAAAGTTGATACTCTACTTGCTTATTCTACAAGCTTTGTTGTTTTATCTTTCTAAAGTTTTTCAAAAATGATAGATTTCAGTTTAAGTTGTCCAAACGGTAGTGCCATCAAACCGCCAATGTTCACTCCTGATGACTTTGGTACCTGGAAACTTAGGATGGAAGGTTTTGTTAGGATCTTATTCCGTCGTATTTGGAAATCTTTTACTGAAGGACCTTACTCACCCATGGTTTCATCTGCTGATAATGCAGAAGTCAAAATACCTAAACCTTTAGAAAAATATGTTGATTCTGACTATGCTGCTCTCGAATTTGACAATAAGGCATATTGGACTCTATAGGCTGCACTTCCTAATTCCATTTTAAGTGGGTTTAAAGGATACAAAACTGCATTTGACCTGTGGAATGCCTTAAGTGAAATGTATGAAGGAACCAGTGAAATAAAATAAAACAAGAAAGATGTCTTAAAACAGAAATATGAGAACTTTACTTTAAAATCCGGTGAATCAATGACAAACCAGTACTTAAGATTTATTTTCTTACTTTATGAGCTGCAAAAGGTAGATGTAAAACTAGACCAGGTAGATGTAAACAGAAAATTTCTACGTTCCCTGCCCTCTGTGTGGACAGTTTACATTGTTAGCATCAGGGAATGTAAAATTTTGAAAAAGATGAGACTTAGTGAACTTCATGGCATACTCAGTGCCTATGAAATGGAACTGAACCTTAAACAAAACTCATCTTCTGAGTCAACTCAGCTGTTTTCAACAGCACTAGTAACTACCGATTTCAACAATCAAAGATCTTTAAATTCACCATCATATCAGTCACCTATTGTCAGTTTCCCTGAGACACCAAGGTGTCAAGAGAGCTTTTCAAACTCGTTTGACAACTCTCATAATGCTCATGTAGTAACTGACTCTTACCAAGGCTTCATTCGTGAGGATCTTGAGTGCATAGGTGCTAATGATTTGGAAGAAATGGATATCTTGACCCAACTTGCTATGGTGTCTCTCAGAGCTCAAAGATTTTATAAAAAAACTGGTAGAACCTACAAAGGAGCTAAGGGTGCTCACATAGTGTGACACCTCGTCCAAAAACCCTAGGTCAAACCTCTTTACTTTGACTTTAATTAAGCATTAATGTGCATTAACTGATCTGATTACCGTTTAAACTGTTAATTACTGTACCTGACCGTTAACTGATAACGTAAACCTAATCCCGCGTTTGTACTTGAAGCGTATACCCGTAAATTTCATAAAGATTCTATGGGTAAATCATGGAATTTCAATAACAAGAAAAATTAATATAAAATGTATTTTTATATTTTATCCGGAACTAATGTCGTACACTTGTATAACCAACACGACAAACTGATAAGCGATCGTATGTTAAAAACTAGTCGGTTTTAAACAATATGGACGGTCGAGCTTAAAACTGTTACGAACTGACAAAACTGAAAACGTAAACCGTAACACGTGTGAAAAACCGAAAACTAAAACTGATTTCTGAAAAACTGATGTAACCGAGTCGAACAATTATTTTACGAAATAATAACATCACAAACTGAAACCGTTGTCAAGACTTAAGCCAAACCTCAATCGTTGACCCTGTTGGGCCCAACTAGGTCCAATAGGCCCAATAAGCCTAAAACAATTAAACCGAGGCCGAAACCTTAACCCGTTGCATAATCTTGATAAATCGATTTATCGTGGCGATCTATAAACTCAACCGATACACAATGGGCCTGGGCCTCGACCCGGTGCCCTATTTGGACCCGTACGGCCCATAACCGACAAACCGGCCCAAGTACATATTTCTTTAAACATTTAGGCCCAATATCAAGCCCAAACCCAATGGGTTAACTTTAATTATATTGGCCCATCACCTTTACAATTTTTATAAAAACATGTTACTACTTTTTATTTTTATAAAAAAATTTGTCACTAACTTGTATAATTTTACACATCTATTATTTATATAAGTTATGGATTTTATCACCACAATTCTTTATGTGTTTTATAAAACTCATACAATACATAAACTATTTTATAAAAACATGACAAATTTTTAAAATAAAATCACCTACTTGTTGGTTGTTTATAAGAAAAAAGAGGATTAATTAAGTGATATATTTGGTAAGAAAATGTGGTAAAGAAGTGACCACCACTCCACCCTATCAACCTATACCATACTTTATTATCACCAAATAGTGTGAATACTTGTCATCAACATCACCACAAGTCCTACCAACCTACTCACACATCACCCCCCTCTTGAGAGAAAAAGAATGGCAGCTTCTTCTCTTCTCTTTGTCTGCCAAAAACAACCACCAAACACCCTCCTTTTTCTGCCGGACCAAGCAAACACCCAGGCACCACCACCGCCTGGAACCACCATCACCATCCACCACAGCCACCACCATAAGCCGCCAACCCCCTCTTCCTTGCTCCTTCTCTCGACGGCAACTAACCAACCCACCACCATCATCACCGTGACCCACCACCACTCCCTCCTCTCTTCTTTCTTTTTCCGTTGAAAGACCATCGCACCACCATCTCCTAGCCGCTGCTGCCACCAGACCAGCCGCCACCTCCCTCTCTTTACTCTGCCGTGAAACAGAAACAACCTCCGCCACCCTGCTGCCGTCTCCGCCACCTTCGCTGCTGCTGCCGGATTCTCCTGTAGTATCACGGCTGTTCACAGCCGTGAACCACCTCCCATTCTCTTTTCTTTTCCGGCCAAACAACCCCCGCCACCTCCTTCCTTCCTCCCTCTCAGCACCACCACCGAACACAGCAACCACCACCGTGACCCACCACCATCGCAGCCCCTTCTCTCCTTCTTTTCTTTCCTGGTCGCGCAACACCACAGCCACCGCCACCCAGCCTGCTGCCGTACTCCTGTTGCTGTGCGCAACAACCTGCTGCCGCCGAGCTGCTGCCTCGCCGCCGCCGGAGCTGCTGCCTCGCCACTGCTGCAGCCGTGAACCACCGAACCGAGCCACCCCATTTCTCATTTTATTTCGGTTCTAACTCCTATCCGTTGTGAGTCTTTTAACCATTCCCGTTTATGTTTTTAATATGTTATAAATGACCCAAATGAACAACCGAGTCTTGACAACTAACCGTTAAAACGTGAAGTTTTCTAACGATCGTAAACACCGAACTACATTTTCTTTCTTTTATTTTCCTTAAACCTTAAGGTTATAAGGTTTGAAAATGTGGTTTTCTAAATGATATCATCCATGAAAACCTATGGATATATTCACTAAATTGATGGTTTGATTTAGATAAATTGATGATTGCATGATGTTAATGTATTATTGCATGATTAGTTTGAGATAAAATCATGTTATAGCATATCATAAATTGCTAGATATATTGTTGAAATTCTTATTGTTAATCATCAAATATCTATAGACTAATATGTTGCTAATGACAAGTATTCATGGACTAAATAATGTGTTAGTGACACATATGGACTTAGTTGGACATTAAGAGTGTTATCTTAAACTTTTGACATAAAATGATAACTTAAAATCATTTAAATGAATTCTATAGAAATATATTAAAGTTAGTGATTTTATAAAAACTACTTGGATATTTAAGCTATAGAAATGTCACCATGAAACTTGATATATAAAATGGTCACATTTTATAAAAATATAATTTCTAAAAGACAATACTTAAAAGTCTTGTTTAGATTTTATAAAAGAAATAAAATGGATAAAATATATATAGATATATTTTATGTTCAAAAATGATAAAATATCATATTTTTGAACAATTGACAAAATGTATAAACTTTGGATTTTACACCAAAAATAGAAACATTTTATGTTGGTGAATATTTCTATAAAAAGTCTTAAAAATTAAAACCCTAACTTTATTGGATAAATAAAGTTATCTAAAAATTGATTTTATAAAAATTAAAATCAAAAGACTTATAGAAATTATGAAAAACATATTTTAAACATTTTTGATTATTTTAAAAGAATCAAAATAATCAAAACGTTTTAACCGGATCAAATGTTTATTTTTAAACGTTCGAAATTGAAACGAAATCTTTAAACGATTTAAAAACGTTTTACGACGTAACAAATCGTAAATAATTATTATTCAACAAATAATTATCCTTATGAATTTTAGAAACCCTAATTTGAGTTAAAATCATTTTGGTTTGTAAATATAATTATTTTAATGATAATTATATTTATATTAACCCAAAACCCTAATTTTCATAACATGATTGAAATATTAAATAACCTTTAATATTTACCTACTTATGTTAAATCATTTAACTTGTAATAACTTAATAAAATTATTTCGACAAGTTAGAATAATTATTTCAATAATAAATATCAACTCTAGTTATATAAATTATAACTTACCGCGATCAACTATTCAATCGATCAAGCGAACTTAAAAATAATAATAAATATTATTATTTAACACAATGTTCAAGACTTGATTGAACTGACCCTCATGATACGTGATCACATGCTCATTACTTGTATTCAATTTGCATAAATGCCTTCATAAGTGAACATTAGCATTTACTGATTTTAAACTGATTAACTGACGGGTTTTCAAACGCTACAAACGGGATTATACGTCAAGACTTGACCGGTATCATTTGGGTAATGTTCGTTACTCAAATGATTATGTGGACCCTTATGCATGTTGTCTCGGACTTTACTTGTTAGTTGCCACTCGGTAATCCATCATCATCACTGAATCATGTGAGTTTCACGGCCCCTTTTCTTTTTAACTGTTTTACACTTATGGGGGAGAAATCATGAACTGATAAAATGCTTTTTACTTAATGTTATGGTTTACCTGTTAGCCGTATGACTACATGTTCCATTCCGTATCCCAAACTATGGTACAGAGACGTTATAAACGTTTATACAACTGAATCCCACTATTAATTGAATTCGATTAGTTCTGCTCGAAACGATAACTAGTGAATAGATCTATTTGGGTTGACAACCCTGCCCAGGTTGGTAGCTCCAATCCTGACTTCGTACATTGTCAAGGGGTACACGTCAGTTATTCTTGCCTGTTCGGTATTCTTGGGATAGAATGCCATGAGTGGGTAATCCGTTAGTATTCGAATTTGAGGTTCATGGGAGGATCTTACAACTACGACAGTAAACCAACGTAACATTTAAGTATACTATAAACTGTTATTCCAACATACCGTAAACTGTTATTCCAACATACTGTAAACTGTTTTTACAAACTTACCATAGAATCATAAACCTGTGAACCTCACCAACTTTATGTTGACCTTTTTAAACTCATGATTTCATAGGTATCTAAGCTTATCATGGAAGACGTGCAAATGGGGCTTCACTGTAACTTTCGACCCTGCTGCACCGGAGTCGTAGTCCCGACCTATCTTAAATAAACTGAATTATGATTTCAATATCAAACTAATACTTTTATTCAAATGTAAGACATTATCATTTCACCACAACTTTCCGCTGCAACATAAATGGTATTATGTTTTAAATGACATTTGAATTTAGTAGAAGTTGTTATGTATATCTGCGACTATGATTCCGTCTCGCTCACACGCAAATCCGTTGACCGGGGTGTGACAGATTGGTATCAGAGCCGTGGTTATAGCGAACTAGGTTAAACAAATAAACAAAAACCAAACCTGGACTATAACCCGCTCCGAAGCTACCCTTTGCACGCAAGACCAATTCCTTATCATATTGGTTACGTTAACTTATACTTTACATATACGAGTCATTATTACTGCAACTGGTACATTTATATCTTTATTCTAGATACTGTTATCGTGTTACCAACTATGTTTTCTCCTGAAATATTATCGCAAGAATGACTTCCGAATAGGTCATCTGCATACCTGATTCCTCTGGAAAAGACACAGTCATGTCTGAGTACACACCTTCCCCTGAGGACCATGAACTGTCTAGCCTAGTGCAAGACATTCTCACCGTCAGTATAGTCCGACAGTCCTCATTACCATCGAGTTTTCTGAGACCAATGTGACCCTGTTTCTCAGACGACTCCTCGAACCACCCGATTCCCACCGCTGCCGCTGGCGATGCGACCACTGCTACTGGTGACATGCCCGCAATGTCATGAGCAAGCCTTAGGAGTGATCGACAATGAGATCACTAGACTCCTCACTTGTGCCAAACTAGCGGCACTAGAGACCCGTCTAGCCGCCGTGGAGCACCACCAGGATGCCACACTAGGTACTATGGAGTCACTACATGCTCACATGAATAGAGTCAACATGGCCTACACCGATCTACGGTTGGCCAACGAGTCCTTCCAGACGAGAGTCGCTTACCTGGAGGAATTCCCTGGGCGAGTGTTCTGTTACATGAACCTCATTGCTCAAATCACTACCACCTTAATTATGCCCTCTGGACTACCGCCACTCTAGATAGCTTGGCTAAGAATCTAGACTTTTGATCCCTCATTTTAGCAATGAAAAATATTTATATATTTTTTTGTGATAGAACTGCAAGCCAGAACGAAGACTTATCCTCTTTTGACTATCGTATATTCTACCAGTTAATACGGTGGATTGAAACTAGTATCATGATTATTATTATGATTTTCATGTTTAGTATAGATGTTACTACTTTTGCTGTCATTAGTCATGTTACATATTCGCGTATGTCGTTCCCCTCTACTTCCTGTTTCTTGGTCGTGCTTGCGCGCGTCATGTTTTGGTATCATGGATGTATGTCGCGGCAGTTATTCTCGCGCATGTAATAACCCCATTCACATATAATCTAGACTTTCCTTTAGTTTGACATTAATAACTTAAGGCGAAAGTATGCCGCCTAGACGCCGAGCCACCAGAGACGCTTCACCTCCTTCGCCCTTGAGCGCCGTTGAGATCGACAAATCGGTTACTCAACGCGTTGCTGAAACCGTCGATGCTACTGCAACCCAACGTCACGCGGATGATGGGGCGCGCAGTATGAACGAATTAACCAAGGTTAGAAAACACCAGACTACAATTGCAGCTAATTGTGTTCAATGTTTTAACCTAACATTGTAAGCCCTCGTGAATATTCATAAAAGGACTTTATGAATTAAAGCCTACACATTTTAGAGGTTCCGTGAGCTGTTCACCCTGTCCGAAGGACCGGTTACACCCGTACAGCACCTCTATCCTCCAAAAGCAACCTACACCACACTCTCGATTGTGGTAATGTCTACTGTAACATCTACAAGGTTAAAAGACATGTAGCACGTGATTGCCCAAATCGCACTTGCTGTGGTTTCTGGGAAATTGACCATTACAATACGGAATGCCCAAAGGTGAAGAATCAGGATGCTAACCCTGCTAAAGGAAGAGCTTTCATGATCAATGCTAAAGACGCCCGCCGTGACCCCAACACGGAGACGGGTACGTTCCTGCTAAATAGTAATTATACCTCTGTTTTATTCAATACTGGTGTCGACAAAGACTTGTGTCTATCGATATTAGTTAATTACTTGAAATCTCCCATGTTGCCCTAGACGCTAAGTTTGCAATTGAATTAGCAAGTGGAGATTTGATAGAGACCGGAGTAATCTACCCAGACTACCCACTGACCATTCTTTCTATATCGACTTGATGCCTGTTGATCTAGGTAGTTTTGATGTAGTCATTGGAATGGATTGGTTAGCAAAGAATCATGCGGAAATTGTGTGTCATGAGAAGATGGTTAGAGTGCTATTAGCAGATGGTAACACTCTGAACGTACAAGGCGAGAGGAGTGGAACCAAACTAAATATCATATCATCTATGAAGGCACGGAAATTCCTTCGCAAAGGATGTCATGCCATTTTAGCTAATGTCACTGAGAAGAAACCGAAGGAGAAGCGTATTGAAGACGTTCCTATTGTCTGCGAATACCCGGAAGTCTTTCAAGAAGACTTGCCAGGCCTACCTCCAACGCGACAGGTAGAGTTTAGCATCGACCTAACACCCGGAGCCGCCCCAGTTGCCAGGTCCCCTTACCGACTAGCACCGTCTGAAATGCAAGAGTTATCTAGCCAACTGCAAGAGTTGCTAGATAAGGGCTTTATTCGTCCGAACCATTCCCCACGGGGTGCTCCCGTGTTATTCGTGAAAGAAATTAGATGGAACGTTCAGGATGTGTATCAACTACCGAGAGTTGAACAAACTGACTGTGAAGAACCGTTACCCGCTTTCAAGGATCGATGACTTATTTGATCAACTTTAAGGATCATGTTTCTATCCAAAGATCGATCTAAGGTCGGGATACCATCTACTTTGAGTTAAAGATGAAGATGCCTCGAAGACAGCGTTTAGAACACGCTATAATCATTACGAGTTCCTCGTTATGCCATTCGGTTTGATTAAAGCACCGGCCGTATTCATGGACTTAATGGATCCGTGTGCAAACCGTACCTGGATAAATTTGTTATCATGTTCATCGACGATATTCTTATCTACTCACGTAATAAGGAAGAAAACGAAGAACATTTGAGACCCATCTTGGAACTGCTGATGAAAGAAGAGCTTTACGCAAAGATCTCCAAATGTGACTTTTGGATTCGCGAAGTACACTTTTTGGGTCATGTGATCAATGACTGAGGTATTCACGTTGATCCGTCTAAGATTGAAGCAATCAAAGATTGGAGTACTTCCACGACCCCAACTGAGATTCGTCAATCCTTAGGTCTCACTGGTTATTATCGCCAATTCATTGAGAATTTTTTTAAGATAGCCCAGTCACTCACCACCCTGACCCAGAATTTAAGAAATGCATCTGGGATGATAAAAACTGAAACTGCTTTCCAGTTGTTGAAGCAAAAACCTTGCAACGCCCCAATCCTATCCTTACCAGACGGAATCGACGATTTCGTTGTATACTGTGATGCTTCGCATCAAGGCTTGGGTTGCGTACTGATGCAGCGTGAGAAATTTATCGCTTACGCCTCTCGACAACTGAAGATTTAGGAGAAGAATTACACGACTCACGTATTAGAACTTAGAGTCGTTGTCATTGCCCTCAAAATCTGGAGGCACTACCTCTATGGGACTCGGTGCGTTATATTCACCGATCACAAGAGCCTCCAGCACATCCTTAACCAGAAAGAGCTAAACATGAGACAACGATGATGGTTGAACTGCTTAACGATTACGAATGTGAGATTCATTATCACCCGGGCAAGGCTAACGTTGTAGCCAATGCATTAAGCAGGAACGAGCATGCCAGAACCGCGTTGCGTTCAAGCATTAAGAATGACCATACACTCGAGCCTCATGTCACAAGTTCGTGACGCTCAAATCGAAGCTCTTAAGCCGGAGAATCTGATAAATGAATGCCTGCATGACATGGAGAAACAACTGATTGAAAAGCCTGATGGAACCATGAACTTTTTGGATAGACTATGGGTACCTAGCCTCAGAGACTTGAGAAAGCTAGTGTTTGATGAAGCCCACAAATCAAGATATTCCATCCACCCAAGGATCCAACAAAATGTATGTATGAAGGAGTTACTAATGACCAAATCAAAAGGGAAAATCCAGACCTTAAAAGGGTATGTTGCGTAGTTATGTGATAGATTGTCATCACGCAAGACAAACCTAGGCAATGGTTGAGACAACCATTTTCCACTCGCCTAGTTTTCTTATAACAATAGATATCGCTCGAATATTCAAGTCGCCCCTTTTTGAAGGCTTGTATGGAAGAAAGTTTCATTTGCCCCTTCGCTGGACCGAAGCCAGTAACAGCCAACTGATTGGTCCAGTGATAGTTCATGAAAATACTAAGGAGACCTTTCAATTTCTGAACCTTCCAAAAGCCATAGGTAATCTCCAGGAGAACTACGTTAACACTCGACGCGAACCCTTAGAAGCTATAAGGGGGTTCAAAACCTTATAATGGATTCTGTCTCAGACGGGGGTAACTAGGCCTGGAAAGCTAGGTATGCTTAAACCTCATCGGTCCCTTGAGATCCTGGAACGGATTGGACCAATGGCCTACACACCCACCTTGTCTAGAACCTATTAAGATCTTAGACTGCAAGACCAATAGACTGGAGCCAAACTGCATTTCCATTATTGTTATCATTAGAAATCCCGGGAATCAAGGAAGATCCCGTCCGGTAGCGAATCAATCTAAACTTTTCCATAAGCCATCTTGTCCCCGATACATTTCATTTTCTGACAAACTGAAAACTCAAGTATGAGCAAAGCTTAGGCTGATTATGTAAGGCAAATCACAATTGTGGGTGCACACATAATTGTAATTTGAACTGCATGAAAATCCTGGTAGAGCCCATTCATGAGAAATTCTGACTTGTCCAGATACCTTCATACTCAAAACCTCGTTCATCCGTGTGTCAACCCTCATTCTTTTATTAGACTATTGAGATTTATCTGCCGACAATCGTCGCGAACCCTTATCCTTTAAAAAGGGTGATCGCGTCATGTTAAAATTGTCGCCTTGGGAAGGTGCCATCTGATTCGGCAAGCGAGGAAATATTAACACTTGTTACATTGGTCCATTTGAAATCACCGAGACAATCAGACCGGTAGCTTACCGTTTACGCCTTTCCGTATAGCTTAGCTGTTTACATGATGTCTGTTACATTAGAAATCTTAAGAAATGCTTGTCTGATGAAACATTTGTCGTCCCACTTGATAAAATTCAAGTTGACGAAACGCCTCACATTATTGAGGAACCTGTCAAGGTACTTGACCAAGACCTTACGAGAACGAAGCATAGCCGCATTCCCATTATCAAAGGGTGCTGGAACTCATGGCGAGGTCCAGAGTATACTTAGGAACCCAAGGACCAAATGCGCCTGAAATATCCTCGACTTTTCGGAAACGTCACAAACAACCAATGATTAACAACTGAATTTCGGGACAAAATTCTTCTAACTGGGAGAGAATGTGACACCTCGTCCAAAAACCCTAGGTCAAACCTCTTTACTTTGACTTTAATTAAGCATTAATGTGCATTAACTGATCTGGTTACTGTTTAAACTGTTAATTACTGTACCTGACCGTTAACTGATGACGTAAACCTAATCCCGCGTTTGTACTTGAAGCGTATACCCGTAAATTTCATAAAGATTCTATGGGTAAATCATGGAATTTCAATAACAAGAAAAATAAATATAAAATGTATTTTTATATTTTATCCGGAACTAGTGTCGTACACTTGTATAACCAACACGACAAACTGATAAGCGATCGTATGTTAAAAACTAGTCGGTTTTAAACAATATGACCGGGCGAGCTTAAAACTGTTACGAACTGACAAAACTGAAAACGTAAACCGTAACACGTGTGAAACACCGAAAACTAAAACTGATTTCTGAAAACTGATGTAACCTACTCGAACAATTATTTTACGAAATAATAACATCACAAACTGAAACCGTTGTCAAGACTTAAGCCAAACCTCAATAGTTGACCCTGTTGGGCCCAACTAGGCCCAATAGGCCCAATAAGCCTAAAACAATTAAACCGAGGCCGAAACCTTAACCCGTTGCATAATCTTGATAAATCGATTTATCGTGGCGATCTATAAACTCAACCGATACACAATGGGCCCGGGCCTCGACCCTGTGCCCTATTTGGACCCGTACGGCCCATAACCGACAAACCAGCCCAAGTACATATTTCTTTAAACATTTAGGCCCAATATCAAGCCCAAACCCAATGGGTTAACTTTAATTATATTGGCCCATCACCTTTACAATTTTTATAAAAACATGTTACTACTTTTTATTTTTATAAAAAAATTTGTCACTAACTTGTATAATTTTACACATCTATTATTTATATAAGTTATGGATTTTATCACCACAATTCTTTATGTGTTTTATAAAACTCATACAATACATAAACTATTTTATAAAAACATGACAAAATTTTAAAATAAAATCACCTACTTGTTGGTTGTTTATAAAAAAAAGGGGATTAACTAAGTGATATATTTGGAAAGAAAATGTGGTAAAGAATTGACCACCACTCCACCCTATCAACCTATACCATACTTTATTATCACCAAATAGTGTGAATACTTGTCATCAACATCACCACAAGTCCTACCAACCTACTCACACATCACCCCCCTCTTGAGAGAAAAAGAATGGCAGCTTCTTCTCTTCTCTTTGTCTGCCAAAAACAACCACCAAACACCCTCCTTTTTCTGCCGGACCAAGCAAACACCCAGGCACCACCACCGCCTGGAACCACCATCACCATCCACCACAGCCACCACCATAAGCCGCCAACCCCCTCTTCCTTTCTCCTTCTCTCGACGGCAACTAACCAACCCACCACCATCATCACCGTGACCCACCACCACTCCCTCCTCTCTCCTTTCTTTTTCCCGTGAAAGACCACCGCACCACCATCTCCTAACCGCTGCTGCTACCAGACCAGCCGCCATCTCCCTCTCTTTACTCTGCCGTGAAACAGAAACAACCTCCGCCACCCTGCTGCCGTCTCCGCCACCTTCGCTGCTGTTGCCGGATTCTGCTGTAGTATCACGGCTGTTCACAGCCGTGAACCACCTCCCATTCTCTTTTCTTTTCCGGCCAAACAACCCCCGCCACCTCCTTCCTTCCTCCCTCTCAGCACCACCACCGAACACAGCAACCACCACCGTGACCCACCACCATCGCAGCCCCTTCTCTCCTTCTTTTCTTTCCTGGTCGCGCAACACCACAGCCACCGCCACCCAGCCTGCTATCGTACTCCTGTTGCTGTGCGCAGCAACCTGTGACACATATGGACTTAGTTGGACATTAAGAGTGTTATCTTAAACTTTTGACATAAAATGATAACTTAAAATCATTTAAATGAATTCTATAGAAAAATATTAAAGTTAGTGATTTTATAAAAACTACTTGGATATTTAAGCTATAGAAATGTCACCATGAAACTTGATATATAAAATGGTCACATTTTATAAAAATATAATTTCTAAAAGACAATACTTAAAAGTCTTGTTTAGATTTTATAAAAAAATAAAATGGATAAAATATATATAGATATATTTTATGTTCAAAAATAATAAAATATCATATTTTTGAACAATTGACAAAATGTATAAACTTTGGATTTTACACCAAAAAATGGAAACATTTTATGTTGGTGAATATTTCTATAAAAAGTCTTAAAAATTAAAACCCTAACTTTATTGGATTAATAAAGTTATCTAAAAATTGATTTTATAAAAATTAAAATTAAAAGACTTATAGAAATTATGAAAAACATATTTTAAACATTTTTGATTATTTTAAAAGAATCAAAATAATCAAAACGTTTTAACCGGATCAAATGTTTATTTTTAAACGTTCGAAATTGAAACAAAATCTTTAAACGATTTAAAAACGTTTTACGACGTAACAAATTGTAAATAATTATTTTCAACAAATAATTATCCTTATGAATTTTAGAAACCCTAATTTGAGTTAAAATCATTTTGGTTTGTAAATATAATCATTTTAATGATAATTATATTTATATTAACCCAAAACCCTAATTTTCATAACATGATTTAAATATTAAATAACCTTATAATATTTACCTACTCATGTTAAATCATTTAACTTGTAATAATTTAATAAAATTTTTTCGACAAGTTAAAATTATTATTTCAATAATAAATATCAACTCTAGTTATATAAATTATAACTTACCGCGATCAACTATTCAATCGATCGAGCGAACTTAAAAATAATAATAAATATTATTATTTAACACAATGTTCAAGACTTGATTGAACTGACCCTCATGATACATGATCACATGCTCATTACTTGTATTCAATTTGCATAAATGCCTTCATAAGTGAACATTAGCATTTATTGATTTTAAACTGATTAACTGACGGGTTTTCAAACGCTACAAACGGGATTATACGTCAAGACTTGACCGGTATCATTTGGGTAACGTTCTTTACTCGAATGATTATGTGGACCCTTATGCATGTTGTCTTATGTTTTATTAGGACTTTACTTGTTAGTTGCCACTCGGTAATCCATCATCATCACTGAATCATGTGAGTTTCACGGCCCCTTTTCTTTTTAACTGTTTTACACTTATGGGGGAGAAATCATGAACTGATAAAATGCTTTTTACTTAATGTTATGGTTTACCTGTTAGCCGTATGACTACATGTTCCATTCCGTATCCCAAACTATGGTACAGAGACGTTATAAACGTTTGTACAACTGAATCACACTATTAATTGAATTCGATTAGTTCTGCTCGAAACGATAACTAGTGTATAGATCTATTTGGGTTGACAACCCTGCCCAGGTTGGTAGCTCCAATCCTGACTTCGTACATTGTCAAGGGGTACACGTCAGTTATTCTTGCCTGTTCGGTATTCTTGGGATAGAATGCCATGAGTGGGTAATCCGTTAGTATTCGAATTTGAGGTTCATGGGAGGATCTTACAACCACGACAGTAAACCAACGTAACATTTAAGTATACTGTAAACTGTTATTCCAACATACCGTAAACTGTTATTCCAACATACTGTAAACTGTTTTTACAAACTTACCATAGAATCATAAACCTGTGAACCTCACCAACTTTATGTTGACCTTTTTAAACTCATGATTTCATAGGTATCTAAGCTTATCATGGAAGACGTGCAAATGGGGCTTCACTGTAACTTTCGACCCTGCTGCACCGGAGTCGTAGTCCCGACCTATCTTAAAAAACTGATTTATGATTTCAATATCAAACTAATACTTTTATTCAAATGTAAGACATTATCATTTCACCACAACTTTCCGCTGCAACATAAATGGTATTATGTTTTAAATGACGTTTAAATTTAGTGGAAGTTGTTATGTATATCTGCGACTATGATTCCGTCTCGCTCACACCCAAATCCGTTGACCGGGGTGTGACACATAGGCCTAGACAAGAGCAAGGTAAAGTGCTACAACTGTCATCAGCTTGGTCATTTTGCAAGTGAATGCCCACAACCAAGAAGAGAAGGACAAAACCAGGGTCATGTCCAAAGAAAGAATTAAGGTGGAAACAATTCCAACAACAACAATTCTGGTAACTACTCAGGTCATCAACCTACCCCACCAAAGCCAACCGGAAGTCAAAATCACCAAAATGTGGTTGCTGCTATTGCCAATCAAAGATCATGTGTTGAATGGGAAGATTTCGTTGCTGAGTTTGAACCTATCGACCATGCTTTGTGTAAGTCCCGAAAACGGTCCAAACGCGATATCCAATCTCGATTGAGAGTGCGGAATCCAAACAATCGAGTGATTCAAGTATAACCGAAAAGTATAAAATAACGATTAGAAAAGTAAAGAACACAATTAATCACAAACCGATTTAGAAGACAAACACGTTGATGTCTCAGGTTGCAATACACGAATTCGAAATTCTCCTTTAGAGAATTTCGTGAACACCTTTTTAGCTTTACTCCACAATCAACAACCTAAAATGAGAGGAGAGCTTCCCTTATATAGGGAGTCTCCAACTTGCAAAACAAGACACCCTAAAAACCCTAATTACACATTAATTTCCGGATTTGACCATCTAGGCCCACTAAACTCCCTCTAAACACTTTCTAATTGAGCCCAAACATGCCTAAAATGGCCCAATGACCTAATATACCCATAACCCAACTCATTTTCACCTATTCTAACACATAGGCCTTCAGAATACTCCGCCAAGTGATGATTTAATACACAAGCCACAAATTATTCCCTTACAATCTTCCCCTTGGCTTGTGCTATTAAATATCTTCTACTTTCAATCTTCAGACTTCAGTCTTCTCCTTGGCTTGAACATGGGTTGGTGAAGATTCTTTTTTTGAACGATCTTCATTGGTCAGCAACGGTCGAGATCTGGGAGTTTTCTCTCAATCAGCATCAGCTTGGACTTCAAATGACAAACAAATAATGAGAGGAGGATTCTCAAATACTTGCTTCTTCTTGAAACATGACGAGTCCTTGCTAAACCATCTGTAACTGTCTTGACTTGCATGAGACTTCAGAGGATAAATTTTGAAAACCTCTGTCTTGGCATTTGTGACTACTCTGCATCTTTTCTTCAATTAGCTTCCCCTAAACCTGAGAACGGTGTCTTTGGACGCTTTACTTGAACAACCAACAAACTTCCCCTGAGCATAGGGTAAGTCCTTTTCCGGCTGGTTCTTCAACACAAACAGTAACAACACTCATTAACTTTTCTTCTCCATGACATCTCATTTAACCTGTCATGCACAACATGGAACAAACACTATCCAGACATGATGACTGGTTATCGAGTTAGAATTATTTTACCATAAACTTCCCCTGAACCCGAGGACTCTTCACATTATCTCCCCCTGAGGTTCTAAGAAAGGGTCAAACTTTCTTGCATAAAACCCATAAAAAATTATTTAAACTTCTCAAATCAACCTGGCCAATTCATAAACTTAAGATAACACAAAAGAAACAAAACAAACATACCAAATTACTAAACGAGAAGGTTTCTATGGGATCAAGCCGTATGAATCTGACTGAGGAACCCTTTTCAGCTTCTGTTACTCGAACACGTCCAGGTGATTGCCAATATACTGATCCACTTTAAACTCAAACCCTTTCCTTAATCAGGCTGTTTGTCACTTTATTATCTTTTATTGTGTATTAATTATGAACAGCAAGAGGGTTTCAACAAATCCTAGGTACATGTTATTACACACTATCAAGCACATAAATTCCCTACCACATATTTTCACAACCTGATCCAGAAGTTTGAAACTGAGCTCCAGACTAGGTTGAGAAGAGAAAGAATAGATCACATAGAATTTTTTGGGTATAATATACAAAGTCAACTGAATTTTTGAAACATTTTTAGTAATGCTCTCATCAGTGACAAAGGCTGAGGGTTTTGGACTCTTAAGGGTCTCTTTTGATGTGCTCTTTGGCATCTTTTGGGTGTATATTATTTTTTAATTTTTTTGATATATATATTATTTAAGGTGATCTGTAAGCACGTATGTATGGACAACTCCAGGTCATTGCTCACGCAAAGCAGAGGAGAGCCTTACATACACGCGAAGCATCCCCAGGTCATTGCTCACGCAAAGCAGAGGGGACACCGACTTTTTGAGCTCATTTTCACACTCTTGGAGACAAGCGTGTGTATCGGGAACTTGAACATGCAGTCAAATAGAAATGCAATTAACCTAAGTGATGTTACCCAACAAACTGCCATACGTTAACTTTAAGTGTGTAACGCATACCTTTTCAGATTTAAGAGCCGAGCCTACCAGCATATCACCATGGATCATGTCTTTCACATCTGCCTTACGCGTGTCAGCCATCTCCAAGACGGAAGATTATTTCACTTCCCACCTTCTAAAGAAAACATTAAAAAGCACAATTTAATTTTGAGGGGTCAACAATTTCATCGTTTCTATTCTTCCCCTTGTTTTTTGATTTTTAATAACAACACACATTTTTTTTTATTTTTTATTTTTTTTTTTATTTTTTGATTTTTTTTTTTTTTTTTTTTAACACTCACTGACACAATACTAAATATGTACTAAAAACTGGCCAAGCTAACCTTCAAAGTTTATCTTTTGAAACTTTTCAGAAATGGGTTTTGTTTCATGCACAACCATACTTCACATCAAATCAACCAAGAAACAAACAATTCAGACAGTGTTACCTTTACTGCTGATTTTCTCAGATTTACCTCTCACAAGGAAACATACCCTCCATTGAAATCTTCATGTCATGTGGTAGAGAGATGCCTCCTATCCTGTGCCTGGAACAATCACTATCACAAACAAACAAGGTTAATGAAAGTCCTCCTTGACTGTTCCTGCACAAGGTGAGAGATCAGTTAGCCATAAGTACCCAGGCCATTGTGGTTCTGGGTATACCTGAAGAGTCAGTGAAAGAAATTTCTTTTAAAAACATTCCCTTGGTAACATCAGGGATTGGGGGTGTGGCTGCCTTGGTTGGACTGAGAATGTCCTTTTTGTTGACATCTCTGGGTTTGTGATTTTCTTTCCCAAAAACCTGTGGTTTTCTCGGTGGATTCTTATTAGAATTTTGAACTCTTACTTCTTGAAATTGTTTGGAGTGTTTCTTGTACACTCCAGTAGGCTTGAAAGACAAGTTCACAACTTTTGAAACATTCCACCTGTCATCCTTCCTCCAACCATTTGATTTAGCTGAACCAACTGGATTTGGATGGATGGGTAATTTTGAAACAGTTTTGAAAACAGATTTTAAAACTGTTTTTGGGTATTCAGCAGATTTTGGTCTCCAAGCTGTTTTCACAATTGATGGTTCATGTTTAGGTGACTTGGGCTTTGAGCTCCATTTGGGGACATTTGGCTGTGGTTTGCCCTGCTGCACCTTTTGGTTTGAAGGTACAGTCTTTGCTGCTGCTCTAGCATGTATCTTTACCTGTGAGGGTGGTGATGTGGACTTTTGCACCTTGGAATTTGAAGGGCCAAACTTGGGTTTTGGGCCAACATGTGTTTGGCCCAATGGGACAGTCTTTTGTTGGACCTTCTTTGGATAGTAAGGCTCATACGGGCGGTGCAGGCAGTTTCTTGCCATGTGTCCTGGTTGACCACACACATGGCAGGACTGTTTCTTTGGATACACGGGAGCCTGTTGTTGGTTCCGCCCAGTGGATATCCAAGTTGGCTTTGAAGCGTTTTTATGGATCCAAAGGGCTTTACCATGGGGCTTTGTGGTCAGAATATACTCCCGTTGTATCGGTTGGAATTGGTCATATGCAGAATTAACTTCTGGGTACGGGACAAATTCTCGAGGTTTTGTGTCCCGTACTTTCTGCACATTTGGAGTGGGACAGTTCACACTCCCCTCAGATTTTTTCACATCACCTGTGGATTTGGGAACATCATTCTGTGGTCCCTTACCCCTTCTTAAGATTCTAACAGTTCTTAGGGGTTTCACAGGTTTCAAATCACATTTACCAACGTTAAACACACCACAATCAGAAAGTTTAACACAACCATTAGACTCAGAAGTTTTTGACTCAGACATGACACAAGTTTCAGGTTTCTCAAAATCAGAATTTTTAACAGAAAATTCAACTTCAGACTTCAAGGGACTGTTAGTGGACTCCTTGGAATTTACTACACCTGCTTCATGTTTACCTTTATCTGCACAAGAAGTAAAAGGGTTAGTCTGGTTGGGGACAGGAACAGAAATTTTAATGGGACAAGCTGCCAATTTCTTTTCAATCTCAGCTTTAGCATCCAAGTTGGTCTTAGAACACTCATAATCTGAGATCATTTCATGCATCAGGGGCATCGGTACGGTATGGGTGGATTTTTCATCTTTTATTTCAGTACCGAGACCCAAACCAGAGTTGGCTTTTAGATGACGCATACGAGCGTCTGTGTTGTAGAAAAGTGAGCTAGCCTTCATCATTTCTGACACAATTTTATCGTTTCGCACAACTTTGGTTTGTGATGTTTCTAATTGACCTTTAAGTTGTTTAAGTTCAGCTTTCAATGTGACAATTTCTTCATTAGCAACTGTCAGGTATGTGTTTTTGTTACTCAAGTCCCTTTGAAGATTTTTTATGTCAATTTTAGCAGCTTCAAGTTTCTCACTCAAGTTTTTACTCTTACCTTTGTATTCTCTCAATTCTCTATCAATAAATTCACGATTTAATGTTTCATTGAAAAACTTAGTTTGCCATTCTTGAGACTCATTAAGTATAGTTTGACATTTAGGGTTAAGACATACCTCAGAGCTGCTGGCAGATACAGAATTACCTGGAAGAAAGGATGCCATCAATGTCTTTGATTGAACTTCTTTTTATTGAAAAGTGGGTTTTTGATCGGAAAGTGGGTTTTCGGTTGAAAGTGGCTTGATCGAAAAGTAGGTCGAAAAGGGTTTTCGATCAAAGAGAGAATGGGTCGAAAAGGGGTTTTCGGTTGGAGGTAGCTGATCGAAAAGTACTTTTCGATCGGAATAGATGCGGATCGAAAAGTGTGATGCGATCGAAAAGTGAAGGCTGGATCGAAAAGTCTCGAAGGGGACTTTTCGATCACGAGGCACAATGGATCGAAAAGTCACAGGGGACTTTTCGATCAATGGAGGTTGATCGAGAAGTCACAAGGGGACTTCTCGATTGAGAGGGTCGGATTGAAAAGTCTCTGAGGGGACTTTTCGATCGGTGAAGCAGATCGAGAAGTCACAAAAGGGGACTTCTCGATTGGGCAGGCTGGTCGAAAAGTCACTTAGGGGACTTTTCGAGCAAGATCAATGGATCGAAAAGCCACAAAGGGGGCTTCTCGATCGATTTGGGCGGTTGAGGAGGGCTTTTCGACCAGAAAACCTGATCGAAAAGTGGTAAGGAGGATCGAAAAGTCTCAAAAGCACACTCACAGCCTTCCGAACCTTCTGTCACGTGATGTAACCTGCACAAAACACCTCCGAAAGTGCTAAAAGCTGAAAATCACCAGAAAACTCAAATTGTTAGTACTCAAAACCTTGAATCTGATATCGCGAGTGCCTCGAAACTTGCGTTTCTTGGCTCTGTTACCAATTGTAAGTCCCGAAAACGGTCCAAACGCGATATCCAATCTCGATTGAGAGTGCGGAATCCAAACAATCGAGTGATTCAAGTATAACCGAAAAGTATAAAATAACGATTAGAAAAGTAAAGAACACAATTAATCACAAACCGATTTAGAAGACAAACACGTTGATGTCTCAGGTTGCAATACACGAATTCGAAATTCTCCTTTAGAGAATTTCGTGAACACCTTTTTAGCTTTACTCCACAATCAACAACCTAAAATGAGAGGAGAGCTTCCCTTATATAGGGAGTCTCCAACTTGCAAAACAAGACACCCTAAAAACCCTAATTACACATTAATTTCCGGATTTGACCATCTAGGCCCACTAAACTCCCTCTAAACACTTTCTAATTGAGCCCAAACATGCCTAAAATGGCCCAATGACCTAATATACCCATAACCCAACTCATTTTCACCTATTCTAACACATAGGCCTTCAGAATACTCCGCCAAGTGATGATTTAATACACAAGCCACAAATTATTCCCTTACACTTTGATGGCCAAATAAGACTCCATCTCAGATCAGGTAAACTCTATCCCTGAGAAAGTTTTAGAAAACCTATGCAGCCTTGCTTGCATTGAACAAGTGGCAAAGTATCGAAATCACAACACTGACTTGATTGATGAAGTTTCAAACCTAAATGAGGTAAAGGAATGTTTTAAGAAAACTGAATCATCATAGATTTCAAAAATTGAAAACTTAACCAAAGAGTATGAACAGTTAAAACAAACCAACTCAGTGCTTGAAACACAGCTTGATGACTTGCTATCAAAGATCGAGAAATCAAGAAATGAAACCAAAGATTCTAAGGCCGAGGTTGATGTTCTTGAGATCAAGCTAAAAAATGCTTTGTTTACTTGTGACAAGTTTCAAACAGTAAATAGAAAGTCTGAGAAGCTATGGATGGGAGGGATGTATGGTAAAGCAGGTGTTGGGTGTAACTGTGTTGAACCACCAATTGAATACACACCTGTAATCAAACCAATTGAAGCTTTAAAATCATAATGTAAAGTTAGTCTCACAGTTGATGACATGTCATCATAGTCAAGTTCTGAAAACACTGTTGAGTCAAAGAACACTGAAGTCACTGTTGCAAGCACCTCTGCATCAGCTGACCAATCAAACATTTTGAAACATTCAATTGCTGTGCCACCACTCAGGCTTGGGTCCCCTATAGAAATTAATCAATTCTGATATGTGCAGGTGCAAAATAAAGGCCATAATGATGATCTGCTTAATCAATTCTGATAGTCAAACAAGTACTCAATATGAGAACTTCAGTTTTGATAATGATGATCTGCTTAATGAAGCTCCAGTTCTAAATACTTTAGTACTCAAGGAGTACAAGTATAATGATGCTCATGGCAGACCTAAGACCACTCAGGCTTGGGTCCCCTATAGAAATTAATCAATTCTGATATGTGCAGGTGCAAAATAAAGGCCATAATAGCCTATGGGTTGTTGATAGTGGTTGCACTTGCCACATGACAGGGAATAAGCACATTCTGGAAAACACAAAAAGAATAAATGGAGGACCAGTTGCCTTTGGAAGCACTAAAGGCCATATCTTAGCACAAGGAGATGTGAGCAATGGACTGGTAAAATTTGATAAGGTCAATTTTGTTGATACATTGAATTTCAATTTGCTAAGTGTCTCACAAATGTGTGACAAGAATTTGAATTTAATGTTTATTGAGAAAGAGGCTATAGTCCTCAAACCTGGTGTCAAAATTCCTGATGAACTAATTATGCTGAAGGCACCCAGGAGAGATGGATTATACATTTTGGATATGTCAGTTGCTACACCCTCATGTGGCACTGCTTGCTTCATATCCAAAGCCTCAGTTGATGAGTTTGATCTGTGGCACAGGAGGTTAGGTCATGTGAACTACAAGAACATGAACAGAATTGTAAATGTTGGCTTGGTTAAGGGTCTTCCTAACAATCATTTTGCATGTTCTGAAAACTGTGTTCCTTGTCTCAAGGGAAAGCAACACAGAACCTCCTTCAAGCCAAAAGTTAAGTCTTCTATTTCAAAACCTCTAGAGCTTTTGCACATGGATCTATTTGGTCCAACTAGAGTAATGAGTTTGGGGAAAAGGTCATACTGTTTTGTAATAATTGATGATTTTTCTAGATACACTTGGGTTTTCTTTCTTAAAGCAAAAGATGAAACTACTGAATTGTTGAAAACACTTGTGATAAATTTAGAAAATCAATCCAACCTTAAAGTGAAAACAATTAGGTGTGACAATGGTACAGAGTTCAAAAATCATGTTTTGAATACATTTTGTGAAGAAAAGGGAATTGTGTGACAATTTAGTGCTCCTAGAACTCCACAGCAAAATGGTGTTGCTGAAAGGAGAAATAGGACATTGATTGAAGCTACTAGGTCAATGTTAGCAGACTCCAAGCTCCCTGTGATATTTTGGGCAGAAGCAGTGAACACTGCCTGTTATGTTCAAAACAGGATTTTAATTGTCAAAGGCAAGAATAAGACACCTTATGAGCTTTGGAGAAAAAGAAAGCCAAACATCTATTTCTTTAAGCCATTTGGGTGTCCTGTTACAATTCTAATAACTAATGAGCTATTGCCTAAATTTGCAGAAAAGGCAGATGAAGGTTATTTTGTTGGGTATTCTGGTGTGTCAAAAGCATACAGAGTATATAACAAGAGAACCAAAATTGTAGAGGAAACTATAAATGTGTCTTTCAATGAAATATCTCTCAACAATTTTGAGTCTCAGCCCAGTTGGTTATTTGATATTGATGCAC
This sequence comes from Deinandra increscens subsp. villosa, assembly GCA_039602395.1. Classification (NCBI taxonomy): domain Eukaryota; kingdom Viridiplantae; phylum Streptophyta; class Magnoliopsida; order Asterales; family Asteraceae; genus Deinandra; species Deinandra increscens. Next base: position 21,895,535 of record JBCNJP010000017.1, read on the forward strand.
TAACCACTGCTTTCAACATTACTGTTGATAAGCCTGTGAGCTCTTTAGTGCAGGAACAAAATTCTTATAGGTCTGCTGATGAGCATTGGAAGAGTAATAAAACTGCAAACAAGAAGTCAATCTTCTTTTCTTCAATGAGCACTCAACCTATCTTGCCAGGCAATAAAAAGAAACAGACTGAAATAATTTAAATTGAAGAAGAAATAGTTCTGGTTGAAGTTCAAGCGGAACCAATTTCTCCGGTTCAAGTTCAACCGGAAAATCCCATTTCAGAAACTGAAGAGAATGCTGAATCAGGGTCAGATAAAGCTGAAAATTCAAATGATAGCACATCAAATGAGCTTAATTTAGAGCATCTGACCTACAATTTAGACACCAATTCTCATGAATCAGTTGGAGTTTCAGATCCTGTGTCATAATTTGAAAGTGTTGAGCTTGAGCACATACTTCCAAGGCTCAACATACCTTCAAATGGAAGAAGCCATGAATTTCCCATGGACATAGATAGAAGAATCAACAAGGATCATCCTTTAAAGAATGTTATTGGAGATGTGAAAGCACCTGTGTTGACAAGAAGTAAATCTGCTGATGCAAACATTTGTTTGCATGCTGCTTTTTTGTCTCAAGAAGTACCCAAGAAAGTTGCTGAAGCTTTAGAAGATAGCAGCTGGGTAGAGGCAATGCACGAAGAATTATTTCAAATTAACAAGCAAAAAGTTTGGGAATTGGTAGATCTGCCTGATGGAGCAGAACCAATTGGAACAAAGTGGGTATTCAGAAACAAGAAAGATGACAGGGGTATTGTGGTAAAAAACAAAGCAAGACTGGTTGTGCAAGGCTATGCATAGGAAAGAGGCATAGATTATGATGAAGTGTTTGCACCAGTGGCTAGATTGGAGGCAATCAGAATCTTTCTAGCTTATGTTGCCTTCAAAGACTTCCAAGTGTTTCAAATGGATGTCAAAAGTGCCTTTTTGTATGGCCTGCTGGAACAAGAAGTTCATGTCAAACAACCTCCTGGTTTTGAGGATCCTCACCATCCAAATAGGGTATGCAAGCTGATCAAAGCCCTGTATGGCCTCAAACAAGCTCCTAGAACCTAGTATGAAACACTCTCTAACTATCTTCTAGTGAATGGCTACAGGAGAGGTGCCATTGACAAAACTCTCTTTGTCAAATGTGTTGGTAAGGATATGATGATGGTTCAAATATATGTTGATGATATTATTTTTGGTTCATCTAACACTGATTTGTGCAAAGAATTTGAAGTTTTGATGCAGTCTAAATTTGAAATGAGCTCCATGGGAGAACTAACCTTCTTCTTGGGCTTACAAGTGAAGCAAACTGCAGCTAGGTTTTTTCTAAATCAGTCAAAGTATATTCAAGATATGCTGAAGAGATTTGATATGCTGACATGCTCAAGTGCTAAAACTCCTATCTCCACTTCTCACAAGTTGACAAGTGACTTAAGTGGTAAGCCGGTGGATGTACACATGTATAGAGCCATGATAGGATCACTGATGTATCTCACAGCAAGAAGACCTGACATCATGTTTAGTGTTTGCTTATGTGCAAGATATCAGTCCTCACCAAAAGAATCACACATGTTGGCAGTCAAAAGAATTTTCAAGTATTTGAAGGGTCAACCCAAGCTGGGGTTATGTTATCCTAAAAATTCTTATTTCTCTTTCAAGGCATTCACTGACAGTGACTATGGAGGTTGTGACATTGACAACAAATCAACATCAGGAGGATGTCAATTCTTGGGTGAAAACAAACCTGTGTTTCTACATCAACAGCTGAAGCTGAGTATATTGCTGCCAAAAGTTTCTGTAGTCAAGTCCTTTGGATTCAAAATCAGATGCTTGATTATAAAATCCCATTCATGGAAACTCCCATCTTTGCAGATAACAACAACGCCATATCCATCATCAACAATCCAGTCAAGCACTCCAAAACAGAGCACATTGATATCAGATATCACTTTATTAGAGATTGTGCAGAAAAGAATTTAATTAAGTTGTTCAAAGTTCATACTGATCATCAATTGGCTGATCTGTTTACCAAAGCCTTTGATGAGGCAAGATTCTTCTACCTCATCATAGCCATTGGCATGATGAACTTTGACTAACAAACTTTTCACAATTTTTAATAAAAGAGAGACATGTGTTTAAGAGCCCGTCTCTTGATACAAAAAGAAAAAGAAAATGAAAATTTCTTGTGTTAGTTAGAAAACATTTCAGTTCATAGTCAGTAACTGCTGCTAAAACTATGAATAACTAACACAAATTTTCAAAAATCATGTGTTTTGGATTTCCGGTCAAAGTTCCGGTTCAACCTGCGAGAACAAAACCTTTGAAACTCTCCGGGTGAAGTTCAACCGGAAAAATGCTTTAAAATTCATGTGGAAAATTATTTTGAAAACAATTATTCCAAGCGGAAAAATCATCCGCTTGAAGTTCAAACGGAAGAAATTTGGTTTTTAAAATAAAGGAGAAAATGGGTTCCGCTTGAACTTCCGGGTCAACAAGTCAAAGTTACTTTTCATTTAATTACCCGGAAGGCACAACTTTTTATGCGGACATTCATTTAATTACCCATTAACTTTTTAACTGTTTAATATCCAAGGTTTCAGTAATTTTACTTTTGGATAATGACATGCTTTATCAAGTTGTACCGTATAACCCATAAAGCACCAGTCACATCAGTTACTGAACCGATGGTTTACAGTCTCTCTCCTCCACGTCATCGATGAAAAAGGGTAAAAGCCCTAAATTACCGTCATATTCCCCACTTTTTTTCAACCCCACTCAGAAATTACTCCCAATATCTCCCAAACCCTCTCCATAACTTACTAGAAACCATCAACTCTGTTCAAATCTACAACCAACAATGGCTCCTAAAGCGAGGAATACTGGCAAGAAGTCTGTCACTGACTCAAAGTTCCCCATGAAACATAACCTGGTGGCTTACCTCGAAGAATCTAGCAAGACCGACATCTACAATGGTATGATAAACTTCCTCAAGAACTGTCATCTTCACTATGCACTAACAGTTGAAGCCGTAATCTTTGAAGAAATAATGGAAGAGTTCTGGTCATATGTTGTGGTTTCCAAAGCCGACGATGGTAGTGAATCAATTGTGTCTACAGTTCAGGGCACGATAGTGGAAATCACTGCAGCTACAATTCGAAAGGTGTTGAAACTAAGGGACAAAGATGGGTATGTATTTGTAGACTCATCGGTGTATCTAAAGCTGTTTAGAGATATTGGATACGGCAGTTCAATGGGAAGCAAAACCATCAAGAAGGGGAAACTGCCTTACATGTGGAGATTTGTAGCCCACACCCTTCTGGTTTGCCTGACTCCCACGAAAGGCGGTTCCGATGAACTTGCTGCTGAACAAGCCTCAGCATTTTATGTTGTGGTCAAAGGTCAAAATTTCAACTTTTCTAAACTGATTTTTAAGGGTCTCAAATCAAACCTCTCATCAGACTATGTCTATTTGTACCCAAGGTTTTTAACATGTATTCTCAAGGAGGAATACCCTCAAATTGTCTTGAGTGGTAAAGTTTTGGAACCAAAACACCTAACAGAGAATTTTTTTTCCAATCTAGCTTTAAATAAGACTGCATTTCTTGGAAGGGGCACTGACTATCCCTTACCAATTCCAAGGCAGTTCCTGATGAATCTGCTCATGATGAGGTTCAAATGGAAACTGTAGAAGCAACCGAGTCTCATGCTCAAGATGACAGGGCTATCAACCTTATAGCTCCTGATCCCACATCCGTCCCAGCTTCCTATACTCTACAAATTTACAAATCCAAAAAGAGGAAAGCTTCCACTAAAACTACCACTGCCACCTCCTCATCCGAATCACCACCTGTCAAATTTAAAAGACAGAGAACTGTGGTCACTAGGTCTCCTCCACCTAGTACCACTAACCAACCTGAAGCTTCTAACCCCGTTCAAGGCAAAAAGCCTAAATGGAAACTGGTTAAACTGGGATTTTCTCTTAGGGATGAACCTTCATTTGAGGGGGAGTCATTAGAAGCAGATGTACAATCCCCATCTGAACATTTTTCACCCCTACATCCCTTATCACCTAGGAGTGACAATGCACCCATTCTTGGTTCAAATGAGGGTGTTATTAACTCACCAACCTCATTACCTAATAACATACTGATGAATCAAGACACTGTTGCATTCAACCCCCACTCCTCACTGGAGGTGAATCTGAGGAGATCAGAAGAGATTCATGTAGCTAGGGCTACTGCTGCCCAAGTATCCCCACTGGATCTTGGTGCTAGCAGTAACATAAGTAAGACGCAAACTGCGGCAATCTTCTCTGAATCAGCACTCATGAGTCCTTCATTGGAACCAAGGGTTGCTGAAATAGATGAAGAGAATCCCAGGTGCCAAGAAGCCATGGGTACCACAGTTGATCAATCTCGGATTGATAACTTGGTTTTGTCCAAGGATACTGGTAAAAGGCCAGTTGAGGACAATTATACACTTCCAGAATTGACGGAACTGTACCTTACTCTCCAAGCACAGGTTGATAAACTGAATGCAACTGTTGCTCATTTGGTGAAAGCTGCTCCTACTGACACTGGAGCAAGCCCTTCAAACCCTCTCAGAGAAGCTGATAAAGCTGATACTGTCAAATTGGGGGAGAAGATGCCCACAAGGCCTGTTATGACTGAAATTGAAGAAACTCAGAGGATACCGGCTGAAGTTAGAGCCACAGCTTGTGAAAAGATTGGTGTTAACCCCTTCACAGTTGAAGAAAGTTAGGTAAACAAGAAGTGCAGTTAACTGATTGTCATTTCTCCTTTTGAAGACCCCAACCTCACTGAGCTAGTACAATCATCAATGCTGATTGCTGGTGCTCTCCCTGAGCACATAAACATGATCACAACACTTTTGAAAGATGTCATCTTTCCGGATGAAAGAGCTAGTGATTAAGTGGATAGAAACATTACTTCCACTAGCAAGGCAGCTGTTGATATTGAAGAAAGCACTGCAACTGTTGCAGTTGCTTTTATGACTAAAGGAGGTGATGAACACTTCATTGGTGAAGAAGAAGGCACAGAGGTGTTGGAGTTAGCTGATAAGGAACCTGAAGTCACCCAATATCAGGTGGTGACTGAAGTCCTAAGTTCTGTTCAACCGGAACTTCAACCGGAACTTCAACCGGAAATTCAAGTGGAAGCTCAACTGGTTGTTCAACCGGAAACTCAAACAGTAACCCAGGTGGAAGTCTATGGCCTTGGTAATTCAATCTTTGGCATTGATGGGTCTGATCAGCCATCTGTGGTTCAACCGGAAGAATAGGGAAGTGAAGAAGCTGAAGACATAGCTGCAACTTTAATAGCTTTGAGGAGTACTGAACCAGTTCAAGCTGAAGAACCTGTTCAAGCTGAAGAACCTGTTCAAACTGAAACTCCTAGAACTATTCAACAGGTGGTTCAAACTCCTGAAGCTGAAGCTATACTGAAAATGGTAGAAGATGCCAAAAGGGTAGCAGAAGATGAGAGGTTAGCCAAAGAGCTTCAAGAGGAAATTGATCTGTATTTACAAAATGAAGTTTTTGAGAACTTGCTTGAAGAGGCTAAGACAAGATCTTTCAACTGGAGATTAAAGGACTATAATTTGGAGGCATTGACTGAAGTTGATAGGCAGAGGCTGATTTCTATTGCCTCTCAAATGCCTACCAAGCTGATAAGAAATGATGAGAATTACCTACTGCTGAAGAAGGTAAAAAGGGCTCTTGTGGTTAGAAATTTGAAGACAGAAGAAGAGGTAGCTCAGATGCAAGTCAGGGAACTTTGCAGATTGATCGATTCTATCTTTCATAAGCTTAAAGGGGATATAGCTGCTGTGAATCCAAATTTAGTGATGCCTTCACCTTCAGAGCTCATCTCAGGTACATCAACTAATATAAATGTTAAACCTGAACTCACTGATGATGCAGATATCCCTCCTCCACCTTCTTTCACTTATAACCCAAATCCCATACCTACAACAGTTCCATCACTTCTATAGTCACTTGCCATCATACCCTATAAACCACCATCTATTTCCGAGAAAGTAGCCACCAAGCTTGCCAACCCCAAATATAGAACGGACAATTTTACACCAATTGTCCCTCTCAAGAAGAAGCCTCCACCTACCATGGACTTTTCAGACATTTTCCCACCTACTCCACCTTCAAGTCCCACACCAGAAGCCAGTAGACCACAAACTCAAACCTCCCTACCTCCACTCACCATCAAAGAACCAACATTCACCATCACCAAACCTACTGAAGTTCAACCTAGTCCTTCTTCTCATTCCTCAAAGGGTAAAGCTCCAACTGCAATAGAATCAACAGATGAGTCCAATGAGGAAAATAAGATAAGAAAGAGAAGATTACTGCATCACAAAATAAAGAGAGAACAAAAGCCAAGGAAAAGAGGCCCACCCACGCAAAACAAAATCATTGGGTGGATAGTTAATGAAGATAACTTTGACTCTAAATTCCAATTCCTAAACGGTACATCATGAGTAGTGAATGCTCATCTTGCCACCAGAATGCTTGAGATCTCCCAACTAACCGACATCTATGACAAACTAAGAAACATAATAAGTCCAACCAGAGCAGAGCTCCCGCTAAGAATGAGCATAGAACCAAAGGTGCTCGAGCATGGATTGCTTCCTGAAACTCAGGTTGATGATGATGTTGAAGAAGAGTCAACCAGTCAGATCAAGTTTGTAATTTGGGAAGAAGAAAAGCTCTTTTATGTACACAGGGCAGATAGTAGTTTCACAACCCATGAAGAAATCAATGTTCAAAACCAGTGGAATGAACAATATTGGGAAGCTCTGAAACATGTTAAGGTCACCATGACTAACATGAGTGTTCTCTCAAAGGATGTGAATGCAGGGGTTAAGTTCTTCGACAAGTAGGTCAAGGAGAAGAAAGTTTTTGGGTACAAGTCAGTTTTTGAAGCTAAACTTTGTGCTGAAGAATAATTTGACAGCATCAGCTTAGGGGGAGATTGTAAGGAATATTGCGCTTAGAAGATTTCTAGCTGAATGCCAATTTTGTTATGTTCCGGCTGAATTTGAAGTTGAAGCGGAATTCGTACTTCAAGCGGAACTGGCAGTTTAAGCAGAAAGAAGCAGTTTTGTCTCTTAGTGAATATTCCGGGTGAACTCGATTATCCACGAGATAATGAGTTCAACCGGACTTTTCCTAAGATGTCTTTTCAGCAAGTCCTATCCTGAAAAAGCTTCTCGTATGCTTCTATATCTGATTCAAGCCGCTCTTCTAAAGTAGTATGCTACTGTCAACACGCAAGATATTCCAAATGTCGAAGTTTATGCTTTTGGTAGTTTGTATTTAACTTTATAGTTTACGGTCTAGATTAGATCGTATGAGATCAATGGCTGTCATTGATCTCATCAGCACTATATATAGCAGTAGTTAGCTCATAGTTCACACAGTTCTTCAATAACTTGTAATAGTGTAGCTTTGAGTTAATTCAAATAGTGCCGAGTATTTCTTACTTTGTTGTTACTATATTTATGCAAATCAAGCAATCACATAAATACAAGAGAACTAAAATAAGCTTAAGTAAAGTGAAATATAATTTGCAAGTAGAGGGTTCTTGTTTTAGTTTATCTCTAACTAATAACGATCATACAGTGCTTGCGGTTATCTGTAGCACCCCATAAATTATTTTAAATTATTCAAGAGTGGATGTGAGTGGTAGAGAGAGAAAAATAATAGAAAATGGAATAAGGATGTATTATTTAATTAGTTAAGGATAGATGTGGAGAATGTGGTGTGAGCGATTTTAGAAAATGGTATATAAATTTAGTAAATGAAGTTTTTTAGTTAAATTATAGGGATGATGATGGGGAACGAAATGTGAATGCTCAAAATCAACGGAATTAGAGCATTCAACCATCCCCATTTTTACCACTCCATCCCCCATCCCCATACCATCTAAATTTTTAGTAAAGGTACCCTCATCCCTCATATTTGTGGTTCACTACAGCACCATATCCACCCCTTCCCTTAACGACCACCTCTTCCTCCCCGCCTCTTCTTCTCCTAAAAAAATAAGGCACACCCTCTTGTTCTCCATAAAACTCAAGTTGACGGATTTAAAGGTGTTCATTTAAGTTCCATACTGGTTTAGTGGTTATTCTTATCCTCCAACAATCACATATTCAAGTTACATTGTGGTATACTCATCTCCTAATTAGAAACGGAGCAGCCTCATTCCCATCGGAATCATTGTTCATTTTCCTCAGGACATATCCCTTTCTGATACGCTTTGTTTGTAACCTTGTTTAGTTCTTGTAAATTCGTATTCAAGGGATATATTAGTTAGGGTTAGGGTTCCCTCTAAATTTGATTATGATTGTTTGTTGTTCCTACCTTGAATAGCATCCTCATAATTTGTTAGTTGATTTACAGTTCAATTTAGTGTTGATATTTGTTTTAGGTTGGAACAAGTTTGGTAGAAATTACTGAATTTTCACAGAGGTATGTTGATTTAACCATTCATCCTCATTGTTTGTTTGTTGATTTATAACAATTAGTAAATTTTGAAACACATATGGTAGAAAATCTGCTTGAAATAAATAAGGAATGTTTGATCTAAATAACTTGCAATATAAAAAAGGAATGGTTGAGACAAGTATGATAGTTAATGTTAAACAAGGAATGCCTGAAACATGTATGGTAGTTACTGTTAATATCAAAGGAACAAGAATACATATATGTTAACAGAATTAAACAAGGAATGCTACAAGTCAGAGAATCATATGTTTGTGTTTCATAACACTTCAAGAAGAACTTTAAAACAATAACTTTGGAGTCGGCTATTCATGTTAACAATACCTTTAATATACAGCTGAAACACAAAGCCTTTCATTATGAACTCAAATCTAGCATTTATCTTATTTAATGAGAAACGTATCAATTGTCATGTAAATGCTTGTAAACATGGTATTTATTAAATAAACCATGAAAATTGTGTTGGGGATTCGTAATTTGGAGAGCAGTAACTGGATAAGTCTGAAGTCGTGATTACACTTCAGATCAAAACAATTAGGAGTACCAAATTTCTTGGTCGGATAAAGTTATTTTAAATATTTCATGATTTTAGTATGGATTTTGTATGTTGTATTCTTTGCCAGAAAAATTCGAATACGTATGTATTCTTATGAGAGTCGCAAATAAGAGAGAGCCGGCGTATATGATAACTGCAATAGCAGTTATCATGAATTTGAAAACTGAACCTATTTTCACATTTGGTCCTTCTGGTTTTAATAAATGACGTTTTTAGACCAATATTAAATTCTGATGAATTTTTAGTGAAACAATTTGGTCGACCCCAGCCAAGGACTCTGTCCCTTGGACCCCGCTTCTCTCGGGGCGCTTCTCCTGAACCCCCGTTAGTCCTGATGACATTCAAACAAGTGTGCACTCTTGTTTGAATGTCACGCGTATGTTGGACTCGGTCTGCCCAAGACACATATTAGATTGATGTGGCTAGTACGTTATGATCCAAGTCGGGTCATACCCAATAACGAGCTAGACAAACACCCATGATATTTATTCATGATATGATCAAATACATAAATATTATCTCTTGAAAATATATTTAGAAAATGGGTTTCTAATTATGGCACTTAAAAAATAAATAACTCATATGGATGATTTATTTGGAGAGTATAATCATGAAGTTATTTAATGGTTAAATAACTTAGTGGATATTTTATATTTGAAGTAATTGTACTTCTTTTATAAAATAGATGAACATTTAATATGTTTTTCATATATTAAATGAGGTAAGATATTGGAAGAAAAGAAGTAATCATTACTTTGCATGTAGGAGACATGTAAGACACAAAAGGTGTTTCTCTCTCCTATTCCCAAGGCCAAAAATTCGGCCCATGCATGTTTAAACCACCTACTTGATTAGTTTAAAAGAGACTACAAGTAACATACTCTCTCTTAAGTAGTACTCAAGCAAGAACCAAAATTTTAGAGTGCTTTCTAGTGTTCTTCCTTGCTTGGATCGGTCCAAGAGGAAAGCAAGAACCTTCAAGAAAAATCCTAGCAACCAAGGTGTGTGTTGGAAGCTCGTGGGTATACAAGCTTGAGGCTTTGGTTTTAGTTTGATAGCATACACTCTATATTTGGATCCTCCTGTCCGGGTTTTATTTTGCATGTTAAAATCGGGTTTAACATCACATAACTTCACTAACGAAAATTTATTCCGCTACGTTTTACATATTTAGTGGTTAATATGACTTTGATAAACCCGTTCGAAACCCTTCAATGGCATCTAGAGCCGCTTATATGGATGTATGCTTCAAAGAGTTAGTTGGTTAACTCCACAAACTTTCGGGTTTTGGTTCCTCATACCACAAATCCGAATATTTGTATATGGTTATCCCTTTGTCTTTCAAGATACTTCACTTACATGCATGTGGTTATCTTGAAAGATTAGTGTATTTTAAGTCATTTGGATGATTTGTTGTTTGGACAACAAACCCACATTTTCGGTTTTGTGTTGGACCGAAAATGGAAGTGGGTTAAAAGGAAACCATTTTAATTTCTTGAAGATATACATACTTGGATGTATATTTTGGTGCATAAGACTAGCCTTGACCTTGTGATTATTTGTGGCGAATGGTTGTGTTTGTGTTATGTATTTAATTATTTCAAAGGGTTGTAATAGTTAAATAGGGTTTTCATGGTTATGTAATTTATTTATTTTTTCATTTGGTATGTAAATTAAATAGATTAGGAGCATTTTATTCTACTAGAAAAATGTAATAGGTATTACTCTTGTAATATGTAAAATGCATAAAGGTGGGTTTTCGGTTGGGCCAAGGTTACGGCCCAAAGGCTCTCGCTGGCCAATTTGGGATTCAAGCCTACTATCCGAAACCCGCATATTAGAGGCCCAATAACCATGGAAGACCGAAGCCCAACGGGGATCACAAACGAGGATGCAACACGCTTGAAGCATTCGGATGCGGGATCAAGTGGGAGTTCACCGACACATCACATGTGTCATTTTGTCCCTTAGGAGAGACCTTGACACACTTGTTTTGGCCAACAAGTGTTGTCAATAGTTGGCTATGGCTATGCACCTACTTTATCATGCTTGTGTGGTTGTTTATGTTGTTGTTTGGATGATATGTGGATATGCATGCTCAACCAAACTAATAAACATTAAACAAGCTAAAATCGGTTCTAAAATTGTCATTAACAAGGAGCAAATAAAATGGGTTTTTATTAAAGGTTAATGATTCAATAATAAAAATGGATTTTATTAAAAGAACCATGAAATATGGATTTCACAACACTAGGGTACCACGCATTTGAATGCATGCGAATTGCATGGTACATAGAGTTTTCTAAACTAGAATTTTGAAAACTAAATGTCCCTTTTAAAACAAGTTTTAACGTCATCCTTTTATACGACACTCAATATACTCTTTATGGGATAAAGGTCACCTAACCACATTGAGGGAACTTGTGTAGTTGAGGTGAGTTTACCATATTTGTGGGATAAAGGTCACCTAACCACTTGTATGAATAAACTCACACGTGCGTGTAAGTAGGACGAACTTGATTTGGAAACCATGTGATTAGGGTCACCGAAGCATGGCGGACCAAAGACGTTGATGGGATTAAACATGCCAACTAAACATATGATGTTTAACCGATCCCATACTTCTAGAAGTTGCAAAGGGGTTGCAATTGTCAAACGTTGACTACCTTGTTGATTTAATAGTCGGGATAAAGGTCACCTAACCGATTATGTAAATGCAACGTTGGATTCTAGATTTTAAATTATTAATTGTCTATGCGACATAAAAAGGGCATTAATATATTTAAAATTAATATTCATATCGAAAATACTAAGACTTGAATTTTGTTAAATTTTGTAGATGGCCAATAATAATGACGCAAACCCCCCACCCATCCACCACCTATCGTTAAGATCCATACTAGACAAAAATCGTCTCAACCAAGACAACTTTGTGGATTGGTACCGCAACTTGAAAATTGTTCTCAAGCAAGAAAAAAAGTCTTATGTGTTGGACGATCCCATTCTCGATGAACCCGATGAGGAAGACGTTGAGGCCTACGCCGATTGGGTGAAATACACCGAGGACTCCGTGCAAGTTTCTTTCCTCATGCTAGCGAGCATGATCCCCGAACTCCAAAAGGACTTTGGGAATCACGGGGCATATGACATGATAACCCAGTTGAAGGAAATGTTCCAACAAAAGGCAAGGGTTGAGCACTTCGAAACTGTTCGAGCACTCCATGCATGTCATATGGATGAGTCCCAATCGGTTTCATCCTATGTGCTTAAGATGAAGAGCCACATTGATCGTCTCGAGAGGCTTAATTGTCCCGTTTCACAAGAGTTGGCTAAAGATTTGATCCTCAACTCTTTGTCAAAGACGTTTGAGACTTTTGTATTAAACTACAACATGAATGGTTGGGACAAGACCATCCCCGAGCTTCATGGAATGCTCAAAACGGCCGAGCAAGGAATGGGCAAAACGGTTTTGCCCGTTCTAACGATCAATGAAGGTGGCAACAAGAAGAGGCCTCGCTCTAGCCCCAAGGCAAATGTTGCCAAAGGGAAGGGGCACGCCAAAGGGAAGGGAAAGGGAAAGAAAGAAATCCCAAAACCAAAGGAAAAGAAGCAAAGGTTGCTACGAATGATCCATGCTTTGAGTGTGGGGAGGTAGGACATTGGAAGAGGAATTGTCCTACCTATCTCAAGGAGTTGAAGGCAAAGAGTGATGCCGGTCAAACCTCTGGTACGATCTTCATGATTAATATTGAGCTTAATACTATTTCTTCAAACACATGGGTATTAGATACCGGATGTGGAACTCATATTTGTAATTTGTTGCAGGGGTTCAAAAGAAATAGGCAAGTGAAAACGGGAGACATTAGTCTCTTCATGGGAAACTGAGCTAAAGTTCATGTTGAGGCCCAAGGAGACTATCTTCTGAAGCTTCCAAATGATTTGGAAGTAATTTTGAATAATGTATTGTATGCTCCTAGTTTGACTAGGAACATAATTTCTGTTTTCCGTTTAAGACATCTTGGATATGATTTTAAAGTTGTTAACAATGATATCCATGTTTCCTTGAATGATGCGTTTTATTTCAAAGCTATGCCTATAAATGGTATTTATGAATTAGTACTTGAAAACACATCATATGATAGCTCAATGTACCAAACTAGCACCAAGAAACTCAAAAGAGATTTGAGTAACACCTACATTTGGCATTGCTGCCTTGGCCATATAAATAAGAATCACATACTAGCATTACAAAAGAATGGTCTTTTGGAAACAAACGAACATGATTCATTTGATGTATGCAAATCTTGTTTACAAGGTAAAATGACTAAGGCACCTTTTAGTGGGACCACCGAAAGGGCAAAAGATTTTCTAGGGATCATACATTCGGATGTATGTGGACCTTTTAAGCCAATGGCTAGGAATGGTGAAAGATACTTAATCACCTTTACCGATGACTATAGTCGCTATGGGTATGTGTACTTGTTGGCACACAAGTATGAAGCTTTTGAAATGTTCAAAATCTTTAAGAATGAAGTAGAGAATCACTTCAACAAAACAATAAAAGTCATTCGTTTGGATAGAGGAGGTGAATATCTAAGTGATGAATTTCAAAGTTATCTTAGGAGTTGTGGGATTGTCTCACAACTCACTCCACCTCGAACACCACAACATAATGGTGTGTCGGAAAGGAGGAATCGAACCCTATTGGATATGGTTCGATCTATGATGAGTAGAAGTTCACTACCTTTATCATTTTGGGGTTATGTCTTGCTCTCAGCGGCCCATATTTTAAATATGGCCCCAACCAAGAAAGTGGAAAGGACACCCTTTGAATTATGGCATGGAAGAGTTCCATCTTTATCATATCTAAGGGTATGGGGTTGTGAAGCATATGTAAAACATGATGCTTCAAACAAATTAGAACCCCGATCCACTAAGTGTATATTTGTAGGATATCCTAGGGATTCTATAGGATATTACTTCTACAATCCAACAGAGCAAAAGGTATTTATTGTTAAAAAGGCTGAATTCTTGAAAACTAAGTTCCTTATGGAAGAAACTAGTGTTAGAACGGTAAAACTTGATGAGGATCAAGAACCACAAGTCGATACACGTTTGGTTGATACTAGCCCACAACAAAAGGTTGTTGAAGATGATCAAATGGTTGATCAAAACACACGCAACGTTCGCAGATCTGGTAGAACTAGTAATCCACCTGAAAGATATGGATTTTTCGTGGAAGGGTGCTATGTGGTAGATTCTGATGAACCAACCACATACCATGATGCAATGTCCGAATCTGATTCGGACAAATGATTGGAAGCAACGAACGTTGAGATGCAATCCATGTATGACAACCAAGTTTGGGACTTGGTTGTGCCACCTCCTAATTCCAAAGTAGTTGGAAGTAAATGGGTTTTCAAAAGAAAGACCGACATGCATGGTAACTTGGACACTTATAAAGCTCGACTTGTAGCAAAAGGTTTCACTCAAACTCAAGGGGTTGATTATGATGAAACTTTCTCCCTAGTGGCAATGCTAAAGTCGATTAGGATAATGTTTGCCATAGCCGCATACTATGATTATGAGATATGGCAAATGGATGTGAAAACGGCTTTCCTAAATGTGTGTCTTGAGGAAGATGTCTATATGGTTCAGCCTGAAGGTTTTGTGGATCCAAAACATCCTAATAAAGTGTGCAAGTTAAAGAAATCAATCTATGGATTGAAACAAGCATCAAGGAGTTGGAATCACCGTTTTGATAAAGAAATTGAGAAATGTGTGTACAAGAAGGCTAGTGGGAGCATTATCACTTTTCTAGTGTTATATGTCGATGACATTCCAACCATGGACGGTGCAAAAGCCTGGCTTGGAAGTTGCTTTTCTATTAAAGATCTAGGTGAAGCCGCCTATATTTTGGGAATAAAGATCTATAGGGATAGATCAAGGCGCATGATAGGTTTGAGTCAAAGTGCATACATAGATAAGATCTTGAAAAGGTTCAAGATGGAAAACTCTAAGAGAAGTTTGGTACCTATTCAGAGAGGGAATATATTGAGCACGTCCCAATGTCCAAGCTCAAGGGATGAGCAACTGTGACAACTCGTACTTTCCAGGTATACATTAATATTATAATTATGTGCAATTAACTGTGATTCTATGTGCATTAGGCTAATTTGTTTAAATTAGATGACTTTACGTGCGAACATAGACAATCTAGGTCCGATAACATTTACCCGTAATGGAAATCAATCAAAGTCCCGCAACTATTCGAAATGGAACTTCAATAACAAGAAATTTCATAAATATTGATTTGTGGAACTTTAAATATAAAAAGAACATTTTATATTTTTCTAACAATTATGTATTGTCAAACGTATTTCAAACGTGACGTTTATTCAAACGACCATTCTAGTCGAACAATAATTTGGTTTTAATTCTAGAACCATTTCAACTTCAAACAATTCATTATTCTTTCAAAACTATTTATTTTCGTCAAACTAATTTCGTCAACTTTTAAACGTAACCCGCTCACGTCGAGCAAACATTTAAACTCAAACTTGGAGTACATCGTTAGTGCACTAAAACAACAAAAGCCAAATCATGACAAGTGATATTCCAAAATTATCCGAGAAACGTCCGCGACAAAACAATATTGTTATTGTTACGTTTACCTGTTCCACGTCAAAAATTCATTTTTCATTCCGGACATCGTTTTCACTCAAACAAAGTTTCATTGGACTCATAGGACCAAATCGGACTCAACCCGGCCCGACTCGAGACCCGGTTCGGCCCACAGAGCCCAATGGGCCTACGGTCCAATTCTTTCTCTTTTCTCTTTTTCTTCGGCCCGCCTACCGGCCCAACCCCCCAGCCCGGCCCGTTTCTTCTTTGGCCCGACGGCCCAGCCGATGTCTCGGCCCACTCTTCTTCTTTCTTTCCGGTTTGGGCCACCTAGCCCATTCCTTCTTCTCTTCTTTTCCCGGGTTCGAGCCTACGACTCCCCTTCCTTTCCCTTTTTCTTTCCGGTTCACACCTCCCATCCTCCCAATTGAATTCAACCAAACTCCCTAAGCATTAGTTACTAGATATTTCTCTTTTAATCACATGCCTATAAATCCTTGTTCTTAGATGCCACAACAAAGTGCCTAATCACTAGACAATTTTGTCTAGTTAGTACATTAGGTGGCTTAAACCAAAGGTTAAAACCATTAACCATTTGCATGAGACAAAACTTGTCTCCTCTTGTCCCTCCTTCCTTGTAACCGGTTCTAGACACCTCCACACTCACCATTTGATTCAAGTTTCAAACACACCAACACATGAGAACTCACTTGGTTCAAGCCTCTTCCTTCTTCTTTCTTTCTTTCTTTCTTGTTTACGGTTCACACAACCAAACCAAACACCCCCTCTCGGCTCACATATAACCGAGACCAAACACCTCCACCTAACCATCTTTTTATAACACTACCCATCTCATTTCACCATTCATAACTTCAAGAAAAACACACACCTTCTCCCACCTCTTTCTCTCTTGCTCTCGGCCACACTAGAACCGCCACCACCACCACTTTTCCACCATCAACCACCACACATTCTAGCTTCTAATCATTTCCTTGTTATAGGTAATCCATCAAAAACTCTTACTACATCATTATTCTTTCATTTCCTTCTTGATTTCTTTCATAAACAACCTTTATCTAATCCTTTGTTTTCTTGTCAAAATCCATGACAAACCTCTTGTTCCTTCATCACCATTCCTTTCAAATTCAAGATCAAGGTTGGGTTTGGAGCTAAACTTGGAAGCTTATTCAACAACCCATCAAGTCCTTTACCGATCCGGAAAACTCTAAGTGAGGAAACTAACATTCTTTGCTTATTTTTCCATAAATCTTCATATTTATATGTCACATGTCATGTTCATGATAAGTCTTGGTTTGGTTGTTGTATAACTTGCTAGCAAACATGTATGTTAGTATGGTTATGAGCTCATGATGGAAACTAGTTCATGTTAAATTTGATTATTTGACTAAAAATAAAACATAACTTGTATGTTTGTTAAAAAGTGCCACCTTAATGACCAAGTTTGGACAACTACTAGTAATTGTATGTTAAAAATAATTTGGAACACTTAACTTGGTGTAAAACATGGATACAAAATGTTAAAAATCGGATTTCATGAAAAATATATGTTTTGTAAAAACTGATCAGAGATGACACACTTTTTGCGTGTCATAAAACTGCTGTCATCTGGAAAATACATGTAGTATGAACACTGATAAGAGATGACACACATATTTTGCGTGTCATAAAACTGCTGTCACTTAGAAAAATATATATATTTCCAAATCTTCCAACACTTATAGTTTTGACTCCAAAACCAAAACTAAAATTATTAAAGGATGATTTTGAGTCATAAAAGTGTTTAACAAAGACCCGACCATGAAACTCTAAAGAAATGTAAACATGGGATTTTTATGATAAAAACACCATTTATTTTCATGAAAGAATTAAGTTTAAAACCTTGTGACCAACTTGTGACCACTTAGGACTTGTGATGTATTATTAGGGATGCCAAAGATGTTTACCAAACATACGAAATGATTTGAGAAGTTAAACACTTAAAAACAAAACGATTAAATATCGTAACTACGACTTTTCGGTAAAAATTATAACATATTTTTGGTTAAGAATCGAATCTGGTCCAGAACATGAAACATGATTATTTTGACATATAAAAATGGTTTATAAAGTTCAAAGTTGGAAAAACATGTTTTATAAACCAACCGGACAAAAACTGTAACTTTCGGTTACTCGAAAACGTCGGATTTTACAAGATAAACTTCCACCGATTAAATTGGTAACTTAGAACCCTAAAACACATTAGAACAAGTCTACTAACAAATCCTAAGCGTTAAGGAAACTTAAAATGTCACAAAACCAGTCAAACCGGTGAAACCGGCTAACTACCGGATGAACCAACACTTAATTTTTTTACCAAAATATAACTTCATACATTTTTTAAAACATTTCTTCATAATAAATAAAAGATCTTATTTATTAATCAAAAGGGTTCAAAACCTTACAAATATTTAATAAATTAAATATTTATAATTCTCCTAACGTTTAAAGAAAAATAATCCATATTATTCAATACTTATTTTTCAAACGCGAAAATCTAATTATTGTTTATTTATTCAAATAGATAATAAATTCCACCAACTTCAATATTATTTATTAACCAATAAATAATGTCCTAGGATTTCCATCACTGTCATCGGGTAACAATAGTCGAGACTTAACCTTGAACATTGAGTGACGTATTCACTAACTCAAGATAGCCAACCCTAATACGTCATAACAATACCTTGTAGACGTTTGCTAGGCTAAGTTCAACCAATCATATATGTCATCCATCTTCAATCATGTGAGTCTTCACGGCCCCTTTTACATTTCTGTTTTCTAACTTGGGGGAGAATTCAATTATTACTTTTCAATTTCATTTATGTCAGATATTATGATAACTGTAAGAAGTATTGATTGCATGTTCTTTTCATATCCCCAATCTGTGTATTCATGTTGATTCATGTTATATGCCTAAGTCCCACTATTAATTGAGTTCAATTAGTTCATTCGAAACGATAGCTTGTGAGTAGATCTATTTGGGTTGACGACCCTGCCCTGACTTGGTCGCTCCAGTCATGACTCCACGGTTATAGTCAAGGGGTACTTTGGTTATTCTGGTCATTCGGTGTCCTTGGGGAAGGATACCAGGAGTGGGTAAACAGTTAGTTTTGAATTCAAGGTTCATGATTAATCTTTACAACAACAGTATCAAATAAACTAATATTCTGACAGACTAAACATTTTCAAACATAAATTCCAACTGTTCTAGTGCCATAAAACCTGTGAACTCACCAACAATTCTGTTGACTTTTTAAATTCTTGAATTCTCAGGTGATTAGAGACTACAACTCCATGTTTTTCTGTTCTGATCCTGCTTGTCATATCATGGTCTGCCTGCCGTGTGTTCATGCATTTCATTTTGGAGATTTAGACGCATTACGCCTTAGGGTAGTTATGTTTATAAATCTCATGACTATGTCTTTTGGAAAACTTATCATGTAACCACTACTTTAATTCCGCTGCCACGGTTT
The DNA here is from genome assembly GCA_039602395.1 of Deinandra increscens subsp. villosa. NCBI lineage: Eukaryota > Viridiplantae > Streptophyta > Magnoliopsida > Asterales > Asteraceae > Deinandra > Deinandra increscens. The sequence goes on from JBCNJP010000017.1 coordinate 21,914,822, forward strand.
TAGATGTTTAAATAAATGTTTGAAACTTATATTTTCAAAAGATAATGGTTAAATTAAATGTTCATTAGACGTCATCATTCATAACCATGACCATGATGCCAAATCAGTCACATGCCCACGTTCAGCCATTTTCTCGGGGTGTGACAGCAACGTAGAATGAGTGGAGTCCCATATGCATCCGCTATAGGATCCATTATGTATGCTATGATGTGCACTAGACCGGACGTGTCATGTGCTTTAAGCATGACAAGTAGATACCAGCTAAATCCAGGTGATAGTCATTGGATGGCTGTCAAGAGCATATTAAAGTATCTTAGGAGAACTAAGGATATGTTTCTAATATATGGATCTGGTGAGGAGGAACTCATTGTAAAGGGTTACACGGATGCGAGTTTCCAAACGGATCGAGATGATTCTCGATCACAATCGGGGTACATCTTCATTATGAATGGAGGAGCCGTCTCTTGGAAGAGTTCAAAGCAAGAGGTGGTTGCATTGTCCACTACGGAATCAGAATACATCGCCGCTTCTCTGGCCGCGCAAGAAGCCGCTTGGTTGAAGAAATTTATTGCCAAGCTAGGGGTTGTTCCTACCATTCAAGAACCCCTAGAGATTCTTTGTGATAACACGGGTGCGATTGCTCAAATCAAGGAGCCCCGTGATCATCAAAAGACTAGGCATATTGAGCGGAAATTTAACTACAAAAGGGATGAAGTTAAAAAGGGAAAGATATGTATTCGCAAAGTTCACACCGATCAAAACATTGCGGATCCACTCACGAAGCTCCTAGAACGGCCAAAGCATGAGCGTCACACTTGTGCCATGGGACTTCGATATTCTAGTGATTGGAATTAGTCTAGTTTTATATTTGGATATCGGAACGATTGTTATTTTGACACATTTATATGATTATGGTATTTTCATTTAAATTGTGTAATGTTCCATTTTAGCATATTTAAATCCATGAATAGGTTGATTATTCTAAACGTTCGTAGTCGGTCATATTTGTGGGAACAAATATGAATGTGAGACTATTATGAACTTGGATTGGTGGATATTCATACGGTATGAATATAAAGGGATTGGATGCTGCCAAAGTTCATAGATATTTGTGGGATACAAATATTGGACTGACCCGCTCTCAAGACTTACTACATGGAATCTTTATGATCGATCATAAGTAATCTTGAGTAAAGGCGAATATCATAGTATCCTCTGACCTGAGATACATATTGGGTCTTGATATTCACCGAATATTGTACTTTGACTTAGTTCTTCGCTGTCCTGAAACATGGCAGTACATAAGGCTAAGCTCAAGTGTAGTACTAGGTGATTGTGAGAGACGTATGTAGTCAAGATGGGATTTGTCCCTCTTATTCGTTGAGAGTTAGATGTCTAAGGCCTGTAATAAAGTTAAATCAGCGGAGAATGATCACTCCGTGTCTCCAGGATTTAACATGACATCTGTGACAAAAGGATAAATAATCGATTCACCTAAAACATTTTCAAGTAAGGGACTTGAGGGAGATGATGTTATTGAATGGCACTTCGTCATACGTATTAGGGGTAGTAAACTGTTGTTAGGTGGTATTTACTACTTGCGTCAATCTTCTATGAATCTTGTGCAAGTGGAAGATTGTTGGACTCGGTCTGCCCAAGACACATATTAGATTGATGTGGCTAGTACGTTATGATCCAAGTCGGGTCATACCCAATAACGAGCTAGACAAACACCCATGATATTTATTCATGATATGATCAAATAAATAAATATTATCTCTTGAAAATATATTTAGAAAATGGGTTTCTAATTATGGCACTTAAAAAATAAATAACTCATATGGATGATTTATTTGGAGAGTATAATCATGAAGTTATTTAATGGTTAAATAACTTAGTGGGTATTTTATATTTGAAGTAATGGTACTTCTTTTATAAAATAGATGAACATTTAATATGTTTTTCATATATTAAATGAGGTAAGACATTGGGAGAAAGAAGTAATCATTACTTTGCATGTAGGAGACTTGTAAGACACAAAAGGTGTTTCTCTCTCCTATTCCCAAGGCCAAAAATTCGGCCCATGCATGTTTAAACCACCCACTTGATTAGTTTAAAAGAGACTACAAGTAACATACTCTCTCTTAAGTAGTTCTCAAGAAAGAACCGAAATTTTAGAGTGTTTTCTAGTGTTCTTCCTTGCTTGGATCGGTCCAAGAGGAAAGCAAAAACCTTCAAGAAAAATCATAGCAACCAAGGTGTGTGTTGGAAGCTCGTGGGTATACAAGCTTGAGGCTTTGGTTTTGGGAGCTCGTCATTCAACTTCCTCATCCTCTTCTTGTTCACTTGCTTGAAGAAAGGTATACCTAAAACCCACTATGGTTGTGTTTTAGTTTGATAGCATACACTCTATATTTGGATCCTCCTTTTGTCTGGGTTTTATTTTGCATGTTAAAATCGGTTTTAACATAACATAACTTCACTAACGAAAATTTATTCCGCTGCGTTTTACATATTAAGTGGTTAATATGACTTTGATAAACCCGTTCAAAACCCTTCAACGTAATCTCACATTACATTAAAATATCTAACAAACCTCCCCCCATTTTAGTATAAATTGATTAACCAACTAATTCACAGCAAATAAATAAACTAAATGAAATATTGTAACGATTTCATTTCATCTTAGTATATTACACATTCCAAATATTCGAATATCAGGGTGCCGCTAAGGATTGAACCCTTGCTATTCATACTAAATACATGAAGATAATATACACATTAGTTTACATACGTTAAATCTAACTTGATACTATCTTTTACTAGACTGTGTCCCTATCCTTCATAAGCATATCAAAACCAAGTCCTAACTTCTTGAAGCAGCTAAACTTCATGCTCATATAGGTAGCTCTTTTATTCTTGCATCTTCATATGCAATTTTTCAAAAGATCTGTTAAGAAGATATACTTCAACCTCCTCAACTTGCAGATCCGAACACATACCTTTGGGATGATACTACTAATGTGTTCCAATCTCTTGATGTTAAGCTTTCCGCATTGAAATTAACACCTAATGTCATACTAGGTGGGAATTAGGTGTCTTAACATAAGAAAAATTAGGTGGAATTTAAACTTATCCCTTAAGCTGATTTTTTCACGAGATCTCTTCCTAACCCTTTGGTTAAATGATCAACTTAATTTAGCTTAAATTTTACAAAGTCAATAGATATCACACTATTCATGATTAGTTCTCTTAATCATACTTTGTCCAACACCTAAGTGTCTAGAATTCTCATAGTCATTTTACTATAAGCCTTGGCCAAGTTAACTTCACTATCACATCTGATAAACATAGATGATATTGACATTGACCATAATGAAATCTATTAAATTTCTGAGCCATTCAACTTCTTTACTAGCTATTTCTAAATCTACAAAATTCAAATTCCCCATAGTTAAAATCTTGATGCAAGTCTACTTCTTAGAAGCCCGGGAGATAGCTCCTCCACCAATAAGGTATACGCACCTACGTGTAGAAGAATAATCATCCATATTAGTTATGAAACTTACATCAGAGTAACTTTCTAAAATTGAAAGAAAGAATGAGTAACACAAATCATAACTCATGGTTACTTTCAACATGCTCAACTTACTCACGTCATAAGTATGTTAGGTCTTATGCTAATCATAGCATACCTCAAAAATCTAATAACCTTAAAATACTCTAATTATGAAACTGGATCACCCAAATTAAGCATAAAGCTAATACTAGGTGTTAGTGTTAAACTTTGTGTCTGTTGCTATGCAAATAACTTACCAAAGCATCATTGAGATAACACAAGTGCTCATTAACATAAAGCCTTATGCGAATGAAGCTCATACACATAAAGCTCATGCGAATGAAGTGTCACACCCCAATCAACAGCGAAATATGTCGACGCATGATGATTTTCCAGATCCTCATGACAACTAAATAGCGTTGCGATATACTTAAACATGCCATTTCATTCATTAAATAAAAATAATCTTACATTGTAACATTTGCATTTTACCCAGTTGTGAAACCCGAGCCATTTTGAAATTTCACAATTTCCCGATTCATAAATTATTAAGAACCGGGAGAATTTTCGGGTGTTCTTGAGCTATGATCTTATATAAACCTATGTTACTCACAAACTCTTGTAGTTGACTCGTATATTGTACATGTTGCAGGTAATGCTGTTTGATCATTGGCGATATTTAAATTTGCTTATAACTCGTCCTTGATTTTATCGTAGGACTCGCTTTTACTTAACCAGCAAACTCTGAGGAAAACTTCTGCAAAAAATTTCATGAATTCAGCTTTTGTTAACACAATAGCCAATTCGTAAAGTCGATTGTGGCCATTTAAATTCCTAGATTTTGCCTGGGGTTATTCCATCATTGATTCATGACTCTGATTGCGGACTCAATATCCATCCTTCGGATCATGAATTTAATCCTCGGGATTCGACTCCTAGTCAATGTGTGACCTTGACACTGTCCGGGTCACGAATCTGTAGTTCATTTCTCTTATCTTTAGTTAGAAGTTTTTTATTAGTGAAATTTACTAGTCTCTATATTTTGCTATTATTTTCAACCCTCGATCTATAGCTCCCTGGAGTTGTTAACTCGTCATTGCTATCAGTAATGCTCATTATTCGATCTCTTTTATATCTCGTGCTATTCGACAAGATTCATGTATTTTAGGTCATGTTATTCGATCAACGTTATCGGATTTGTGTATTTAGAGTCATGTTATCCGGTTCATGTTATTGGATTTGTGTATTTCGAGCCATGTTATTCGGTTCATGCTATCGGGTTCATGTATTTCGAGTCATGCTATTCGATTCATGTTATCGATCTCATGTATTTCGAATCGTATTATTCGATTCATGTTATCGGGTTCATGTATGCCGAATTATGTTATTCGATTCTGCATTTCGAATCATGTTATCTGGTTTATGTCATCGGATCCATACAGCCCGAGTTGCATGGTTTATTCTGTGACAACGACTTCATGTTATTCGGAATGTACTAATCTATTCACGCTAGACGTGACACTCAAATAAGTGCTATTCGACTCATGATATCCAATACGTGGTATTCCGTTAAATTCGTGGTACTCGCTTTTTTTGTATCGATTGTTTTATTGGTTGAAACATTTTATGCATATTTTGAATTTTATCGCTTTGAATTTTTGATTATGCGTTACTCATTATTATACTCTTGCTAAACCAAGGACTCATACTTGCTACTACCAGCGATTGTGTGTGATGCTAGCTTAGCATACGATCGATATTGGTCGAGGGTATAGGTCTTGGGTTTCAAGAGAGGTCTGATTTGGATTCTGTCAAGGTATCGTGTCTCGTAAGGTAAACCAGATATGGGTCGCTACCCATCTAGTTCACCAGAACTTGACGCTTTGCCTTGATAAAAAGTCCGAAGCTCCATATTTTTGTTTATCATTATTTATCTCAATTTATCAGTATTGGTTTTGTTTATCTTTTGAGATGATCTCTGTGAAACTAAGTTGTAGCCTTATAAGTGATGACCTATGTGAATCTATGTTATGCTGCTAATTGGAATATATGAAGGTATACATGTTGCACTCATTACTCATTCATTTCCTTTGACCCGTAGTCTCGCTCTTAAAGTAGGGGAGACTGTGGTCTCCCATCTTTGGTTGGTGTTTTGGTTAGCCAATGTGTGTTCCTCAAATCTAATTACTCACCTCCTATTGAAAACCCCTAAGTTTTGTTGTGTCGAGCTTAACTGTCTGTGTTTGGTTGTGTTTGGTGTGTATATTGGGTTGTTCTTCGTAGGAAAATACTAATCTCTCAAGGTATTAAGGATGTGGTGGGTTGGTTGCGGTACACCCTATATATAAGCATCAGTAATACCTTTAGGGTACACTGGGAGTCGGACCCAGAACTATGAGTATCTTTAGTAGTTGGCCATATTACAAATGCATTTTCCTTGTCGCCATTCCTAACCTGACACTTGCGGGCGGGTAAAGATTGGCACCGACATAATCCATCCAGCAATCGAGACTATATTCCTACCCTCGATGAAATCTTTTGTGTGGTATCTACGTTGGTCTTAAATCTCATAAAGGTGTTGGTTACTGATTAAAGCCTTTGTAATTACTTTTCTCTCTAAATTACTAAATCTCTACTAATTTTGGGATGAAATTCCTTAAAGTATAGGAGACTATAACATTTGCATTTTACTCGATTGTGAAACCCGACCCATTTTAAAATTTGCGTTTTTCCCGATTTATGAATTATTGAGTACTGGGGTAATTTTCAGGTGTTTATATCTCGAAACAATGTTTTTAAATGATTCACGATCTTTTTTCAAAACAAAATATTTAAATGAAAGCTTTTGGGTTCAAATTTGATTCCTCGAATAAACAATAAAGCTATTTGGGGTTTTTACGCGATTTCGGTACGCGATTCACTGTAACGAAAATCTCATATTTGAGTATCGTATGTCAAATTTATCATAATTATGAGTCAGATAATCACAAATCATATCACGAGTCATCGCACACTAGGTTGAGTCATGAAACATTGATGAATTGCCTAAAAATGATACGTACGACAAAACCGACCAAAATCGTGTAATGTGACCCTTTGTGTTCATTTATGAGTTACGTGGTGTATGTATATTCTTTTTTAGTGGATTAAATGCGGTTAACATGATGGGATGATGAATTGGGCAATTTGGGTGAAAACGAGACTCGAAAACACCAAATAACGAAGAACCGAGCGCGAAATCAGAGAACCGACAACGGAGGTCACCTCTTGGGCGGTTCGCGGACTGCGAACATGCCCAGGGACCCCCTTTGAGGGCCCGCTACTTGGCCAACACACAAAAAACCTAATTTGTTTTTCCTTTTTAAGCCATTTTTCCTCATTTTCACCGTATTCCCCTTTACCCTTATTGTTCCCAGCCGACTTTCTTGCTAATTTCTTCATCCTTTCAAGTTTTAGAGCAAGATTTGGTGGATCCAAGGTGTTCTAATCATTATTTTTCATCATTTAAGGTAAGAACCCGAATCTATCATGATCAATTCTGAATTATATTCAACATAAATCATTATTCAAACGAAATTTGTTTTTTATTAAATAATGTACTCCGGATTATATTCAACATAATCCAAGAGTTTTAAAATTTAAATTCCAATTTGAAATCTAAATATGGAAATGAACCATGATCATTTCCGAGATTTAAGAGATTCGAAAATTATAAAAAAAAAACTTACTGACCATAAATAGAGTATTTGAATGGTTATTTTTTTTCCATTCAAGTATCTTTACCTCTATTTCACCTCTAAAAATTCCCACTCTCTAATCTCTATTTGTAAGGTATGAATTCATTATAATTGTCTAATGAGTAAATTACAAATTACATCCTTTATAGTTATTGAAATTATGGATTTTAACATTCTTCAAACCTTTAAACTAACGACATCCAATATCAATGTTAAATATATCACATGACGTGCACATGACAGGGTAAAAGAGTAATTTTACCCTTAAAATCATGTTTAAATGGTCTAAATCCATTCATTCAAAAGGTTGCTTCTGTTTTGATACAAGTATAGATACAAAGTCAAACCATTACCATTACTTGCTTAGAAAAGTCAAACCAATACATAGAGTACCAAAGAGTTCCATACAAAGTGAAACCGGTACATAGAGATTAGAATTGCATACATAGTCAAACCAAATTAAATTTGGTACATTTTCATAGTAATGCAAACAAATAACAAAACGATTCCAGCTGATGTTCAATATTTCTTCACCATCCTTGTTTCTTCCTTCAACATTCTTGTTTCTGTCTTCAAAATTCATGTTTCTTCTTGACTGATTCTCAATGTTTCTTGAGTTTCATTCATAGAGTTCAACAAACCTAGAATTAGTTTTGTTGGTCTATCACACATTTTAGGGTCAACCCATCCAATAAAACAACACACTGAGTCCAGGATAAACAAACAGATTCAAACAATTTAAGGATCAAACCACTAATTTCGAACTAAGAGGTGTAGAAGAATGCAAAGTTTGTACACAAATACTTACCTTGTCTGGGCATGAATAAAACCTTCAATCTAGATTTCTTTTTGTCCAAGATGTTCTTATGATTGCTTGCTTACCACACCAACAAAACATCATCGTTGACTGTAAGGTGAATATCGACTAAAGAGATTCCAGTCAACAGCTCTCCAACGGCGGAATTCCAAATAGAAAGAGGGGTGAAACATGGTGACCCGTTATCGCCATTTCTTTTCATAATTGGGATGGAGGCACTTCACATTGCCATGCAAAAGGCGATTTCCAGTGGGGTTTTTAAAGGGATAAAACTTCCAGCCGATGGCCCAACCCTCTCCCATTTAATATACGCCGATGACGTGCTTTTCATAGGAGAATGGTCTCTCGAAAACACGCAATTCATTTCCCGACTTTTGCGCTGTTTCTATCTATCTTCTGGCTTGCAATGTAACTTTGACAAATGTAAACTCTACGGAATCAGAATTGATAACATGGAATGTGACGCCCACTCCCAGACTTGGCACTAGGAGGGGTCACTCATCGGATTTACTCATGAACACGTGGCACAACAGAGATAAGCAGCGGAAAATTTAAAACTTTTATTTATTATATAAGCCAAGTACGTAAAGTAATTGAGATAATTTACAATCTATCTATATAGCGATTAACTATATCCGTCTTTATTTATCTACAACTAGCCAGCATGTTCATCAGCTCCTCTAATAGCTTGCCCGATCATTCTCTTATCACGAGGGCTCCGCCCTTGCTCCCAGACGTCTCACCTAAACCTGACATACATATGGTTTTGGGAAAAGGTCAGCTTACGCTGGTGAGTTCTACATTTTAGAAATGTTACCTCGTCTGTGAGGTTAAAACCTTTGTACCTGCAAAATCCCTTTTTATAAATATTTATCAAGTATAACACATAACAAGTTATACATAACATAACATCATAATCATACACGTTTCTCTAGAAAACATCTACCTCAATAACTTTTAACTCCTACGACCTGAATTCCATACACCTCTATATCTTCTGGTCTCGAATACTGCTCGGATGACTTTATCGGAAGCCCCCAACCTCAGTACCGACAAACACTCCATTTCATCTATACCTTCCCGGTCTCGAATACTGCTCAGGTGACTTCATCTGGAAGCCCCCAACCTCAGCAACGACAACCGTCCTACATTCCGTTCTTCCAGTTTCGAATACCGCTCAAGTGACTTCATCTGGAAGCCCCCAACCTCAGTATCGACCTCTGTTCACGTAACCTTAAATCTTTAGACGTTCCATTCTATCGAATATCTCCTTAACCACCACAGTACTACTACCCGCCCCTAGTTAGATATCCAGGTGACTCACGTGTGCTAATAAACATGATAATGTACTCATATACTGCAACAACTGAACATCCCCCAGTTTACCTAGGTGTATGTATACAGGATGTACCAGCGGCGTATCCTCCACACTTCCGATATACCGGGTAACTATACTACCATGCTTGTATATAGGATGTACCAGCGGCATATCCACCACATAATAATACAACAAATGCATCACCTGTTCTCATATAATCATACATTCTCACTTGTACGTTTATTAACAAACCCTTATCATTTGGATACCTAGTTTCAAAGCAAATATAGCACATAACTCTAATAATCATTTCATATGCATTATTCTGTCATCATCATTTCATATATAATACTAACACGTATAACTATTCGTAAGCATCTTTATAACATAACACGTATCATTTCAAACAGTTCATCAATTCATCAGTTAAGATAATTAAACTTTCAGATAAAAGCATTTAACTCAAATACTTTTTAAGTAAACAGTTAAACATTGTATGTATATCAGCCCGAAAACATTAAAGCGTTTAAAACATTTAAACGTGGGCTCGCAGAACTCTCCTTATCTCTTTACTCGTTAAACTCGGACAGAACCTCCGACAGAATCCTTCGGTTAACCTAATTCGCGTATTGTATGGCATTAACGCAAGGTTTAACATTATAAACATATCCTATGTTTATTTATCTCTTATATTATCTTAATAATATCTAATTATTGAGGTTTACTTCTATTAAGGTCAAAATGACCAAAATGCCCTTATAGGCAAAATATCTCTTTTTAATTGATAATATGAAGACGTGCATTCCTATAAGCAAACGCTCACTCCGGGATCGCCCAGGGAGGTATGCCATTTCCTAGTTGGGATTTATGCGACACCCTCGCTATGCCAGATACCCCAGTGTACAGGTGTTTACCCTTCCGGTCCGCACGAACTTCTAATATCCGATTAACTCGGTATTTTCAATACTTTATCATTTACCCATTTGAACTTCATATATACTTATTATATATATAAACATGTTACCATACCAAAACTCAAGTCCCCATACCCTCCGGATTATTTTATATTAATTAATCTTATTTAGAAACCCTAATTTCATGAATTTCTCGTTTTATTATCAAAACTCATTTTTATTTAAAACCAACTTAGGGTAGTATCCATTATACCATTTTATAATATCCTTCAAAATATCGAAGCTTATTTCAACATCGTTTAGTCAATTTGGGCAGAACAACGTTATGAAAACCCTAATTTTGACCCGTTAACAAAACCTTTACCAAACCTTTTGCAATTGTGAAATAAACTTAGGGCTTTCTTAAAACACATTAAATTAGGATTACCTACAAAAATTCAGACCCTAATTCCCACCCGATCACCCGATTTTAGCAAAACAAGCTCAAGAACCCTAATTTCAGATCATTTATAGAAACCATACTTAGACATATTATTAACAAAAACTGGGATAGGTTATTGTTAAGCATACCACATAAGGGGTGACTGGAGAAATTCGGCTTCTAAATCTTCTCCGATTGCTCGTATTGCTCCGACGAAGTTCTGGCTCGTTTTTAGGGTTTTCGGGTTATGAATCAGTGAATTGGCGAGGATTTCATGTCGAACTGAGACTTCTATTTATAGCTACAGGTGCGCCTTGATGTCCTAACAGGTGTTATGGTGACTAATGACCAAGAATCGACGCGTAGGAGGTCCAAACTTGAGCTACTAAGGATGAAAACGTGGCCAAAAATGGACAAAAACACGATCTGCTGCTGCTGTAGGCCTCGCGTATCATGAATGAGAGGGGCTGGGGTCTCGCGATACGCCTGGAGACTTTGGCAAAATGGCAGATTTGGTCCCTCTCCTTTTTATTTACATTTTGGCCCCCTAACTTCTACCAAACTGTTATTTTATGTACCGAACTATTATAAAACATGTTTAATAAAGTTTCTAAGGCTCGGGATACTCTCGACAATATACGTATACATACGTATATATATTTATATAATTATATATATCTTTTGCTATTTTGCGTTCTAGCCCTTCAAACTTTCCAATACTTATCGTTTCATGTTATGGATCATTCTAAGATATATTTTTACTATATTCTAAACTTTAAAATACTTCTAATCATTATAGATACGTATAATATCGTATACGTTTATATCTTTGCAATAATTATACTTTTAGTCCTTTTACTTTCCCGTTAACTATTAACACAATTATTTATACATATATATCCATCAAATGATTCATGTAACATCATGTTATTCATATAAACACATATTCATTCCATATCTTTACTTTCTTGACGTTTTAGACATTCAGTTATGCACATTTCATCACGTTGGCCATTAAACACATATTTCTAACACATGCAACCTATCTAATGCATAATTTACCAGATTTATCAATCAAGCTCACATATTTATAATATGAACACGTATTTACTATATATATCATGTATCTGTGAAATTTGGGGTGGTACATGGAAAGTTTTATAGGTTGCAAGGTGGATGAATTTCCTTTCGTATATCTCGGGCTTCCTGTCGGGGCAAACATGAGGCTGTAAAACAGTTGAGTTCCAGTCATAAACAAGTTAAAATCCAGGCTCTCCAAATGGAAATCAGCGGTTCTATCCTCCGGTGGAAAGGTAAAACTAATAAAATCAGTCCTGGGGAGCCTACCGATCTATTACCTGTCACTGTTTAAAGCTCCGTCAGGGGTAATCAAGGAGTTAGAAGCGATTCGGTGAAACTTTTTCTGGGGTTGCTCGGATGAGCAAAACAAGATCCCATGGGTCGCATGGAATCGAATTATGGCCCCAAAATCAACGGGAGGCATGGGCATTGGATGCCTTAAATCTGCTAATATTGTTATGCTCTCGAAGTGGTGCTGGAGAATAAAAGTAAACAAAGATGCTCTTTGGGCCAGAACTATAACCGCCATTCACTATTCCCCGAGAATTCATAACATAATGCCTCTAAAGAACACCATCCCGGGTCCGTGGAAACAGATTGGCAAGGCTTTGATTGAACTCGAAGATCTTGGGGTTAGCTTTTAAAACGACATCAAGGTACAAGTGGTCAATAGGACCTCCACTCTCTTTTTGCATGATAACTAGGCTCACATCAGCCATTGAAAGACTCATTCCCTGCACTCTATAAACTCGAGAATAAGAAATCATGTATGGTTGCCGACCGGGTTCGTGTCGATGGCTCGACCCAACACCTCCTGAAATGGTCCTGGCATCGTTCTCCAAGGCTACTTATCGAACTAAAGGAACTGGACGACATTAGCAACATTATGGTTGCCACTAATATTAACAACAGCAAGGACAAATGTTCCTGGTTGGGATGTACTAGTGGTAACTTTTTGTCGGCATCGGTGAGGAAAAGGGCTGATTTAAGCCTTGGGGAGTTCCCATACAAACATGGTTGGTCGCATTGGATCCCTAAGAAAGTGGACATATTCTCCTGGAAGGCGGTGCTGAATAGAATCCCGGTTAAAACGGGACTTCAAAAACGGGGAATCCCCTTACTAAATCAGATGTGTGTTTGGTGTTGCAGGGAGCCTGAATCAGTTCAACACCTATTCATCACATGCTCGATGGCTGCAGAACTCTGGGACTTGGTGGGTAAGTATGCGAATTTCACCTTTCCACATTCGGTCTCCATTGAACACCTATTCCAACAGGTTAATTCGGTTTGCATATCTCAGCCCCGTAAGTGTCGGTTGCATGCTATCATGACTGCTACTCTTTGGGAAATCTGGTTGGGTAGAAACGGCAAAGAATTTCAGAGCAAAAACACGCATCCAAAGAGAATGCTTGAAGAGATCAAATCCAACACTTTTTTATGGCTTAAACATATAGCTAGATTTCTGAATTTAGATTGGGTCGGGTGGCATAACTGTGCCTCTCTTTTGTAATTTCATTTTGTATCTTGTTTTTCTCTCCTAACTTCGCGCTAGTTTTTAATAAAAGTTGTCGTTCAAAAAAAAAGAGATTCCAGTCGGGTTTGGAGCAATTCAAGAAAAACTTGCGATTATAATCGGATTGTGGAGCATTTGATGAAGCGATTGAAAAGAGTAGCAGTAAGTATTTGAAGAAGCAATTGAAGAGATTAGCAGGGATGGAGCAATTGAAGAGAAAACCTAAAAATCAGGACTTTATTGGAAAAGGGGATGGATGTACGTTAATATTTAAAGGTGAAAAAAGCTTGACACGTGGGCTGCCTTTTAAAGGTAAAATAACTCTTTTACCCTGACATGTGCAGGTCATGTGACCTATTTAACGTTGACACTGGATGTCGTTAGTTTAAAGGTCCGTTTTCGAAAAAAAAATTAAGTTTAAAGGTTGTCTTGTGTAATTAGTTTTGAGAAAGGTTAAAATCCATAATTTCAATAACTATAAAGGACGTAATTTATAATTTACTCTTGTCTAATTTAAAGATAGAATGTATCATTTTGAGCTTATATCTCAAATGGTATTGTGCGGAACATTAAAATAAATCAATTTTTGGATGTTATAATCGTATCTAATCAAAGTGTGAAGATGGTAGAAATATGACGGTGAATCAATTATAGATGAAAATGGTGGAGATAATAATGGTTAGATGGAGATGGTCAATAATCGAATGTAACAAAAAAACATTGTGTTTAAGCCTTTTTTTCAAACCTGTAAATTTACTCTTTTTTTAACTTATATGTCAAATTTACTTTTATGAATTGTTCCTTTGAGTTTTTATACTTCCTATTTGTTAAAGAACCGCTATTCTCGCATGGACAGTTATTCGTTACTTTATCAAGAGTGAAGAGTAAAAACGGTATTAAAATCTTAATTTTAGATGAAGATGGTCGACAAAGAAATATAACAAAATATAGTGTCTTTAAGTCTTTTTTTCAAATTTGGAAGTCTACTTTTATTTAATATTTATTTCCTTTTTAGTTTTTTGTATTATTCCTTTCAGTTTTTATTTCAAATTTAGTTTTATGTTATATGTCATTTCATGTTGTTTGGGTATCTACCCGGGTAAACGTTTTATCGAAGCAGTTATCATCGGGAAATAATATTGGCTTTCAAACATTTATTTTAAGAGTTTTGTTGATTCCAATAGATAAGCGAATTGCTATCATGTTTTAAAGAAGACAGTTTCCAATTTTAGTTTGTTTGCAATAATAATAAGCAAAAGCCAAGGTCAATCTCTTTTCAGAGTTGAATTGTTTTCAAATAACCTGGTATTCTCTCATGTCCACTTATATGTTGCTTTATCAAGGGTGAAGATAAAAAAGGTTTTTAAAATCTTAATTTTAGATGAAGATAGTCGACAAAAAAGTTTAATAAAAAATTGTCTTTAATTATTATTTTTTAAAATTTTTAACTTTACTCTTATTTAATATTTATCTGCTCTTTAGTTTTATTTGTTATTCAATTCACTTTCTCTTTTCAATTTAGTTTAATCTCATAATTTTTTCTAATTTATAGCCTCAGGTATTTACCCGGGTCATTGGCTAGTAGGTATATATATTTAGGGAGTCACAAAAATAAATACTTATGTTCTTAGTTTTAAGATTAACCTTCATATTAAATAATGAATGTACGTATCACCATAACCAACCACCAAGGAGTCGTGGAGTCGATTGTGTTAACTAGAGTCGTTAAAGTTATTTATTTATTTAGTTGCCGACTCATTTTGTGATGTCATTCTCTCGTTTGTGTCCCCATATCAGGTGAGTATCATAGCCCCTTTTTACTTTTAAGTTTTGAGGTGCAACATGTGTATTAAACTAATGTTCTTGATCTATATTTCTAAAAGCACATGTGAATTCTGTGATTGTTCTATGTGCTCTTGTATGGATCATTGCTATGGATTTGGTTGTGTTCCTTGTTATTTGTTTGTGAATCATGTTCATGTTCATAGACGTATCTCATTAACTCATTGAGTCGGGGTTACAATGTAGTATCTGTTGGTTTGGCAACCCACCTAACCTGCCTGGTTTTGGCACTAGGTGATTAAAAGCCTAAATGCCAAGGGCTTGAGTACGTCGACCCCCATGTGCTTTAGTTCAATACTTGTTTACTATACTTGTGCTACATTAGAAATCACTGAATCACATGTTTTTGAGCTATGATCTTATATAAACCAATGTTACTCACCAACTCTTGTAGTTGACTCGTATGTTATACATGTTACAGATAATGTTGTTTGACCATGCTTGATGTTATCACCATGGAAAGCCATGGACTTTAGAGAGACCTAATTAAACAAAGGACTATTTATACTATTTTGAGTTGTATTTGGTTGTCTTATGTATGCTTTTGGAACTTGAACCATGTTTTGTTATCTTTTATGAAATGGGGTTGTTTAAGAATATGGCATCATAATTAGTGTTGTGTGCATCTGGACAATCATCGCACCTCGACATATTTCACCGTCGGTTGGGGTGTGACATACATCTCCAAAATTATCACGACAACAAAACACTAAATCTTGATTAAAAGATTTTATCTAGGTTCAACAATCCTAGCATGATCACAAAACAACTCAAGTAAAGTCCTACAACATGTATAAGATAAAGTGTTCACTACAAATTAGTTGGTGAGTAAACAATAGGTTTATAGGTTATATATGTATATCGAATTAAAAACATACGATTATGTGTCAAGTGATTCATTCATATGATATGATAAATGACATACGCCAAAAGATACATATTTTTATATCGAATTATCGTCATAATTATAGTTAATTCAAGCTAACAATTAACGAAATAACTCAATAATGTTTTCTTTTGAGTTTTCTTGAATAATCTAGGGCCAAATCACAAAAGAGGCAGAAATATATGATAAATGCAAGAAAATACACAAGCTTAGTGATGAAAGACCTAAAGCACGGCTCGTGCCCAGCCAGGCATGGCCCGTTCCCCCTCCCTAGCTGATCTGGAAAGTTGACTTTTGCAATGCTAACACACATGGCTCGTGCCACTGATGTCACACGGCCGGTGTCTCTATTAGCTGACAAGCACGGGCCGTGCCCCTGAAGCCCACGACCCGTGCCAACTTTCCATTTTGCCTATAAATAGCCAACCAACTTCTCATTTTGGGTAGAGCCTAGTTTTGACAAGAAAGATGGTCTAGATTCGCTCTGGCTAGCTTAGCTTGGCTTAGCTCTGCTCCCGCTTTATCTTTAATAATGTAATAGTTTTTGTTCTTATTATTTTTGGTTTTCTAGTCTCTTAATCTTCATATGTTTGTAAGAATCTTCACTTAATATGAAGTAATTTAAAGTTTGTCTATGGACTACTCATCTTCTATTAAGCAAATCTTCAAAATCATACTTATGTTTGATCAAACTCTTACACATATATGAGAAAAACAAGCTTTTGTTAAAATGGTAAAATGAGTTTACGTGGTTACCTTAAGGTAAGTACAAATGATTTTATGGAAACTATTTTAAATTAAAAGTGTCTTATTAACCTTTTTGAACAAACGTGCCTTGCGTATTGTTGACCATTTGAGGAGTCGAAAGCTCATCTATCGGAATTATGACACCCGACTGGGAATGATGCATGATCTAACGGTGACTCATACCCTATACAAAGCAATACGTTCGTGAGTTTTATGCTTATGTAAACAAATACGGCTTTCACGCTACCTACGGCCTGAAGCCTGAAGGTATTGGTTGGGATTGGGGTTAGTAATATTTTGTCATTTCATGGAAGTCGGTGAGATACATGTTTGTGAACTTGACTCTGGTTACGACCTTCCATGTTTGCGCGAAAGCGGAGCATGGAGGAAACGCACCTTAGTCCCTTTTTAAGACAAATTTCATAACAAATTACTCTGATGCGTGGGTTGTTCCCTACTGGTTCATGAAAATGTATTCAAGTGTAACGGCGACAACGACCCATCGGGCCCTACAACTGTTTGGCATTTACGCTTACTACATTCCTTATTCCCAGGGCGGTCCTCTCACGATCCTTACGGGGAGACTAGAGGAACGCAAGAAAGGATTCTAGGCTGAAAAGTGGTCATCCTCATCTGAAGGGTAATGATCTTTAGGCAAGAATGTAAATTATCACTTTATTCATTTTACCACTAGTTAGTCTTTTCAAGTAATATTATCATCTATAAAGATTATTAAGCTAAAACTAATTTTCATCTATCTTTATATTTTTTTTACAATTTCAAGCACTCCTATATATATTAAAAACCCCGGTTAAGTTGTTAATGGAAGATTTATTGTTTAAAGTCTCTTTTTCCTTGTGTCCTTGAACGACCCTCAGTAAACTTACCATTGCTATATTGCTCCATGATGAGTGCACTTGCCCGTGTATATGGCGAAATAGTAGTCGTAGTTTATCAAGGTTTTATAAATTTAAAAGATTATGCGTAAAAGGTGTTACTAAAACTATCATATTTTTATATACACCACAGGCACACCAATAAACAAGTTGGCGAATAATGATTGTTGTGTACAAATCCTCTGACGATATAGGAAGCAATCACCCATCAAAACATTAAATATCATTTCGGTCTCATGGGTGGACCAATAGCTATTATTATTACCATAGGCACGGGGTTGTTAATGATACACAAGTGATTAGAGACTTGTGACTAGCGATTAACCAAACTTTCCATCCACACATAAGTTTCACACCCACAGAATTCACACATTGCACAAGATAGAATCACATACATGTTTAGAAAATATAATGTTTAATGATTTAAATAAAGATACATGCTACACCCCGAAAAAGAAAAATAAAAAGGGGCTATGCGTACTCACATGAATAAGAGGTCGATATTTGAGTGATAACACTGAAAGCCAAGGAATAGTAAATCCCGAGATTGCCCTAATCGAAATGCATAGGCTGAATGAATACAAGAATGTTGGAGAACTTTTTTTTTTGGAGAGAGTTGATGAAGAGGAAGAAGAGAGAAAATAATTCTGATATGAATTCTTTGTGTGTTGAGCCTCAAAGGCTCTATTTATAGTGGTTAGGAGCCTTTTGAACACGCCCAGAAATTAAATTAGTAGTCAAATTTCACATTAAACGTATTGAATGTGAATTTAGTTTTAGTTGACTTAAATTTTCTGTTTCAGGACGTTTTTCCGGCTGAACTTGTTTTTCGGTTCAACTATTCCGGCTGAACTAATTCTTGTTCAATTCTTATGACTGAACTACACGGGTTTCACTCGAACCCAGAAACAAAAAGGCGGCTCTCAAGCAAGCTAAATGCAAAGTGCGCCATCAAAACGTCACATTGCGCCCATACACCCACGCCACGTGTGTGCGAGTTGGGGGTACTTCGCACCCCTTACCGTCCAAGGGATGTCTCCTACTAAAGGAAACAATATTTGATAAAGTCCCACCTTATTAACCACTTCAAGTTTCATCCCCCAACCAATGTGGGATGAGTTCCACTTGTATACTTAGCAAAATTTCTCTTTTTTTTCACAGCTTTCACAACTGTGAAACCTCAACTTCGAGTCTCGATATCTCATATATCCGGGCTCGATTTTGGACGTGGTTTGGTGCGTTGGAAAGCAATCACTATGTACTATCCGAACCCAGAAAATAAAGATGCTTTAATCGCAATTACATTCATTTTATTTCTATCCAAAGTTGGTGAAAACTCCATTTTCACACATAGTGTAAAAACCCATTTTTTTACTATTTTTCTCCCAAAATTCCAACACTATTTTCTAAACTTACCATCCTACACATGCTCACATTAAAATTTTCTTCATCAAACTATCTTTCGTGGAAAAATCAACTCCCCCTTGTTATCATACCAAAACATGAGTCATCGTATAAATGGATCATCCACAGCCCCTACTGCGACTCTTGATGTTATGATGTAGACGGCAATTCCGTCACCAACCCAGCCTATACCATGTGGATTGTTACTGATCAAATAACAGTTATAATCATCCAATCACCCCTATCTGAAGAAGCCATTGCAAGAATCATTGGTCTAAGCATTGCTTAAAGCATCTGGATTGCACTCGAATTAGTATATAGAAACTCGTTCATTAAACGGATTCAAACCTCCGGGATCAGCTTCTTCAGACCCAAAAATACAGACGACATCTTTAAATCGTATACACCTATAATAAATAAATACAACTGCTAAAATAAAGAACAAGGCCACGCATCATGTGGAAACAGAGAGTGGGACTCCACCCAAGCCAAGCAATCAGGTACTGAAGACATCAATAAATACAATTCGGAAGTGGAAAGAAAGAGAGGGGAACCGTGTTAGACTTTATCTAACTTGTGGCCCAAGCCACATTTATTCTTACAGATCATTGACCTAAATAACTCCCTAAGTTTCCTAACTGGCATTTATTTGATGAACGTAATTGCCCTTACTGACATAATTAGGGTTTTCCCTTGGGTGTATAAATATAGGCATTAGGGAGAGACTAAGCACCACTTTGTCACTCCATACAAAAATAGGTGACCGTCTCCCTCCCCCTCTCAAAATCATGGACCACCATCCACCTAATCACCATCCTAACTACACCCTAAATGGGAACTCGATCAAGGTATCTTCTACAATCAAGACTAATGTTGTTGCGCCATCAGGTAAGCTTTACGTTTATGTTATATTTACATTATCATGTTAGAGGAATCGTCCAACACGTGGCATCAGAGCGATGTAGCAAATCCATTCCTCATTCGTTTTGATGTTTATGAATCTACTAATTCAGATCTGATCACATAATCAAAAATCGGTTCATGATCTGTTTTCTTTTGAAAACCCCTAGAATCCTCAGAACAAGTTTTAATGCTTCACAAAGGTCGATTTCTGTTAAAAAGTAATTTCGGCTAAACTTTTCGTGTAGCGAAACAAGCCGTTACCCTGTAACGACTCATTAGCGTTTCAGTAAAAACGAGTTGCTACCTTATAATGACTCGCTACAGCGTAAGTTTTTCGAATATGTAACCCTGCTCCATAACAGGTTGTTTCCCTGTAACGCGCCATTACGAAGTTTTGACCAACTGAAATCCTAATCACCCACTGTTATTTTCTTGTTTTGTTTAAACTATAACTGGTCTTTTTTACAAAACCTTTTATCAAATTATGTTAAACCTTGATTTCGTCTTAAAACTGTGCGCAGTGAGAAAACAGGTCGTTATACTATAACGACCCGTAAGGTATTAAAAAATATTAAACCTGTAAATCTGCTCCATAACGCCTCGTGATAGTATAACGGGTCGTTACAATGTTTTGACTAACGAGATATCCTAATAATTCATAGATAAAGATTTTGCTTCTAGTTCCTGATTGTTTTGTTTTAAACCTTAATTGTTTATGTTTTTAAAAAACCTAACACCACTTAAATCAGTTAACTAATTAACTAGTCTTAATTAAGCTGATAGAATCTTAGTAGATAACGAGTCGTTTCCCTGTAACGTCCCGTTACGATTTGCTCTTTCTTTTTAAGTTGATAAAATCTTTAAAAGTTTTAATTCTGGCCAAAATTGATTAGCTACCCTTATAATGTCATTCAACTTCACCTTACCAGTTAATTTATCTAAGTTTACAGTGATTTATCTACTTATCTTGATAACATTTTTAAAGTTTAATTATGACCAAAGCTGATTTGTTTCTTTTATAATGTTATTCAACTAAATTAAGCATTCGCCTTACACGTACAAGTGCTCCACTTCTGGCCAAAGCTGATGGGTTGCATTTGTATTTAGCGAAATTAATCTGTGCACAAAACTTAAATGTTTCATTTATGGCCAAAGCTGATGTGTTACATTAGTTTTGCACATACCCTTATCTTGTTCATAATGCTTAGGTGATAGGCAAGTAACCAAAGCGAAAGCCGATTCATTTAAATAGAACCTAATTAGTCTATTATTTTGGTGTTATAATAGACTGTATCACATCTTCATTTGTTTAAAATTTGCCTTATCTTTGTGCCATATATTAATGCCTTAGTTTATCAATGTGCCGTAGTTTATTATTGTGCCTTTGTTTATGTACCCCATAAAATCACTCTAAGATCTTATCTTATTTCGAACTAATATAACACTCAATCTCCATAATTAATCCACTCTAAATCTAAAATCACTAAATATTTCTATAAATTTTTACTCTTATCATTGTAATCAAAATTCTCTAAAATGTTGCAATCAGTGGAGATATTCTAGATTTCCTAATCAAGACATTATGTGAAGAATAAAATCCAAATGAACTTTTTAAATGCATGCAAACACTTTACATCAAACATGATTAACACAGAGTGTAAATTAGGTTAATGGTTTAGTGAACAGATCTTAATAATGGAGAACATGACCCTTATCTTAAAGGCTTAGACATGTTTTACATCAAAGTTTTTTTTGGTATATCATAATGAATCCTATCTTAGCACATTTTAATACTCTCTAAAATTAGTCATTACACTCATAAGTACTAAAGAAAATGGGTGTTTGATAGCATTGTGCATAAAGGATAAACAATGCCTAAAACCAGAAAGACCAGATTTGTTCTAAGGTCCAGAAATAAAATGCATGAAAAACTTCCAGTTATAAGTCCTCAATGGGACACATAGCTAAGACAGAATAATCATTAATGATACTTGAGCCCATTAACTTACAAATTAACACATGGTGAATTAAAATCTAGTCTTATAGAGATTAATTACGATCCATACACTAGAAATAAAGCGAAAGAATAACTGTAATGAGAGTTAGTGACAAATATAATGTCAAAGGTCATACGAACCATGAAAATTGATCATTGTAGTACACTTCATGATACCTTTCATGTTTCAATGTTACTTGGAACCTAGTATCCTTACTAAAGTAATACATTGACACTTATAAGGTTTCACATGGCCATGAAAAGGTCACTATTACCTTAAACTCTCAAAGTTGTTGGTTATAAGAGTTTTAGTTGTGTCCACATGGATTAAAATCTTTATAAATTATAACTAAATGATTCAAGTTCACAATATTTGTTATCATATAAGTGAGAACTTAACAAAGATAATATATGTATAAGGGAATAAGGTGCCACTAAGAGTTCTATTTTACTAAAACTCAAACATATTAGTGGCCCTTATCCCAAAATGGATTATTTGGGTGTAAAACATTGATCACTCATGAAAATAGTTATATTCTTGCATTTAATTAAGGAAGAATATCTTTCTCACCTAAAACTTTTAAGCACGAAGTTGTAAATCGACTTGAACATAAAATGAAATTTGTGAGATTTAATTTAAAAGATGAAATACTAAGATCGACATACAAATATTAGTGACACTCATAGTCCATTAGTAATGACCATAGTAGTGTGAACTAGTAAATCATGTCCAGTAATTATCCGTAGCATCATTCAGCTTAGATGATACAAGTATCCTTATAGACGTGATAACAAGTATGCAATCTAAAGTCTTACATCTCTTCCTACGGACCTGTAACACCCCAAAATTTCATAACTCGAATTATATACGTTTGCTATATGTGTTAAGTAGCTAAAACATATATTGCTATGGGTTGTGAGTTAATAAATGGGAAAAAGGGTAATGATTTGCAATACTATACATGTTTATGTTATAGTTACGTACGATATATGTGTTAGATAGCTAAACGTGATGAAACATATGAAAAATGCATATTTACCTATTAACGGGTAATAAATTGGTAAAGGATAGGATTTATATGAATGATACACGTATTGATAAGAAGGATAATTGATATACATGATATCAAAATGAAATATGTGTTTAGAAGTTGATATGATAGAAATAAATGATAACCGGAGAAAAATACGTGTACATAATTGTATTAAATTAGATATATGTGTAAGTATATACATATACATATCTTAATGGCTTAAATGCATGTGAAATATTCATGTGATGAATATATATGTAGGAATACATGTTAGAATAGTTAAACATGTCAAAAATAAATAAAAACGTATCCTTACGTTGAAATAATGGTTAAAAACGAAGAAATACATAACGTATATGATTATTATACGTATTTATATGAACCCGGAGGCTTAGGATTTATTATAAATGTGTCCTAAGATGATTTGGAGCATGAAATGATAAGTATGTGAAAGTAGAAGGGCTTAAATGTAAATTGATGAAAAATATATATAAATATATATTTAAATGTACGAAAGTATATAAACCTTATCAAAGGTATCCCGAGCCCTAAAGACATTAGAATTATGTCCCATAATGTTTTAATACATAAAATGATAAAGAAATAAAAGTATGAGGGGCTAAAGTGTAAAATTGTGAAATATATATACATATAAAGAAAATATATATATACGTATGTATACGTATATCATCGAGCATGTCCCGAGCCTTAGAAACCTTTATAAATATGCCCCGTAATGTTTTAGTACATAAAATAACAGTTTGGTAGAAGTTAGGGGGCCAAAATGTAAAAATAAAGTACAAGGACCAATTCTGTCAATATGCCAAACCTGGGCCGGCGCGTCGCGCGATACGCGACTAGTCCAGCGACCGATTCGTATCTGGTCCGTTTTTGCTCCACGTACTCGACTTGGAGCATACGTTTGATCCATATACGTGTTAGATTCGGCCGAATACTCATCAGAACACGCGTCTATACCCTTGGGCGACTTCGATGGCTATAAAACGGGGCTGAATCCATTCAATTATAGGTACCAATTCACAATTCCATTCATAGAAAACCCTTAAACCACGTCCGTATGTTCTTCTGCAAAATTCGAGCAATCCTCTCGAAGTTAGGAGCTGATCTCCAGCAGTCCACAGTTTCTTGGTATGCTCTTTAAAAGCCCCTTATCAATTTCTGTTAAAATCATGCCTAAGATCGAGTTTTAAAACTATGATTAAACTAGGGTTCTTGAGTTTAATTCATCAAATTCGGTAAATCGGGTGGGAGTTAGGGTCTGGATTTTTACAGGTAATGTTAAAATGATGTTATAAAAGAAAGCCCTAAGTTAATTTCATGTTTAGAGAATGTTTGATAATTATTTTAAAAATTATGTGAAATTAGGGTTTTCATGTCATTATTCTGCCCAAATCGAGTAAACGGTTTTGAATTAAGCTTTGCCATTTTAAGGGATATTATAAAATGTTATAATAGATAATACCCTAAGTTGGTTTCGAATAAAAATGAGTTTTGATAATAAAACGAAAAATTCATGGAATTAGGGTTTCTGAATATGATTATTTAATATAAAATAATCCGGAGGGTATGGGGACTTGAATTTTGATATGGTAACATGTTTATACATATAATAAGTGTATATGAAGTTAAAATGAATAAATAATGAAGTATTGAAAATACCGAGTTAATCGGATATTAGAAGTTCATGCGGACCGGAAGGGTAGGCGCCTGTACACTGGGGTTTCTGGCATAGCGGGGATGTCGCCATCCCATCTGGGCAATGGCATCCCAACACTGGGCGACCCCGGAGTGAGTGTCTACTTATAGGAATGCACGTCTTCATAATTATCAATAAAAGCAGATAATATGCCTCCAGGGGCATTTTGGTCATTTTAACCCTTAAAAAGTATATGAACTTAATAATATACATTATTAAGTAGATAAGGTGTTAATATAAATATAAGAAGTGTTTATTATATAAAACCTTGCGTTAACATCATACAATACGCAACTAGGTTTAAATCGGAAAGCGTAAAGGAGGTTCTGACTGATTTAATTGGCTTAAGAGAACAAGGTGAGTTCTATGAGCCCACTCTTTAAATGTTTTAAATGTTTTACTGTTTTCGGGCTGATATACATACAAATGCTGTAAAAATATCTTCAAATGGTTTATAACTGAAATATTACATGTTAGAACTATTAAAAGGTTTTTGATTAATATATACGTAAAAGATTATGAAAATGTTATGAGAATGATTTCTGATAAAATGTTTTACAGTATTAAACTGTTAAAGGATTGTTGAATTAAAGTATAAGTGAAAAGGTTATGATAGTATTTACGGGAGAAATGTAGTAAACTCCTAAATTACTTTAGAAATGTTATATATGAGGAATGTTAAGGAAATATGTTTAAATGCCTTTTACATGTTTTGTGCCGATACACATACGTGAAATGTTTTAAGGCCTATAACTGTTTGAATGATGATTACCTGTTATAAACTGTTCACGGGAAAGTTATAATAAACGGGTAATGTAAAGGATGGAACTTTTATATAAAGTTTTAAGAAACGGAAAAATGTGAATGTTTGGTCTAAGCTTGTGTATGTGAATAAGTGTCGGATAAATATAATATTATTAGCCTTGTTATGATTGTAAGATGTAATCTATACTAGGATGACTCTATATCATATCCGTTTGTATTTAAGGTGCGGTGGATACGCTGCGGTACTTCCTATATATAAACACCTGTAATACAATAGGAAATGTTATAGATGCAATCCAGTATAGGTTTCACTGAGATTTAACAAGACCCATAACATTATATTGATGAAACGCTTATTTCCATATACGGGTGATGGACCGGTGTTGAAAAGGTTATGAGTCCAAATACAGAGGTTATTAAATGGACTTTTGAAAATGTTGAAAAAGGTTGAAAAGGTTTTAATCTAAACGGATATTGTCTAGAGAAAAGGGAGACTGTGGTTGTACAACTAGAAGCGGGGAATGACGGTTCTCCGGGGTAGCGACGGCTGCTTACTTAGAAAAGGTATTCGGGTGACGACGGTTGCCCGAGGGACGAACGTGGTTCCAATAGACAATGCTTAGTAAGTAAATGAATGACTGCTTATAATATTTCGTATAACTCTTTTATGGTTTATACTTAATGATTATTTGCACAAGAGAGGGTCTGGGAGACCCAGAGTGCTTAAAGTAGTAAACGGTTTAAAGGTTATGTTTTGATATAACACTGTTATGTTTATACCTGTTAAAAGGTTAATCGGTTAAAAGGTTCAACGGTTAATCGGGTAAATGGTAAACTGGAGAAATGGTTAAACGATTAACTGAATGAATGATCTGGTATATCTCTGTTTTATACCTGATAAATGTTTAAGGGTTATATTTTGATATAATACTTATATCTGATAAATGTTTAATAATGGTTTTAAAGTTATAGTATAATTCTGTTATGTTTTATACTTGATAAATGTTTGTTAAAAGGGGGCCGTTAGGCCCAAGCGTTGGAATAAACTTTCGAGGTAAAGGTAACGCTTTTTGAAAAATGTAGAACTCACCAGCGTAAGCTGACCTTTCCAAAAATATGTGTATGTCAGGTGATGACAATGGTTAAGGTAGCAAGGAAAGGACTCTGGTGAGATCAGATTAGATGGGCAAGCTATCCGGAAAGGACTCGGTAGTAGACTGGCAATAGACATAGATAAGACCTAATCATTAGATTATGTTGAATATTCCTTACTGTTGTACTTGGCATATATATATATAAATGAAAAGTTTTTAATTTCCGCTGCTTAGTTATCTCTGTTGTACCATGTGTTCATGAGTAAATCCGACACGTGACCCTTCCTGGAGCCAAGACTGGGAGTGGGCGTCACAAGTTGGTATCAGAGCCTTGGTTTAAGAGATTTAGATACTAGCACGGTATCTAGACTTAAACTAGGACTCTTGGTAAACAAAGTAAAGTAAGATAAGGAATGTAAATGCCAGTCAGGATAGTCATGCCCATAGGAAAAATGTTGCACGAGGAACATAGGAGGTAGGACTTAGGGTATGCAAGTACGGAGACTACCCGATTGCAATTAGCTACTGCAATTTGGTATTTTACCCAGACGAACATATCATAGGTTCTAACTGTTGTGTGGCCTAGTGCGGGGTAGGTTAATTGACAGTAAGATACGTGGTCAATAACTTGTAAGGAATGCCTAGAGAAATGTAGTTTTAAAGGACCGGTTTTTAAATTACCGGTAAAGGATGAAAGGAAAAGAACGGACACCAGGGATGACTGTGATGAGAATAACTGGGTTTTGAAGGCATCATAATTATATAAGTGCACGTATATAATTATCATGAATTCAAAATTTGGAGACTTCACGTCACATGAGTTCTGAAGTGTCAGACTATTTCGATCGTAGGATCAGAAGACTAGAAATCATAGTCATGATAGAAATGCGAATAGGACATCCGATACGTAATCCGATGTAAGTAAAAATGTAAAGACGAGTACCTTCAGCAAAGAAATGAAAGCCGTTATGTTAGAAATAGTGGCAGAAGCATTGAAGGTTACGTTGCTATCGATTGTTAATCAATTTCCGGAAGCTTTAAACGAGAAGAATAGAGCGACCGCTAGTAGAGCTGGTCCCGAGGAAGCTTTTGGTAGAAATAGATTCTCGATGAAAGGCAAACGGAAACGGTACGAGGATGAAGAAGGCCTTGAAGACAATGACGGTAGATTCCACAAGAAGGCTAAAGGAGCTTCTGAACAAAGAAGGCCGATATGCCAGAATTGCGAGAAATGTAATCATAGGAATTGCATGTGAAGAACTCAGGAACCATTGAAGATGAAAAAGGTGTAAACAAGCCTAAATGTCACCTTAAGCAAGGAAACTGTAGACGTGATAGACGCTGTCACGGTAAAGAAGAAATGAAAGTTGCTATGGCAAAAATAGTGGAAACAACGTTCCAAGCTACGTTGCTACCTTCAAGAAGACCATCACTATAAGTGATTGGCCGGAAGGCTCGAAGCCGAAGCTAGCAGTTGAAGTTAAGAATAGTTCAAAGAAAGATAACGAAGGTTACCACACATTGGATCAAGAATCCACGAGCTTGGGAGTATGGAGGTCCAGAGTAGACCAGGAAGAACTTACGTCCTAAGGGATGTTGTTTCTTCAACAAATTGTAGGATGAAAGCACATGATGATTGGATGAGCTACAACATAAGGAGAGGTAAAGCATTGTCAAGGAATCCCGTAGTCAAGCTACCTTAGACAGCTTAAGATTACGTCTTCCTTAGGACTAATGCAAAGACGTCAAGATAAATGACCTCAAGACAAAGGTTGATACGCAGATGAGCCTGACGATTCGATACTAGCAGCAATGGCAAACTTAGAAGTCGGAATTCGATATTAGGAATTGTCACACAGCGTACTGAACCAATGCGAGTAAATGATCAGTATTTGACAAATGTTCTTCTTAAGATCAATGTCAAGGTAGAGATGACGATGCTACGCGTAAACTGTTTGTAACCAGAGGGAGACTCGACTTCACATGCAAGGATCGTGATGGCGTGGCAATAAAGATTACAAAACATACAAGTACATGAGTCAAGAGGTAAGTCATACTCAACGTATGCCATTGACTCGGAGGCAAAACCAAGAAGTTGAAGAACGTACCAGTGACGTGTCAGATCCGAACAAATTATCCAGAGAATCCAATGAACAGCACGAAGCAACGCCATAAGCAATGACGCCAGAAGTAAAAACACCGTACCACTTATCTCCATTAGAAGCAAGAAGATTTCTTTAGATCAAGTATCTCGCCTTAGGATACTCCAACATTTCCAAGTAGAAAGACGGAAGCCAAAGGAAATGCGTATACTGCAAGAAGATAAAGAAGCTGTCGGTGAAAAGCAGATATCGTTTGTCAAAGGATCAACAAATCATCCAACTAGCTACGAGGAGCAAGACGATTCCCAAAGGTCAAATTAGCGTCAGCTAAAGGATTAAAAGTGAGCCTATAAAAGAGAATGGCTTTTCAGAATCAAAATGATTGTTACAAAATATTAGTCATATCGATTGGAATGACGGACGCCCCTACAATTCCAGAGATCTCGTAACTGAGCATGCTGACAAATAACGTTCTAAAGTTTTCAAAGAGTGGAGAAGAATGAAAGAGAGGATTGCTATACGTAGGAAGTTTTATGATCGATGTAATAGATCCTTTCGAAACATAAACAGTAATACGTTAGAAGCCGCCAAGACTTTCGAAGGATGTAACACCATTAGGTTGACTAAGAAGATGTCAGGACCTTTTGGAATCCTAATCAGTAGAAGACATGAAATGAAGTAATAAACGGATTAACTAAGGCATCGATACAAATCACTACCGATTAGGCCTAATGGAAAAAGGAATTTGCAGCAATGTTTGCACCCAAGAGATGCAGAACATTAAATGAGGCTGTGCACTAGGATTAGTTTCATACAAGCAGATATTACGAGCCGCTGTGGAAAGTGAGTCAGTAGCATTCATGAATGTGTATCACTTACTAGTAAGAAGGTGAGGGACGATTGGTTCCTACAAGTAAAATTCATATCTTCCAACAGACGGATAAATGTTTAACGTACGTAGAAGGTTAAAGTAGAGTAGCAGAAGCTTCACGATAAATTTCGACCTTGAGAATTTTGAAGCATATCCCGGTAATGTTCATAATCAAGCTACCCTATATATAGCTAAAGAATTATGACAGCACCCTGATAATATAAGATTGATTAAAGGAAAAGTTCCTTTATTTTGAGAAACGTATTTCTCTCAAAACGTCATCTAAATTGTTCGATAGAAATTCTTTCTTAAAAAGAATTAGTATCTGTTATAGAAATACGGTCCACCTTATAAAGTGGAACGAAATTCCGTGAATAAAATAGTTAAAGTATTACCTTATAGGTAATAGAGATATATGATAGTTTGTCATAGAGAGTTAGTTGCGATGTTAAGTCGTAACCTAGGAACCCGATGGTTCGTATGAAAAGGATGCATTAAGATGCATGAGAAAAGGTCCCGGATTAATCCAGGAAAGAAAGGTGAAAGGGTAAAGATCTCATTGTGAGTTAAATCACAGTTGAGCAAGTTTCGAGGACGAAACCTTTTTAAGGAGGGTAGAGTTGTAACACCCCAAAATTTCATAACTCGAATTATATACGTGTGCTATATGTGTTAAGTAGCTAAAACATATATTGCTATGGGTTGTGAGTTAATAAATGGGAAAAAGGGTAATGATTTGCAATACTATACATGTTTATGTTATAGTTACGTACGATATATGTGTTAGATAGCTAAACGTGATGAAACATATGAAAAATGCATATTTACCTATTAACGGGTAATAAATTGGTAAAGGATAGGATTTATATGAATGATACACGTATTGATAAGAAGGATAATTGATATACATGATATCAAAATGAAATATGTGTTTAGAAGTTGATATGATAGAAATAAATGATAACCGGAGAAAAATACGTGTACACAATTGTATTAAATTAGATATATGTGTAAGTATATACATATACATATCTTAATGGCTTAAATGCATGTGAAATATTCATGTGATGAATATATATGTAGGAATACATGTTAGAATAGTTAAACATGTGAAAAATAAATAAAAACGTATCCTTACGTTGAAATAATGGTTAAAAACGAAGAAATACATAACGTATATGATTATTATACGTATTTATACGTATTTATATGAACCCGAGGCTTAGGAGTTATTAAAAAAAACTGAAGTTAAACTTCCAATAATAAGACAAAATAAAAGTTACAACTCAGTCCGACATACGGGGCAAACGGGCAACAAGCTGCGCCGCAAGCCCTTTTTGAATAGCAAAACCTAAGCGGATGAAAACAAGTTTCTTAGCTCTAGAGGTCACTATATGTCCATGCATAACCTTCTGGATCCGCCCGAGCGTGTCCGCAGCCTCTGACGCGAGGTGCCCGAACGTGTCAAAAGCAAAGGGGACAAACACATGCTGATTCTCGAGACATGCCTTCTCGTGCTTGTCCACCTTACCCGCAGCCGCCTTAGCAGCAGCCTGCCCCGCCGTGAAAACTCCAGCGCCAAAGCCCGCAAGGGGAGAAACCCCAGTCAGATCGATGCAAGCGTGCTTCCCCCTTGACCACCCAAACACCAGGATGTCCGCCGGTCTAAGGGTCGAACGCCCCTCTTTTGGGTCAGTTAGGAAGTTGACGGGGGCTTCCTTCTTGGCTGAAATCCCAGCCTTTCTGAAAATGTCAAATAGCACATCCCGGACCCAGTCATGACGGTACTTGAAACCCGGGAGATCTTTACAGTGAACCGCGTGCTCCCCAAACGAGTCCAAACACGCCTTGCGGCAAACAGGGCACTTCTCGTCCGCGGGAAAGAGGGGTATCATAAGCCGGTACTTGAGGATAGATCGGTATTCGACCGACGACATGCGTTGCCCGAGCCCGTCAATGGGGAGAGCATGGAGGAAATCTTGGGCATGTGGTTGACGAAGACAGCTCCACACCGCTTTTTGCCTGGCATTCATATTAAACCGGGTCTCCATATCCAACACGATTTTGCTGAAAAGGGCATTCGCCAAAACATGTTGGGGTTTTGGTGGGGCGGTGTCCTTGTCAGAGAAACCGCTAAGATCAAAACCCGGTACGATGTCACGCAGGGCAACCAGAGCGAAAGTATAATCCGAGTCCATACCACAGACCCCGCTCTCCCGCAAGATGTGGTCCTGCAGCCCCCAAGATTGGGCCCGGGACGCAACAAACGCATAAGACGAGGCCTCCATAGCCGAAGAAACCCCGAGCCCTCCGTGCCGGATAGGTAGGGAAGCAAGCCGCCACTGAAGGTCCCCAAAATAAGCCCCTCCACAGACGACAATGTTTTCAACTGTCTCGCGCAGGGTCTGATCAAAGCAGGAGGGCTTAAATGTAAATTGATGAAAAATATATATAAATATATATTTAAATATACGAAAGTATATAAACCTTATCAAAGGTATCCCGAGCCCTAAAGACATTAGAATTATGTCCCATAATGTTTTAATACATAAAATGATAAAGAAATAAAAGTATGAGGGGCTAAAGTGTAAAATTGTGAAATATATATACATATAAAGAAATATATATATACGTATGTATACGTATATCATCGAGCATGTCCCGAGCCTTAGAAACCTTTATAAATATGCCCCGTAATGTTTTAGTACATAAAATAACAGTTTGGTAGAAGTTAGGGGGCCAAAATGTAAAAATAAAGTACAAGGACCAATTCTGTCAATATGCCAAACCTGGGCCGCGTATCGCGAGCCCCAGCCCCCCTTCTTGCGCGATACGCGAGCTGGTCCAGCGACCAGATTCGTGTCTGGTCCGTTTTTGCTCCACGTACTCGACTTGGAGCATACGTTTGATCCATATACGTGTTAGATTCGGCCGAATACTCATCAGAACACGCGTCTATACCCTTGGGCGACTTAGATGGCTATAAAACGGGGCTGAATCCATTCAATTATAGGTACCAATTCACGATTCCATTCATAGAAAACCCTTAAACCACGTCCGTATGTTCTTCTGCAAAATTCGAGCAATCCTCTCGAAGTTAGGAGCTGATCTCCAGCAGTCCACCGTTTCTTGGTATGCTCTTTAAAAGCCCCTTATCAATTTCTGTTAAAATCATGCCTAAGATCGAGTTTTAAAACTATGATTAAACTAGGGTTCTTGAGTTTAATTCATCAAATTCGGTAAATCGGGTGGGAGTTAGGGTCTGGATTTTTACAGGTAATGTTAAAATGATGTTATAAAAGAAAGCCCTAAGTTAATTTCATGTTTAGCGAATGTTTGATAATTATTTTAAAAATTATGTGAAATTAGGGTTTTCATGTCATTATTCTGCCCAAATCGAGTAAACGGTTTTGAATTAAGCTTTGCCATTTTAAGGGATATTATAAAATGTTATAATAGATAATACCCTAAGTTGGTTTCGAATAAAAATGAGTTTTGATAATAAAACAAAAAATTCATGGAATTAGGGTTTCTAAATATGATTATTTAATATAAAATAATCTGGAGGGTATGGGGACTTGAATTTTGATATGGTAACATTTTTATACATATAATAAGTGTATATGAAGTTAAAATGAATAAATAATGAAGTATTGAAAATACCGAGTTAATCGGATATTAGAAGTTCGTGCGGACCGAAAGGGTAGGCGCCTGTACACTGGGGTTTCTGGCATAGCGGGGATGTCGCCATCCCATCTGGGCAATGGCATCCCAATACTGGGCGACCCCGGAGTGAGTGTCTACTTATAGGAATGCACGTCTTCATAATTATCAATAAAAGCAGATGATATGCCTCCAGGGGCATTTTGGTCATTTTAACCCTTAAAAAGTATATGAACTTAATAATATACATTATTAAGTAGATAAGGTGTTAATATAAACATAAGAAGCTGTTTATTATATAAAACCTTGCGTTAACATCATACAATACGCAACTAGGTTTATAATCGGAAAGCGTAAAGGAGGTTCTGACTGAATTAATTGGCTTAAGAGAACAAGGTGAGTTCTATGAGCCCACTCTTTAAATGTTTTAAATGTTTTACTGTTTTCGGGCTGATATACATACAAATGCTGTGAAAATATCTTCAAATGGTTTATAACTGAAATATTACATGTTAGAACTATTAAAAGGTTTTTGATTAATATATACGTAAAAGATTATGAAAATGTTATGATAATGATTTCTGATAAAATATTTTATAGTATTAAACTGTTAAAGGATTGTTGAATTAAAGTATAAGTGAAAAGGTTATGATAGTATTTACGGGAGAAATGTCGTAAACTCCTAAATTACTTTAGAAATGTTATATATGAGGAATGTTAAGGAAATATGTTTAAATTCCTTTTACATGTTTTGTGCCGATACACATACGTGAAATGTTTTAAGGCCTATAACTGTTTGAATGATGATTACCTGTTATAAACTGTTCACGGGAAAGTTATAATAAACGGGTAATGTAAAGGATGGAACTTTTATATAAAGTTTTAAGAAACGGAAAAATGTGAATGTTTGGTCTAAGCTTGTGTATGTGAATAAGTGTCGGATAAATATAATATTATTAGCCTTGTTATGATTGTAAGATGTAATCTATACTAGGATGACTCTATATCATATCCGTTTGTATTTAAGGTGCGATGGATACGCTGCGGTACTTCCTATATATAAACACCTGTAATACAATAGGAAATGTTATAGATGCAATCCAGTATAGGTTTCACTGAGATTTAACAAGACCCATAACATTATATTGATGAAACGCTTATTTCCATATTCGGGTGATGGACCGGTGTTGAAAAGGTTATGAGTCCAAATACAGAGGTTATTAAATGGACTTTTGAAAATGTTGAAAAAGGTTGAAAAGGTTTTAATCTAAGCGGATATTGTCTAGAGAAAAGGGAGACTGTGGTTGTACAACTAGAAGCGGGGAATGACGGTTCTCCGGGGTAGCGACGGCTGCTTACTTAGAAAAGGTATTCGGGTGACGACGGTTGCCCGAGGGACGAACGTGGTTCCAATAGACAATGCTTAGTAAGTAAATGAATGACTGCTTATAATATTTCGTATAACTCTTTTATGGTTTATACTTAATGATTATTTGCACAAGAGAGGGTCTGGGAGACCCAGAGTGCTTAAAGTAGTAAACGGTTTAAAGGTTATGTTTTGATATAACACTGTTATGTTTATACCTGTTAAAAGGTTAATCGGTTAAAAGGTTCAACGGTTAATCGGGTAAATGGTAAACTGGAGAAATGGTTAAACGATTAACTGAATGAATGATCTGGTATATCTCTGTTTTATACCTGATAAATGTTTAAGGGTTATATTTTGATATAATACTTATATCTGATAAATGTTTAATAATGGTTTTAAAGTTATAGTGTAATTCTGTTATGTTTTATACTTGATAAATGTTTGTTAAAAGGGGGTCGTTAGGCCCAAGCGTTGGAATAAACTTTTGAGGTAAAGGTAACGCTTTTTGAAAAATGTAAAACTCACCAGCGTAAGCTGACCTTTCAAAAAATATGTGTATGTCAGGTGATGACAATGGTTAAGGTAGCAAGGAAAGGACTCTGGTGAGATCAGATTAGATGGGCTAGCTATCCGGAAAGGACTCGGTAGTAGACTGGAAATAGACATAGATAAGACCTAATCATTAGATTATGTTGAATATTCCTTACTGTTGTACTTGGCATATATATATAAATGAAAAGTTTTTAATTTCCGCTGCTTAGTTATCTCTGTTGTACCATGTGTTCATGAGTAAATCCGACACGTGACCCTTCCTGGAGCCAAGACTGGGAGTGGGCGTCACAGGACCGACTCTAAAAAGAGAACAACTCATATACTAAACAAGGTTACTTAATCTGTCCCTAAAAGTTCATTCTGAAACTGGAGAAGAAGGCAACTAAGTATAAAACATATGATTCGTTGTTAGTCATAACCAAACCTTAAAAAGATCCTCAACAAAAGCAACTTGACATGAAATCCTATGTCATTTCCTTATTAGATTCTATTAATCTTCATCAGTCACACATGTGCCTAACACTAAGCATGCTAAGTTCCTAAGGTATTCTAAGGTCAGCGGGAGCAGTAAAATTCCTTATCCATGACTTGCCTAAGGTACAAGAGGGGGGGGGGGAAGTTAAATTAAACTCTGAGTTTAACTCTGATTACACCTCTTGTACACCGCACTCCGATAACACTGCACCACTTCCTCACACTTAGAAAATAATATCACTCCTAATATACCTGACTTAAATGCTAAAAGAGGAAATTTATGAAACTATATTTTCTTCAAACCATTATTCCAGCTTAGTAGGACATCAAGGTATAAATTGCCTAATAATATTGATGGTTATGTAACCTACCTTAATAAAGCTTACATTGATATTCGAAAGATTACTGATCCTATCTCTTATACTAAATCCATTGATAGCAATCAATATTCTTATGGAATATAGCTCTCATTAATAAGCTTAACTGTCTAAATCGGAATAATGTTAGAAGTTTAGTTTTTCATAACTAGACTGAAATCCAAAAGGAGAAGTGGGGCGTTATAAAACATGGTTGGTTTCTAAAGGCTATACTTAAATAAGAGTGACATTTAATGGAATTCAAAATATCTTTCCTTAATACTCGTTTAACATAAAGACATGTTCCTAAAATAGACTAGAGTTTTTAAGCCTGAAAGTCAAGAACACTTAGTCTTTAAGATGAGTAAATCCATATAAAGGAGTAAAACAAGCAAACTTACAAGTGAAACATAAAGTTTGGTGAAATTATAAATGTAACCATTCTTCATAAAGAATAAGTGGATTTATAAACCTCCCTCAAGATGAGCGGGAACAACTAATATTGTACATGCCCTTATATACACTCTTGTAGGTAAGAGTTAATTTAGTTTTGTTGCATGAGTCAAAGCGACTTATTCTCGCGTAATTTTGACATTAAAATCGTAGATGCTTCTTATATAATAAGCATCGAGATACACCAAGATCAACCATATGAGACATTAGTTAAATCTCATAAGGCTTAAATGTGTGTTCATACAATTACAACGTGCAACATTGCTCTTAGTCTATAACTCAAATAAGTGAAGGAGATTAATAATGGATATGTGAATAAGTAAATTAATATGATCTATATCTTATGCTTCATTAGTTTGAAGCCTTACGTATGTTCAAAGCTCTACTCGTTTAGATATTACCTACATAGCTGAAACATTAGAATAATGTAAATACATTTCAAGCTTAGTTCATTAAAAGCATCTAAGATGGTATTCCAATATCTATAAGAAACAAAATACTATAATTTGAACTATAGAAGAAGTGAAACTTAAAAATGGTTGACTATTCTTAATCTTGACTTTTATATTCTTATGGATGAGTCATAAGAAACTGATAACACAACCTAAGTTATTATGTTTGTCATTAAACGTTGTTGGAAAAGTTATCACTAGACTCATAATTATGTAACTCCAATATAACATATTGAAGACTCGTTGTGATAAAGTCAGCTACCCTAATTTCTTGAACAATAACAGTTTGAGCGGAGCTGCATTTTATTTTTGATACAAGATTATTGTTCATTTAAGAACAAGTACGGGAAACTAAGTCTTTGTATTGAAAAAAATAACATTCATGACATGCTTAAGGATCTCATAACTAAAATCCTCGTAATTCTTATCTAAGAGCTCATAACAAAGATGATGTTTACTAGTGACCAAGCATATCAAACTATGGGTGATTAATTATTAATTTTCCTCGTCCGTTTTATTTGTTTTGTCTCTAAATATATTACGCATGCCTAACGGGACATATAGACAGTGTATGTACAAATCAACGTTAAGGGCTTAATTGTTAATTGATCCTAAAACTAAGTTGAGTTTTAAATTTGGGATTGTAGTATGATTAATAGGGGTCTTGAGTTGGATAATCAATTATATGACTGTATTTATCTGCTACAGTTTTGGTTTAAAACTGAAATAAGTATTAAATTCTAAACAAAATAATCTAATAACTCATTATAAATGATGACTCGGCCAAGTGGGAGAATGTTAGACTTTGTCTAACTTGTGGGAGAATGTTAGACTTTGTCTAACTTGTGGCCCAAGTCATATTTATTCTTACAGATCATTGACCTAAATAACTACCTAAGTTTCCTAACTGGTATTTTATTTGATGAACATAATTTCCCTTACTGACATAATTAGGGTTTCTCCTTGGGTGTATAAATAGAGGTATTAAGGAAAGACTAAACACCACTCTGTCACTCCATATAAAAATCAGTGACCTCTCTCCCTCTCACAAAATCGTGCAATCTCCATCCACCTAATCACCATCCTAACTAGAGGTGAATAAAAAATTGGTCCCGGGACCAGAACCGACGAACCGAACCTCTTCCAAACCTTTTTCCATGGAACCAGTCCGGTCCCTAAAAAAACCGGTGGTTCTGCATCAGTTCCACCTTCTAGTAGAAGTGTGCAAAACCGGTTTTTTTACAAACCGGTTCGGGTTGTGAAACGGAACCGGTTTGGCCAACTCTGGTCAAAACCGGTTTGGTCATAATCGGTTCGGGTTTTGAACCAGTTTGAAGCAACAAAACCCCAAACCTATAGAACCAAGTCAGGTCAGTTTGAAACCGGTTTGGGTTGAACCGGTTTGTAAAAAAACCGGTTTTTCTATTCTTCCAAATGATTAACTAAACAAAGCCACAGACTTGATATAAGAGAAAAAAGTTGGCTAAAACTATATTACAAAAATTTTAAATCTTGAACAAAACCTAACTAAAGATGATGAAGTCATTATAAGAGATTATGAGATATACAAGAGTAGAATGTTGTGTGATTCAATAAAAAATACCCATTTATAATAACTTAAAGGTTGAATTGTAAAAGAAAATTTAAATTCTAACAAACGGCTAATTCAATTAATCTCATTAATGTAATGAATATTTAATTAGAATCCAGTGAAACTAATGGCATTTTAAGCGATTAGTGGCTAATTGGAAATTTGAAAAGCAAAAACCTATAATAAACCGGTTTCTAAACCAATTCCAAACCGGTTCCAAATCGGTTTCAGAGACAACCCGGTTTGGAACCGGTTCGCCAAAGGAGAATGTCAAATCGATGGGGAACCGCCAGTTTATACTCGAACCAGACCGGTTTTCTTTAAACCGGTTTTATCTTGAACCGGTTTCGGTTTTTATGCCGGTTTGGTTTGCAAATCGGTTTCTTTATAGACCTTTACCTTCTAGAGCTAGAACCGGTTAGAACTGATCTAACAACCGATTTTAACCGGTTTTAGCTGTTAGGAGTGTTTTTGTGGGGTTTTTGAGATCTAGTCCTTACAAATGGCTTTCTAGCCGTTGGAGAGCACTTTTTAACCGTTTTTTTTTACTTATTGCACCCCAATGACCCTCTAATACTATAAATACTAGTCTCATATGATGGATTGATTACAACACTAAAAAACTCACTAAAAAACTCATTTTTGTTCTCGTATTCTCGCTATGGATAACCAAAGTGAAGCATCCACTGGGCAAAATGCATCCTCAAGCGTTTTTGTTGTGAGGGTAAAAGAAACAACTAGAAACATTAATGTTTGGGCACATTTCGACTTATGTGAAATGTCGAAAGGGTGGTGAAAAGGCGCGGTGTCATGCTTGCGGGGGACTTCTTGAAGTGGGGGCAAACTCTTATTTGAGGAAACATTTGAACCAATCTTGCAAGGTTTTACACAAGAACTCGGCTAAGGATCAAGCACAAATGAGTAGCAAAGGAGGCAAATTTAATTTCGATTTGAGTATGGTTCGTGACCGAATGGCAAAGTTTGTGATCCAAGAAGCTCTTTCCTTTGATCACTTCAACAACCCTCGATTAACAAGTTTGATTCGAGACACTCTCCAACCTCGCTATGCTCAAGTAAGTCGTACAACTCTTAGGCGCGATTTTTTAAAACTATGGAACGTTGCAAAAAAAGAATTAATTTCATTTTTTGAAAACTTGGAATGCGGTGTTAACTTAACTACCGATGTTTATTCGGCTCCACATAATTTACCGGAATCGTACTTATGTGTTACCGCTCATTGGATATGTCTTTCATCACGGTAAATGATGAAACGTATGGTTGCGTTTGAATTGTTTGGATATCCACATATGGGAGAAAATGTTTTCAAACTATTAGATTACGTAATTAGAACATTTAAATTGGAAAACAAAGTTTTTTCAATGTCCTTTGACAACGCTTCAAATAACACTACGACGGTTGAAAAATTAAAGCTAAAATATAAACCTATATGCAACGGGGTCTTTTTCCATAGTCGTTGTGTGGCCCATATTATAAATCTGGTTGTTCAAGATGGTCTCAACGTTGCGTAAGTTTGTAGTTTTAAAGAGCAATTTAAAAACATGTTGCGTTCTATTTTTAAACAAAGTAGAGAAAGATATATGAAATATTAAAAAATGTGAAGGATACGAATTCCGTTTGTCGAGGACCAAATTGGGACGTTCCTACACGATGAAATTCTACTTTCTAAATGTTTCAAAGCTCTTTAAAACAAAAAGAAACTTTAAAGGTTTACCATGACCATCTTGCTCGAGCTACACCATTTCAGAGGAGGGTTGGAATTGTATTGATGAAATGACCGATTTGCTTGATGTTTTAAACACTACAACTACACAACTTTCGGGTGTTTATTATCTCACTAGTGCTTTTGTTCTTCATAATCTATTTTTGAGTATGAATTTAAAAGTGACATGTTTAATGCTATATATGGAGGGACTAAACACCACTTTGTCACTCCATACAAAAATTGGTGACTTACACTCTTCCTCTCTTAAAATCGTGGAGCGTCATCCGCCTAATCACCATCCTAACTATACACCCTAAACGGAAACTCGATCAAGGTATCTTCTACAATCAACAGTATTGTTGCTGCTGTTGGATTTAGGTGTCCAGACCCGACTAAATCAAGAACCCGACCCGGTCAAGACCCGTAAGAGTTACACCAGAGGCAACGGGTTTTTTTTATAGGCTGCTTATTTTTATAACCGGCAAATTCGCAGAAGAATTAATTATTTATTTATTAAATAGTTTAATAGATAAATAAATTAATTAGTTAATTAATTAATTAATCGTTATGATTAATTAAGCGACAAAACACGCTAAATATTGTTTACGTCTTAAGACGACGATTAACGAATTAGTTTAATCTAATATTCGTTAAGTCTTGATAATCGGAAAATATTTTAAAACGTTTAAAATATGTCGATTAATTAAAGGTTCGATCATGGATTAAAATTAATCGAGGGACTGGTCGGAATCTTAATCAGTTATAAATATAACTGATTAAGGGAGGCGAAACCCTAATCCAGAGATTAGAATTTTCGGCCCTCCCCCTCTCTCTCTCTTGATCGACGCCATCGCCCCAACCACCGCCGCCGTCCTCCTAGATTCTCCGGTGATCGATTCATCTGATCGCGAGAACATTAATCCGTGAATCACCATTAAAGCCGAGCCGCCGCAGCAGCCCGCCACCGTCGCCCCGTCGTCCGCAGCCGAGCGCCGCCCTCCGAGCCGTCGTCATCTGCTCCTCATCTGCCGCTGTAGCCGCACCACCGCCGCAGCCCGTCACCGAGCCGCAGTCATAAGCCGCCGCCCAGCCGGTCGTAGCCCTCCTCGCCGTCGCCGGTCCCCACCGCCGACACCACCCCCCCCCCCCCCCCGTGAACCGCCACCATGAGGCGCGTTCACTAGTCGTCTGTAAACCCTAGTTCGCGTCCAATCCGACATACGTGTTTTCCCGGTGCTTGAGTCATCGCGGTGAGAAACCGTAATTGCAAGGTAATCATATTCGTTCAACGAATCGTTGCCTGCGAAACCCTAGCGTCACCCATTGACTTCTGGTGTCTCGAACGTTTGTTTGAATCACCGCTCAGGTATATCTAAACTTGTTATTTGTTTAGATTTAATCGTTTATATAATTATGATTATCTCGCGTTTCGTTTAACCTAATTTTAGGTGTATGCGCGCTTGGTGATTGTCGAATCCTGTTGTTTTGGTTTACGTTAATTAACTGGTTTTCGCGTTAGTAAATTAAATCGTTTTCCGCTGCGTATTAAATTAAATGTTTATTTAATTATTTAAATTTAATTTACTCGGTAATTGATTAAATAATTATTTATCGTAAATAATTATTTCCTTTACAAAAATTGCTATTACCGAGACACGAATGCCACTGTCGTAACCCAACAGCTGTGCCATCAAGTAAGCTTTACATTTATGTTATATTTGCATTATCATGTTAGAGGAATCGTCCAACACACCGCCCAAACCAAGCAATCGGGTGAAGTCACACTTGGAGTGAGCAGTACACAAAGAGACTCAACCAACGATTTACTTTTTGTTATTTATAATAATAATAACTAATAGAAGAGCGCTTTAGGGTATCTTCCAAGGTGAGCGTATTGCAGTATTTCAAAACCGTACGAACACACTGACCACTTAGGACAACTACTAGTTTCTTTACACGCACCTTTGGTATTGGAGTATTTCAACACTGTACCTCTGGTCGGCATATAGACAGAATGGGCATAGATGGGGCTAAACGTATTTCGTTGATCCGTTCGCGAAAGCCCCATAACGGGAGTTGTTATTATTGCTCACAAGTGACAATCCTTATCCATTCAGTACTTAGATATTTTGAAAGCACTTTACACTGTCTGGAGAAATTATCTAACTGACTGAATTCCCAATTCCTATTCAAGATTAGCTTGCCATCCTTGAATACGAATCAAACGTCGAAACACTAAAACATTTACCAATTGTTTCAGATGGCTAACCACGCAAACCAAGAGATTTCCCATCTCAAGTCTCTCCTTGAGAAGGAGTAACTTGATGGCGCCAACTTCCTTGAGTGGGAAAGGAATCCGAAAATCGTCTGGAAAATGGCTAACATGGAAAACGTGTTAGAGGTTGAGGTTCCTGAGGAACCTGAAGCTGACACGGCCGTAGCGCGAAACGCCTATAACACATTGCGAACAAATGCCAAAAATGTCACGTGTCGTATGCTAGCCACCATGAATTCTGAGATTCAGAAGAACATGGTTGACAGGACAGCTTTTCAGATGATCGGTGATCTGAGGGGCATGTTTGAAACTCAGGCCCAACAGGAGCGCTATGACACCGTTGTGACACTCATTAGCTGTCGCATGGCGGAAGGTGCTCCCGTCAGCCCTCATGTCCTGAAGATGAAGGGTTACATCGACCGTTTAGCAAAACTGAATTACGTTATCCCCGCCGAAATGGCGACTGACCTGATTCTTCACTCACTGTCCAGTGCCTTCACCCCTTTCCGGGTAA
The DNA here is from genome assembly GCA_039602395.1 of Deinandra increscens subsp. villosa. NCBI lineage: Eukaryota > Viridiplantae > Streptophyta > Magnoliopsida > Asterales > Asteraceae > Deinandra > Deinandra increscens. The sequence goes on from JBCNJP010000017.1 coordinate 21,957,860, forward strand.
ACTTTAACATGCATAGCATGGTAAAGACAGTGACTGAACTTCACGGTATGCTTAAGACTGCTGAAGTTAACTTTGTTAACGGCAAGACACCTAATGTACTCGCAATCCGATCAGGAGGCGCCAAGAAGCCCGAGGTGAAGAAGGGTAGGCGTGGGAACAAGAAGAAAGGCAAGGCAGCTGTCACCAGAGCGTCTGGTAGCTCCCAGAAGGGCAAGCCTAAGGCGTCTAAGGCACCGCCGCCTGAACAGCGCGAGTGTTTTGAATGCCACAAGATGGGGCACTGGAAAAGAAACTGCCTATCTTGCCAAGGTGAAGAGCGGAAAAGCCCAGCCAGGTAATTCCTCACGTATACACATAAGTTCATGTTGTATGATGCTTCACTTATTCCTACAAAATATATGTTTGACATACTTTACATTTTATAGGTGCATGAAGCTGAAAGGAAGAAAACCAAGACGACACTGAGCTACCCTGCGATTTTCGCACCTGAATAAAGTTCGTGTCTTGAGTTTTCGGTTTAAACCAATTCTTGGTGGTTTTGAAACAACTTGTTTTGTTTTGGTTTCCTCGGTTGTTTTTCCAGGATGAACAATTACTTTCCTTGGATTTTGACTATGACATGTTTTGACTATGGTTGATTTTCGAAATATGCATGATCAGTTTTAATATATTTTGAATTTGATTCAACCTTTCGTTAGATTAGGTTCAAAATCCCATAACAACATACCTTATAACCTGGTACACTTGATTTCATCAAGGCTAGCTTAAATGCGACATGATAACTTTTAAGTTATCATATCCCATCAAAGCTATAATGCCTTAAGCGTCTATCGTACTTATTACGAGACAACGCACGACGTAACGATAGTTCATAAAAGTCTTATGACTTTGAACCATCCGATGTCAAGAATATTAAATCAAGTCAAACTGATTGAAGATCGCCGTTTCGATCTACAACCATATGAACATATCAATCCTCTGCTTCATGCAGACGTTTATTCATATAAGTTCGAATCACCAGCTGAATTACTACAGGAATAATCACTTGCTGATTATAACATTGTAGAATGGTCACACCACTTCTGGTGCACAATACCATTACATATACATGTGCATACCTACACACATCTTGGAAGTCTTAGACTATACTCGTTGTACTCACGTGTGTTTGAATCCGACATGCACTAAGAGTTTAGTATAACAATTCACAGTTTCATCTTGAAAACAAACACAAGACTAATGACTTGCCACAACAAAAGCCCTTGACATTTTGTAACCATAACGCCCCTTCACACATCACTTGCGTAACTAACTTCCAATCCCAGGACCTGTATCTTGCGAAGATGGAATTTAGTAATTACATTTCCAAAGCTAGATCTTTAAATATCTAAAGAAAGGTGACTCTGATAAGTCACTGGACTATGTAAAGCAACTCTCGCACCTAAACGAGACAAGCCAGATGGGCAATGTTTCACCAACAATGGATTGTTGCTTAGCGAAACATATTGACATTCCGATTAGAGTTTGTATGATAACCTTACCTGAATAAAGGAAACACCCTCTAATGCCGGACCCAAGAGTCCGATGGAATAAATCATCATCTCGATCATCACGAGATACTTTCAAACAATCATAGACGAATGCATCTCCATGCTATCAAACTCTGATATGACTTTGTCAATTGTCTTTGAACTTATGAGTAAGTCATAACATCTGGATATTAAGCATTCGATTTCCGTACCACATGCTACGAAATCAACCAATTTCATTCTTGAAAATGAAATTTAATTACCACGTTTTCTTCGTGCAAATTAGTATCCAAACGGTTTGAAAGAAGAATGATAATAGGAATGTCAATCTGCCTTAAGCAAGTGGGAGCATCGCCACTGATCCTTACCGGAATAACGATCAAATTCCGATCTAAAGAACATTTAAATTTACTGGATTAAAATTTTAAATGACACCTCAATTGATTATAAGTTTCAATATAAAAATTGAGTATTGATCATATTATGGCTGAGCAACCACTAATACGATCAATCTCTGGAAACGATTCAATTCATACTAAATATGTAACACCCCAAATTTCACAGATACATGATATATATAGTAAATACGTGTTTATATTATAAATATGTGAGCTTGATTGATGAATGTGGTAAATTATGCATTAGATAGGTTGCATGTGTTAGAAATATGTGTTTAATGGCCAACGTGATGAAACGTGCATAACTGAATGCCTAAAACGTCAAGAAAGTAAAGATATGGAATGAATATGTGTTTATATGAATAACATGAAGTTACGTGAATCATTTGATGGATATATATGTATAAATACTTGTGTTAATAGTTAACAGGAAAGTAAAAGGACTAAAAGTGTAATTATTGCAAATATATAAACGTATACGATATTATACGTATCTATAATGATTAGAAGTATTTTAAAGTTTAGAATATAGTAAAAATATATCTTATAATGATCCATAACATGAAATGATAAGTATGGAAAGTTTGAGGGGCTAGAACGCAAAATAGCAAAAGATATATATAATTATATAAATATATATATATATATACGTATGTATACGTATATCATCGAGAGTATCCCGAGCCTTAGAAACTTTATTAAACATGTTTTATAATAGTTCGGTACATAAAACAACAGTTTGGTAGAAGTTAGGGGACATCAAGGCGCACCTGTAGCTATAAATAGAAGGCTCAGTTCGACAGAAATCCTCGCCAATTCACTGATTCATAACCCGAAAACCCTAAAAACGAGCCAGAACTTCGTCGGAGCAATACGAGCAATCGGAGAAGAGTTAGAAGCCGAATTTCTGCAGTCACCCCTTATTTGGTATGCTTAACAATAACCTATCTCAGTTTTTGTTAATATTATGTCTAAGTATGGTTTCTATAAATGATCTGAAATTAGGGTTCTTGAGCTTGTTTTGCTAAAATCGTGTGTTCGGGTGGGAATTAGGGTCTGAATTTTTGTAGGTAATCCTAATTTAATGTGTTTTAAGAAATCCCTAAGTTTATTTCACAATTGGAAAAGGTTTGGTAAAGGTTTTGTTAACAGGTCAAAATTAGGGTTTTCATAACGTTGTTCTGCCCAAATTGACTAAACGATGTTGAAATAAGCTTCGATCTTTTGAAGGATATTATAAAACGTTATAATGGATAATACCCTAAGTTGGTTTTGAATAAAAATGAGTTTTGATAATAAAACGAGAAATTCATGAAATTAGGGTTTCTAAATAAGATTAATTAATATAAAATAATCCGGAGGGTATGGGGACTTGAATTTTGTTATGGAAACATGTTTATATATATATATTAAGTATATATGAAGTTAAAATGGATAAATGATAAAGTATTGAAAATACTGAGTTAATCGGATATTAGAAGTTCTTGCGGACCGGAAGGGTAAACACCTGTACACTAGGGTTTCTGGCATAGCGAGGGTGTCGAATCCCAACTGGGAAATGGCATACCTCCCTGGGCGATCCCGGAGTGAGCGTTTGGTTATAGGAATACGCGTCTTCATATTATCAATTAAAAAGAGATATTTTGCCTATAAGGGCATTTTGGTCATTTTGACCTTAATAGAAGTAAACCTTAATAATTAGATATTATTAAGATAATGTAAGAGATAAATAAACATAGGATATGTTTATAATGTTAAACCTTGCGTTAATGCCATACGATACGCGAATTAGGTTAACCGAAGGATTCTGTCGGAGGTTCTGTCCGCGTTTAACGAGTAAAGAGATAAGGTGAGTTCTGCGAGCTCACTTTTAAATGTTTTAAATGCTTTAATGTTTTCGGGCTGATATACATATAATGTTCAATTGTTTACTTAAAAAGTATTTGAGTTAAATGCTTTTATCTGAAAGTTTAATTATCTTAACTGATGGATTGATGAACTGTTTGAAATGATACGTGTTATGTTATAAATATGCTTACGAATAGTTATACGTGTTAGTATTATATATGAAATGATGATGATAGAATAATGCATATGAAATGATTATTAGAGTTATGTGCTATATTTGCTTTGAAACTAGGTATCCAAATGATAAGGGTTTGTTAATAAATGTACAAGTGAGAATGTATGATTATATGAGAACAGGTGATGCATTTGCTATAATATTATGTGGTGGATACGCCGCTGGTACATCCTGTATACAAGCATGGTAGTATAGTTACCCGGTATATCGAAAGTGTGGAGGATACGCCACTGGTACATCCTGTATACATACACCTAGGTAAACTGGGGGATGTTCAGTTCACTACGTCAAAAAGTGGCTTTGGCCACGGTTTTTTTGATATCGCATAGCCACTGTTTTGTAAAAAACGTGGCCAAAGGTAAGAAATTCTCGTTTTAGCCACATATATTTTGTACCCGTGGCCAAATATATAGCCTTTGGACCCTTTTAGCCACGTATTTTTTTGTTTATGTGACAACAACAATCAGTTGCAGTGGCTTTAGCCACTGTTTTACAAAAACATGTGGCACTTATTTGTCACACTTAAAAAAGAGTGGCGAAATGCACCAAACGGCGACGGAATTTTTATGATTTTTTATTCGTGTGACCAAAAAGGAATGTATGGCCACGCTTAAATAATGTTGTGTGACGAAAGAGTAGATTTTATTACTTAGTAAATTAAAAGAAAACAAAACTATTAAGTATATATTATGTGTGGCTAAATGTGAGCAATGGCCACGCTTTTTACTTAGTTATGTGGCTAAAAGCTAGTACATATGGCCACTGTTATTAGGTTGTGTGACTAAATATTAGATGACTAATGGTCACGGTAGGTTGTGAGTGACAAAAATCTATTACCTATGGCCACATATAGTAACCGTGACTAAATGGTAGGTTGTGAGTGACAAAAATCTATTTTATGGTCACGGTAATATTAAATGCGTGGCGAAAAAGAGAAGATTTGTGTTTATATGTTTATCATTTTTTATTATTTTGTGATATGGCCACTCATATTAAACATTGGTTGCGTGACAAATTATGACAAATGGTCACGGTATATTAATTTTAGGTGGCTAAAAGAAGACAAACAGTCGACGGCGCTTGTAGTCATGATTATTTCATTTACTTTATCGGTCTAATCTCCATCTACCACGCCCCTCGATTATCGATATATACTTATCTCTGTATCAGTTTTCATCATCATCTCCACCATGCCCATTTTCTCCCAGTCTCTCTCTCTCTGTTTTTCGTCCATCATCGCCGGAAAAAAAATGTGGAATTGGTGCCATCCGTATGTGGAAAACGGTAAGTTATCATCTTCACCACTGAAGTTCGATTGAAATTTTCGTCTCAGATTTGGTAATTTTTTCTTATGCAGGGAAAGATTGTACTCTGTATCTCCTGGGAGCAGATTTTAAGTTATTGTGGAAACCATGGAGACGAGGAGTCTCTAATGGTTCATACAAATGCTTTACTGAGAGCAGATTTTAAGTTATTATATAATTTTATAACAATCAGCAGTAAGGGCCCATATGAGGTTTGCATGCCCTGTTTGTTGCAACCCTAAACTTGAACAAGGTAGTTGATCTCACTACCCTCCTTTCTTTCTTTTACTCATTCCTTGATTAATTTATAATGTGCTTGATAAATTATGATTTATTATTGTTATTAATAATAGATCTAACTTTAGTTGCAACATTGGGTGGTACCAATCACTCAAATGGCCCGGATAACGATGTTGGATTGTGGAAGGGGAACGATGTAGGAGATGTAGCAAAAGAGATGCTTCTTCACCATTTTCAGTTCCCTTAGCCCCAGACAATCTGAAAACGAAAATGGCGGACGAAGGCGGTAGGAAATCAGGTACCGTGAAGTGGTTCAACGACACCAAGGGTTTCGGCTTCATAACTCCTGGGAGCAGATTTTAAGTTATTATATAATTTTGTAAAGTCAGCGGCAAGGGTCGGCACATGTTGTGGTTTGCAGCACCTGTATTGTCCAGGTGCTTCTCTCGCTTCTGGCCCCATGAACCTGATTTCTTCCAGCCACTTCTTCACCATTTTCAGTTGATCAGAAGCAAGTGCATGTGAGAAAGCAGCAAGTAGCCGTTATATGATGATTCTCAGACAATCTCTCTAGAGCACCACGTGAGAAGCAAAGAGGGATTTGTCTTCAGCCGCTTCTTTTCCCTTTAAGTTAGTAGTTTTAAAGTTGTAATTTTATAGATCAATGTATTAATGGAATCATACCCCCTTTGGATTATGTGATTGTAATTGTGAGAAAGCAAAGCGGGATTTGTCTTCAGCCGCTTCTTTTCCCTTTTATGTAATGAATTGATTTTTAATTTAATATAATGTATTTTCATCCGTTTCTGTTCATCTTCTCTAATCCGGATGAAATCTTCTCCCTAAGGTTATAGTCTTCTACATATATATATTAGGTTGTGTGACTAAATATTAGTGTATAGAGAATTGTATTCAACCAGAATGATTTTAATTCACTAGATAATGGGTTTAAATACATGGGAATATCCAATAGACTACGAACAGAAATAACAACTATAGTATATATAGTTCATCCTAAAGAACTCTAGTTTATCCGGTTCATCATGAAGAACTGTAGTTCATCCTGTTCTATTACTGAATAATTACTCTTGGTCCTGAAGAACTCTAGTTCATCCGGTTCTATTCTTCCTGTTCTTCCTGAGGAATTATAGTTCATATGGTTCTGTTCTTGTTAGTTCATACGGTTTTGTTCTTGTTCCAATTTATTGAAGAATTAAAATCTAGCCAGTTTATAAATCCTGTCATCCACTATTAGACAATCAAAAATTATAAATTGTAGCAAACAAGGCTTGAACCTTCATACGGTTCTGTTCTTGTTAGTTCATACGGTTTTGTTCTTGTTCCAATTTATTGAAGAATTAAAATCTAGCCAGTTTATAAATCATGTCATCCACTATTAGACAATCAAAAATTATAAATTGTAGCAAACAAGGCTTGAACCTGGGTCAGTCAAAAGAAAGGAACTCACTACAAGATTAAGAAGAACCATTGAGACAGAAGTGTTAATTGGTTATATTTTAACCAGAACTTATTTAATTACTCCCATCACATAAGAAATAATTGATAAACAAAATTTGCGTTGCTAAAGGTAATAAATAGACACGGTAAAAACAGGATTTGCGTGGTAAAGGTAATAAATATACACGGTTATCTTGGCCCGACCTTTCCACTTCTTCCCACCATAGCTGGTAGCGTGTCCTGTCTGCCTTTAAATTTCCACTTTTTCACCACCAAAATCTTTTGTACGAACGTATTTCCTGATCAACAAGAAAAAAAACTTCGATCGATCAATGGCTGCCTTTGGTAAACAATGGAGGATTAGGGGTGTTAATGAACCAGCACCCTACTACGGCAAGACTCCCCGTAAGTGTATTCTCACTCAACAATGGCTGTACATTTTTATTTTTAGGGTTTTATATTTTTTAGTTACTTACTCTCTACTCTGCATTTGGGTTTTTTACAGGTGGTCGGAGGTTCACCCTAAAGGTCCATCACTGTGGCGATTTCCACCGGAATGCCGCCGGCCAGGATGTGTGGAAGGGAAAGGTAGATTATGTCGACTATGTCGACATTCGCACATTTGATTGTCATGATCTGGATCAAATGGTGCAATACCTAAACCACACATCGATTGGGTATTTCCTCATTTACTGGAGGATCCCACCTCTGTCCATCAAATATGGGCTTGAGTACGCTGATTTCATCACTCCCGAAGTTGTAAGGGATATGAAACTTCATCTCCAGGGACCAGAGGGGGAGAGAGAGCTGGATGTGTTTTTAATCCGAAACAGGGATTCCACCTACAGAACCTCCGAGTTGGGACCGAGATTGCCGCCTGGTAAAAATTTGTTTCCTGATGACAGTAGCTTCTTGGACGATTAAGACTATATGTCGGATGCTAGGTCTTAACTAGTTAGATAGATTTTTGTATAGGATCTGATGAAAATCTTTGTATAAATTAATCAATATATATATATATATATGAAAGTTTTTGTAAGCTCTTCCTCATGTTTTGTTTTGGTTAACACCATTAATTATTAGTTTGATTTTATCTCAATCATTTAAGTTGATTTTATTCTAAATTTGATTGTTGCAAGTAGATTTACAGTCAACTGATGTGATTTTATCCAATTTAGAAGTAAAATTTATCCTGTTTATAAATCATCTCATCCAATCATATCAAAATGCCAACATATACTAACATAACATATGAATATATACTTCATGTAAGATCACACTTATGAGTAAAATGGAGTCTGCTATGATTCATTGAAAATGTGTATGTATTTCTAATATAAGAAAACTGGTTAACCATCCTGAAGAACTTTAGAACTCTAGTTTATCCGGTTCATCCTTAAGAACTCTAGTTCATCTTCTCTCAATCCTCATGAACTCTTCTTCCTGAAGAATTGTAGTTCATTCGGTTTTCTCTTCTTCCAATTTACTTAAGAAGTAAAATTTATCCTGTTTATATATCATCTCATCCCACCATATCAAAATGCCAACATATACTACACTAACATAGCATATGAATATATCCTTCATGTAAGATCACAGTTAATTATGAGTGAAATGGAGGTCTGCTATGATTCATTGAAAATGTGTATGTTATTAATTATAGATGAAAAGTGTATGAATAAAACTGTAACAACTATCATGTTAACATACAAACTGGAACAACTTATGCAATTGTACACAAATACAGGGATCAACTCTTCTTCCAGCCAAGTTCATCCGGTTCCCATCTTGTTCTCCTCTTCAATAGCTTGTAACCGAAATTTGGCCTTGTTACATAGGAGACTTTCATGAAAGGTCCGTGTCATTATTCTGCTCTCAGTATCACCAATCCTGACAATATCTCGTATCTCATCTTTAGAAAGCCCATTTAGAGCATCCTGTAAGCTTCTAATTGTCTCACCTTCACTGGTGAAAATGTGATACATGTTTGTTTCTTTCTTATACTCCCAGTTGGTCACCCTTTTTCTCTTAATAAAAACCTGATGAAGCATGTTACTTGTCATTATTAAATGGATTCGGTCTTTGTCATCCTGGCTCCATTCTGGATCTGGAACTGTACTATGCGTTGTGAATGACCCATCAGCTCTATAGACTACCAAATTTCCATCCTTATCAACTTCAAGTGTCGAAACAGGATTGTCAATGCTGCGTTGTGTGGCTTCGTCTACTTCCCCGTATAACTCATCCAAATACATCCTTATCCTCAGCATTAAGGATTCCTCTTGTGAACACGCACCCTTCATATCACCACGTGACTGTCTAACATCACCCAACTCATGGTCAATGAGGTTGTACATAGCTTCTTCAGCTGTAAACTTTAGTACCTCACATGAACTGGTTGTGAACAGGTATACTTTCGCTTCATCATCATACCTCCAGGAGATGATTCTTCTCCTTTCAGCAGGGACATCTCTGTATTCATCCTCCTCATTGATCACTTTTCCTTTTCCCTTCCTAGCCACTGACTTCATTCTCTTGGTGGGTGGTTTTTCTGGTGACTTGGGTGGAGATGAGGGTTTTCGGGGTTTGTTTAGGTGAGGATGTGGTACAATGGGTGTGAAGTTATCTGCTCTAAACTTTGGTGGAATAGGCTTTAATTTTACAGGTTTAGGATTTTTTTCTGGTCTACTAGTTCTAGCAGCAGGGTTTCTTCTGGGTTGCTGTGAGGCTAGAGTTCTATTCAGACCAGAAAATGCACCTGGTAATGAGGGAGCAGTCGGTTGTGAGGCTGTGGTGGAGGGTTGAGATGATGAGAGATGAGGATCAGAGACAGTGTCAAACATTTCCTTGATAATGTTGATCCTTGGCGGCTTTTTTTGCTGAGTAGTTTGCACAGGAGCTTTACTCTTCTTTTCTTTGAGGTAGCTGAGACCTTCAGGATGTAAGGAGTCAAACAGAGCATGCATACCTGGTGGCCTTTTCACACCAGTAACTCTTTCCTTTTCAATTTGGCTCTTCCTGATAGCATCATAGTCGTTTCTCAGCCTTGGCAATTTGCAAGAGTTGATTATTTTTGGGTCCCTCGCCAAGATTTCCTTGAAGTACCATTTATGAATCAGCAAGTCATCCTCCTCAGATAGAGTTTGATATCTAGTACCTTGCTTCTCTTGTTGATCCTGTTCTAAAGAGCTATCAACAAATCTCTTTATATTCATGTCATTGGCTTGATCAGCTCTGATGACTAGGATCATGTACATCCATCTGATCAAGTCATCACCATTCATTTCATCAACCCATGCATCTGTAAAGCATTCCTTGCTTCTGAGCATCACACTGAACTGACATAGGATAAATTTTGTTATCTTCATTTCTCTTCATCCGAATCATCCTATACTCATTACATAAGAGCTTTCTGTACATCTCAACTCTGTCTGAAAGACCTTTCTCTTCGGCTTTGGCAATTCTTTCTTCTATGTACAGATCAGATCTTCTCCTTGCTGCATTGATGAAGAACATTAGGTCTGCATTGTTGATGACATACTCATAAATACCTTCTTCTATGAGTAGTCGTTTCTGTTCTTCAAACTCTGCAATTTCCTTTTGTTCTTGGAACTTCTTTCGTATCTCAGCATTCTCCTTTTCATACTGATCCAACAGAGCCTTTGTAACAGGGTCCATGTCTTCTCTCTGACCTCCTGTGCTCAGATTATCATCATCCTCCATGTCAGTGAAACCAGAGATACTTCTCTCATCAAGAGAATCATCATCAGCAGGTTTTGGAGACTCATGAAGTGAAGTTGCAGCATTGGGACTGGCTTCCGAGATAACTTGCTCAGGAATTTCCTCAGCAGTGATTGGCTTTAAAACAGGAATGATGGGCAGAGATGGAGCACTAGGCTTTAAAAGAGGAATGGTGGGCAGAGATGGAGCACTCCTAAACCAAGTGCAGTTAAGAGTATTCCTAATCATCATTTTTCTCATGAAAGATAGAGCTTCGGGAGCTATATCCACATTTGTGGTTTGCAGATCACTCATCACGCTTGTGATAATCTGATTATCAGCAGTCACTTGCACCTGATGAAGTTGTTCAACCGGATCAACTAGTTCAACCTGATCAACATGGCCTTCTTCCTCCGGATGAAGTTGTTCAACCGGATCAACTAGTTCAACCTGATCAACATGGCCTTCTTCCTCCGGATGAAGTTGTTCAACCGAATCAACTAGTTCAACCTGATCAACATGGCCTTCTTCCTCCAGATGAAGTTGTTCAACCGGATCAACTAGTTCAACCTGATCAACATGGCCTTCTTCCTCCGGATGAAGTTGTTCAACCGGATCAACTTGTTCAACTTCATCAACATCTGAGGAAGACACCCTGTGCAAGATCCTATTTTGAATTAAATCTAGTTTTGCATGTGAATTTCATTTCAACGTATGCATGGTTGACAACCTTACCTATCAGTGGCTTTCACAGATTGTCCTGCCTTCAACCGTTCAATTTCTTCTCCTTGAGCTCTCACAATTGCACGGAGAGCTGCCAATTCATTTTCAAGTTTTGTACATCGAACCGTCAATTCATGCTCAGCACCCATGGTTTCTTGGCACCTGAGATTCCTGTTGTCCATTAAAGGTTCCTGAATAGGTTCCCTGACAGAAACAGTTGCCGTGGATTGGGTCTTAATGATGTTGGCACTGTCCTCAGGGTCCAGTGGGACTTCATGAGTAGTGTCAGCCCTTTCCACCTGACTTGCTTCATCACTACTGCAAGTCACCTTATCACCAGAATGTCGGTTGGGTGATTGAACCAAGTCCAGCAGTATATTCCCTGCAATAAGGGTTGGGGAATCTACTTCAGTGGCCTAGGTGATATACCACCCTCATTCTGAGGTAGTCCTGTGGAGGGTCTAAGTAAAGGAGACCTAGTCCTCTTCCTTCTGGGTGATTGTGGAGTCCGTGTGGTATTTTTGGGTGTGGTTTTTGATGTGGACATCCTCTTCCTTTTGGTGGGAATGGTGGGAATTTGTATATCAGTGGAAGAGGATGGTCGGTCTGGTGTGGGCTCAACACTTGTTGGTGTAACAATGTTGTCACCAGGAGCAGTTTGCTCAGGAGCAGTCCTGGCCTTAGGAATAGGGTGTGATGTGTCTTTACCAAGGAAAACAGTTTTGTTCACTTGCATGTTAGAAAATGTTTTACTTGTAAAAGATTTTAGTTCAAGATGTTGATCAGAGATTTGCAGATTTGGAAATTCACAATTGAGAATGTGTTGGATGAATCTGGGGTACATGTAAAAGATCCTTTTAGGTTTTAGATTTTCCATCATTCCATCAAATATCACTTTTGGAAAGTTAAAGTTGAGCCGATTTACCAATCCATGAAAAGCGGATGATTGAGGTGCAGCAAGTTCATCCCACGCAGTTTTCTTGTGAGACAGGCAGTGGAGAATGGTATGAGCAAGATATCGCCAAACATAGGGTAGTTGTCCCTTTTTGATGGTCCCACAAGTTAAGTCACCCCCATACCCAAATGCTTCGTACGTCTTCAAGTACAATTCAGACTTGTAATCAGGATCACCTCCTGCATCATTGAATTTCATGTGCTTCCGGATCATTTCTTCAGTCAAACTAATCTCATTCCCATTGACTCTAGAGTCAATTTTACCAACCCCGTTGCTATCAACAGATTTTTTGGCTGAGTCCCAAAATTCAGCAATTCTCTGCTTGCATATTACAGGATTCACAGTTAAAGCAAAATGAGTGTTGGATTTCTCGAGGAAATCGTTCATTTCATCAAATAGCTTTGACTTATCAGACTTCTCGAAGTACGCTACAACATTGTGTTCGGCGAAGAATAGTTGAGTAGCCTTTGATGCAGCCTTTCGATTCAATTTGGGTGCCATTTGGTAGAAATTAGAGAGTAAGGTTTAGGTTTAAATCGCCAATTAGAAACCTCGAGAGAAAATAGAGGGTAACTGTTTTTCGAAAATGCAGTTTTACACTAACGGCAGTTCTTCTGGATCACAATGAACCCTAAGAGTTGAAACAGGGGAAGTTATTGGAGTTTGCCCATTTAGTTGAAGTTATTTAAGTTTAGAAATTTTAAAAGATTTGAAGTTTCATTACATTAATTGAATCCACATCAATTAGGTTTAGAAAAATATTATTAATTTATTTTAATTGAATCCACATCAATTAGGGTCGATTAAGACCGATGAGGACAAACGAAGATAAAGTAGGACCAATTAGGACCAACGAAGCCACGAGGCCCAATTAGGGTAAATTGGGGTCAATTTGGGTCAATGAGAATCAATTATGGTCACTGATGAAGACCAGTTATAACTAATTAACGAGGGTCGATTTTGCTCAATGTCGACGCCTTATGAGGACCAAATATGACCAATTAGGGTCTATTAGGCCGATTGTGGGCCAAATTACGCTCAATGAGGACCAGTAGACTGAATTAAGGTCAACCATGGTCATTTATGACAAATGAGTACCAATGAGGGCCAGTGAACACTCAGTTAGGATGAATTAGGGCCAATGAAGGTCAATTATAGTCTATTCGGCTCGGTTAGGTTCAATGAAGATCACTTACGGTCAATTAGGCTCATTTAGGACCAATTATAATCAATTGGGGTCAATTGGGCCTAATTGACTCAAATTTGTTGTACTACAAAGTAAATGGTAAACGATAAGTCTAGTAGGTCCTTATTGAGGTTAACTGACACTAATTGGTCTTTATTGGTCCATTTTGTGCAAATTGCTCCTCATTAACCCGAATTGAGCCATATTGGTACTTATTCTGTCTAATTGGCCCTCATCGGTCCTAACTGGCCCTAATAAGTCATAATTTCATCCTTATTGGTCCTAATCGAGCATATTCGACCATCATTGGTCCTAATTGGTCCTCATTGACCCTAATTGAACCTAATTGGTCTTAATCGACCATCACTAACCCTGATTTACCCTTATTGGTATCATTGGTCCTCATTTTAACTAATTGGCCCCAATTAGTCCTAATTGGTCATACTTGATTATCAATCCTCATTAGTCACTTCCTTCATGCTCCGTCCTTATCGGTCCTATGAGCATAATCGACCTTCTCATTGAACTGGTCCTAATTTGTATTCATTGACCATATTAATTGACCATAATTAACTGGTCTTCACTAAAGTATCTTAAATGACGCTAATTGTCAGTATTTAGTCCTCATTGAGTCTAGTTGGTCCTAATTGCTCCTAATTGCTCCTCACCATCCTAATTAGACGTCGTTTAATATTTTTGGAAACAAAATTATTATACATGAGAAATTCACAACATGGCGGTCTTTTGGTATTTTTGTTCTGAATTGCATAGTAATTTATCATTTTCATTTTTGAGTTGTGTTTTAGTAATGTATCCGTTTTTTGTAGTTGCGTTATCACGGCCACAAGGCACGTGTTATTAAAATCTTGTTTATTATATCTAAAAGAAAATAATAAAGTTAATATTTATTAAAACATAATTTTGTTAATTAGGCATTTTAACTCCGATCGTCATCCAGATCTGCTTAAAGAATCACAGTTATGAATTTCATCTTCAAGAAGAACCCGCTGGAAGAGCCACGTGGAGACATTTAATTAATTAATTAATTATGTTTATGTTTAATTTTAGGTTTAATTATGTTTAATATACATATTGTTTATATTAATTTTGGGTTTTATTATCAGTTTGAACAATTTCCCCCCTTTTCACCAAAAAATTTGAATTTCCCACCATTAGTTCAAACTACACCAAAATTTCGAACTAAATTTACTTATTATCGATTCATCAGATACTTTTCCCTCTCACTTTATCAGAAAATTTCCAATTAAAAACCTCCAGCGAATAACTAGGTCTTCTTTCTCACCCATATCATTCACATCTTCCATGGAGCTTCAACAACGAATAGCTTCAACAGACAGCGCTAGCGATTCTTCAGAAGTGGGATGTGATGGGAGACCAATCAGTCCAGAAAACGGTAATTTTCAAGTTATTCCGTTTCATTAATTACAATCTGTTTTCATAAAATTGTTTCTTTTGTTTATTATTGATACACGTTTAACTTGGGATCCCTGTATTTGTGTACAGTTACAGTTACAGATCGATAAAATTTCGTTTCATACATAATTGATTAGGAAGGGGTATATATTGCAGATATCCTCTCCATTCATTTCAACCCATTCATTTTATGCTAAATTAGTTATTTACCTTCTTAAATGACTGGGGGAGCATGCTTAATTAGTTATTTTTATGCTAGGAATGTTGAGGTCAAGCATATGCACATGTTTGTAGATTCATGTTACTGGTGAACCTCCTTTCTTCTTTATGTACACTGCTAGAAATGGTGAATTGTTTGTTTAATTATATCCACTGAAGACATGATGTGTTCTGCTCTTCCCTTTGGATGTCTTTAATTTGTGTATAACATATCAAATAATTAGTCAATAGGGTCTTTATGTGATGTATTAATAACTAAGAACTAATTTACGTTACTCTGGTCATTACTAGCTAGGAAATGATCCTAGAGGACATATATAGGAATGTTTCCAACATTTTTTGTAGGTTCATGTTAGAGGGGTACAAAATAAAGAAATTGTAGTTTAAATCCCCTGTAGAAGAATAGAAGAATGTTGATGTCATGCATCTGCTATTTTGCTAGAAATGGTGAACTGTTTGTTTATATCCACTGAAGACATGATGTGTTCCACTCTTCCCTTTAGATGTCTTTAATTTGTGTATAACATATCAAATAATTAATCAATAGGGTCTTTATGTGATATATTAATAATTAAGAACTAACTAAGAGATAATGAATCAATAGGGTCTGCATGCTTTCCTATTTATGTACTTTGTTAAAAAGCATCTAACTACATTCTGTTAATTGTACAAAATTCAAGGATGGATCCAACAACACTGATGGTCAATTGGAAAAACTTGAGTTCGAACTTAAAGAGGAGAGACTTCTTAGGGATGAAAAAAATGAACAAATTAAGGCCCTCTTCTTGAAGATTCAAGAATCGGAGAAAAAACTTGATCTACTTATAGCTCATCTATCTGCAATTGGACCACCGTTACCACACAAACTTAATGCTCCGGCATCTACAGAGGTGAATTCTTTACATCACAACTTAATCATACTATTTTCAAGTACCTTATAATCACATACACTCTTGTTCATGAAGAACACAATCCGGATGAACTCTTATTCCTGAAGAACACAAATAGATGCAAGTTCCTGGTACATATGAATATATACTTCATGTAAGAACAAAGTTATGAGTTAAATGGGGCCCTGCTATGATTCATTGAAAATGTATGTTAATATGAAAAAAATAGAGTATATACATAATCTGTATGAATAAAACTGGAACAACTTATGTTAGATTAAAAAAACAGAATAAATACTTTCATGATAGGTCTGCGTCATTATTCTGCTCTAACTTTTTACCAATTCAAAAACATTGTTCTAGGAAAGTTCTAAGGAGATTTTTGTTGGATCTAGCCACAGCACTAATCATGCTGACATACACACAACGGTTAGTATTTGTCAAACTCATTATAGGTTTGATTGCTCATTTACATAAAGTAATTAATTGAACTGTAGGGCGTGAAATCGGTGGTCGATCAACCTCGTCTGAAGGGGTTGAAAAGAAAAAGGTAAATATTTGCCAGTCAAGTTTCATTCCGTTCTATAGTTTCACAGTAATCTGTTTGGTAATGTCATGTAGTCCCATTTTAAATGTTATTTGGTACCTCAAACACTTGGGCCAGCTAGGGATTGTTGGAACAAATGGTGAGATGTGTAGCAAACAAAGTTCAACTGACTTTGAAGTTGATCTGGAACTTAATGTGATCTTCATCCAGATGTTTTAAGTTCATCTGGATATCTAATGTTCATCTGGAAATCAATTGAACTGTAGGACCTGATGACCCATACTACTTGCAATAAAATGGCACTCCTCAGTCCATATCTATCATGGTGGTAAGTATTTCAAAATTGCTATATATATTATGATCAATTTCCATAACCTAATTATCAATTATATGTTTTGGTATAGGAAGGAATACAATAAAAAATGGTCCTAATTAAGCTCAAATCTGGACAGTTGAAGATGAAGACCACGTACGCGGTAGTGTTGTTGACTTGTAATTGAATTAGATTGAGAATAATGCTTGTATGCAGTGTAATTTTCTTTAATTTTTTATTTGGATTTCATTTGTATTGACTTGTAATTGAATTTTATTTGATTTGTAATTAATATTTTGTAATAGCTTTTAAATTGGCCACGCGTATAGCAAGGACCCATCTGATTTCAACAACCTTTTGGTTACTTTTTCTTCTTCTCAAATATATGTGGCTAAAACACAAATATACGTGACCATATAATACCAAAGGTCACGCTTTTTATATCTTAACGTGGCCGTTGCCACCATTTGGCCACCCGTATTGAGACAAAATGTCTGATTTCAACTACCCTTTGGCCACTTTCTTTTTCCAAATATATGTGGCTAAAACACAAATATACGTGACCATATAATACCAAAGGTCACGCTTTTTATATCTTAACGTGGCCGTTGCCACCATTTGGCCACGCGTATTGGGACAAAATATCTGATTTCAACTACCCTTTAGCCACTTTTTTTTCCAAATATATGTGGCTAAAACACAAATATACGTGACCATATAATACCAAAGGCCACGCTTTTTATATTTTAATGTGGCCGTTGCCACCCTTTGGCCACGCTTATTGGGACAAAATTTATGATTTCAGCAACCCATTTGGCCACGTTTTTTTATAACATTTGTGGCTAAAACACAAATATACGTGACCATATAATACCAAAGGCCACGCTTTTGATATTTTAACGTGGCCGTTGCCAACCTTTGGCCACGCGTACTGTGACAAAATGTATGATTTCAGCAACCCTTTGGCCACGTATTTTTATAATGTATGTGGCTAAAACACGAATATACGTGACCATAAAATACCAAAGGCCACGTTAACCAAACACATGTGGCCATTGGGACCCTTTGGCCACGCTTTTCTGAAGAATTGTTTGATTACAACAACAAATATTGGTACCCTATAGCCACGGTTATAGGTGGCTTCAGCCACTGATATTGTAACGTGGCCGTAGGGTACATATGGTCACGGCACCTATGGTGTCGGTTAAAATGAAAAAAAAACCTGACCAAACACCTTTTGTCACGGTTTTTTTCCGTGGCCAAAGGTGGATTTTGACGTAGTGGTTGTTGCAGTATATGAGTACATTATCATGTTTCTTAGCACACGTGAGTCACCTGGATATCTAACTAGGGGCGGGTAGTAGTACTGTGGTGGTTAAGGAGATGTTCGATAGAATGGAACGTCTAAAGAGTTAAGGTTACGTGAACAGAGGTCGATACTGAGGTTGGCGGCTTCCAGATGAAGTCACCTAAGCGGTATTCGAAACTAGAAGAACGAATTGTAGGACGGTTGTCGTTGCTGAGGTTGGGGGCTTCCAGATGAAGTCACCTTAGCAGTATTCGAGACCGGGAAGGTATAGATGAAATGGAGCGGTTGTCGGTACTGAGGTTGGGGGCTTCCGATAAAGTCACCCGAGCAGTATTCGAGACCAGAAGATATAGAGTTGTATGGAATTCAGGTCGTAGGAGTTAAAAGTTATTGAGGTAGATGTTTTCTAGAGAAACGTGTATGATTATGATGTTATGTTATGTATAACTTGTTATGTGTTATACTTGATAAAATGTTGTAAAAAGGGATTTTGCAGGTACAAAGGTTTTAACCTCACAGACGAGGTAACATTTTTAAAATGTAGAACTCACCAGCGTAAGCTGACCTTTTCCCAAAACCATATGTATGTCAGGTTTAGGTGAGACGTCTGGGAGCAAGGGCGGAGCCCTCGTGATAAGAGAATGATCAGGCAAGCTATTAGAGGAGCTGATGAACATGCTGGCTAGTTGTAGATAAATAAAGACGGATATAGTTAGTCGCTATATAGATAGATTGTAAATTATCTCAATTACCTTACGTACTTGGCTTATATAATAAATAAAAGTTTTAAATTTTCCGCTGCTTATCTCTGTTGTGCCACGTGTTCTTGAGTAAATCCGATGAGTGACCCCTCCTAGTGCCAAGTCTGGGAGTGGGCGTCACAAGTTGGTATAAGAGCCTTGGTTTAAGAGATTTAGGTACAAGCGCGGTATCTAAACTTAAACTAGGACTCCAGGTAGAGTAAATTGAATTAAGAAATGCAGATGCCAGCCAGGATAGCTTGTGCCCGTAAGGACGATTATGCATAAGGAACATAATTGGTGGGACTTGCGATATGCGTATATGGAAAATACATGATTGCAATTGGCTACTGCAATTTGGTATTTTTCATGTAAACATATCATAAGTACTAATGTTGTGTGGCCAAGTGCAAGGAGAAGAAGAACGTTTAGAAATATAATCTAGAAATCGGTTTGACAGAGAGTTGCGGATGAAGATAGAAAGGCGAGATGTGAGCATTAGGGAAATGTGTGATAGAAATAACTGGGTTTTGAACGCATCATAAATATATAATTGTATCGGATCCTGCACTTATATACTTATCATGAATTCAAAATTTAGAGACTCTACATCACACAAAGTACTGAAATGTTATCCATCTTAATTTAGGATCTGGAAATGGCTACGAGAGGCGATCGTGCGAATGCGGAACCAGAGAACAACGCCGGAGCAAATGCGTTCACTAACAAGCAGAGAGCAGCTATGGCAGTAGAGATGACACGCTTAATGCAGGCGACATTACCTGATATATTAGTTCAACTTCAAGGAGCAGCGAGAGCTGGAGCTGGTGGAGCTGGTGCTGGAAGAGCAGGCGGTGGAACTGCAGGAAGAGGTGCCGGAACTACACAATCTAGAATAGGATGTTCGTTTAAATCGTTTAGCGGTTGCAGACCTCCTTTGTTCGACGGAAATCAAGATGCGTTAGCTACATTCCAGTGGATTCATGAGATGGAAGCGGTCATAGATATTAGTGAGTGTAGTGAAAACCAAGCCGTTAAGTATGCTGCACACTCGTTTGTATCAGAAGCACTACACTGGTGGGGGATGATCAAACAGACTGAAGAAGACGGAGTCATTGCTGCAATGAAGTGGGACGATTTGAAGAAGTTGGTCTTAGAAGATTTCTGCCCTAAAGGTGAACTGGAGCAACTGCAGAGGAGTTTTCTGACGTTGGGAGCTGGGAATATGACGCACCGGGAATACACTTCAAAGTTCAACGCAATGGCGAGACTGCTACCTACCTTAGTCAGTCCCGAAGCTGAAAGGGTGAAACGTTACGTGCAAGGATTTCCGAGTAGAGTTAGGGTGTTGATCAAGGCGACTGAACCAAAGACATTCAAGGCGACAGTGAATTTGAGTTCCAATCTTTACAGCGAGATGTTTAGTGCAAATGGTAAACCGGAAGGAGCAAAGAGGAAGGAGTCGGAAGCTGAAGCAAGTTCGAGAAAAGACAACGGGAATCATCACAAGAAGGCGAAGCATAATTCAAAAGACGAAAAGCCGAGGTGCCACAAATGCAATAAGAATCATTTCAGAGAATGTAGGTCGGGAACGTCTAAGTGTTATACGTTCGGCAAAGAAGGTCACTTCTCGGGCAATTGCCCAGAACGTAAGAAGTGTTACGAATGCGGGGAGGTGGGACACCTTAGGATAAACTGTCCTAAGTTAGTGTTAAACCCTAAACCACTTCGAGCCATCCCAGGGAATGCTACGGGTCCGAGAACGGCTCCTGCGAGGGCCTATGGTATGTTGGAGATGATAGAAGGAGATCCTCAGACCTCGTCAGGTAATTCGAATACTTAGAAATCATAGATAATCGTTATTCGTTTGCTTTAGTACGTTATGTGTGCCATTGCTTGCTGCAGTATGCTTAGATATTAGAAACCATTAGAACTTATGTTCTAGGAAGTTAAATTCTTTAACGGACAGCAAGCCGAAAATGTGAAAGCATTATCAAGGATCCCGTAAACAAGCTACCATAGACAGCTTAGGGTTACGTTTTCCTTAAGGTAGATGCAGAAACGCGAAAGTAAATGTTACCGAGTTATGAATGGTTATGTTATGTGGATGAGTTGTAAAGTTAAAAATGAATGTTTAAGATGGGAATGGAACATGTTTCGAGGACGAAACCCTGTTTAAGGGGGGTAGAGTTGTAACACCCCAAATTTCACAGATACATGATATATATATATATATAGTAAATACGTGTTTATATTATAAATATGTGAGCTTGATTGATGAATGTGGTAAATTATGCATTAGATAGGTTGCATGTGTTAGAAATATGTGTTTAATGGCCAACATGATGAAATGTGCATAACTGAATGCCTAAAACGTCAAGAAAGTAAAGATATGGAATGAATATGTGTTTATATGAATAACATGATGTTACATGAATCATTTGATGGATATATATGTATAAATACTTGTGTTAATAGTTAACGGGAAAGTAAAAGGACTAAAAGTATAATTATTGCAAAGATATAAACGTATACGATATTATACGTATCTATAATGATTAGAAGTATTTTAAAGTTTAGAATATAGTAAAAATATATCTTATAATGATCCATAACATGAAATGATAAGTATTGGAAAGTTTGAGGGGCTAGAACGCAAAATAGCAAAAGATATATATAATTATATAAATATATATATACGTATGTATACGTATATTACCGAGAGTATCCCGAGCCTTAGAAACTTTATTAAACATGTTTTATAATAGTTCGGTACATAAAATAACAGTTTGGTAGAAGTTTAGGGGCCAAAATGTAAATAAAAAGGAGAGGGACCAAATCTGCCATTTTGCTAAAGTCACCAGGCGTATCGCGAGACCCCAGCCCCTCCCATTCGCGATACGCGAGGCTTACAGCAGCAGCAGATCGTGTTTTTGTCCGTTTTTGGCCACGTTTTCATCCTTGGAGCTCAAGATTGGACCTCCTACGCGTCGATTCTTGGTCATTAGTCACCATAACACCTGTTAGGACATCAAGGCGCACCTGTAGCTATAAATAGAAGGCTCAGTTCGATAGAAATCCTCGCTAATTCACTGATTCATAACCCGAAAACCCTAAAAACGAGCCAGAACTTCGTCGGAGCAATACGAGCAATCGGAGAAGAGTTAGAAGCCGAATTTCTGCAGTCACCCCTTATTTGGTATGCTTAAC
>JBCNJP010000017.1:21980617-22027829 GCA_039602395.1 Deinandra increscens subsp. villosa
TTCCCGACTTTCTTGGAGCGAAAGCAGATATGAAAAAGGTGATGATACACCTCCAATTATCTGGGAACAGTGTCTTCTTTATCTTTTCGTTCGAGTGCACGGAGAGATTTCCTTAATATCCCATCATGAGAAGTGTATCTTGCCATTCTTCTTTAGGAAAAGAAATGGGGCAGAGTGCATCATTTAGTTGCAGCACTTCTCTGACTCTTTCTTCATTTATTTCAACATACTGCCTTTGAATCAATGATCTAATAGTCTTGGAACCATTATCAGCCACAAACGTGTGTGCGTTGTTCCTGAAATCATTTATTATATCCGAGCTTATGACAGGCTCCAACCGGATACTCGTGATCCAATTTGAGTTTTCTAGGATTCTGAAAGCTTGTTCATAACGTCCGGCATCAGTCCAGCTTCTATTGATTTCACAGTATTGATTGTGAGATTTTCAGAAATCCAGAGGGGCATTAGCTGCTCTTTCCTGTCTGGGAGCCATCTGCACATAAGAAATAACATGATTACATCAAATTTGATAAGTTAAGATGAATGTCATGTCACACTAAATTCGTGATAGTGACAGAGCTTTTTAAATTAACCTACAAAGATATAAAAGAAATTCACTCAAGGCATAGGCTCAAATTTCTTCAAAATTCAATCAATTTTGTTCAACAGATTACATTAGTGAAATTTTACCCAAAGTCCTGTAATTTCCCTTGAAATAGTAACTTTTATTGTAGATGTTGACTTTGGCGAAGGACAAAGTGAAATTTTGACTCAAGAATGCCTTTTGACGTTTATTTGATGAAAAACACAAGTGATTTCAAATTATGACAGAATTTGAGGAATTTGAGCAAAATTTTCACTCAGATGAGTGGACTCTTGTTAAAAAGTCAACATTTTGACTCAAATGGCTCAGAAGCCTTAGAAGGAATCAAGAAATGATTCCCCCTAAACTTGGGTTTTTTCCCAATTTGGTTTATTGCATTTTGAAGTCAAACGGGATACTTGAATCAAGTTTTCCTATTCCAACATGATTTGAGCAATTTTGAGACACTTACAAACACATATATTCTATTTAACTACTTATACGGGACCAAGATGAATTATTTCACTTAAGCTTGTACAAGGTGTCAAATGATGAATCAGAATATATGCATGAAGTTTTAACATGCTTAAATCACATAACCAAAGTCAAATAAAGTCAAGTAAAAGAACAAGAAGCATTCAATATCTAACATGAGCATCAACATCAAGGTCAGAGACAAATAGTATCAATCAGCCCTAAATTCTAACCTTGCCAGCATTTATTTTCTTATAAGTGTGATATGAGCTTCAATAGTTCCTAACCTAACTATTTATTTAGAATAAAAGATAAAGACTCATAAAACAATGACTAATATGCATGTCATTTCATTAAATCAAGTATAGTTTTAAACCCTACTCAGAATTGCAGAAATTTAGCATGCTAAGTCATATTTCATGAAATTTATTGAGTTATTGTATAAAAGACAAGTAAAATAATCCTCCTGAATAGACAGAAGTCAAATATCCAACACTTTATTAGTGATCAGAAGACATACCTCAAAGAAGATCTACAGTTTGCTAAGATCTAATTGAGAAATATCAAGAAATCAACAGGTTCAAAGCTTGATCCTGTTTGTGATCAATCATACACAGATTAGGAATTTGAATAAGGTTATTCAAGTTGATTTGAAGAGTTTAATGAATTTGCCCCTGTGTAGCTTAATAGTTGTGTATCAAACATTGCCAAAATTCATGAAACATACCTCTTTGATGATCTAAAACTGAGCTAAGATCAATGAAATAGATGATAAGATCTTGGAGTGTTTCGGATAGAATCTGTTATTAAAATAGGCAAAATTTGTTAAACAATTGATTCATAGCCACACACAGCCAAATTAGGATCAGATTCATTAAACAGGAGTGAAATACACCAAATTTGACTTAAAAAGTCAACTATGCAAGCATATATCAAAAACCAAGTCAAGACAAGTCAAACAATGCAGATTTAACCTATATTAAGTTCAAACCTATGTTAGACAATTTGAAGTCCTGAACTTGACTTATTTTATCAATTTAAGTTGCATACCCAGTGAATTTCAATTTAGAAGGAGAAATCCAATAAAATGGTCATAAGTAGCCTTTATGTTGCATTATTTTGGTCAATTTTATTCTTAAAGCAACATGAAAGCGACCAATGTTACCATTTCACATCAAATATTTCTTTCCTCGAGTTATTTGAGTCAAATGACTCTTATTGAATTGAGTTTATTCCTTTTAAAGTCCAGCTTTGGTCATGCGGATAAAATTGATAAAAGTTTACCATTTGGACCAAAAGGATGAGATTTATATCAAGTTCATCTCATTTAGGGCTTAAACTGTTGAATAAACTCATCATTTTTGTTTCTTTTCAAAAATTTAAAATTTTGACATAGATGGTTCTAAAAATTCAATTTATTTCGTTATCGGGTCAAACTAAAACAAAGTTTAGTTTTGCTTCCAATGTTGAAGCTTTTAAGACCCGAAATGCATTTGGAGACATCCTAATGCATCATATTGGTGTTTTTGGAACATCCACAATCAAAGCATCTCATTCACAGTTCAGAGTCTTAACAAATTTTGAGATATTAACAGTGAATTATTCAAAACAAAGTATCAAGATCAAATACAACCTACATAGCATAAAACAAGCAATAGGTTTCAATCAATCTACGAGTTTGTATCAAAGTTAACATTCTCAGACAGTGTAGATTCCAAACAAACACAAATAAAAAAAATAAGACTCTCAATTTATTAAGGATCTTTGGCCCTGTTCAAGACTAAAATCTCAAAGTGAGGTTCAATTTCATTTGAATGAATCCTGATTGCTTGAACTTGATTCATTCACAATGAGTTATCCTAAGCAAACAAATGCTTTATTGAGATGTCAAGAATCCCATAAACAATCACCGTAACCATCCCCTGTTTTCGGTTCATAATCGAATGAGAGAGATGAGTTCAAATTACCTCAAATCGGTGAAGTGGATGAAAAAGGTGCAACAGAGTGAACCTAATCTGTTAATCCAACAACAGAAACAGAGATGAGAACCCTAATCTGATTTGTGAACCGACGGCCGAAAATTTTTACTCCCGAAATCAAAAACTTCAAATTAATCCTAAAAGAATGAGGAGATCGAACCTGTTGTTGCTAGAAGGCTGTGCGAGCCAACCCCTTTTGTAGAAAAACAGATTCGCAAGGTTCGATTTGAGGGAGAAGACGATGATTGTAGAGAGGATGTGAGGTGCGCCGAGGGTGGGAGGGAGCGAGTGCGTGTGTTTGTGTTTGAATGAGAATTAAAAAAACTGAATTTCTCCTTTTATTAGAACAGGCGAGGTCGATAACAAAAAAATTAGGGTTTAATTTGTTAAAAGAACGAGATCGCCAAGAGTAAATGTAAGGCGAAGTCGCCAAGAGTATCTTACCGAGATCGCCAACGTTAACCTTAGCGAGATCGCCAAATGTAACCCTAGCTTAAAACGAGGTCGCCAAAATGATTGATAATGGGCGAAGTCACCAAGGCCAAACTTGGTCTTTATGAAATCGCCAAATAGGATCCAAGATAAGGCGAGATCGCCAAAGCCTAAGCCACCTGCTCAGAAGGCGAGATCGCCAAGACTAAACTTCCTTTTAGCGAGATCGCCAAAGAGGAAAAACTGGTTTAGGCGAGATCGCCAAGTGACACCAAGGCGAGATCGCCAAGTTCAAATTTATGAGATCGCCAACAGTACAAGAGAAACTTAAAAATTTAGCAGCAAGTTAAAATTTTTGAAAGACTTTGATTTATGATCAAATTTTCAACCAAAATGAGAACACCCGAAGCAAACACTGAAATACTCAATTTTTGAACTCAATGATTTGCAAATTTGTTCAATGAACTCATTAAGGGCAATATTGGAATTTTTTAAGTTTCTAAGCCTATAAAATGTTAAAGAACACCAATTTGACTCAGAAAAATTTAAAATTCACATACTTGACCAAAAACCTTATTGAATCAAAATAACTTGAGTCAGGCCAGCCCAAACTTACCAAAACGGTTAATTTGACTTAAAAGTACAAACAAACCTCAAATTTGACAATTTTCTCCCAAACTTGATGTTCTTAAGCACAAAGCACCCAAATTCACGTCATATGACAATTTTGGTTATATCAAAGCGTAGTGCTTTAATTTACACCGTTAAAGCCTTATTTTCAGGCAGTTTCCAGTTATTTGCTTAAACTTTGCATATTTTTGCTTGGTAAAGGTTGGACTATGTTAGGAATCAAACCGGTCATTTACGTGATCACAGACACTTACAAGTCAAATCACCTCACAGATTCAGTAACCTAAGTCAGATTTTCGGTATTGTTATCCACTTAAGCTCAAGCAAGGCAATTTTCAGCAAAATCACTGTGATGTCATTTATCATGTTTTAGTCCGGTTTAATGACAATTGTGTTGACTTCTTATTCCACAAAGTCAAACAGTTATCCTAGCTTTGTCTAATTAGCACTTCAGTTATGCACAACACACATATGGAATTTCTTCCCCCTATTTCTTTAGAGGGAAGTACTGATTTCAAGATGGATGTGAATTTTTGATTCGCGTGAACACAAGGTCAGAGTTTCCTCAGCAGATGTGTCACGGAATGTTTTCAATGATGATGTCGGGACGCGTGAGCACAAGGTCAGAGTTTCCTCAGCAGATGTGTCACGGACAAAGGATGGATGTGAGAAATTACTCACTTATTGATGATTATGTGATGATTCACACTAATTTGATGAATGTGTGATGTTTCACACTTATTATTTGGTTTGAAATCAGCACTTTCCGCAAAAGAAATACTCGAGTGTGTTGGTTAACTTACTTAGCACAGACAAAAGCAAATTTAAAGGATTTTGCTAACTGTTTTGACTTAAAGTCAACAATTTCATGGTTTTAAGTGTTTAATCACATGATTTGCCTAATTCTTATTTTGCTGAGCCTACCGACACATCGAATGATAGAATTACTGATCGATTGGATCATATTCTATGGTCAGATCACAAGACCAGAATTATATCATGTTCCTCATAGTTTGCCCAACCAAAACCAAAATTTTCTGGTTTTCTTTCTCAAAGTTTATTTTAAGCATTGCAGAATTGCAAAAATCTTGTGCTTAGACTCAAGTTCCCATCAAGTGCCTTTACAAAAGTTGTTGGGAATTACTCGATTCTAATTTACATGATTTTTATTTATTTTTGCAAATTTTTTGGAATTTTCTTCAATTTTTCAGTATATATTGAAGCATCACTAAAAATTCAAGATTTTGACTTTTTCATCAGGCATTCAACAACTGTCTTCACAGAAGTTGCTTGAAATGACCCGATTCTATTTTTAGTGTTTTATTTATTTTCTAAAATTTTTGTGATTTTCTCTAATTTTCAACCGTGAGCCAGTTTAGGCTTGACCGACTGTCACAAAGACTCAAAATAAAAATAAGATAAAAAAGTTTTGGTATTTTCTGAAGATTTGATTAACACTTTATGAAATGTCTTATTGATAGTCAAGAAAAGATGACCAAAAACTTAACAAGATTCAAAGAAACTAAAGGTAAAATCTTTTTGTGTTTTCATCCAAAATTTTAAAGACAAAATCTTTTTGGCTTTTCAATTTGGTGTCAGAAAGATTGAAACAAAATAAAATCTTTTTGGGTTTTCTATAACGAGATTATTGCACGGCAAGGAAGCGAACAAAGACGATACCTCTAAGACTACACAACCTAAGACTAAGGCAATAACTTAAAAGGAACCTAAAGGTGAGCTTACTCAAAGTTAATCATTCCTACTTATTGAACTAGGAATTTAAACCTAGAACATCAAATCCCTTGGTGAAGAGATCTGCAAGTTGATTTTCAGAGGAAACATGAACTAAGGTAATAAGCTTTTTCTCATGACAGTCCCTAATAAAGTGATGCCTAATCTCTATGTGTTTGGTCTTAGAGTGCTGAACAAGGTTCTTAACAATGAACATGGTAGCAGTATTATCTATGTTAATAGGGGTGGACATGAAATTCAAACCATAATCCAGAAGCTGATTCTGGATCCAGAGAACTTGAGAACAGCAGGAAGCAGCAGCAATGTATTCTGCTTCGGCTGGCGAGGTAGACACCGTTGACTGTTTCTTGCATTTCCATGAAACCAATATGTTCCCCAAAAATTGAGCTCCGCCGGTGGTTGACTTCTGGTCCATGTTGCAACCCCCGTAATCACTATCAGAGAAACCTCTTAGATCAAAAAGCTCATCCTTGGGATACCACACCCCTCTCTTTGGATTGGACTTCAGGTATCTGAATATTCGTTTCACGGCCGTCAAGTGTGACTGTTTTGGTTTGGATTGAAATCTTGAGCAGAGACACACGGCAAACATTATGTCGGGACGGCTGGCTGTCAGATACATAAGTGACCCGATCGTTGATCTGTACAAGTGTTCATCGACACATTCACCTTCAAGATCAGAGTGAAGCTTGACACGAGTCTCGACAGGAGTGGAAAAGCCTTTAGAGTCATGAAATCCAAACTTTTTCAGCATTTCCTTCACACACTTTCCCTGACTTATTAGGATTCCTTCATTATTTTGTTTCACTTCAATCCCAAGGAAAAATGTGAGTTCCCCCATTGAACTCATTTCAAAACGTTTTTCCATAAGACACTTGAACTCTTGACAAAGAGTTTTATTTGTTGATCCGAAGATGATGTCGTCCACGTATACTTGAACCAGCAGCATATCATCACCCACATGTCGTATGAATAGCGTCTGATCCATCACCCCTCGCTTGTAGCCATTTTCCAACAGATAGGTAGACAGGGTTTCATACCACTTCCTCGGTGCCTGATGGAGTCCATAGAGAGCCCTTTTCAATTTGTACACCTTATTCGGGAAGGAAGGATTGACAAACCCTGGAGGTTGTTCAACGTAAACCTCTTCGTCCAGTTCACCGTACAGGAAAGCAGTCTTTACATCAAGCTGATAAACCGTTATGTTCTTTGACGCTGCATAAGCCAAGAAAATCCTGATGGCTTCAAGACGAGCTACCGGGGCATAGACTTCATCATAGTCAAGCCCATCAATCTGCATATATCCCTTGACCACAAGTCTGGCTTTATTTCTTATAATTATTCCTCTGTCATCCTTTTTATTCCTGAAGATCCACTTGACTGGAATAGGCTTAGTACCAGGAGGAGTGTCTACAAGTTTCCAGACATCCAAAAGTTTGAATTGAAGCAATTCAGCCTGCATAGCCTCAATCCAGTTATCGTCTTTCATAGCAGCAGCTACGGAAGTTGGTTCTTCTTGAGAAATGAAGCAGGAAAACAGGCAGGTGTTTATTGTTCCCGATTGACTTCTGGTGACTCTCTTGTTTATTGGACCGATAATGTTTGAAACAGGATGTTTCTTGTGAATTCCAGTCTCTTCTATTGTCAGAACTGGAATATTTGGGTCTAGGGTACCCATCTGCACATCATTACTCGGAGTTTCACCAGATTCAATCACAGCATTGTCTTCTGAGTCTGAATCGCTATTGATTGGTTCATTCTCAGGTTGATTTTCTGTAAGAACTTTATAAAGTTGGTGGCAACTCAAACACAGCATCCTTTGCTTTTGTGCTCACTTGTATATCTTTCACTTTGCTTGTATCTTCTACTTGGACAATTATCTTAAATGTTTATATTAATCACTCAAGTATTTGATGTTATGTATGTCATGTTCAATGTCTTATCTTGTGTTGATTATTGATATTGGAGAAATTTGCCCTTGTACATTTCATTTGCAGTATGAATGTCTGATTCCAAGGTCTGGGTCATTTCATGATAACTTGCTAGGCAAGTGATAATAATTGAATGTGTCTTTGTAATAACAACTATTAATGATTCAATAATGATAATTGACATTTCCGGAGCGTACTTAGTGATTTCTGGACTTTCTTGGTGACTTGGGATTAAGCCTTGGCGACTTGGTCATTGTACTTGGCGACCTCGCCAAGCTTGGCGACCTCACCAAGCTTGGTGAAGTGTGCTTGGCGATCTGGGCTTGGCGACCTCGCCATCCCTTGGCGACCTCGCCATCCCTTGGCGACCTCACCAAAGGTTGGCGACCTCACCAAGCCTTGGCGAGGTCACCAACCAACCTTGGCGACTTCATATTGCTCTTGGCGACTTCAGTATCGTTCTTGGCGATCTCGTCAGTCTGATGTCATTAAATTCACTAACTTCAATAACATTCTCTTGATTTCAGTGCAATCACGACCTGTGCTCTCTCTAGTATAAATAGCCACACTAGAATAACCCTAAAAAAGCTTCTGGACGGCTGTTTGAAGAGAGAGAGCACTTGTGTGTGAAAACCCTCGTGTTCTTGAGTTTCAGAGGCGAAATCTAAGGATTTCAACAAGCAAACACTATGATTTGATCATGGATTCATGATTTCCGCACTTGAATCTGTGTATTGGATGAGTAAAGGCTCATATTTGGTCTTGACAAATGGTATCAGAGCAGGTACCGATCAGATCTCGTCTCACGATGAATCTGATCACTCGGATCTTGATTTTGAGCTTGAATGAAGTGCAGATTGGAAAACCCACTTTGGAGACTTTTTCTACTTTTTCTTATTTTTTGGAGTTGTTTGGATGATTTCTGGATGAATCTGATGATAGATTCTTGTTGTTGGGTTCATTTAGATATGATTTCATGCTCCATTTGTCAAAATCAGTGAAGAAATGTGAGATCTGAGCAAGAAAAACGAAGCTGTTAGGGTTTTCACGTTTTTTTGGGTGTTCTTGAAGATTTTGAGTTTGATTCTGAGTTTTTTGATGATATAATCAGTGTTTTTGGATGAAATAAAGTATGAATCTTGATGGAATACGCGTTCCGGATCCATTGGGAGCATCGGTTTTGCCTGATTCGCAACAGATTTGACAGATCTGGAAAAACACACACTTAACGGTGTTTACTAGGTCTTCTTCGTGTTCTTGATGGATTTCCAGATTTCGGGGCTGATTCGGGACGTTTGAAGCTATGATTCGAGTTGTTTGTGGCCAGAATGATTTCGTCTAATGCTTGGCTTCATTTTTCGTTCATGGATCTATATTTTCCTCATGTTTTGGTGGTTCAAAGTCGATCACGAAGTTCTGGGTTTACTGCTGTTATTCATGTGTTCATAAAAATTTTCTGGGTTTATTGAAGGTGTTCTTGGCGACTTCGCTGAACTTGAAGATGTGCTTGGCGACTTCGAGTTTGCTCTTGGCGATTTCGGGTTAATCTTGGCGATTTCATGCTTGTTATTGGCGTTTTCAATAAAGGTTGGCGATCTTGAACGGTTTGGCGACCTCGGATGATCTTAGCGACCTCGTGTATGCCCTTGGCGACCTTGCATAATCTTGGTGATCTCGACATATCTCGACAACTGGGTCTTTGTTTGAATAATTTTCAGACGGTTTTGATCGTCTAGATGTGTAGAGGATCGAATAAGGAGTTCAAGGACGTAAAAATCGTTAACTTTGGTTGAGTTTTCACCGAGTTATGCTCAAAATACGTTTTTCCGGTGACATCTCGTTTTTCCGACGGTGTCTGCGACCATTTTAGGGTTTCTGGGGTGGTTCACGACTTTATGGAGAAGGCGATGACGTGGCCATTTTCTAGTGGTTGTAGGAGAATGTTATTCTCTCTCCATTTGTCGCATTCCCAACATTCAATTTTGTTGTCAAATGCTGGTTGGTTAAAGACATGTGCGTGGGCCCCTTGTATCCAAGGTATCCGTTGAAAGCTGGCTGCTGCCGCCTCCCTATTGGCTGGACTAAGTCTTGTGGACCCCGCCTGTGAATAGAATTCGCTGAAATGAGAGAGGCGTGGGACATGCTGGTCTCACAAAGAGCCGTTAAAGTCAACTGCGTTGTCGCATTCCCATTGGCTCCTGTCCCCTACACATGGATCGCCATCTCCAGCCTTTGATCTTGTTTTTTCAGCACGTTGGATTGGTGGATGCAATTTTGACATGGATTAAGGTTTTTATTGGGGATTTAATCACTAGTAATTATATTTTAGCATATTTCGTCAAACACGGGTATTTTCATATCTGTCTTTAACGAGACTAACGGGATAACGTCGACCGGAATTGCAAAAATTTGTATTGGTCATGGAATTATTTCGTTTATTGACCGGGTTTCTAGTTTTTGTTGACGTCAAGACCACGTTAGCTAACGACCACTGACGGACTGGTTTCGCTTCTCGGTTAAGTTTGTGACTATTTCGTTATGTCTCACTCCAAGTTGTTTAGCTGATGCAGCGCTGATGTCATCTAACCGAATTAACTGGAATCTCAGTTAAATATTGGAATATTCCGTTAAATCTCTAACGGAAGGCCCGTTACTTGAATAAAATTGACGGTATTCTCAGATTCATTCCAAATTGCACCGTTTGACTCAGATATCTTCACGGAATATTTTTCCGAGCTCGATTCTCTTCGCCAAAATTATGAAGACTCCGGTTATGAATAAATTTCTCGTTTACGCTCGGGATCTCAGTTTTTCACCGATTTGACAATATTTTTGCATCCAACCCAGTCACGCGGAACAAGTTCAGTATTTATGGATCATTCACAACTGTTAGCACCCGGCTTCCGGTTTTTCGCAAGATTGTCCGATTTCCGGATTTTTGTACCGTTTTCTCTTCGGAACTGAGCGGAATGGTTCCACTCTCTGCATCTGATTTTCCGCTTCCGCATCGGATGTTTTCAGAGGGATCTAGAGAAAAGGGGGAACTTTTATGGATTTGGATTATCGGGTCGATTATCTGAAGTTGGAGTATTTTCAGTGATTGATTGGTTTATCTAATTCGATTTGTTGCGATTTTTTCTCCAATGTTCAGCATTCTTAGTATTGTACCCGACCGTGTGAACCGAGTGAACTGCAGCACTTGGCTCTCAACTGGAGCAACAAGAACAGAAGATGCTTATTCAAAGGGGGAATCTTTACAACAGAAAGATTTCAGTTTATCAGTTATTCTTTGAAGATGTACGACAGAGCGGTTCTTCACCAGTATGACAGATTTGACAACGTCAGTCAAGGGGGAATTGTTGGAACTTTTAATAAGTGTGACTGACGCCATCAAATCTATTCTCGAATAATTCGGTTGAAGAATCCATTGTGGATTTGATTCAGAGACGCGGGTTGTGATGCTCGAGGCTTGCAGTTTGGACCGAAGACGTTTTCTGGAAAAGTCAACTGTTCGAGTCGACGGTCAACGTAAAAGTCAACGGAAGATCGGTTCGAGCGAGTCAAACTTCATATTAATTAAATCAATTTTGATTTTATTAATAATATACTTTAGTTGTTTATTTGTAATAAGCTCATTTTATTTGTGTTTTACTAGTTAGTGGGCTAGTGAGCACATGGGCTCTCTATATATAGGGTGTGTGTGCTCATTTGTAAAAGTGATGACTCTTAGAGTGTGTGAGCACCATTCTAGAGAGAGGGAGACACACATTGGGTTTGAGCTCAACCCAATGTGACCATGGATTTCCTATGACGAGTTTTTAATCATTCGGTTCGTTGTAATCATTCGACAATAATCAATGAATCGTTTGATTTATTATTTCTTGTCATTTATTATCTTTGATTCTCATCATCCCGTCTCCTTCATCTAATCTTCGTTCTTGCTCACGATCGGGATTCTCGATGTGAATTCGGTCCTGACACCATCTTCCTCTTCCACCTCTGCTCTCCTCCCTATTTATCAGTCACGACAGCAACAATAATAGTCCAACCACCATGGATGCTCCACACCCGCCGGTTCCATCTCAAACCCCGACACCACAACCCAACTACAATCGAACAAATATCTGGTGGCGGTATGAACAAAGAATCATCGATGCAAATCTAGAACAATCATCGACCTTTACATCGTTCCCTTTTAGGAGAAAAACTAGAAGCCATAGATTTGTAGGGATTTTCAAAGTGGGATACAGGTTCAATCAAGCCACAACACAGTGATGTCTTCTTGTGAGAAAGCTTGAATCGATTGAATATCGCACCAGATTTGCTTAAATATCCCCCCGTTTGAAATGATGTCCACACATGGTGTCTCTCTATCTCTTTGCCTATATAAAACTTGATAAGGGCTGTTAATTTGGAGGTAATCACCGGCTGGTGAGGGGGCAACCACCCTCAGAAACCTTAATCTTCCTCTCCCCGGAAGTGGTGACGGTGATGGTGAAAATAAGAGAAAAAACGAGCGGCGTTGACGGTGACGACAGATCATGAGAACGCCTCAGAAACCCTAATCTGGTGTTGAAGTCGACGACGATGTGGCCGGAGGTGGACGGAGACCACGCTGGTCGGAGAGCCAACGATGATGTGGCCGGAGGTGGCCGGAGACCATGTTGGTCAGAGAGCCGGGGACTTTCCTTTTCCTTCTCTGTTTCTTTTTCTAGGAACACTCATATGGGTGTTTGGGACTTAGGATAGATAATCAATAGGTAATTACATAGCTAGTCCTTCTAGTTTTAAAAAACCTACAAATAGTCCCTGATCTGTAAAATGATTGAGATAACCTCCCACTTAACAGAAAAAACGAACCCATGTTAGTCCGAAGGACTCAGATGGCAACAAAATGCAAACCTCAGGTGAAATTTGTTAATAATTTGAAAATCGGATGCAATTGGCAAAACTGACCAAACCTCAGAGATGCAAATAGTAATTTACTCCAATTAAATAATACATCTTTATTTTATTTCTAATTATTTTTCTATCTTTACCACTCACATTCACTCATGAATAATTTAAAATAATAGATATAAGATGAATAATGGAAATCAAATATGGGGATGGATTTGGGATGGGAAATGAAGTGAAATTTTAAGAGTTTTTGTTAAAATTTAGGGATAACTGAATTTTAAGAGTTTTTATTAAATATTTAGAGATTGAAAATGAGAAATGGGTTGGGAATGTTCTTATCTCGTGCTCAAGCAATAAATATCTCTCTCTTGGGCCTGTGCAACCCTTTTGTGAATTGGTTTACTACAAGCTTAAGTTAGAGTGTGGGCTTGGACTCTCTTCATGATCATGCCATCATGGACCAACAAAATATCCAAATCATGATGGGTTCCTTAAAATTTGATGACCTCGAGTAACATGTTCGGATTAATTTTTGTTTTTGTTTTTTATTGGTTTGTTGATAACAAGAAATTAAAATACAAGAAAGCGGAGTATTTTGTATTAGTATCATAATGTTATTTTGTTATTTTTTTTATTGGAAGCTAAATGTCGAAATCAATGTTTAGTTTTAGAGTGTGTTAGAGAATTAAAAAAGTAAATCTGACAGAAAAGTTTCGCTGAACAATATAGGCATTAATATGTGACGTCTTCATGATCATGCTAAAGTTATGATCGGGTGGATAGCGACATATGCCTCTGTTTATGATCTGAAAATTACTGTAAAAAATGTGACGTCTATATAATCAATATGGAACATGACATCAAGTGATTCAGCTATGAACACTTTGTTTCCGACCAGAAAAAGAATAATGTACCAATTTGGGTCTTCATCATGTCATTGCAACCATAATCGTCACCTTCACCGGTCTTTCCACTGTTTGACATCATTAGCAACACCCGTTGTCACCACCTTTCCGTCATGGTCTTTTCTGTCCATTGAAAAATATATTCAAAATCCTTTTTATAGAGCATGAATTTGAAACCACATGCATTTAACACACTTTTTATGAAAATCAAAGTAGTTGTAATGTAAATTCGACGCAATAAGCTAATCATCATAAAAATAAATATAACCGATAAAGTAGGTTTTTTAGAACTTAATCAACCTAATTTTATTTCTAACCTTCTCAACACATCTTTACTCAAACCCATGGTATCGGTCTTACTTGAACTAATTATGACCCACCCAAACTAAACCAAAATGACCCGATTCAACATGATCCGCTTGTCACTTGCCACGCTTAAACAAAAAGTGTATATTTGTGTCTTTTGTACTACCTTTTTTAATGATGAATTTAGTATACTTCTACTAAAGCTACTTAATAAATTAAATTATATCAATATCTGTCTTTTAATTCGTAATCTCAATTCATAATCTCCACTAAGAAAGTAAAAATCTATAATGAGTAGACGAGTCCCACCGTATGCTTTACAATTTAACTAGATTTGGTATTATTTTTTAATACGAGATTATTTGGGACCGAATTAGGCTCCCAGCCCGGATGGGTTCAATTTCGAGTTTATTAAGTTTTTTTGGAATGAGCTGGAGGATGATTTCTTCAGGATTATGTTATGGTTCCATGAGACAGTGTTGGGGATCGAGATACCGAGCCAACAAGATTTGGATAGATGTGATTTATACTCAACGGTCACTTAACCTAAACCGTCCCGACAACACGGTGAAGACCATGACAACTCAAGATACAAGACTCAACTATAGAAGATGGCTCTAGTGAATATTATTTATTGTTTAAATATTGTCACTAGTTGGTAGTTTACTATTATGCCCTTAGTGAGTTTGTATTATATATAGTAAGTCTTTCTCATGTGAAAGACTTGATGATGAGTGATACTTTGAGAGAGAGTTAGTCATGGTTCTTTGAAGCTTGTCGATGGTTCATGAACTCACCTAGTAAGTTCATGATACCCGGGAATGCGTGGGGTAGGTAAAATGTAATCTTTCGGTTATCTTTATTTATCTATCATTCCACCTTGTTTATCTATCTATCTTGTTCTTCATCTATCATGTTTATACTAGCTTTGCTCATCATCATCCTCACATCTCAAACACTATCGGTGTTCATATCCGGGTGTTCATTTGTTTCTACAAAAACGAGTTACACAAAGACTCGATCCGCTTCCGCAACCAAGGTATTTGCCCACCACCTCGGGGTTTTCAGACAGGGGTTATCTCGAATGGGTGTGGGTCGTCTTTTATCCACCTCATTCCTAAATCGGAGAATGCTCAAACGATCGGGGAATATAGACCCACAACCTGTTGGGTTGTGTTTCCAAGGTGATATCCAAAGTTCTGGCGTGTAGTATAAAGAAGGTGTTGGGCGATATCATTTCCGAGACAAAAATGGCTTTCGTGGCAGGGAGAAATATTGTGGAGGGGCCGTTGATTGTTAACGAGTTGGTGTCATGGATGAAGACGACTAAGAAGGAGGGGTTGTTGTTTAAGGTGGATTTTCGTAAAGCCTAAGACTCCCTAGACTGGGTTTTCTGGATTCCGTGCTTTGTCAAATGGGGTTCCCGGAGAAGTGGCGGAGTTGGGTTAGGGGTATTCTATCCTCGGTTAGGGCTTCGGTTTTGATTAACGGCTCACCAACAAAAGAGTTCAATTGTTATAGAGGAGTGAGGCAGGGGGATCCGCTATCTCCCTACTTGTTTTTGGTCGCGATGGAGGCTTTTAGTTCGATGGTGTGTAAAGCAAACTCGTTAGGGATCTTTCGAGGAGTTATGCTCCCTGATAGTGGCCCGGTGGTGTCGCATTTGTTATATGCGGATGATGCTATGCTTGTCGGTGATTGGTGTGATGCTAATGCATTAAACTTGGTTCGTATTTTCCATTGTTTTTCTATGGTCTCAAGGCTGGTTGTTAATCTCCACAAAAGCGCTCTCTACGGGGTTAATGTCGTTCAAAGCGAGGTGAAGAGGGTGGCAAGCTTAATGAAATGTTTGGATGGTACCTTACCTTTTGGGTATCTTGGGATGAAGGTGGGTGCCAATATGAACCAAAGGCGTAATTGGGACTGTGTTGTGTATACGTTTAAGAGGAGATTAACTCGGTGGAAGGCGAAGGTTTTGTCTTTGGGAGGACGGGTGATGCTCTTCAAAAGCGTGCTCGATAGCCTTCCAACATATTACTTCTCGATTTATAAGGCGCCGAAGTGTGTTATTGAGGAGCTGGAGAAGATTAGATTCTGGTACTTATGGGGCGGGTCGGGCGAAAGAAGGAAAATCAGTTGGGTCAAAAGGGAGGACGTGTGTCGTCCTAAAAGCGAGGGGGGGGGGGCTCGGGCTTGTCAAGCTCGTGGACTTTAATCTTAGTCTCTTGAGTAAATGGTTATGGAGGCTCAAATCGGAGGGGAGCAGATTTTAGTGTAAGGTGATATGTGTTATTCATGTGGTGAGAAGGAGGATGGAGTTTTTCCCGTGTAGGAGGTCGGTGACCGGTGTTTGGAAGAATATTTAGGCGGCTGAAAAGGAACTGCAAAAAAGAAGGGTGGATCTGCAACAGATGATCACACGGGTGGGGGATAGTTGGACATGGAACAGTAGGGATGGGGAGGGTTTCTCGGCCAAGGGGGTGAGGGGCTTTCTTGATAAAAGGTTGGAGGCTCATGTAATTTTGTTATAAAATGGAGTCCTTTGGTTCCAAACAAAGTTAATATTTTTTGTTTGGCGAGCGCAACGGGACAGAATTGCTACGATGAAGGCTCTGGAAAAAAAGGGGGATTCAATTGGACTCGGTGACCTATTGCCTTTGCGGAGATGGTGAAGAGTCGGTCGAGCATCTTTTCACGGGTTGTCATTTTGCTGCGAACATGTGG
Organism: Deinandra increscens subsp. villosa; assembly: GCA_039602395.1. Classification (NCBI taxonomy): domain Eukaryota; kingdom Viridiplantae; phylum Streptophyta; class Magnoliopsida; order Asterales; family Asteraceae; genus Deinandra; species Deinandra increscens. Next base: position 21,997,233 of record JBCNJP010000017.1, read on the forward strand.
AGGTGGGTGTGCGAGTGGCTCAGGGTGCTGAGTTTATTTGTTTTTTCTATGAACGACGTTTTATGTTGGCATTTGGAGGATGGGATAAGCGGGGAAAAAAAGTGTTGGAAATTCAATAACGATTCTGAATAATCGTTCTCACAATTACAATACAAAGGTATAAGTAATAAACGAAGATACAACGTATAAAAACAACTAAACGTAATCACTGCAAAATTCCATCACGAACAGCAGCAAGATAGTTCCTGCAAAACAGAAGAAACCTAAAAAAGAAAACGAGAGGAATCGGGCTTGTGTTTGACACAATTCCCTTAAACTGATTCGTCGTATGTTCCCAGGGTACACCGGTTCAAAACTGTGTGTACAGCCGAACTAAATACTTGCCTAAAATGCAGTCGGAACGAAGCAGCAAACGGAGATCAGCAGCAGCAGCACGATGTTGGAATACGATTTTTATGTGTCCTTTTTCTGCCCACAACTCGTGTGCTTATGTACGAAAATTAGTCACACGAAAGGCCATCCATTAACCACCATTAACCACCGTGAGTTAATCCGGAATGAATGTTTGATTTACGTCTCTTAAATGATCAGGTTTAAAAAGCCAAAGGCCATTTCTAGAATCATCTCAAAAAAAATGGTTCGAAAATTAGCAAAAACTTGTCACGCTCGGACACAAGTTTCGGAGCTGCATTCGGCTCGACAACCCATTTTTTGCACCCCCCCCCCCCCCTCTGCGCGAGGGTATGAGCTAGAGTAAAACATGACACAAGTGATGTCTAGAACTTTGAGGTTTATCCATAGAAACCAATTCACCTTTTGTTCCCACACCAATGTGGGATAGCTCACATCATATTTTTCCAAACTTGAACAAAAATTCTTTTGAGATAAACATCTCATTCACACACATTTTCCAACAATCTCTCACATGAATGGAGGTTGATCTCAGAAGTAACTTAATCCCGATCGAATTTCAACAGTTGAATCTTGCATACGAAAGGTAGGTCCCTTTGAACCTTCGCTCATGAAACACACTTAGTCTACTAGCTCTGAGTAGGCGGCGATGCCTTTGAACTCGTCTTCCATTTGTGTAGGCGACAATATGTGAAATTGCTTGAGTGTGTGGATCGTCTACTTAATCGTTATGAAATCAATATTATACGAGATAGATCACGAAGAGTAAATACAAATAAACTTTGTATTAACCACAGAGTACACAGAGAAGATATGTCTAAGATCGTTACTGAATACAACACAAGATTTGCTATTTATAGAACTGAAATACGACCGGCCGAACTTTAAGTTTGGATACACGTTCGGACCTGTCCGAACTCTAGGTTCGCTGGGAGTTTGGACCACAGCTCACAAGCACATCTTCATCTTGTATTCGATACTTCACATTACGATCATGAACCATGTATCAACAAACTCCCCCTCGACATGTGCAGTATCATATCCTCCCATAAACTTGTATCTTGTATCTTCAATCAAACTCTTCCTCGATCTTGACAATGAGTTCAATCTTGAATACTTGATATTGCATCGTGTGTAATCTCACTATCAACAATCTTCAGAAGACTTGAAGTTGTGATGTTCTCTTTCCACATAGAAACATATCAACATAAATAATCTTGGTGCAAAACGTCTCTTCGAGACTCCAAGATTTTTTTTATTATTTTGAAAATGATTTCGTATTTCGTGTTGATCAATCGAAAACAAATAAGAAACAAAATCTTTTTGACTTTTAGAAACTTTAAATCAAAACACACCTAAAATCTTTTTTAAATACTTTCTGATATGAAAAGTAAATGCAATAGAAAAGTAAATGCAATAGAAAAATTTTTTTTTAATACTTTCTGATATGAAAAGTAAATGCAATAGAGGATCTGACAATATTTTTGTCTTTTGCAAGAAAGATCACAACTTGGGATCATATTGGTCATAACATGCTGAACTACACTTCAATTTCGATTATTGTAGCACATAAGTCATGTCGATTGCAGATATAATTTGTCCAACTTTAAACTCTGGTACAATCATACTCATAACATCTGGATATGTTAAAGTATTGATTAAATTTGCATTGACCAGTGTACCCCACACTATCAGACATACTCAGACATGCTTTTGCTTATCACAACTTGTGACTTCATTAGTGATTTTAATCACATAATGATTGTTTCAATGATATAGTCAACTGTGTTCCATGCAAAAAGAAATAAGAACGTTAAATCGTCTACCTTAAGGTCGATCTTTCGATACGCAGATAAGGCCTCAGATTTAACAAAATAAGAAAATAAAACAAGTTGAAATTGTATAACTCAACAACAATCAGGTTGGTACTCCCATACACGCAGAGAAAGTCCGATGAGTTATACAAAACACCAAAGAAAATAAAGCAGAACGTCAAACGAACAACAATCAGGTTGGTCTTGTGGACACGCAAAGAAAGTCCGATCGTTTGATAAAATAAAAAAAATCAAACAAGTTTAAATCTTTGCAAAATGAACACATGTATACACAGTGACTTCTCATTTTATTTTTCACATATCTTTTTCTTGATATATCATGAGATACACATCAAGATGTTGTCCACTAGGTCAAGCATCAGATTTAGTGATTTAGTGTATATCACATACGTATACTTTCTGATTTGCCGAGCCTACCTTGCACATCGATCAAATGGACTTATGGCTTTTTCTTCTATTTTATCCATGAGTCAGACGATGTCAGCCAATGTACCATCATTTCCCAATCATGTCGGACACAATTTCTCATTTTTTAATGTTTTTGGATTTTTGCATTTTTCAATGTTTTTGTCTTTTTTAAATTTATCCCCTTAAAAAATGACAACTCTATTTATAGATTTTCATTTTTACGATTTGAAAAACAACACACTAATGTTGGATTTTTGCAAAAACAAACTCCCCCTTAGAATGAGATGGAGTGAAAAACAAATGAAAAATTGATCAACCAACACGAATACTAAATTTGATTTTGAAATTCAGTTTATGTTAGCACAGATATTCCACAATCAGCAATTTTCCAATCACTGAAAGGTCTTCCTGAAATACCTGCTTGACACCAAATAAAACATTAGATGCTTTGGGATCGACTCGATTTAACAACATCGGGTCGCCCGGTGTTTTCCACATAGTCGTTGTTGGCCTTGGAAACAACTTTCGGTTTCCATTGCATTAAAAATTTTAATTTTTGATCTGAACCTGAAAATATTTCAACCAGCGTCTTTAACAAAGACGACTTACTAGTTGTTTTAGAATGCGGTAACCATGGTTCATAAATTTTTTTACCATTTTGATCCACATATTTTGCATTTTGGTGAACATATGCAGTCGTCGGACAATTTGCAGCCAAATGTCCAGGTCGACGACATGCATAGCAAATTCGTTCACGAAACTTTGGTGAAAATTTGACAAAATTCTTTGGTTTCCAACTATGATTCACAACAGGAGAATCATAGTAACCAAAAGAATGATCAGAAATAAATGAATCAAAGAAATTATCAGAAGAGACATACCTAGGAGATGCTCTTGGGGGTATATAACAAGAATCACTTGAAGAACCTCCAGAATGATAATGACCATTCCTTGATGTAGAAACATTTGGCTTCTTCAGATAAGCTTGCTTGTGCTGGGTCTGAATAGATTGTTTCTTTGATTGTTGATAAAGTCGTGGAACATGCTGAACAACAACTTTCTTCGGTTTCTTTGTTGTCTTTTGCACTAAAACATCCTTGACTCATAACCCAAACCTTTATGCTTGATTCCAGAACCCTTTGTAGATCCATATGGAGAACCAGAAGCATCTCTCCCTGTAACTTCTCTAGTAAATTTAGCTTTAATATCCTACAACTTGTTCTTCTGAATCAAAACTTTCTCTTCTTCAGTGGCAGATGAAGAACTTGAAACAACCTTATCAAACAAATTTTCATTTTCCAATAAAACATACTTTAAAACAAATTTTGGAGCTTCACCCAAAGACTTTGCTTTCTTCTTAGACTTAGACTTGTTCTTCTTGGGTGGAGTGGCAAACTTGAAATAATCATGCAAGTCATCTTTTGGATCAATCTGAGCAGAAGTAACTTCAATTAAATCCACTGGTTGAGGTACCAAGTGAATACCATCTGCCTTAGAATTCTCCAAACTCTTATCCTGCTTGTATAAGAAATTTAGTAACATCGGTGACAAATTACAATTCTTTACTTGCCTCTTTAACTCCAAAATTTCCAATTTCAAATCATTAATTTTATGTTGAGCATCAAACACCTCTTTTTGTGATTTGATAAACTTGACATTGAGGTCATCATATTCATATGTTTGCACTTTACGGATGTGACATTCGGCAAATAACCATTCAAGAACACTTTCTCTCTTTTTCTTGTAAATCTCAACATCCTTTGTCAAAACTTCATTTTTATCTCTATAAAGAACATTTTCATCTTGAAGCATAGAGATCTTACTTTGAAGCTTCTCAACAATAGCAGCAGTTTCAACAATAAGAGCATTAGCCTTTTCATACTTTTGTAGAACCGAATAGCTCTTCTTGAATAATGCTTCAAAATCGGCAGCAACATCTTTAGCTTCTACTTTAGCTTTTTCACATTTTTTAACCAAAACTTTCTTTTCTTTCATCAAAGTCTTATTAATCTTAACAAATTCTGCACACTTTGAACATACGAACAAATTTCCATTCTGAATTTCTTCTATGTCACTTTCATCCCCTTTGTCATATATAACACCAGAACTTGTTTCAGAATCAGAATCAGAATCATTGACACAACCCTCAATTTGTTCAGTCTTGAAAACTATATCACAATCCTTTTTGTCTGATAAATCATTACGTTCAGATCCTAAACCACTAGATACTGAATTGTATGATTTTGAGTCAGAAGAATCTGAGACATCCTTCATAGTCTTAATATTTGCAAATATTTAACCTTTATCTAGCAAATCAGTCCATTTATCCTTAGCAGTATAACCCACTGTGAGTTCAAGAAATAACTCTTTTGAGAGAGCATTTTCAATAATGTCTCTGGCTTTATTTTCATTATTTGTATAATCCATTTGTTCTGAAGATAGATGTCGAGGAAGTATTACATCTCCTCTTGTATCAGTAGGCCATTTGAATTGCTTCTCGATTATTTCCCAAAACTCTTTGAAATGTTTGTTGATGTAAGTTTCAAAATCAACTTTCAATTCATAATAATCTTCCCTTTTCATCAATTTAGGTAACATAAGGCTAGCTTATGATGCACTCATTTTCAAACAATTTATGAAAAATCAATTCAATATGCTTGAATCCACTCTTTACCAAAACCGAAAACTAACACTCCAAAAACTTAAGACTAAAAAACGAAGGTCTTCCAAGCAGATTTTGGGGTACAAACCAGAGGGTACTGGCCGTAACTCTTTACGGTTCTCAAGTTACGTCAGTTTTCGTGAAACACTCAAAATCTTGAATACTGTTTGTCTGAACTTGATCTGAACCTCGTCCGAACCACCTCCGAACTTTGCCCGAACTTAGACTTGATCGAACGTCGTCCGAACTTTAACTTCAGACCAAATAATCAAAACTGGGCCGAACTCTCACCGAACGTCGACCGAACTTCGTCCGAACCTCGAGTTCGGAGCGGTTAAGCCGAACTTGTCCGAACCTCAGACGAGACAAACTTCACTCGACACCATTTTCTCGATTTTCAGTGTTATTGACTGGAATTTTCGACAGGGATTCAAGAAAACTCAATAGAAACGAATTAGGAATGAATTTTTTACTTGAAGCACACTCGAGAAGATCAAACGAACTCAAAAATGAATGATATTTTCGCAAAAACGAGAATTTTGAGTCAAAACTTCGAAAAACAGTGATTTCTGACCAGTAGAGAAAACCAAATGCTCTGATACCACTTGAAATTGCTTGAGCATGTGGATTGTCTACTTAATCGTTATGAAATCAATGTTATACGAGATAGATCACGAAGAGTAAATACAAATAAACTTTGTATTAACCATAGAGACCACAGAGTACACAGAGAAGATATGTCTAAGATCGTTACTGAATACAACACAAGATTTGCTATTTATAGAACTGAAATACGACCGGACGAACTTCAAGTTCGGAGACACGTTCGGACCTGTCCGAACTCCAGGTCCGCTGGAGTTCGGACCACAGCTCACAAGCACATCTTCATCTTGTATTCGATACTTCACATGACGATCAAGAACCATGTATCAACAATATGTTTCACACAAGACTCTCCTTGACAACATCAAGTTCTTATAGTTATGTTCGTTATGGTCATGAACATTAGCCTGGTTCTGCGAGAGCTCTTAGGTATTGTGCCCCCTCTCAATACCCTTTGAAGCGACCCCACTTCTCTCTCACATAGGTGATTCACCACGTGTGGCTGCCTCAGCTAAATCATTAAAAGCCATAGGCTTAACCTCGTCCTTGTCACTTTTAGGAATGGACTAGGAGATGTATCGATTCCAATTATACATCCCCTTCTTAAAGTGCGTGCAGTTATCAATTTTTCCCCCCACAGTGACCTCACTAGTTCATACAATTAGGTTGTCCTATTAAACTCAGATCTTGGGATCTCTAGCCAACTGAGTTAGGTTTTCCTTCATATGAACTTTAATCTTTCAAGGGCTTCAGTCCCATTCCCATGGACGACTTTTGAACTAACTCTCTACTTAGGCCTTTTGTCAACGGATCCGCAATATTATCCTTTGACTTCACATAGTCAACACTGATAATTCCAGTAGAGATAAGTTTTCGTATCATATTATGTCTACGTCTTATATGTATCTTCTTACCATTATACATTGTGCTATGAGCTCTGCCAATTGCCGATTGGCTATCACAATGTATACATATGGCCGTTGTCGGCTTAGGCCATCTTGGTATACCCTCCATGAATTGACGTAGCCATTCTCCCTCTTCACCCGCTTTATCTAAAGTGATGAATTCTGCTTCCATCGTTGATCTTGCAACAACCGTTTGTTTCGACGATTTCCACGATATGGCTGCACCTCTAAGTGTGAATACATAGGGCTGTAAACGAACCGAAATTTCATGAAATGTTCGTGAAATCGTTTGGGCGGGAGTTCGTTTGTGTTCGTTTGTTTATTAAATAGACAAACACAAACAAAAAATCTTGTTCTTCTAGCTTAACAAACGAAAACGAAAAAAGTCCATGTTCGTTCAAATGTGTTCGTGAACGTTCGGTAAGTGCGTTCGTGAACGTTCGTTTGTGTTTGTTCGTATTATCTGTTTGTGTTTGTTTGTTTGTTTGTTTGTTTGTTTGTAATATTGCTACCTTCAATAATATTTTTTAATAATAATTATCATTAATTATTAATCTAATAATAATCCTATCCTTTAGAAAAAAATATCCTAATAATCCTCACATGCCATTAGGGCTGTAAACGAACGAAAATTTCATGAAAAGTTCGTGAATCGTTCGGGCGGGAATTCGTTTGTGTTCGTTTGTTTACTAAATGGACGAACACGGACACATTTTTTTGTTTGTTTAGCTTAACAAATGAAAACGAAAAGAGTCCTCGTTCGTTCATTTGTGTTCGTGAACGTTCGGTAAGTATGTTCGTGAATGTTCTTTTATGTTTGTTCGTATTGTTCGTTTGTTAACATTAATACTTCTAATGATGCTTTTTAAAATATTCATAATCTTCTTTTTAAGATATTCTCTATTTAGCTTTTATTTTTAAAAGTATTTATAAATTATACCATCCAATATCTTCTTTAATTAAGGTTAAACACAATACATTATACAACTTCCATGATTCCACGCATCTCGATTCTCTAATCCCGCATCTCTAGCGTTTGAATGAATGCCTTGCTTTTATGCAAGCATATAGTGTTTGTTTGATTCATTTATGTTAGTTTGGTTCGTTTGCTTTTGTTTGTGATTGTGTTTGGTTTGGTTTGGTTTGTCTGGTCCGTTTAGTTCGTTTGGTCCAATTGACCAGAAATGTAAAAAATTCACAAACAAACACAAACAAACATGAAAAAGTTTTTTTGCTTAACAAACGGACACAAACACAAAATCTTGTTCGGCTATTTGTTCGTGTTTGTTCGATTGTCCGATAACATGTTAACAAACAAACACAAACATGTCTTGTTCGTGTTTGTTCGGTTCGTTTATAGCCCTTCAATACATATCCGCTCGTTGCTCTGGAGTCCTTCGTACCCGATATCCAGTTTGCATCACAGTGTCCTTCAATCACTGCAGGATATCTGTTGTAGTGCAGCGCGTAATCCCTTGTGTACCTTAGGTACCTAAGTAACCTAGTCACACATCTCCAATGAGTTGAACTTGGATTACTCGTGTACCTACTTAGCTTGCTTACAGCATATGCTAATTCTGGTCTGGTACAACTCATCAAATACATCAAACTGCCAGTAATTCTTGGATACTTTAATTGGTTAACAGGTTGTCCTTTGTTCTTAGCTAGATGTTGACTTGTGTCAATGGGAGTTCTAGCTACATTAGAGTCATTTGCATTAAACTTTTCAAGAATTTTATCCACATAGTGGGTTTATCCTAAAGCAAGTCCACTTTGGGTTCGTGTGATTTTAACTCCCAAAATCACTTTTGCTAAACCCATGTCTTTCATGTCAAATATTGCTTTTAAGGTGTCCTTTGTTGATTTTATAATTTTGTCATTACTTCCAGCAATGAGCATGTCATCAACGTATAGACACAAGATAACATAACCATCTGGTGTGTCTTTCACATACACACACTTATCACATTCATTGATCTTGAAACCAGAATCACGCATGACATGATCAAACTTTTCATGCCATTGTTTTGATGCTTGCTTTAGTCCATACAAGGATTTGACCAGTTTACACACTTTCTTTTCTTGTCCAGAGGCTCTAAAGCCCTCTGGTTGTTCCATGTAAATCTCTTCCTCTAGATTTCCATTTAAGAAAGCGGTTTTCACATCTATTTGGTAAACTTCCAAATTTCTAATGGCTGCAATAGCAAGTACTAACCTTATGGAGGTTATTCAAGTTACTGGCGAATACGTGTCAAAGTAATCTAGACCTTCTTTTTGTTTGTATCCTTTGACCACCAGCCTTGCCTTGTACTTGTCTATGGAACCATCAGGCTTCATCTTCTTCTTGAAGATCCAACGATGACCTAGTGGTTTGCAACCCGGAGGAAGATCCACTAGTTCCCATGTATGGTTTTGTAAAATAGAATCTATTTCACTTATGGTGGCCTCCCTCCATTGAGGTCCTTCTGAGGAAGTCACCGCTTCACGGTACGTTTTGGGTTCACTTTCTACCATGTACGTGTAGAAATCAGGATCAAAATACTTTTCAGTTCTAGCCATCTTGCTTCGCCTAGGCTCAACATCTTCTTCCTCATTTTGCTCGTGTTCTTCCAGAACATAGTCTAGTTCTTCTGGAACACATTCTGGTTCTTCCGGAACACGTTCTAGTTCTTCCGGAACACGTTCTAGTTCTTCCGGAACTAGATCATCATGAATACGTTCATCATCTGCCCCAAATGTATTTTCATATTCTTTTGTAATGCATGGAAATATATTTCAAAGAATGAGGCATTCTTTGATTCCATTATCGTTCCTTTGCGAATATCGGGAATCTTGGATTCATGCACAAGGAAGCGATACACGCTACTGTGATATGGATATCCAATGAATATACAGTCAACAGTTTTGGGTCCTATCTTTTGTGCCTTAGGTAGTGGAGCAACCACCTTGGCTAGACACCCCACACTTTGAGGTATTCGTAGGATGGTTTTCTTTTCCACCATAACTCGTATGGGGTTTCATCCTTTTTCTTATGGGGTGTCCTATTCAAAATATAGTTTGCTAAAAAGGATAGCATCCCCCCACAAGTTTTGGTTTACACCAGAACTCATTAACATGGCACTCACCATTTCTTTCAAGGTTTGAATTTTCCGTTCAGCAATCCCATTTGATTGGGGTGAATATGGTGCAGTGAACTCATGTCTAATTCCGTTCTGCTAACAGAATTCAGCAAATGGTGAGACATACTCACCACCTCTATCACTTCGTACAACCTTGATCTTCCTTTCAAGTTGATTCTCAACTTCAGTTTTATATGCAATGAACGCTTCAAATGCCTCGTCTTTACTTTTGAGCAAGTAAACATAACAATACTTCGTGCAATAATTGATAAACGTGATGAAGTATTTGAATCCATTTCTAGTTGGAATGGATTTCAAATCACACACATTTGTGTGGATCATACCCAGAGGTTCAGTGTTTCGTTCAACCGGTTTGAATGATGATCTAGTTATTTTGCTTCAACACACGTTTCGCATTTATAGTTTGAGTCAATATCAAAAGTTGGTATGCAACTCAATTTAATCAAACGATGAATGGAATTAAAATTAACATGACCAAGTCTACCATGCCACACATTAGACGACTCAAGCAAATAAGCAGAACTGGTACCAGTTTTATTCATAGTGTTGTTAATAACCATTACATTCAGTTTGAACATTCCATTAAGGGCATAACCCTTTCCAACATACACACTATTCTTGGTCAACACGACCTTATCCGACTCAAACACCATTTTGAAACCACCCAGACACAAGATTCTTACGAATCTCAGGGACATACAACACATTAGTCAAGTAAGCTCCTTTCCTAGATGTCATTTTCAGGATCACATTTCCTTCACCTTTGACTTCAGCAGTGGCAGAGTTACCCATGAAGAGCTTTTCTCCATTAGTAACTTCTTTGAAGGTGTTGAACAAGTTCTTGTCAGCACAAACATGGCGGGTGGAACCGGTGTCAACCCACTATTCCTTGGTATTCAAACCAACCAAGTTAACCTTAGAGATCATCATTGTGAGGTCAGAATTCATGGAAACAAGATTCTCATAATCATCAACCATATTGGCTTGATGAGAGACATCTTTCTTTGGTTGTCTACATTCATTTGCCCGATGACCTGGCTTGTCACAGTTGTAACATTTGCCTCCAAATTTCTTCTTCCCAACCCCACCTTTGGGTTTAAGATTAAACCCTTTCCCTTTGTTCTTCTTCTCAGCCCGTCCTTTATTTTTGTTACCTTTGGAGGATTGGCCATATTCAACAATATTGGCCTTTGCTTGCTCGGGGACATCACTCTTCTTTTGAGCAAGTTTGTTGTCTTCTTCAATACGAAGACGAACCACAAGATCTTCAACAGTCATCTCTTTTCTCTTGTGTTTGAGATAATTCTTGAAATCAACCCAGCTTGGTGGCAATTTCTCGATCATGGAAGCAACTTGAAATGTCTCGCTAAGTGGCATTCCCTCCGCATGAATATCATGAAGAATGATTTGTAATTCTTGAATTTGACTCATAACAGTTTTAGAGTCAATCATTTTAAAATCCAAGAACTTGGCCACCACAAATTTCTTTGTGCCTGCATCTTCGGTTTTGTATTTTCGTTCCAAAGATTCCCATGGTTCCTTGGCCGTGTTTACCTTACAATACACATTGTAAAGTGAATCTGCCAAACCGTTGAGCACATAGTTCTTACACAAGAACTCAGAATGTTTCCAAGCCTGAATAATCGTTCTCACAATTACAATACAAAGGTATAAGTAATAAACGAAGATACAACGTATAAAAAAACAACTAAACGTAATCACCGCATAATCCAATCATGAACAGCAGCAAGATAGTTCCTGCAAAACAGAAGAAACCCAGAAAAGAAAACGAGAGGAACCGGGCTTGTGTTTGACACAATTCCCTTAAACAGATTCGTCGTCTGTTCCCAGGGTACACCGGTTCAAAACTGTGTGTACAGCCGGACTAAATACTTGCCTAAAATGTAGTCGGAACAAAGCAGCAAACGGAGATTAGCAGCAGCAGCACGATGTTGGAATACGATTTTTTCTGTGTCCTTTTTCTGCCCACAACTCGTGTACTTATACACGAAAATTAGTCACACGAAAGGCCATCCATTAACTACCGTGAGTTAATCCGGAATGAATGTTTGATTTATGTCTCTTAAATGATCAGGTTTGGAAAGCCAAAGGCCATTTCTAAAATCATCTAAAAAAATGGTTCGAACATTAGCAAAATCTTGTCACGCTCGGACACAGGTTTCGGAGCTACATTCGTGTCCGCAGGTATGAGCTAGAGTAAAACATTACACAAGTGATGTCTAGAACTTTGAGGTTTATCCATATAAACCAATTCACCTTTTGTTCCACATCAATGTGGGATAGCTCACATCATATTTTTCCAAACTTGAACAAAAATTCTTTTGAGATAAACATCTCATTCACACACATTTTCTAACAAAAAGAAGATTGCTTATGCGGTCATTATTACGGCATGTTGGTGCCTTTGGAATGAACGCAACGAGGTGGTGTTCCAGCACAAAGATCCGTCGATTAGTAAGGTTATTTATAATATCAAAACTTGAAGTAGGTTGTGATGTGATAGTAGATGTCAAAACTTTGAAGTAGGTTGTTGGTGTTTTAATAAAAGTTGTTGTTCGAAAAAAAAAATCACGCGTAGACAGAGTTAGACTTTTGTCTAGTTGGAGAAATAAATTCCCTCTAACGTCATCTTACCAAATTTTGAGTATCATTTTGAATTTATAATTATAAACCGGAAGATGTATTATTGTTTTAGACAACATGACGACCTCGCCATTCGTGGCGGTTATCGTATTCTTAATTATCTCAAATATAAACTATTATTATTAGTTAGTCTATATAAGTCTTAAGCATAAACAATTTAGTTATTACCCTTTTTCTTTCATCGCATAATTACTTAATACAAAAATAAGGAAGTAAACCTTAATAGATTTTATAAAATAGTAAGGAAGTAAACCAAAATCTAGAGTATGTTGATGATAAAAAAGTGAATCGATATCAATGTTGCAGAAGTTCTCAGGCGCTACCAGATCGGTAAACTAGAGAATTGTGAGTATTCGGTCTAGATGGGGAGTACATAGACATGGTAATTGTAAAGATTAAACAAAATAAATTTCTGAAATTATATACATGTTCAAATAAAAAATATGTAACAAAATATGTGAACATTAATATATGTCAATAAATGTTCAACCGTATGTGGAAAGTAATATCAGTCTTACATAATGGCGAAAACAACTTTTTGTTTAATGGATGTCACAATAAATTTTATATTTTTAAACTTGTATATGTATATTAGTTATTTATTTTACTAGTATGCATAACAAAATCTATAAGCATCACAGAGAAAGTGAATGAGAGAATCGCCAATCGAATGCAGATTTTGACCACCTATACCCGATGTTGACCTTCTACCATAGAGGTTGACCGAGTACGCCTACCCTTGACGGATTACAGAAAAAAAAGAGCCTCGACAACCTAGTGCCTAGCGAATACTCGACCGCCTAGACCAATTTTTGTAACATTAATCAAAATAAAAGTCAACTTAAAACCAAACATAAAATATAATAATAAAGAATTTCGTTTGACTCTGATCATTGTATTATAAACTAAGTTATAATGAACAGAAGGATACCATGTGTAACATTTGTAAATTATACGGTTATGAAACATGGTCCATTTTAAAACTTTGCATTTTCCCGATTTATGGTTTACTAAGTACTGGGAGAATTTTCAGGTATTTATACTTCGAAATAATGTTTTTAAATGAGTCATAATTGTTTTTCAAAACAAAATATTTAATTAAAATCTTTTGGATCCAAATTGGGTTCCTCGAGTTGAAAATAAAGCAATTCGTGATTTTTACGCGATTTCGGTACGCGATTCGTTGTTGACCGGGAGATCACGTTTTTGTGCATCATATACTAAATTTGATATATTTATGAGTCTATTAGTCCCAAATCACATCATAAGTCATCACACACAAGTTGAGTCTCGAAACATTGGTGATTAACCTAATAGTGATACGTACGTCAATTTGCCTGAAAACGCGTTATGTTTAATCATAATTCAATGTATGGCAAGATATATTCAATTTTATAAGCTTGAATGTGTTTCATATGTTTTGGGATGTAAAATGATCAAAATCGTAGAAAGTGGGACTCGAAAAACGATAAAAGAAGATACTAGAGCAAAATCGGTAAAACCGACCAAAAACGCGTTATGTGCATTATTTTAACATCCGTAATTCATTATGTGACATGTTTATACTCATTATGATTGGATTAAATATGGTTAATATGATGGTAATAATAAATTGGAGAAAATAGGAGAAAACGAGGCTCAAATCGGGTGTAGAACGTCAAATCTGGAGCGAAAACGACGCACGTAACTCCCCTGGAGGGCGCCGCAGTAGGCGAAGAATGGGAAGGGGGAGTGTCAAGTACCTCCGACCGACATTTTCAAGGAAAACCCCTAAAACACACTATTTAGGCCTCCTAAACTCACCCTAGCCCCTATGCTCCTCATTTTTTAACCCTAAAAACCTAAAAACGAGCTGTTTTTCTCCAAGTTTCTCTTTTTTGAAGATCTAGAGCTCATATTTGGTGTTTTCAAGCTTAGATTTATATCGGTTTTTCTCATGTTCGGTAAGTTTCCTCAAACCAAGCTTTCATCTTCTTGAATCCTTGCTTCTACTTGATCAATATCTTATTTTTATGTGTTTATAAAGCTAGATCTTGACATGCATGATAGATCTAGAGATTAAAAGTATAATTTTTATGCTTAAAGTTTACATTTTTCTTGATTTCTATGTTGGATCTCTCTCTCTCTCTCTCTCTCTCTCTCTATATATATATATATATATATATATATATATGATGGGATGGATATAATGAAAACCTCTCCGAGTTTGGAAAACCGTGAAAACCAAGCTAAAAAATTCGTGTTTTGTTCTGATTTTATTTATGGTGACTCTCTAAGTTTAAAAAAAAACCTCTTTATGCAAAAAAGTAAAAAAACGCCTAGTAATTTTTTTTTAAAAATATTTTATAACCGATGTTACATATGTAACAGGGTACTGTTACATATGTAACATCGGTTATAATATATTTTTTTCAAAAAAATTTACTAAGCGTTTTTTTTAATTTTTTGCATAAAGGGGTTTTTTTTAACTTAGAGAGTCACCATAAGAAAAATCGAAACAAAAAACGAACTTTTTAGCTTGGTTTTCACGGTTTTCCAAACTCAAGAAGGTTTTCATTTTATCCTTCCTCTATATATATATACAAGTTTTACAATTAGCGCGTTGCTGCTAGAACGAACAGTCGTGCGATGATACCTGCCCTGCTAGAACAAAAACTGGCACCATAAAACTCACAAATTCTATCACAATCTCCAAGATCCAAATACCACTGTTAATAAGCTAAAAATATACAATTATAAACCGGTGGAAAAACACAAACAAAGTACCGCAAATTTGAAGGTGTGAACTCACTTAAAAGTTTAGGTGCAACAACATAAACACATGAAAAGGTTAACAGCAAACCTGTTTAAAATAAACTTTGTTCTAAAGCTAAAAAGGAAACCTCAAAGCAAAACAAAACAAAAAAAGTTAATGTGTTTAAAAAAATTGGTAGTACTCACGTTAGATAGACAGACACTATTGCAAATGTGAAAGCAGATTTAAAAAGAAACTCGTAATACTCTCACCAGATAGATACACACTATTAATAAAAGTTCTAATCATCATATAAAGAAGAAAAGAACTGGGCACATATATACCAAAACTGCAAATACAAATTCAATTTTGGATTCTGGGCACATTTTGATGAGATGTTTGTGAGAATTAGGTGGATCAATAAGTTATGTGATATATGTTGAACACAATGGAGACATTAAGCATTTGATACCCTGAATTCTATATCTTCATTTATATATGTATTACTTGTCACTTGTTGGTTACTTTCACAGATTGTATTTGAAACGTGTATACGTCGCAATTCTAAGAGCATAGATGTCGGAACAGTTCTACGTAAAGAAAGAACATCAGATAGTTAGTGTTGGGAATAAAAACACGCATGTCAAATACAACAAACACATAAAACATTATAACCTATAGTAAATGCACAACCTAAAAACTACATTCTCAAATTCTAAACTTGATAATTAAAAGTACCAAATAAACATACTTGTATAGAAATTGATAGATCTTAAACCAATGAAGCAGTAAAGCTGAATCAAAAAACCTGTCGAACAAAAAAAAAATTAGTTAGAAAGATTATGAGAGTTAAAATCTTAATCAGCTGAATCAAATTGTATTCATACACATACAACTAACTGAATCAATCAAGCCTTCTTCGCAACAGATTCACTAATAAAACCGATATCATGTATCATCATCAAAAACATAGAAAACCACTATGTACACAAAAATTTAGCATAACTGAACGTTGTACTTCGATGAGACAAAATAAAACTTAGCAATGCATAAATATATAAATCACAGATCCAACGAAAACTTCACCACTGTTCTGTCTCAATTCCTCTGCATCTATAACATATTCCATGAATTCAATTAATTACACACGTATCCAAAAAAAAAATCACAATATTTCTAGCTGAATATTTTCCTAAGCTTAAGCCGAATGAACATCCAGAGAGAGGTGAAGGACGACGTACTAATGACGATAACAAAAATGGCTCTGATTGTTAATTAAGATTGTAGGCAACGTCAACAATTTATTCAACATATTTTGTTTAGAAGGAGGAGGTTTTAAGTGCTAAACAGAAGTTTCTAAAGTATGAGGTCATCAAAATAAGTTTCTAAATAGAACGAAAACTGAAGGTGAATCAAAATGTATAAAGTAAATAAGAAAGAATTCACCAAATGAACTAATCATCACCGTCTTTCTTTCTTTGAAGATGATGAGGAAATCAACGCCTTATTGTTGAATCGTCTTCATCATCTGCAATAACCCGATGATATAGAGGTGGTCATGGATGAAATTGAAACCCTAGATGGCATGTGAAGAGACTTGGAATAAGCGGCGAAGAATCTGATCGATCGTGTTTAGAGATTGAAAGAGACCAGAGGGGTTGTGTGTAAAGGGGGCGCACAAAGAAAACTCAGATGACCTAATTTTTAAGACACAAACTATTTATATGCTTCAACAGTTGTACCTATCAAACTCAACAACTTGCACATTGTGCAATAGAATTTGTACCTTATGCTTCGGTGGATGTACTATATGTTGGTAAATGTTATATAGGTTAATATATATATATATATATATATATATATATATATATTGGAATGGGAACCATACATAATCCCTCTAAAATACATAACTCTATAACTCCTTTTCTAGCCATTAGATCAAACAGTGATGCTCTGGATGAGTGTCGTGTGACACTTCCCTTTTTAGAAGGAAAAAAAAACTGAAAAGGTAGAAATGGGTTTTTACCCAAAAAGAAAACTACCCCCCCCCCCCCCCGCCAATTTTTAGAACGGCTGTAACTTTTTTTTTAAAGTCGTTTTAAAGTCGTTTCCAAAAAAAGCCGGGACCACATCCGAGTTAAAGATATAAATGGGACTAGTCCAATGGGTTTTCTTTAAAAAAAAATCGATTTTAGAAAGAAAAAAAGTTAGAGTCGTTTTAAAAGTGAGGGGAGTTTACTTTTTTGGTAAATGACCATTATACCCTTCCTGGAAAAGCAAGTTAGGTGACAAGTGGCATCTTCTTAGTGGCTAGAATAAGTTATTGAGTTATGTATATAACAAGTTGGTCGACCCGCGCTTCACGGCGGAGTCGAACCGTTTTAAAAAGTCGGTTAGCCAAACAATAAGAATATAAAAAGAGGGTCTGTCTCATATTAGTGTTTAGAGACAACTCGTCTATCATGTTTTGAACATCCTAAAGACCTAAACATCGTGTATAATTTTATAAAAGTTAAAATTGAACTGAAAAACTACATCTCCAGACATAAACCATTAAACCAAAATACCATGGTCTTCCCATTCACTGCCTCTAACAACATCAGCAAAAGCAAGGTTTAAAAATAAAAAATGCAGACATGAAATACAAAGTGAAACCAAAGAAAAGGAAGCTTACATAGCAGCTGCCCGGGCCGATAAACAAATATAGCATGAAACGGTCCTACAAAAGAGAGAACATAGTTTATTATGGTAAACACCAAGATATGAAGGCTGGTGTGGGGCAAGAAACTAAACACAATGTAATTTCAAGCATAATAACATTTGTAGTTAACAAAAACAATAGGCTATCATTAAAGGTTGTTTAATTCATATCAAACATATATATTGTTTTGCGAAAAATAGTCGGTCCTCACTTTCAGCCTCAAATGCAACATAGAAGCAGGTAAGTGATCGACCAAGAAGTCCAATGTGGGCTTCAATATCACATTTGTGTTTAAAGTTCTTCAAGCATAATTAATGTTTCTTTTCAATATTAAGCAAATTATATTTTGTAGCTAGAGATGGAAGATGGTGGATTGCATCATCATCAGCAAAAGCCCAAGGTAAAAATTACATGAACAATGATTCTAGCAATGCTTGATTTTACTGTTACATGGCCTAGAGAAGTAAGAAAAGTCATTAATCATATTAAGTAACCATCCTAATTCAAAAATACTTATTTAAAAAATAGTGAAGTAAGAAAATGGTTGACAACATCACAAAATGCCTCTGTCGAGGAGGAACATATCTGAACGTTAGTGAAATTAAAGCCATTTTTCAAAGTGTACATGTGTTGGTGCCTATTTTTCATCTAAATCATCCAAACCAAGAATAACTATAATCTAAACATTGCTTATGGAAGCATAACTCAGTAAGTCCTTACCTAAAGGAGAATCTCATGGCATGACTCAATAATCGGCACATTATAGTCTAAAGCCTTCTAATCAACACCAACCTGAAAATAAAAAGTTACATGTGGGTGCAAATTTAAGAATTTCATCAAGATAAAGTCAGTTATTTATATAATCAAAAGATTATAACCTCACAGCAGAGTATGACCATGATTAACATAAAAGCTAAACTGATCTTGCAACATTATTGCCCTTGGATGACACATATTAATAAGCCCATCTTTGAATCTTGGTTGATGATCTGCAACTTAGAAATCAGAAAAACTCTATTACCTAAGAGGGTATGGAATCAATAATAAGATATCTATTAAGAAATGTGAAAAAGCTAACCTTCGTGCGACTGTTGTAGTGTACAAAAGAAAACCCATTAACTTTGAATACTAAAACTGCATAACCAACAATTTAGAAGAGTCTAGAAGCGAAAACAGAACCTAATACCACAAAACCTAGAAACAATTATCCATAGATGACTTCACAACATATACCTCAATAGCTTACGGTAGACAGACTCCATTTTATGCAGTGACATCTAAATCGAAGAATAACCCATTCACATTAGGTTTCCTCCGCAAATAAAGTTTCTGAACAAAATCGAATAAGGAAGAAACTGGTAATTAGTTGAATACTTGAAATCAAGGCATAAATTAAACAGAAAAGAATAGAACATATGACTCATGCGTTGAAAAGAAAAGAGAGAGCAAAACAGAGAACTTATACCTATCGCAAGATTGTAGCCCTCAAACGAACGTTGATGGATTCGAAAATTATTGATGAAGCCCTCAGACGAATGTCGGTGGATTGTTGAGGAGGGAGTAATTAGGGTTTCAAGGGTTTCAACTTTGCTCAAGCAATGTGTAACAGTGAAGAA
Organism: Deinandra increscens subsp. villosa; assembly: GCA_039602395.1. NCBI lineage: Eukaryota > Viridiplantae > Streptophyta > Magnoliopsida > Asterales > Asteraceae > Deinandra > Deinandra increscens. The sequence goes on from JBCNJP010000017.1 coordinate 22,016,912, forward strand.
TTGCAAGAAAAAGGGAGAGCATGTATGACTTATGAGTATGACCTGACAGAGGGGAGAGCATGTATGACTTATGACAGGCGTTGAGGAAAGCACGTGAACGGTAGCTTCACAAATTACCAGAATAACCCTAAATAAATAGGTAAATTTCATTTATAAATAAAGCAGATGAGGGTTGTACTGATAGCACCAAAATGTGTACCTAAAATCAACTTGTAAGTGCATAGCAAGTTGTACCAAATGCAATATGAGAGGTACCATGTGTTGTATTTTGTATATATAGGATAATTAAGGTTAGAGTTAATTACCTTTTGCGTCCCTGAGGTTTGCTTAGTGGCTAGAATGAGTTATTGAGTTATGTATATATATAATGTTAGAGTTAATTACATTTTGCGTCCCTGAGGTTTTCTGTTTGTTGCTACCTGAGTCTATTTTTCAGATTATTAACAAATCTCACTTGATGTTTGCATTTTGTTACCATCTGAGTCCCTAAGACTAACAGAGTTAAATTTTCTGTTAAATATAAGGGCTTTCAGTCAATTTATACATGATGGACTATTTATGTAAATTATTAAGTTAAAAAAAAGAGGGACCATTTATATAAAATATAAAGACAGGCCACCACCACCATCCGCCAACTCCACCTTACAACCACCGCACCCTACCCAAAAACGCCATCGGCGTAGCAAATGACAACCACTGCTTCCTACCTCAACCCTAGAATCCCAAATTAGATCCGACAACTTCGTCAACTACGAATTTCGGTCATCGTACAAACTCGGGTCAGGCGTGTCGTACCGAAGGTTTGGCCCGTTGACGCTGGTGGTGCAACCGACGTCATCGGAGATGGAGAATGAGGATTTCGGGTTGGAAACCAGAGCTCCGAAGCTAGGCGTATGGTGAGGCTAAGGAGTTGAGAAAGTGGAGAACGTCCAGACGAGTAGCAGGGCGGCGACGGCACCGGAGAAGAAAAGGAAAGCGTCGGAAGCGATGGTCAACGCAGACCGCCGTCCCCCGCCGGCTGCCGACGTTGTTGTTCCTCGGCATCTGAGTTGGAAATTGAAACTGGTAAATCTCAGGGGACTTTATTTGTACACGAAACTCGGTGACGTCGGCGTTTTAACTCAATTCCCAAATACGAAATTGTTATTTTCAAATCAAATTTAAATGGAGTTATGGACAAATTTCAGGAAAAAAGGCGACAGAAGGTTTCGTCGGCGCGACGGGGGTAAGTAATTGAAGGGAGGGAGTGGTGGGTGGTAGAAGAGGAGATGGGTTTAACGGAGATGGGGTTATTTTGATAAGTCTAGTAATTACATAAATAGTCTTTTAGAAAATTAGAGTTATCAAATTATTTATGAGATATTACATAAACAGTCCCTTATCTGTAAAATTATTGAAATGGCTTAACAGAAAAATCATAGGGACGTAAAATGGACTCAGGTGGCAACAAATAGCAAACCATAGAGACGTAAAATGTAATTAAATCTTAAGGTTATTAATTGTTTCATCCCCTATATATATTATACTATATATACATTTTACAACTTATAGTCCCATCCATAATGCTTAAGTTACAAGACTTTATTGCATACTTTGTAAATGTACAAGTCCTCATTTCATTCCCTTGGTACAATCCCCTTTTGCATATGGATGTGAGGGTGGGGTCACAGGGTCGTTGAGGGTTGAGGTCAAGTGGGAGTTATATTTTTTTATAGAGAAAGGAAGCCTTCATAAGAACATATATAAAATATTCGAGTAATGTTATTTAAATACAAACAAATGATTTTTCTTAGTCATAGTAAAATACTTACGTAATTTTAGTGCAAAAAAATATTTGACCCACCTTATAAATTTAGTTTACAAACATATATAATAGTTGATTAATTCTAAATAAATACAATAAGTGTAGTAGCTCAGTAGTTTGGAACAAAATGCCTAATTAATAGTAATGTTTTTCTCTAACTAACTCTTAGGCTATTCGTAATGGGGCTTAAAAATGTTTTTAGCGCCCCTTTCACGCCATCTCCCATTATGCAGGGGCGCTTAAAGCAAAAAATTGATGAAGGGCTTGAAAAATCCCAACCACTACACATGAGGGGATTGAAAAATCTCAACCACTACAAATAGCCTTAGTAACATTTCTCTCTTTACTTTTTAAACTTGAGGAAGTATTTATGGCTGATTTGATGCTTGAATACTAAGTAATTTGTGTTTATGCTTATGTTTGAAGATTTGGGTGGTTGTAGCAAGTTTTTATCAAATTATACCATTGTATCTAACTCTTCTTATTGAATGACATTTATATCATTGTACTTTTGGATCGTATGTTGACCGTGGCTTATCACGGTTGAAAAGATGACGTTTGTGTGCTCCAAATCGGATCTCACTTGATGATCATACCTAGTCAAGGGTAAAGCCCCTCCGTCGAAGCCGCGAGGTAGTTCAGCTGGTATAGTATGTATATATGAAAGGGATCATTGGAAAACCCTTTAATTTTTTGAAAACCTAGAAAACCTTGTTCAACCAATCAAATAATTCCTCATATTTTGGATTATTTCTTTGATTAGAAAGGTGTAGTAAGGTAAATTTCATATACAACTAGTTTAAGAAACCATTGGTTTACTTTAAATCATCATAACTACACTTCATATTTACACTCCATAAATCATCATAGACTATCTATTTTGACAAATGTCTCAATTTTGATCATTATGTACAGATTTGAAGATTAGAGATGTTTATTTGGTTTATAATTTTGTCTACTTTGGTGTCTTTTTATATGATTGTTCATAGTTGTTACAGCGGTGTAACAACGATTTCGAAGAACAAAGAGGATGAAACGAAGATGATGATGTACATGAAGACGTCATTGAAGATAATGATGATGCACATGAAGAAGACATGTTACACAAATGTAATTGGGTTTTTTTAGATTGCACACTATATAAATTTGATTTATTATGTCAATTGTGATTACACACATGTAACGTAGGTTGTATATCATCTACATCTCAATTTAAAAATGGTTACATAAGTGTAATTTTAGCCTTCAACAAGTAATTACACTGGTTGTAAGAAATTTGTGTTTATCTCAACTTCTCATAACAACGTTGACGATAGTACATGATAGTAATGAACTGATGATACACCGAGTGATAATCAAACTTTGTTTCTGATCTTCTAACGCTTCTCGTCATAACAGTGACGTATTAGAAGCTCCAAAAATCGTCCCCGAAATTGTATCTCTGGCCGACTCCTCTGTAACAACAATGTTGCGAGTAATGACCCTTATGATAAACGTTTTTTCCTCGTCTGCAAAATACGTTTGAAAACCGTCTAAAACTAACGTGCTGCGGGACGTACCATTACAGCCACCCGAGCGTATGGTACGTTGAGGTTCCCAGCCATACGCCTAATTGTAGGTACTGAGATAATGGATAGCCATACTGACTAAAACATTAAGCCCAGATGGGCGTATGATACGCCCATTATGGCCGTCATGATACGCTGCTGTCATGTTTCCAGTCACGTCCTTTCTAGTTAGTCTGTATCCATCTGATTTTAATTCCCATGGTCAGACATATGGCTTTCTAGGTTCTTCAAAAGTGAATGGTTTTCCATGGATCCCATAATTTATAGTAGCCCACTATGATATATATATATATATTTATAGCCCATATATGATCCTGTTTGCGTTATTTAGTTTAGATACAAATGGTTTTTTCCGTGCGAAGCATGCGAAGGAAGGGGAGGCTGACACGTGACGTTCTCTTTCTGGACGCGGAGGGGCATTTTTGTCAATTTAATTTTTTTAATTAAAATAGACGGTAGATTACGTCGCAGCGTTTGTTTTTAATTATGTATTTTTTGCGTTATTTTTGTTGTAAGGTGTTTTACATCGAGTTCTTCATGCGTCAAAATAGAAACAACATGCGTGATTATAGAGAGTCAATTTTTTAATTTTTTTTTTAACTTATTCATGTTTTTTTCTTTTTGTAAGAGTTTTCCTGTTTGCGTTATTTATTTAGTAATTGCGTAATTTTTTTCTAATTTTTTTTTGTGTTTACTATTTTCCGTGAATATTTTTGTTTTTGTGTTTTTTAATTGTATGGCGTTGCGTTATTGTTGTAACCTTAATTTTATGAGTTTCTTCATTCAAGATAATACAATTAACATGCGTGAAAATACAAACAATTTTATATTTAATTCTTGCGTGATTACAGATAGCTATCTATTCTCATTTGCGTTATTACTTTCCTAAGTTATAACATTACCTCTTTTGCGTTATATGTAATTTTTTTGCATGCGTTATTTGTGCATTGTAATAGACGAATAATCACAAATTTCTCTATAGATAGAAAATCAAACTTAAGATTACAAAGAACGCCCAAGAACATAGAAAGCATAAATTAAACTACTTATATTTTGACAGAAAAGACATCTTCAAATCTGTAGAAATCATTTTAGCATAATCATCGGTTGTTTCAGCAGACAATGCATTCTGATTTGTGAAATTTGGAATTATAAAATTGCAACCTTTTGAAGAATCAGAATTTCCAGAAACTCCAGCCATAAAAGCAACAGTTGGTGCAGAACTCAAATTTGGCTTTGCTTTAGCATTCATGCTAGCAGTATTCTCATCATGATACAACTCAGGATTTTTTAAAATAGCAGTTGACTTCTTTGAATTTAACATTTCCATTTCCCGAGCATGAAGTTTTCCAGTAAGCTCATGAAATGTCAATGTAGAGTATTCTTTATCATGAGTGAGTAACAAAACATAGTTCTCCCACTTTTCAGGCAAAGCTTCCATAGTATCCTCCTTCAAATCAGCATCAGTCTTCTCAATTCCAACTACCTTTAACTCACTAATCAGATGTGAAAACCTTTAAACAAGAGCAGTATTGTTCTCATTGTCATAATGTTGAAAGTTATCAAATTCTGTATTCAACACTTTCTTCCGACTCTTCTTGTAGTCATCATTACCCTCACATCTAGCTGATAAAACATCCCACAATTGCTTAGATTTCTTGCAAGTACTAAATTGATGTAGCAACTCTAAGATAACCAAAAGCCTTTTGTTCAAGCTCATATGATTTTCTTTCAGCAAGATCAAAGGTATGAACTTCCTTCGAAGCTTCTTGATTGGAATACACAAATCGATATCATTCGTGCTTATGTAAGCAGAAAATCGTTGCTTCCAGTTCTGATAATCTTCCAACTTCAACAACTTGGGAACTTTCTGACTTGTTCCAATTTCGTTATCAAAGTTAATCATGGTCTGCATTGCACTTTGCATCGCGGCAAAAGCTTGATATTCCGACATTGTTGAAAATTTTAAGATTCTGATCGTCCGAACCCTATCCGAACTTAAACAACTTGTCTAAACCCGTTCCGAACTCTCTCCAAACCTCAACAATACTCCAAATTTCAAACGAATCCTAGAAATGCCGAACTATCACCGAACTCTGTCTGAACCTATACCGAGCTTACCCGGAACTCTGTCCGAACTCAATATAGCCCGAACCTTGAACGAACCTTGACCGAAACACAAAGTAGACGAATGTTGACCAAACTCAGACCGAACAGAGACCGAACTCCTTCCGAACTCGTCCGAACTAGGACTTCGGAGCAGTTAGTCCGAACCTTACCAGTATCTTCCGAACCTCAACATATTTTTCTCAAAACGCTCGATTTTTGACTGGTTTTGACAAAATTTGCAGCACTTGATCAGAAAAAGTGATGAGGAATGATTTAGGAGCAAAATTTTCACAAAAGACTCGATCGAAGTGATCAAAAATTTGCAAAAACACTCACAAATCACTCAAAATTACTCATTTCGTGTCAAAACTTCGAGGAGAGCAACCACAGATCAGTAAAATGAACCAGAAAGCTCTGATACTATTTGAAAAGTCATGAAGATTGGATCGTCTACTCAATCTAGCTATAACGGAGATCAAAACGTAATTAACCGATTGTTTTATTGATCAAAGATGAACAATTACAACCAGTAAACACTCAGAAACTGACACAGAGAAACACCGTACAAAACACACACTTAAGATCAGCTCAGACTATCACTCCTACTAACTCGTATCCAAAACGAAAATCAAGCTCACTATTTATAGCTGCTGGCCGAACCATGTCCGAACTTCGGGTTCGGACTAGGTTCGACAGGAAGTAAACCTTGCCTTGAACTTAGATCTTGAACCTTGGTTTGATATTTCACACGACGCACTTCTCAGGGTATCAACACCTGCAACATTAGTAGCAAAACAGAACTTGTTAAAAGTAGGATACTCTTCATCATCCTCGTCTTCGCCCTAATCAACCCTGTTAACCCTTGGATTATCAGGTTTGGAATAGGGTTTAGGCCTTTGGGACCTAGGATGCATCGGTTCTGATTTCCTGTTAGAGGAGTCGTATCCTGGGACAACGTCCACTTTTTCTTGCACTTTCCTGTCCTCTATAAGCCTGATGAATCGTAGGGCCCTATGCCTTACTTCATCAAGTCTGTGACAGGCGTTCATCATAAGATCTTCATAGAAGGGCGAATCCTTCTTGAGACCCATTTTGAATGCCTGAACAGCTGTAGCCATGTCCATACTGGGGATATCCAAGGCCTCCCTGCCAAACCTGCTCACATAATCCCTGAGGGATTCATTAGCATTCTGGGTAACCCTGTAAAGATCACTCGTCAGTTTTTCGAAACTGCGACTACAAGAAAATTGGTTATTAAATAAGTTAATTAAATGGGAAAAAGATGTGATAGAAAAGGGTGGAACACTCAGCAACCACTTTAAGGTCGAGCATGTGAGCGTTGACCCGAAACCTTTACATAGGCATGCCTCCTTGATTTCAGGGGGCATGTAGATCACTTCCATCCTCTCCATATATTGAGCCACGTGTTCTTCCAGATTAGTTGTGCCATCGTACAACTTCATACTGGGAGTCTGGAATCTCTTGGGTATTTCCATATCATATATTGGGGGAGCAAACCTTGAAAGTCGATGACTCGACGGTGCTACTTCAGGGATAGGTTGGACAACCCTAGGGACACTCGAGATCATTTCTTTCAATTTCTTGAGCTCCCTGGCTACCTGCTGGGCTAAGACTTGCGTCCTGCACAGATTCATTAGTATGAGCATTAAGATTAGGAGTCCCAAGGATGTTACCAGCATCCTGGGTAGTGGTGCCCCGAGGATTCGCGGCAGATTCCCTGCATGTATACATCATGGGTCTGTCAGCCAAGGTAGTATAAGCATTAGCAAATGCAGGCCTTGGATCTATGACTTGAATGTCATCTGCTAGACTAGATCCGTTCCCAGGACTGTTGTATTGTAGCCTTCTGGCCTGGATAGGAGACATGGGTGTATGATCCACCCTGTTCATTTTCGACCTCAACCTAGCTACCTCTCCAAACATATCCTGATTCACTTTCTATTGTTGCTCCATGTACTGATGCACCTTTGTAAACATGGTGAGGAGCTATCATTGGAGACCAATACTGGGATTTCTCCTCCACGTCCCAATCCTGTGACACCCTGATTGACAGCCCTGCTAGTGTTGCAGTTCACAGTAGTCGTTGTTGACGTGGTAACCCATGGCAGTGGAGGAGGAAGGACAGTGCTAGTCGTAGAAGAAGTGCTCGCAGGGGCAGTCGTATTCGAGGTCCTTGGCTGTGTTGCCATTTTTGATAGATTAAAAATGAATCTAGCTAAAGTTTGGAAAAAGATTGACACCAGTTTCCCCACGGTGGGCGCCAAATTGTTTTGCCTAAAAATTATAAGTCTAAATTTAGTAACCAAATTAGTTTGTGAGGTATGGTGCCCTGGATGTTAAGTTTATGAAATTAGATTTACTTGTTATAATTCAAGGTTTGAATAGGCAAAATGGAAACACAAATAATAACTTCCCTAGATGCAACTAAGAACACCGAGATTTGTAAGGGGTAAAAGCCCTTAACCCTTGGATGTCTCCAAAGGCCGTTGGCATAAAAAACCCCTTGGAAACGATAACACACGTTGCCCGTTTATTCCCACGTAAAATAATTCGAGTATAAGTGTTTGCGGCTTGTTTGCTAAGTGGTAGTGTGAGTACAGGTGATCGAGAGTGTGTAAAATGAAACCTATACCGCGTTTAAATACATAGATTTGCATAACTAATATTCCGAGATTCTAGGGATCTCCTTCCAACGACTTATGGTCGTTATTTGACCGAGTTTGGTAGCGGGTCTCCTTTTCCGCACGTGCTTCTGACTTTGACTGAGTCTATATGACCGTTATCCATCTTCTCATTCCTGGCTTAATCACATAGAGTTAAAGAAAAAGATTAGTAACGTTGCCCTTGCATGTAGGGTATCCGTGCATGCTGGGATTAAGTAGATAGATAAATATAGAGTACTACATCCTGGGATAGTAATCAAGTAAAACATAAGTAGAAATCATGGGTTGGGTTACCGAAAGCGTAGTCCCTGTATGCTTGACATCCAGGGTCTTAAGCTGTCAGAGGTTATTAGTAAAATTCAGGGTCAGAATTCAGGGTATAACAATGTGTATTTGTGATTAACGGTTGTTTCTGATCAGCAACAGGAAGCAAAGGTAAACTAGCGCTTTGCATAACCAAAGGAGAAAAAAGCAACACGAAAAGGAAACTGCTCCTGGAAGAAGGTAAACATATACTTACAAAACCATTAGATAGTAGGTTCAACCTGATTACACCTAAATGATTAACAACTGCTTAGTGAACATTCGACCCCATGATTAATTCAACTGTATATAATTTGGTGGACCCTCATCCCATTGACCCGTTGCAATCAATTATCACCCAAATCGACCCGTTTGACTTACGAGGTTGAAAATATCGGCATGCCTACATCCTTTACTTATTATTCTTAACTTTTTGGCTCTTATTATTTTTGTTATTTATATCTTTTTCCTTTGGCAAGCTTGGTCACGTGCAATTAGCTACCTAAAAGTTAATCACTGTGAGTACATTTATAGTTTATATATTTTTATTTGTGTGTTTATTTAGGACAGTTTATTGTTAGTTTTTTTTTCTTAGGTTGTTATGTTTCTTTAAAATTGTGATTTAGGTGTTTAGTAGTTACTGTAAATCTCTTTCTTATGTGTTGTAAATCTGACACTTCCTTATTAGTACCCCTATATCCAACACAAGAAGAAAAACCTCCTATTTTATGCTTTCTTTGACCATTCTTTAGTTACAAGCCCATCATCACCACCTAACTTCACCATTAGCCTTTAACTGCTTTATGTAGTTATGTCTATTTAAGCTAATTTTCTTTTGGGTCAATTGAGATAACTTGCATATTGCTCTAATCACTCTACAAATCTCCAATTGGATATGAGAAGTTCAAACTTCAAAGTATTAAGTTTGACTTTGATTAAGCCTAGATACTGCATATGCTTATGCTCTTATGAAAAGGTGAATTGGTAATGAAATATTAAACATGAAATATGATAGCTTCAAGTGGATGTGAAACTTCTGTCACATTTCACCAATAAATATCACACTTTTACTTCAAAGTCTAATGTAAGTCTTTATTTATTTTAATTTGTTTTCTTTAAATGCATATAAGGTTGGTCCATCAACGGGTAAATGGGTTATTTTCTTTGAAGCAATCACGATTCATGACCCGATATGTGGTCTTTTGAGTTGACCTATTTTCAACAATTCTCCTTAATTTAGTGTTGCAATTTTACTGTGTTGCTGCACTTTTTGATGCAGAATCTAAAGAAAACCTCTATGATTTTGTTTTCATCGCTTTGTGTTACAAGTTAGTTTGCGAGCCATGAAACTCTTTCTTTTTCTTACTTTTCATTTTATTTCACGTTTTTTAACAGATCATATCAATCATAAATATATATGCTTTGATTGATTTTTTGTTATTTCAGGCAACAAGTTATGTGACACAAAATTCCAGATGTGTTAGTTTCTTTTTCTTCGCTCGGTCTACCCGTCCACGGTGACGAGCATTTATGTTGGAAGGTTCAATATTGACTGATATTTTGTTATATAAAATAATGTTTCATTCGTGAACGTGTTGGAAGGTTCAGTATTGACTGGTTCTTTATTATATAAAATGGTGATTCATTCGTGAACATTATGTGGCTATAGGCAGGATATAAAATATTGACTCCGTGTTGACATTAAAATGGAGGCCGGTTAACCATCACTTAGCCATCCATCCTACACATCAGTTTATGGTCGGTATTTAGGATCAATAAATATAGTCAGTATACACGACATTATGACCGGTTGGGAATTGCAGGTGATGTACCAATAAATATACATGTTTTATTAACAAATATCCCCCCGCGTATTGGGATAAAACTGACTAACTATTACAAGAAAACAGTGTTTTTGTCTTCTTTGTAGTTTTCAGGTTTATTCAAGCCAAAATCACAAAAAGAGCGGAAAATGAAGAAAACCAGATGAAAAAGATCAAAGATCGTAATTCTTGGGCTTTGACACGCCCCGAGCTCAGCATAGCACGCCCCATGCCGAACTGCCAGCGAAGCCCTGTAGCCTTCTGACAGACACGGCCCCGTGCCACTATAGCTCTCTGGACAACACGCCCCCCCCTGCATGGCACGCCCCCGTGCCACTGTTACCTGCATGACATGCCCCGTGCCTCTAAAGAGCACGCCCCATGTCATTCTCCAGAACTGCCTATAAAAGGAGGGTCTCCCCCTTAATTCCAATGCGCTCAGCTCCCGCTCACTCTCCTCCCCCTATTTTATACCACGTTTTCTTTTTGAACCACTTTGTTTTTGTGTTCTTGTGTCTTCTTGCCAAGATTGTAAGAACATAAACTTTTATGGATAATGAAATGTTATTTGTCATGATTATGCCATGATTAGTGGCCAAATTCTTACACTCGTTTGGGGATAAACAT
>JBCNJP010000017.1:22028329-22148565 GCA_039602395.1 Deinandra increscens subsp. villosa
TTAGATCTTGAACCTTGGTTTGATATTTCACACGACGCACTTCTCAGGGTATCAACACCTGCAACATTAGTAGCAAAACAGAACTTGTTAAAAGTAGGATACTCTTCATCATCCTCGTCTTCGCCCTAATCAACCCTGTTAACCCTTGGATTATCAGGTTTGGAATAGGGTTTAGGCCTTTGGGACCTAGGATGCATCGGTTCTGATTTCCTGTTAGAGGAGTCGTATCCTGGGACAACGTCCACTTTTTCTTGCACTTTCCTGTCCTCTATAAGCCTGATGAATCGTAGGGCCCTATGCCTTACTTCATCAAGTCTGTGACAGGCGTTCATCATAAGATCTTCATAGAAGGGCGAATCCTTCTTGAGACCCATTTTGAATGCCTGAACAGCTGTAGCCATGTCCATACTGGGGATATCCAAGGCCTCCCTGCCAAACCTGCTCACATAATCCCTGAGGGATTCATTAGCATTCTGGGTAACCCTGTAAAGATCACTCGTCAGTTTTTCGAAACTGCGACTACAAGAAAATTGGTTATTAAATAAGTTAATTAAATGGGAAAAAGATGTGATAGAAAAGGGTGGAACACTCAGCAACCACTTTAAGGTCGAGCATGTGAGCGTTGACCCGAAACCTTTACATAGGCATGCCTCCTTGATTTCAGGGGGCATGTAGATCACTTCCATCCTCTCCATATATTGAGCCACGTGTTCTTCCAGATTAGTTGTGCCATCGTACAACTTCATACTGGGAGTCTGGAATCTCTTGGGTATTTCCATATCATATATTGGGGGAGCAAACCTTGAAAGTCGATGACTCGACGGTGCTACTTCAGGGATAGGTTGGACAACCCTAGGGACACTCGAGATCATTTCTTTCAATTTCTTGAGCTCCCTGGCTACCTGCTGGGCTAAGACTTGCGTCCTGCACAGATTCATTAGTATGAGCATTAAGATTAGGAGTCCCAAGGATGTTACCAGCATCCTGGGTAGTGGTGCCCCCAGGATTCGCGGCAGATTCCCTGCATGTAGACATCATGGGTCTGTCAGCCAAGGTAGTATAAGCATTAGCAAATGCAGGCCTTGGATCTATGACTTGAATGTCATCTGCTAGACTAGATCCGTTCCCAGGACTGTTGTATTGTAGCCTTCTGGCCTGGATAGGAGACATGGGTGTATGATCCACCCTGTTCATTTCCGACCTCAACCTAGCTACCTCTCCAAACATATCCTGATTCACTTTCTATTGTTGCTCCATGTACTGATGCACCTTTGTAAACATGGTGAGGAGCTCATCATTGGAGACCAATACTGGGATTTCTCCTCCACGTCCCAATCCTGTGACACCCTGATTGACAGCCCTGCTAGTGTTGCAGTTCACAGTAGTCGTTGTTGACGTGGTAACCCATGGCGGTGGAGGAGGAAGGACAGTGCTAGTCGTAGAAGAAGTGCTCGCAGGGGCAGTCGTATTCGAGGTCCTTGGCTGTGTTGCCATTTTTTGATAGATTAAAAATGAATCTAGCTAAAGTTTGGAAAAAGATTGACACCAGTTTCCCCACGGTGGGCGCCAAATTGTTTTGCCTAAAAATTATAAGGCTAAATTTAGTAACCAAATTAGTTTGTGAGGTATGGTGCCCTGGATGTTAAGTTTATGAAATTAGATTTACTTGTTATAATTCAAGGTTTGAATAGGCAAAATGGAAACACAAATAATAACTTCCCTAGATGCAACTAAGAACACCGAGATTTGTAAGGGGTAAAAGCCCTTAACCCTTGGATGTCTCCAAAGGCCGTTGGCATAAAAAACCCCTTGGAAACGATAACACACGTTGCCCGTTTATTCCCACGTAAAATAATTCGAGTATAAGTGTTTGCGGCTTGTTTGCTAAGTGGTAGTGTGAGTACAGGTGATCGAGAGTGTGTAAAATGAAACCTATACCGCGTTTAAATACATAGATTTGCATAACTAATATTCCGAGATTCTAGGGATCTCCTTCCAACGACTTATGGTCGTTATTTGACCGAGTTTGGTAGCGGGTCTCCTTTTCCGCACGTGCTTCTGACTTTGACTGAGTCTATATGACCGTTATCCATCTTCTCATTCCTGGCTTAATCACATAGAGTTAAAGAAAAAGATTAGTAACGTTGCCCTTGCATGTAGGGTATCCGTGCATGCTGGGATTAAGTAGATAGATAAATATAGAGTACTACATCCTGGGATAGTAATCAAGTAAAACATAAGTAGAAATCATGGGTTGGGTTACCGAAAGCGTAGTCCCTGTATGCTTGACATCCAGGGTCTTAAGCTGTCAGAGGTTATTAGTAAAATTCAGGGTCAGAATTCAGGGTATAACAATGTGTATTTGTGATTAACGGTTGTTTCTGATCAGCAACAGGAAGCAAAGGTAAACTAGCGCTTTGCATAACCAAAGGAGAAAAAAGCAACACGAAAAGGAAACTGCTCCTGGAAGAAGGTAAACATATACTTACAAAACCATTAGATAGTAGGTTCAACCTGATTACACCTAAATGATTAACAACTGCTTAGTGAACATTCGACCCCATGATTAATTCAACTGTATATAATTTGGTGGACCCTCATCCCATTGACCCGTTGCAATCAATTATCACCCAAATCGACCCGTTTGACTTACGAGGTTGAAAATATCGGCATGCCTACATCCTTTACTTATTATTCTTAACTTTTTGGCTCTTATTATTTTTGTTATTTATATCTTTTTCCTTTGGCAAGCTTGGTCACGTGCAATTAGCTACCTAAAAGTTAATCACTGTGAGTACATTTATAGTTTATATATTTTTATTTGTGTGTTTATTTAGGACAGTTTATTGTTAGTTTTTTTTTCTTAGGTTGTTATGTTTCTTTAAAATTGTGATTTAGGTGTTTAGTAGTTACTGTAAATCTCTTTCTTATGTGTTGTAAATCTGACACTTCCTTATTAGTACCCCTATATCCAACACAAGAAGAAAAACCTCCTATTTTATGCTTTCTTTGACCATTCTTTAGTTACAAGCCCATCATCACCACCTAACTTCACCATTAGCCTTTAACTGCTTTATGTAGTTATGTCTATTTAAGCTAATTTTCTTTTGGGTCAATTGAGATAACTTGCATATTGCTCTAATCACTCTACAAATCTCCAATTGGATATGAGAAGTTCAAACTTCAAAGTATTAAGTTTGACTTTGATTAAGCCTAGATACTGCATATGCTTATGCTCTTATGAAAAGGTGAATTGGTAATGAAATATTAAACATGAAATATGATAGCTTCAAGTGGATGTGAAACTTCTGTCACATTTCACCAATAAATATCACACTTTTACTTCAAAGTCTAATGTAAGTCTTTATTTATTTTAATTTGTTTTCTTTAAATGCATATAAGGTTGGTCCATCAACGGGTAAATGGGTTATTTTCTTTGAAGCAATCACGATTCATGACCCGATATGTGGTCTTTTGAGTTGACCTATTTTCAACAATTCTCCTTAATTTAGTGTTGCAATTTTACTGTGTTGCTGCACTTTTTGATGCAGAATCTAAAGAAAACCTCTATGATTTTGTTTTCATCGCTTTGTGTTACAAGTTAGTTTGCGAGCCATGAAACTCTTTCTTTTTCTTACTTTTCATTTTATTTCACGTTTTTTAACAGATCATATCAATCATAAATATATATGCTTTGATTGATTTTTTGTTATTTCAGGCAACAAGTTATGTGACACAAAATTCCAGATGTGTTAGTTTCTTTTTCTTCGCTCGGTCTACCCGTCCACGGTGACGAGCATTTATGTTGGAAGGTTCAATATTGACTGATATTTTGTTATATAAAATAATGTTTCATTCGTGAACGTGTTGGAAGGTTCAGTATTGACTGGTTCTTTATTATATAAAATGGTGATTCATTCGTGAACATTATGTGGCTATAGGCAGGATATAAAATATTGACTCCGTGTTGACATTAAAATGGAGGCCGGTTAACCATCACTTAGCCATCCATCCTACACATCAGTTTGTGGTCGGTATTTAGGATCAATAAATATAGTCAGTATACACGACATTATGACCGGTTGGGAATTGCAGGTGATGTACCAATAAATATACATGTTTTATTAACAAATATCCCCCCGCGTATTGGGATAAAACTGACTAACTATTACAAGAAAACAGTGTTTTTGTCTTCTTTGTAGTTTTCAGGTTTATTCAAGCCAAAATCACAAAAAGAGCGGAAAATGAAGAAAACCAGATGAAAAAGATCAAAGATCGTAATTCTTGGGCTTTGACACGCCCCGAGCTCAGCATAGCACGCCCCATGCCGAACTGCCAGCGAAGCCCTGTAGCCTTCTGACAGACACGGCCCCGTGCCACTATAGCTCTCTGGACAACACGCCCCCCCCTGCATGGCACGCCCCCGTGCCACTGTTACCTGCATGACATGCCCCGTGCCTCTAAAGAGCACGCCCCATGTCATTCTCCAGAACTGCCTATAAAAGGAGGGTCTCCCCCTTAATTCCAATGCGCTCAGCTCCCGCTCACTCTCCTCCCCCTATTTTATACCACGTTTTCTTTTTGAACCACTTTGTTTTTGTGTTCTTGTGTCTTCTTGCCAAGATTGTAAGAACATAAACTTTTATGGATAATGAAATGTTATTTGTCATGATTATGCCATGATTAGTGGCCAAATTCTTACACTCGTTTGGGGATAAACATATCTTTGGTAGGTTGCTAAACTCTTTTTATAAACTTGCTTTAAGATGGACTAATGACTTTATAAAAACTCGTTTAATTGAAAGTTTATTCTTGATTTCCTTGAACAATCGGCCTTTACGTATCACAGACCATTTGAGGAGTCGAAATCTCATCAACCGGACTTGTGACACCCGGTTGGGGGACGATGCATGATCCTTTGGGTTTCTCGCGCCCCATGCTACATGATACGTTCTGGGTCCTTATGGTCTATGTAAGCAAACCCGGCTGACTACGCGTGTGCGGGCAGAAAGTATTTGGTTAGGAAAAGGGTTGGTAATATTTTGTCACTTCGCGGAAGCTGAGATGATATGTGTTTTTAAACTTGGCTCTGGTCACGCCGGACGCATATGCGCGATAGCGGTACGCGAAAGAAATGGACCTTAGTCCCTTTAAAATATCATTTTTATAATAAAATATTTTGGCACGCAGGGTTGTTCCCCTGTTGGTTCATGACGGTGTGTCAAGTATGGTGTGTTTCCTGAGAGAGGGCCCCATAACTAAGTGGCATTAGAGTCACTATGTTTATTTTGCCAACAACACAGTTCCCCGGGATTCGTACTCCTCGCAGACAATCGACCGGGAGAGTAGTGATACTAGATATGAGGTTGAGAGGCGATCTAGTTGCCTGTTGGTGAATAATCTAAGGGGAAGGGTATAATTTACGGGTTACCAACATCACCATTGATAAGTCCCCCAAATAATATTATCTTCAAGCGAGTTAACCAAGACACACCTTTTATATTATATTATATATATATATATATATATATATATTAATTTTCTTTTATATATATTTACTAACTCTTCACTTGAAGAATGCTCAGGTTAGACGTCAATAACGGTGAAGTAACAAGAGCCCTCCTTTTCCTTTGTGTCTTTGATCGACCCTGATTAAACTTACCACTACTATACTGCTCCACGATGGATGCACTTGCCCATGAATGTGGTAAAATAGTAGTAGTCTAAGTAAATCGAGTTTATAAATCTAAAAGTTTAATGCTAAAAAGGTGTCACAAAATAATATAATATTTTATATACACCACAGCACACACCAGCAGGTTGGGTAGGAATTGCAAGTCTATATTCCTTATCAAGTTTTTGTCTCTTCGGTAGTTTTAGATTAGCCTTAGCTTCTGTAATAAGAATCAGAAATGTCCAAATCTAAAAAACTTAAATGAACATGTCCCGTCGCAACACGCGGGAGGGGGCATTTCAGGTATGAGAAGGCTTAATTCATTGAGAGAGATATGGAACAGACAATGGAACAAATAAGATATGTTATTCATACTCTTAATGTCAATCAGGTGATCATCTATTTGGATTTTAATTTAGCACATCTCCTCCCTTTCTCAAAACAAAAGATTCATGAAAAAAATCTCAGGTGACAATGTTGACCCAAAATAAAAGCATTGTTTGATAGATGAAAGTGCTTTGAACTTTGAATTTTTATAAATCTTATGTGTTGGTAGGTTTATTTATTATATATATGTAAGGGTCGGTTTTAGTGGCTTGTGTATTAAATAGGTTAGGCTGGGCTTAGTGGGTTTACTACAATTAATTAGTTTAATTAATTGTATTGGGCTTGGGCTTGGAAAGCCTTGTAAGGTTATCTGAGTAGTATATAAACTCACATAAGCCTCATTTGAGGGGGTTGGCCATCAGAGGAGTCAAGGAGAGGCAGAGAGAGAGAATCGAATTCTCTCTAGAAATCGTGTACCAGACGAATCCAAGGATTCGTGTGCATCGTATTTTCTGAATTCAAGGTTTAAGTATTTGGTTTATATTGTGTTTAATTTGTTTTCTCCATCTCTAATCTTGAATCATCTCTAGTAATTGGATTCCGCACTCTTACTAGAGATTAGATATCGTGTTAGGACCGAATTCGGGACTTACAATATATAAATTATCCATGGATTTATATTATTACATTTTTGTAATTCTATGTGTTGGTAGGTTTTGAGAAGACCATGAACTAGGCTAGGAAATCGGTCCTAAACACATGAACAAAACCATATAAGCTAACACGTTAATGTGAACCGTGAAGAAATGCCCAACTCATTTTTTTTGTAAATGATTATTGGTCTTTTTGTTTAATCATATGTGTGTTGCTACTCGTAGGTGGGTAAAGTCAATATCTAAAGTAATGTAACATACGTGGGTGGCCTGCCGCAACGCACGGGTGGATCAACCACTAGTATATAACAATTGAAATTTAATAGGAATAGTGTAGCTTTAGAGATTTAGACTTTGGCAAACATTTTTTTAGCTTTATACTTTGACCATGAAACTTTTAGACATTTACGTTTTATACCCCTTAACTTTTCTACTTTCGGTTTTAGTATACTTTTAGAGTTTTCAACTTTGGGCACAGTTTATTGTTTTTGTTTTATACTTTAACCACAAAACTTTTTAATTTTGCCACCACTTTTTTTAGTTTTACACGTTGACCACAAAACTTTTAGACATTTACGTTTTATATTCCTTTTAACTTTTCTACTTTCGTTTTTAGTATATACTTTAGAGTTTTCAACTTTGGGCCACGACTTTTTTTTAGTTTTATACTTTGACCACAAAACTTTTAGACTTTTACGTTTTATACTCCTTAACTTTTATACTTTCGTTTTTTATGTGTTTCTTACTTTGGCCACCGATGTTATATACATTTACGTTTTTTACCCCTAAAGTTTTCTACTTAGTTTTTTTTTAACTTTTGTGGTTTCAAACTTTGGTCACGAAACTTTTACACTTTTACGTATTATACCTTAAATAGTCACTACTTCTTTTTACATGAAAAATGGCTAATTTCTAAACGATTTAATACTTTAAAACTATTATTACTTATACTGACGGGTAAATGAGTGGTTCGCCACGAAACGTGGATAAATCATCATCTTGTGTTTAACAAAGATCATGCAGCAATCATGAAAGCCAACCAAAAAAGTTCAATCGTATGAAATTGTCTACTGTTTGATGTGTTCGGAACGACTCTAAAAAATGCTATTAAAACCTAGACCTAAACCTAGACCTAGACACACCTAATTTTACCGAAACTACCTAAACTAAACCGAACTATAAGGCAAGTGTACCTGTCGGATTATAGTAAAGCTAAGGCAAGATCGGATTATCGAACCCTAGAGACACTCTATAGACGAAATTAACCTAGACCTAAATATGGAAATACTGAGTAATTTGGGTTTGGTTTTGAGATTTGATTTAACTAAATTTAACTAAATACGCAACTAACGAATGGACAGCAGGAAACCTAAGAACAACCTTCAGAACAGAGAAAGATACCACCTAGACTCAGAATCCTAATCACTAATGACAACTTCATTCGGCTATGACTAATCTGATGGTGGCTAGTTCACCTTTTAAGTCCTTCCTAGCAGGCAATCCTAACGCTCGAACAGGAGTTCACCTTTCGGGTACATCCAACCTCAACTAAACCTAGCCACCCTCGAAACAATCTAAGGCACCCTAAGCTAGCAGGAGCTACCATGAATTACTATGACAAACAAGATTTAGCAAGCTACCTAATTTCCTAGGGCATCCCTCTTCCGATGGCGATGTGATCCTATTCCACTAAGCAACCCAACTAACCTACCTAATTATCACCTTCCAGCTTGTCTAATTAGGGCAGCAATTTGCAATCAAAAAGATAATTATTAACTAACACAATAGTTCAAGACGTCTCCTAAACGACTCTATCGCAACCAACCCTAAAGCTAGCTACTTTAGACAATTCACCTAGACCGAAAGACATTCGAAGGCAAAAAGTGCATTAGTCAACAACTATAAACCCAATCAATAATTCACATATGCATTCAATCATAGCAACCATGGAGTTTAATAGGAAAGTACATCAATCAATTAGTCATAAAACCGAACAAAGTAATCAAAAGATCAAAATCATCAATACGAGTCTAGGTGGCTCTAAGAGTTTAGCCAACAATCATGTCAAGTACAGGAATCATCATAAAAATCAGAACTTTAAATCCTAACATGATAAAATCTAAGAATTCAATGAGAATAGATGAACCCGTTAATGATTTGGGGATGAAAAAGTGGTCCACCGTTGAATTCCCTTTGATTCCTAGCTCTTCTCTACTCCTCAAATCGCCCCTGGATCGTCCTCTGCCGTCTGGAAGTCGAATCCACTCGAATTGAACCCTAAAACTGATTTTATAGTCGAATTACTTCTTTTGCGGGTTTTGAGGCTGCAAGCGTATCGCTTGCTGACCTACTTTCTCCAGGCGATACGCTTGGAGCTCGTTACACGACATATTAGTCGGTCAAACCGACTTAAGGCTCCTGTTAACTTTCTCTCACGCGCGTACCGCTTGCAACTCTGAGAGTCCCAAGCGATACGCCTGGGACAGCTTGTTCAGCCCTTATTCTTCTTTTTCCTTCTTAACTTCTCTCGTGGCTCGAGAACTTCACCAAAACTGCAAAACTTACATAAAAACTATAAAAAGGACTCAAAGACACAACTTAAGTAAAACAAACTAAAACTAATGCAAACCGACTCAATTCAACTCAAATATAAACATAAAAGACCTCGGAAATGAGATGTGTTTGCAACACATCAAACATCCCCACACTGACTCTTTTTTCGTCCTCGAAAAATACCGCAATGGAATCACAACCAGGAAATTGACTCCTAAACCTTTAACATTTCACATTTAAAATTAACAATCCACCAATCAATTCCACATTCCATAATGTATTAACACACTAGCTACGATTACCGATATTTCGATCCGATTAAACCCAACCACCAACCTTTTCTTTCGCCCCCATGTGTTTATGAATTTACCATATATAAGTTCAGCTGCCTATGGATCCCACTAAAGAAAGGTCAAGTTCAACCTATTACCGAATCATATTCAGTCAAAGCAAAGGTTATAATTGATTTAAATTTATATATTTCCAACCCCCCTTAAACCAGATACTAGGATGTCCAAGGAATAACTAATTATTTAAATGCAACTTTTTGAGCATTTATTCACTACTTGACACATTTTTTTCTTTTTCTCATTTTTTTTTCATCATTTTTTTTTCTTTTTTTTTGTAGTTGGTTACTTTTACCTAAAATTACCAACGGACATCACCAGAGGTACTCTTTCACAAGGTCTTACCCCCGAAATCATACGTGAGTATTTTGCCCGCGAGATCCGGAACATCATCAGAGGCACTTACCACGGGATACTATCCTTAGTTCGTACATGAGTATTTTGCTCCTTCACTCTAATTCATTAACCAGATTATTAACTACTATGCTCATTGAAATTCTAAGGACATAAGAGTATCTAGCCTAAAGCGGTCTCTTTCCTCCTAATCATCAGATTCAGAATTCCTATCACTCCTAAAATGGGAACCCACTAGCAACTGATTAGCATATTTATACAACAAATAAACACACAGGCTATTTAAGCTACTCCTAGATCAGCTGGGCCTACCGACACATCATAGTTTATTAATGCTTTCCATTCTCACCATACTTAACCACTTTTCCCAAATTAATTATTAATTAGCATTTAAGCACAAAATTAGACAATCAATTCCCAGTTTTACCTATCATTTTCCATTGAATTTGCAGCCAGAATCTTGGACATTTTTGAACAATTTTTTCAATTTTTTTCAATTTTCAATTTTTATGACTCAATAACACACCAAAAATAAAAGACTAATAAAAGACTGACTCAATACGAAAGTATCCCATCCCCACACTTGAATCACACATTGCCCTCAATGTGGAATGGAACAAAAACAAATCAGAAATAAAATAAATAAAATAAAAGAAGTTGAAACGTGTTCACCTGAAACTCCAGAGACTCAGCACATCGACCGCAGCGAACCACCACAAACTCGGTAAACAAAAATAATAAAAATTTAAAAATTAAAATTTTTCTGACTTACCTCCTCCAGGCGTATCGCCATACGCCTACAACCATGCATTTCCCAGGCGATACGCCTGGAACTGCACACAACCGGCCCCGCCAAAGGATGCAAGCGTATCGCCTATAACCTACCAACCTCCAGGCGATACGCTTGGAACGTGATTTCCAGAGAATTTTTGGAATTTGACCCCAAAAATTTTCTATCTCTTTTCTCCACAGCAGGTCTATGGTCGAACTTTTCAGCAAAAACCTGCACCTTTGACCTGTACCACTCACATTTCCCAAAGCTTGAATCTCCAGAATTACCTGCAAACACCAAAAACACAAAACCAAAAGACGCAACATACACAAAAACCAAAAATTGCATAAAATAAAACACAAATACACAACTATACAAACCGGGTACTAATCAATCAGCACAAAACATAAGAACAACCTCCAAAACCATCCGGAGGCTTGGATTTCACATCTTTACTCCCAAAACTACCGGGTTGCACCCGATTCCTATCCAAACAACTTCTAACCAACTTCCTACCCCATAAAGCACTGAACTTTACTGCTCTCAACAACCTCTTAACCTTCCAATGCTTATACCGACCCGGAAGAAATCGACATTTTCCTAGAAAACTCATTTCCGGGTCATGGGTAGCAACAATCACATCTAACCTCCCCACACTTGGACTAAGCACAATCCTATCATCAAATTCACCAATGTCACCAAGTGTGGCTCTCCTACAACCCTTCTCAACTACCAAACACTCTCCAACCACTAAATCCTCACCGGGTTCTACTAATGGGTCAACATCCGTATTTCTATCGATTAGCTCATCTAACCCCCCCGGGCTCCTCCCCACACTTATCCTCAACCATCAATTCACCTTCCAACCTATTCCCAACGACCAGATCCTCACCAGTGACATAACTAACACAACTATCCACTAAAGATATAAAAGAACCTAGAAAGTACACGGACTCGTTGTTCTTGTCACTCGACTTACCAACCTTGAACTCAACCGATTCATCATCTACCCTCAAAGTAATCGTGCCCGTGAAAACATCAACTAACGCCCGAGCAGTCCTAAGGAAAGGCCTTCCTAAAATCAACGGGTAGCTAGCATCATACGCAGTATCAACTACCACAAAGTCTATAGGGAACAAGAATTTGTCAACTTGCACAAGCACATTTTCCACTATTCCTTTGGGTCTAACCACCGACCTATCTGCTAAAGAGATCGTCATCCTAGTCGGTTCTAACTCACCTAATCCTAGATGCATGAAAACAGAATATGGCATCACATTAATACTAGCACCTAAATCCGCTAAAGCACATGTAACAGATAAATCACCAAAAGAGCACGGAATGGTAAAGGTACCAGGATCAGTCAACTTTTCAGGCAACCTATTCTGAACTACAGCAGAGCAATTAGCATCAAGAGTAACATCTGAAAAACTTTCAAGCTTCTTCTTATTCGTTAATATATCTTTCAGAAATTTAGCATACTTAGGCATTTGTCTAATAACATCAGTAAAAGGTAAAGTGACCCTAAGCTGCTTAAGAAGCTCTAAGAACTGACTGTACTCACGCGCATTCTTCTGTTGAACCAACCTCTCAGGATAAGGAACTTGCTTCAGATCATCGGCTGTAATCGGTCGAGGCGCAAATCTCACTCTCTTCTTCTCTTTAACAGCCTCCCACTTCAGCGGCTTCTCTCTCACTCCCTCAGCCTCGACGTTTGGTGCGGTACTTGCTGGCGTAACGCTCTCGTGCACCCTCCCACCAGGCGTCTCCAACTCAATCTCCTCATCGACCGGCTCCTCATCAACTACCGCCGGCGATGGACTCTAGACAACTCTCCCGCTCCTGGTGGTGATGGCATTGACATTAGCATTGGGGTTCTTATGAGTACTACCAGAAAACTGACCCCCACGGGAATTGAGCTCCTTCAGCTGCTTCGCTATGTCACCGACTGACCGCTGCAAATCCAGAAACGAAGCTTGTTGATTCCTCAGTAACGTATCATGCTCCGCCAGCTTCTTCTGTGTGGCCTCATCTCTCGCGTTCATCTGCTGCAAAATCTGCGTTTGGTTCATGACCAGCTCTATAAGCTCCTTCATAGTCGGCCCCTCGTTTACTCCACCATTCTGATTATACCTCGGCTGAAAACCAGGTGGATTTCCTCCCTCTCACCATCCTGAATTTTGGCCACTCCTCCACCCAGACTGGAACGAATTACCGAACTGGTTTCGGTTTCCAATGTAATCCACCTGCTCAGCGGGAGCAAGCGGGCAGTCTCGAGTGTCATGAGCGCCTCTGCACAGCTCACATTTGGCTTTGATGTGGAGTTTGATTTCTTCTAAGGTCTTATAAATGTTTTCTAACTCCCTAGGTGACATGGTTTCTGAGCCAATGTGATTTACACCCCGGGTAGATGTAGATGGTGCGAGTGATCTAGTCGGGGCCAAGGTGGCTCTCCGACCTTCGGGTGCCTGCTGTTCAGAAAGTGCGAAGCTCTCAAATAATGATTTGCATTCATCAACAGTGAGCTTCTCCATCATATGCCCTCCAGCCGAAATATTGAAATCCTTCTGAACAGAATAAGGAAGTCCATTATAGAGCTTTTCTATGATCGCCCAGTCCGTCAACCCGTGTTGCGGACATCTACTCAGAAGGGTATTGAATCTCTCGTAAGCAACAGAATAAGGCTCATCGGGGTCCATTTTAAAGGAATGGATTTCCTCCCGAGTACGTGAAGCCTTGGCTGGAGGATGGTACTTCTTCAGGAATTTCGCGGTAAGATCGTCCCAGGTGGCGATCGAATTAGGCGGAAGCGTCTCAAGCCACTCGGCGGCTCGAGACGTAAGGGAGAATGGAAATAAACGCAAGTAGATGATTTCGTTCGCGACTCCGGTGAGTCCGAACGTGTTGCAGATACGAATGAAACGGGAGATATGCGTCGGTGCATCTTCGTCCTCACGTCCATGAAACTGGATCGAATGCGTCAATGCGTTGATGACGTGGGACGGAACTTGCCAATTCGCGGTGTTGGCAATAGCAGGCTGTGCAATAGCAAACCGGGCCTCGGTGACTCCGGCGCTAGCCTACTCGTGGACGGTGCGACGTGCCGCCATGGATGATAAATCGGGGAATGGAATGGGTCTGGTGTCGCGTGTGGTGTGTGTGGAAGAAGATGTTTTGGAGTGGGTGGTGGAAATGATGAATGCCTCTAGCTCGGTGCGTAGAAGGCGAAAACGTTCACGAATATCCGCGTCGGGATCAGAAAGTGGTGACAACTCAGGAGGACCTCGTGAACGGGTGTGTGGCATAAGATGGGGAAACTGACTCAAAGGAAAAATTACAAGAAAAATACTATGACAAACAAGATTTAGCAAGCTACCTAATTTCCTAGGGCATCCCTCTTCCGATGGCGATGTGATCCTATTCCACTAAGCAACCCAACTAACCTACCTAATTATCACCTTCCAGCTTGTCTAATTAGGGCAGCAATTTGCAATCAAAAAGATAATTATTAACTAACACAATAGTTCAAGACGTCTCCTAAACCACTCTATCGCAACCAACCCTAAAGCTAGCTACTTTAGACAATTCACCTAGACCGAAAGACATTCGAAGGCAAAAAGTGCATTAGTCAACAACTATAAACCCAATCAACAATTCACATATGCATTCAATCATAGCAACCATGGAGTTTAATAGGAAAGTACATCAATCAATTAGTCATAAAACCGAACAAAGTAATCAAAAGATCAAAATCATCAATACGAGTCTAGGTGGCTCTAAGAGTTTAGCCAACAATCATGTCAAGTACAGGAATCATCATAAAAATCAGAACTTTAAATCCTAACATGATAAAATCTAAGAATTCAATGAGAATAGATGAACCCGTTAATGATTTGGGGATGAAAAAGTGGTCCACCGTTGAATTCCCTTTGATTCCTAGCTCTTCTCTGCTCCTCAAATCGCCCCTGGATCGTCCTCTGCCGTCTGGAAGTCGAATCCCCTCGAATTGAACCCTAAAACTGATTTTATAGTCGAATTACTTCTTTTGCGGGTTTTGAGGCTGCAAGCGTATCGCTTGCTGACCTACTTTCTCCAGGCGATACGCTTGGAGCTCGTTACACGACAAATTAGTCGGTCAAACCGACTTAAGGCTCCTGTTAACTTTCTCTCACGCGCGTACCGCTTGCAACTCTGAGAGTCCCAGGCGATACGCCTGGGACAGCTTGTTCAGCCCTTATTCTTCTTTTTCCTTCTTAACTTCTCTCGTGGCTCGAGAACTTCACCAAAACTGCAAAACTTACATAAAAACTATAAAAAGGACTCAAAGACACAACTTAAGTAAAACAAACTAAAACTAATACAAACCGACTCAATTCAACTCAAATATAAACATAAAAGACCTCGGAAATGAGATGTGTTTGCAACACATCACTGTTCATAAAAGAATCTTCTTACTCATTTATTTATCAAATTACCCCATATATACAAAATGCAACCCATGGTACCACTTTTAAAACATAATGTACAACCCCACAATGCACATAATCTACTGCCTTTTATGTATAGTTTACAACCCCTAAAGCATGGAAATTGTATTACACTATTTTAGCAACAGTTGCCTTCTACAGTTCTTGGGCTCGCGGGTCATGGACTATCCGGATGAAAGCAGAAACGGGTCAGGAGAGGTTGACGGTTGATTGTGGCCCACATCAACGTCCTTTTTCTTCTATTTTCGGCCCACCCTACGGTTCCTTCTCCTTCCTTCACGTTTGAACCGGATTTTCAGTGCTTCACCCACTCCCTTCTGCATCGCCTTGCCTCACCCACCTCACTCTTCTTAGTCAATTGTACCCATAATTCCCGCATACGTTCCCTCTCTAATCAATGGCAAGGGCGACGAGTCAATTTTACTGATTGAATAGTATTGATTGAATACTCTTTGCTCCACTGTAGATGCGTGGGCCTTTGCTTCCATTATGGCTACATATATGCTGGGTTGCTTCACAGAAATCCTTCACGCCATTCCATCTGTTTCATAGTCAGGTTAATTTTACACCACCTTCATCCAAGTTATTTTTTCTGATGCAGATTAATATTAATATTAGGTCATTCTTAGAGGGTTGATTTACATCTTTAAGGGCGTATTCTTTTCAAGGTTATCTTGATTTTGATGTTTTGTGATAACTATTTTTTGTTTCTTTGTTGCAGGGTATTGCTGTAGCTTTCGTGCTACTAATTTAAGTGTTTAGGTAATATCCCCTTTCTTCTTGATTTGCTTTGGTTCAACTTAAGTTCAATGATATGTGCATTATGGTTTGGCCAACGACTTCTTCTACATTTGTTCTACATTTGATAATAATTATTGACATCTTAATCTTCCAATGGAAGTAGGTGATTTTATCAAAACTTAATATCATGAGGGTTAAAATTTGGGGCAAACAACTACAGTGGGCTGAGGGGTTTTGTGCTTAGAATTATTTTTATCTCTAGGGTCAAACTTATATATATATATGTGTGTGTGTATGTGTGTGTGTTAGTTTTGCAATGCCGGATCTAATTTTCTAGGTGTAAAAAATTAGATGAAAATAAACTAGCACATTAACAATTTTTACATATTTTTCTTGGTGAATTTTGTTATACATGTTCACTTAATAATTTTTATGTATATATATATATATATAGGGAGAGGATCATTTGAGAATCAATTGGGTTTGAGAACTAAAAAGAACTAATTTGAGCCACAAGTTTATTACATGTATCCACCCTCCCATTAATTGTAGTGGTCCCCAACTGAAATTAGTGGTGGAGATTTAGTTCTCAAAAGTTCTCAAAACAAAAAGTTCTCATTTGAACCTAACCCTATATATATATATATATATATATATATATATATATATATATATATATATATGTGTGTGTGTGTGTGTGTGTGTGTGAAATCAAATCAACAATTTATAAATGATGCTTTCAAAGCACACCATCAGTTTTAATATTGTTTTGTCAAGTTACAGATGACATGGTTAGTTTACTTGGTGAATAGTTAACAACGTCTGAAAGCATATAAATTTGAATGAAATGGTTTCATCTGATGACATATGTTATCTACTTACTTCCATGTTGTGTTGAGAATATCCAAACACCATTTCATGATTAGTGTTTCCTGATTTATTTACCGTCACCAGCTGTAGATCTACATTTTCCTATCAACGGGTTCTATATGTTAGTCTTCAAATTATCAATACAAGCAAGATTTTTTACTCATTTTAATTAGCAAGTTTCAGTCGTTCATTCACTACCTCTTATTGCATATATTATGCATGGACTTAGATTTAGTGGTTCAGATTTAGGGATTCATTATATTCTCATCTTTCTTGCTCTTTTGTTTGTGGCCAGTTTATTTGTTTGTGGACAATTTTGTTCTAAGCGCTCTGCCTGGGTCATGATTCTGAACAGTTTCTCTTTATGCTCATATTTTCAAAAGTCATTTTATTTGACAAGTGTTTTTGGTGAAGGCTATGTTTTTGGTACAACTGAAGATGGTTTTTGGATGTTTGATTCCTTTGGTTTTGTTATGAGATATGTTTAGGTTATTTGAAGTTTATTTTGATTTTGGTTTTAGATATTGGATGCCTTTGGTGTTCTTATTTTGTTTTTCAAGCCAGATTTTTGTGGTCTGTTTCTTTATTTGGCAACCATTTGTTTATCACATAAGATTTTTTAAATTATTATACTCATTATGTTTTTTTTATTTTTCCTTTTTGTGTTTACCTATTGTACATTGTTTTGGGTTTTTTGTTGTATATCCCTTGGTGTAAATATATAGGAAGCTCTCTAATAGTTTTTTGGGTTTTTTTGAAACAGGTCCTTGCTTTGATAGTTTGTTCATTGTCGACTGTGTTTAAAGGTTGATCCAAATAAATGCTCTTTGTGTTCTTCCTATTTTGTTAGGTTCGTTTTGATTTTAATATGCATTATTCTTATGCTTTATATGTTCTTTTGCTACATATAGGTGCTGTTGTGCTAATTTGAGGTGGCTTGCAATTTATAAGTTTGCTTTCCTTCATTTCCACCCTGCTACTTTGTATATTTTTATTGTCTTAGTCTTTTTGCATGCATTTTTTTCAATGTTTTTGGTCTTGGGCTGCTGTTTTATGTTTTGTATCATGCTTACGTTTTGTATTACTATGTTGATTGTTAGTGGTAGTAGTACATCCAATTTGCAATATTAAGGGGCTCAGCATTGGTTTGTTTATAGGTTTCTCTTTACTTCTAATAATCTATATTTTGTTAAATGTATTAACTGGACTTTAGGGGTGTATCTTAATACTTATTTGCATGTTTAGGGGGTTACTGTTATTTTTTTGATGCATGTGTCTTTAGTAATAGTAATATCTCTGTAGCTATTAATAGTATGAGGTATTTTATATATTGTTAATTTATTTGGTAGTTATGCCTGTTAATCCTGGACAACATAAGCGTATGCGTGTGTCTGTTACCGGCAATGCAACGTCTTCATCTGTGCCTTGCTCTTCGTGTGCATCTGCTTCCTATTCGCCTATTGCAGATCCAGCCGCGGGCTCCTCTTCACATGTTACCATTCCATCTGTTGTTGCCAACAATGTCGATGTTGTTGCTCCCATGTCGTGTACACGTAGACGTGTAACAGTTCCATCAGTTGTTGGGGGCAATGTTAATGTGGTTGCTCCTTCTACGCCGCGTACATATAGACGTGTAACCGTTCCATCTACTATTCGCGATGGTGTTAATGATGTTGCTACTTCTATGCCACGTACACGTAGGCGTGTAACCACACCTTTCGCGCCGCCATCTGCGTCTTTGCATCCTCCTATTGTGTCATCCTCTGCTGCCACCTCAACTCTTATTGCAGATCCAGCAACAGCCCCTTCTTTATGTGATGTTGTCTCATCCCCTTCTGAGAATCTTACTGGTGTTATAACTCCTCATGTCTTGCGTTCCCGTAGGCACCTAACGAACCCTTATGCAGCCCCATCTGCGCCTTCCTCTTCGTATGTTTCCACTTCTTCTGCTACAGGCAGTCCTGCTGTTATCATAGCCTCTACTGTGTTACCTAAACGTAAGCGTGCAAGTAGGGCTTATGCGCAGCCGTCTACGTCTTCTTCTTCACGCCCAACAGCTTCCTATGCAGTTGATGACTATGTTGACCTGGGCTGCTGTGATCAGATTTATGAGTTCTGTTTCGCCTACTTCTGGTATGCTGAGCGTCTAACCTCTACGACGTCTGGCAAGCGCCCTGAGTATAGCATTTGTTGTAGGGGCGACGCTATAAAAAAATACCCAATTAACCCGCCACAAGGTATTAGAAGCCTTTTTCAGGACCATTCTTTCATTAAAAATGTTCGTGCTTACAACTCCATGTTTGCTATGACATCTTTTGGAGCTGAGTTAGACAAATATGTGAATGATGGCAAGGGCCCACCTGTCTTTAAAGTTGGGGGCAAGTATCTCATTGGTTGGGGTCATTATGCCCTGCCCCAAATAAAACGCCGTCTTTTCTACAGCTTTATATATATGACACCACTAACGAGGTCTCAAATAGGCTTAGCCATTTTTCTCCCAAAAAAAAAAGGAAATTGCTTCCCAGTGTTGTCAACACTCTTATAGACATATTAAATTGTTGCAATTCTTTGGTGAAGTTGTTTAGGACTGCCAAGGATATGTGCGCATCCACTGACACCCCTGAGTTTATGGTGCGTTTGTTCCATTCTGGTGGTGTTCATCCTTATCAGCCTCCCGCTGATGGCACGCTTGGCGCTATCGTGTATGACAATGATTTCACTGCCAAAGACTTTGATATTATCATTCGCACAAAGGATGGTTGTCAGCAGCGTGTTAATCACTTACATCCATCCTACATGTCCTTGCAATATCCGCTTCTCTTCCCATTTGGCGAAACAGGTTGGTACTCGGGCTTGAAAAAGCAATCATCTCCAGCAAAGGACGATAAGCGTGTCTCTATGAATATGTACTACAGCTACCAAATTCATGAACGTGCAGGTGTTTACACACATCCGCTTCATGGAGGCAGGCTCTTTCAACAATATCTGGTGGATGCGTATATCTCTACAGAACGTAACCGATTGGAGTACTTTGCAGAGAATCAAAGTGACCTACGTATGGACGTTTTGAGAGGTGTTGAAGATTCCATCTCTAGAGGTGATACCGAGGGTTCTAAGATTGGTAAAAGGATTATACTTCCGTCGTCTTTTACTGGAGGACCGCGATACATGTATAAGCATTACCAAGATGCATTGGCTATTTGTAGAGTGCATGGGAATCCATAATATTTTATTACCTTTACATGCAACGCAAACTGGCCCAAAATTAGAAGGGAAATGTAGAAAAAGCCACGGCTGAGCTCTCAGGATTGTCCTCATGTCATTGCTCGGGTTTTCCAAATGAAGGTTGATGCATTTATTGCATTTCTTAAGGAGGAAAGGCCCTTCGGTGCTGTAACTGCAGGTATTATACATTCGTTTGTTAATTAAATGTTTGGTTAAGCCTCATAGATAGGTTCCTTTCTCCTTTCAGATCTCTACACCATAGAGTTCCAAAAGCGAGGCCTCCCACATTGTCATACACTTCTATGGGTCGCAGAACCATTTAGGATCAGAGATGCACACCAGATAGATGATTACATCTAAGCTGAAATCCTAGATAAAGAATTAGAACTTGTTTGCACAAATTAGTTGCAGAAACAATGATTCATGGCCCATGTGGATTGCTAAACAATGGTTCTCCTTGCATGCAAAATGGTACATGCTCAAAAATTTTCCAAAACCGTATGAGAATGCTTCGAGAATTGATGATAAGGGTCACGCATTTTATAGGAGGAGGAAGGATAACCCAACTGTTGAGAAAGCAGGTTCATCTATTGATGGTGGCTACATTGTTCCATACAACAAACGACTTTTATTGCGCTTTCATGCACACATAAATGTAGAGCATTGCGGTTGGAGTATGATGATAAAATACCTCTTTAAGTATATCTCAAAGGGGCCCGATCGAGTTAAGTATTCGGTCACCTCTAAACCAAATGCGGCCAGCGCATCATAATCAGCCAGCATTGAGGTAATAGATGAAATCCAGAATTTTATTGACGGTAGGTTCATCTGCCTACATGAGGCATCATGGCGAATCCTCAGCTTTCCTATCCACCACAGAGATCCTGCCGTGCAGGCTCTTTGTGTGCACCTTCCAGGTCAGCAAAATATCACTTTTAGGGACAGGAATTCACTCAGAGATGTAGTTGGGAACCCAATGTCAAGAAAAACAACCCTAACAGAATGGCTGCTGAATAATATTCGATATCCTGAAGGACGACACTTAAGGTATGTGGATTACCTCAAAATGTATAGATGGGATTGTTCACATAAGAGATGGATTAAAAGGACAACAAGGAAGAAGCCCAATATTGGTAGGTTGGTTTATGTCCATCCAAGTAGTGGTGAGCTGTTTTATTTAACGATGTTGCTTAATCACAGAACTGGATGCGTGTCTTTTAACGACATAAAGACTATAACGGGTATCTTTCATGAAACCTACCGTGCAGCATGTGAGTCTTTGGGTTTAATCGGAGATAATACAGAATGGGCACTCACGTTTGAGGAGGCAGCGCTATGGGGGACTGCTAGAGAGCTGCGGTTTCTCTTTGTTCAAATGCTTTTTTTTGTGAGATTGCCAATCCTGTTGTCTTATGGAATGAGCACTGGAATGCAATGAGCGATGATATAGTTAACCGTATTAGCAAGCAGACAAATGTTAATCCAAAATGCATACCAGAAAATGATATTCAACACCCGATCCTCTACGAGTTGGAGAAGATACTAAACACTAGCTCCTCATATTCAACACTTGCTAATTGTGGCCTTCCT
The DNA here is from genome assembly GCA_039602395.1 of Deinandra increscens subsp. villosa. Classification (NCBI taxonomy): domain Eukaryota; kingdom Viridiplantae; phylum Streptophyta; class Magnoliopsida; order Asterales; family Asteraceae; genus Deinandra; species Deinandra increscens. The sequence continues at coordinate 22,049,923 of JBCNJP010000017.1, forward strand.
ATGCCTGAGGGTGATTTGCTATGGCTGATTAATAACCGGCTTTTAATGGAAGAGAGATGTTATGATAGAACTCAGCTTGCGGTATAGCATGAGCAATGCAGGGCTTCTATGCATCCAAGGCAACTAGCAGTGTATGAAATGGTCATGCAATCACATAGAGACAAAAAAAAACAAATCCTTCTCTTTATATATGGCCATGGTGGGACTAGGAAAACATTTTTGTGGACTACCATCATTAGTGCCATCAGATCTTCAAGTCAGATTGTGCTAGCAGTTGCTGGATGAGGAATTGCCTCCCTGTTGTAGCCATCGGGTCGAACATCGCATTCAAGGTTTCAGATAACTATTCATGTGACAGATGAAACGGTCTGCAATATTGAAAAAGACAGCCCTCTTGCAGGCCTCCTGCGCGAAACTTCTTTAATAATATGGAATGAGGTTCCTATGACAGACAGGAAGTGTTTTGAATGTTTGGATAGAACAATGCAAGTTATATTAGACAAAAAGGGCATCCCTTTTGGTGGAAAGTCTATCCTTCTAGGCGGTGATTTCAGACAGACTTTACCAATTAAGCGGCGTGGTGGGAAGTCAAAGGTAATTTCATCTTCACTGCCAAAGTCATACCTCTGGCCCTATTTTAAAATAATTAAACTAACACAAAATATGAGATTGCTGAGGCATAGGATTTCAGATGTAAAGAGAGACTCCATAGCACATTTCTCACACTGGTTACTGGATGTTGGGGATGGGAAGGTGGGAACTGTTTTAGCAACAACTGCCATGGACGCCAAAGAAATTGAAATATTGGATGAACATTTGATTAGATGTGACAATGATCCACTCTTACGGTTAATACAGTTTATATATGACGAGTCCACATTAGCTGCTCCAATAGCAATGAATCTTTCTGACAAAGCAATTGTTTGTCCCTGAAATCTGACTGCTAATGAGATTAATACAAGAGTGTTGAATATGGCTCCCGGAAACATATCAACCTATTTAAGTACAGATTCCCTTACCCCAAGAGCAAACGCTGGTGGTAACAGCGAAATGCTATACCCTGTGGAGTACCTAAATAGTTTGAACTTCTCAGGATTGCCAGCTCACTGCTTGGTGCTAAAGGTCAACACACATGTCGACCTTTTGCGTAATATTAATCAAACATGTGGTTTGTGTAATGGGACACGACTCATTGTTACACAACTTCTAGCAAGAGTAATCGAGGCAACCATAATAACTGGAACATCCATAGGACATAGAGTCTACATCCCGAGGATTACCTTTTTTTATGACGAGAAGGAGCTGCCGTTTATCTTTAGAAGAAGGAAATACCTGTTAAGAATCTGTTATGCAATGACGATTAATAAAAGCCAAGGGCAATCACTGTCTAAAATAGGAGTATACCTCCCAGAGCCCGTCTTCGGGCACGGTCAGTTATGCGTAGCCTTTTCTAGAGCAACATCACCATCGGCTTTGAAAGTGCTTAAGTACCTGAAGAGGGGTTTCCAGATAACAAAACAACAAACATCGTCTATTCACTAGTCTTACAGGACATAGAAACTAATCAGGTTTAATAACAGATTAAATATCATAATAGTTGCTAATACCTTTATAGAAAAAATTCCCTGTTGGTAACAAATGTATAGTTACTTTGCGTTGCTTAACTTATTCGTTATACAAATTTACAACTTTATACTTAATATTGCAGGGTACACATGGGAGATCACAAGGGGATACCTCAGATAACTGCAGGGGAGGCACCCATTGAAATTCAAGTAAGAGTGTTGCATAAGTGGAAACCATATAAGGATGGGGACATTTACAACTACCTATTGGTTGATAAATTTGTAAGTGTGGCACGCTTAGACATCTAATATACTTAATGTAGTAGTAAGATTTATATGTAGCTAATAACTTTCTAAAAAATAAATTCAGGGTAATGGAATTCAGGCCACATTCAATTTGGATGAGGAGGCAGACATGGATAACCTGATTACCGTGAAAAAATGCTATACAGGTATGCATGTAAATATGCTTTGACAGTGCTGAGAGCAGCTCCCCATCCTGCATCGATCAAGCTTAGCAAGCATAACTCAATAACTGAACTGGAAGATGATGGAACACTGCCACACTATTTCTTCGACTTCTACCCATTTGATCAGTTGTCCTTTCGAAAGGGAGTCCACAAGATACTAACAGGTGATACCGGTTATACATGTTTATATTCACTGTATTGCTTAGGTACTTCTTACTTTCTAAAATTCCGTCCTCACTCTCATATACTTATCAACAACTATAATGCAGATATCATAGGGAAGGTTGAGGATGTAGAACGTGTGGAAACAAATGCTGACAATAGCTTGGTCCGGCTAACACTCAAGAACATGAGGTGCGAAACAAATATAATACATAAAGAAAAAAGCTAGTTTTTAATGAATATAATAACATAAAATATTTGTTCTCTAATAAAGTGACAAAGAGGTTACCGTGGCATTATGGAAGGAGATAGCTAACACTATCGATGTGGACTCACTGATAGCAACAAATAAGCCAGTTATAGCTGCAATTGGAGGGCTCAAAGTTATGCCCTACAAAGGTATTTTTATTAACAAACTTGTTCTCGATTTTGTAAAAAAAATTTACTAATAAATACGTCTTATCACAGAGGGACATCAACTGCAGTCATGCTTAGCAACAAGAGTTTGTATTAATCCGGATATAGAACTTGCAAAGGAAATGTCCATCCGGTGAGCACCACAAATTAACACCCGCGTTTGCAAAATAAAATGCCCACATCAATGATGCCCATCTCTAAACATATTTCATGTTTAGGGGTACTCCTACACCAGATAGGATCTGTTTCATGCCAAAAATATCAGAAAGGAACATGATCAGTGTATATGTTTTGTATGACCAAGATTCGATAAAACTGGCTGTAAGTTAAAAAAATTGTTTGCTATTAGTAAGAACCTCTCCTTCATATAGGGTATTGATCAAATACACTAATTATATGGCAGAAATAAAAGTTCACATGCGAGGCTACTATCACAAAGCTAACCAAGAATCGTAATTGGTTTTTTGCATCATGTGGGCAATGCAACACCACTTTGTCAAAGCAGCTAGAAGGGTACACGTGTTCTGAACATGGGAAGGAGTATCTGAAATACACGTAAGCATACCTTAGTAGAAATTGCAAATTATGTCAATCGAAAAAATTAACTGATGCTATTTAAAACAGATATTGTGTGAACTGCACCATCGAAGATGTTGAGGGCCTAGCTGATGTCACACTGTTTGAGGGCGCTATGGCAGCAATAATTGGTGTGAGTTGTGCAGATATGGTCAACGTTCAAGGCACTCTAATGCAATGAAGATACCAGATCCGGTTAAGGCGATCATAGGGGTAAAAAAGGTTTTCTAGTTGAAGAAATCTGAGAAAAGCTTTAAAACAACTTTCAGTTTATGGTCAATAAGGTGTTCGATGTTAGCGATCAACTTTCGTCTTCTTCAGCTGTGGCAGCCTCTTCTTCAAGCGCTGCCGATGATACTGATCCAAAAGAAAACCAAGAGGGTGACGATTCGCATGCCAAAAGAAAGCTGCTCGACGAGCTGGGTAAGTTAATTACTTAGCATATCATAGTAAAGCCATAGCATAAACAACAACACCTAAATTAAGGATTTGTGAACAGAAAATGCAGATGGACCAGACAAGAGGCTCAAAGCTAAGGATGCCATTTGATGAATCATAAGCTATATGGGAAACATAATATGTTTTGGACCCTCTTTTGTGATGGCAACACCTACTAGATCAAGAAAACTTCATTTTGTGAAACAATGTCAGGTATGTAGATAGTAATATGTATGGGTGTTTGTTGTCTCTAATGGCATATATAAAATGCCTTCTACAAACATATAGTAGGTGTATGCTTTTGGTGGTCACTTATGTAGAAGAATATATATGTAAGGAGCTGTTATCCTATATGCTATGGCTGCTATGTTTAACAATTAATAGTTTGTTAAAAGTTCTATTAGCTTTATCTTTACATTTCAGAAGGTTTATGCTAGATTAATATTAAGTTTTTTTTTCTTTTTTTTTTGCCTTACAAAGGTTGCCAACTTATTGCTATTATATGGTGTAGTATGAGTTTATGGTATTTCATATTTTAGTCTAGGATACACGGAATTATAACTTTATGTATATAGGATGGTGTGGTATGGGTTTGTGGTAATTCATTATTTTTAGTCCATAATTTTGATATAATTCTTTGCCATAGTTATGAAGCAAACTTAGGTAATATGGGTTTATGGTATTTCATTTTTTTTAGCTTATGTAGCACATTGCAAAGGCCTATTTAACGGTTGATGAATAAATGGTAGAAATTGAGTTGAAAAATGGTTCAAAAGAAGGTTTGTTTGACTTGAAAAAGTCAATCGTTTATATATGTTTGCTATTGTAAACACTATTTAATATACATGTAGATGATCCCATTAATTTTTTTTTTTTGAACGGCTAATATTTATTTACAAATCTACACCAAATACCCCATTGCCTAGGTTTGAACCCAGGACCTCCAACTAAGAGGACAAAGCCTCTACCAAGTGGGCTACTCCCACATTGGCTGATGATCCCATTAATTGAAAGCCTTGCTACCACATAAGGCATATAAATTAGGAAGCATTGAGAATATGTATTTATTGAAACATTAAACAAAAATTGTTGAATATTACATTAATAACGAATGCATGAAACTACAATGGTGCATTATGATAGGCAAAACCAAATCTGGTCATTTAGCTCTCAAACAGTTTCCACACCAACAAGTCATCTTGCCTGTATCGTAGAACAAACAAAACAGTGATTACATGATACAACGACAAATATAGCTAATACATTGACAACACGACTTTCAAGCAACCAATTTGTAATAGCTCACTCTACCGGCCTTCTAAAGTGGTGCGACTCCGCGGCGAAGCGTGGGTCGTCCCACTTTTATAACAACACAACAGAATACACTATTACAGAACATATATGCATTGGTTATAATCTCACCCCTCGAGAAAAAAGAAAAAAAAAGACCTTTCATCTAGAAAATGTTAAAAGAAGACTAGTGGTTGCTACGCCAACCCATTCGTGACTTTGTATTTGTACTTGTTTTACTCTAAATATTTTATGGGTTTGATCATGGGTTTAGAATCTTTCGAAACAGAATAAAAAATTAAGTCGGTCGGGAACCAGTTGAACAAGATTTTAGAAAATTAATTTGGTGTCTCATCAAAAGCTTTCTATTCCAATTCGCGTTGAGGATCGCCTATCACACAATTCATTCATGAATGAATTATTTATATAATAAAGTATATATAGAGGCTTATAAACCGGTTTTTTATGAATCGAATATATTAATTATATATAGTATACATAGAGGCTTATAAACCGGTTTCTTATGAATCGAACATATTACTTATCTATCTATATAATAAACATGGGTTTTTAAAGTCTAAGTGACACAATTTTAGGCGTGCCACATTGGATTTGATTTACTTGTCAATTTCTTATAATTTAGAATTAAAGTTACACTAAATTAAATTCTTTCCATACAACAATTATCCATATTTTTTAAAAAATACCATAACTTTGATTCATCATATCTCTTTTATTTCTCAACGGAATTTCGATCCGTAAATTGATTTCGATTCGTGACAGAAAACCTAACAAGACTAGACCCATATTGCTTAAGGTTTTGATCAACGAATGATGGTGAACGAATCATAAAACAAAGTTGCGACTTTTTAACACATCATTGATAAACTTGAACTCTAATTCGATTATTCGTTAAATAACACTCAAAGTTTATTAAATATTTATCGGTTCTCTAGCTTTATGTATTATTCAGTTCAATTTTTCTTTTCAGTTTAGGTTCATATTTAATTTCGTGTAATTCTTTTTATATCACAACCTCGGGTATTTACCCGGGTCACTAACTAGTATATAGTATACATAGAGGCTTATTAACCGGTTTTTTATGAATCGAACACATAAGGTCAACATTCGTTTAAACTGGTTCTTGCTGAAGCCGGTTAGGGTCATGAACTGATTCTGATTTTTGTAGGAATCGTTTCTTAAAATAATAAATAAATATTTTTATTTATGAATTAAGATTACAAAGAAATACAATATAAGGAAAGAGAATGTATTCAAAGATACTATTACAACTTCAACGAAATTACCTAATAATAAACAAATATAATAATGGAAAAAAGCTCCACGATGTGAATAAAACAACAGAAGGTTTGTTTTGGAAAAATATAGAGAAGAAGAAAATAAAGAATAAAGAAAGAGACGGGAGTGGCTAAGGATATGGTTAGATTCACTCCTTTAAAACAAATTTCGAGAGTCTATGTAAGAATTCGTTATGTTTCCCAGAGTACATAGCCAAAGTTGTTTGTATAGCCGTGGCGAACTAACATCCAAAATTACCTTAACGTTGCTTGAAGGTAAGAAGAACGATCTTCGAAGATTGCTGTATATCCAGAAATTTAGAGAGAATTTCAAATGAGAGGAACAGAGAGATCTTTTAGAGAGCGAACACTTTGCTTTCGGTGTATGGAACTTAACATATGAACTTCCTATTTATAGTGGATGTCTTTCACTTGAAACACCTAAAGTCATAAAGACAGTCAAATTCATTAAACGTGTTTAATGAATTGCTTTTCTGTTATTTTGACTACAAAGGACAGTTTCGAGTGGCATTAACGTGGTCAAAAATGAGATAACAGTAATAACTCATCAGTTCCATTAGCTGCTGACTGGATGCACTAGTCTCCCGCAATTGCACAACACGACCTGTGTAGTAGTTAGTTTTGCGCCACACGTATCTCAACTCGCGCATTGCTCACTGAGACCCGTGCTCCATACTAGTGTCTGCATGCAGGCACAGAGGTCATTCACGCCGACCAGCCAGCTAGTTCACTTCCGTGTATGCTTGGTCTTTGAAGAAAATCTGAAAATTAAAAAAAAAAAGAATAATACGGGGCGGTTTCCCTATATGCCCCTGTATTCCACTTCGTTTTTTTATAATTATTAGCATTATTATTAAATAAATTTTACCAGACATGTAAATAAACATTATTAAACACATTTTTTTTGTGTAAAAAATTAAAGCACTCTTTTTATAAATGTTAATTTCATATTTATTTAATTAGACTAATCTTTTTAATCTTTATATATATTGTTGTTATAAGTTTATTTATTGTTGTTATAAAAATATTACTGTTGTTATATATTTATTAAATATTATGAAATTAGACTAATCTTTTTAATCTTTATATATATTGTTGTTATAAGTTTATTATTGCTGATATATATTTATTAAATATTATGATTTTTGGTTTTAGTTATTCAGATTCAGTAGTATCTGTATAATTAATTATGTTTAGTATTTAGTAATCTCTAATAGTAATTATTTATATTTAGTATTTAGAATGCTTACTATTTATAATGTTTAAATGTATAATTATTTTTGTTTAATATGATGTGACATATTATACTTAACTCGTTATTATCTTTAATTTTTGTTTAATTCCCTTTCTACAGGTATTATGCCGCCTCGACGGAGGCCTGTTGTTCCCTAGCTAGCTGCGAACCCACACCTATAGTTCCCGTAGGGCACGGTTGGGCATGACAGGAGAGATAATATCATTAAGATGCCACACACATGGGATTGCATTATCCTCCACCACCACTATCACCACCACCATAGGCTGAGGCTGAGGACGACAATTAGTGGCGTCCTATTAAGTTGATCTGCTTTTGTTTTGTTTTATCATGTATCTATGAACTATTAGACTTACCATTATTATACCGTGACTTGTTTCCTTAGTTAAATTGCGTCGTTTGATTGTTTGTATATTTTGGTTCGTTATTTTTGTTTGTTTTGTTTGAGATATTGGTTGCACTAGGAATGGGATTCATGAACAACTACCATGCCCTTATGGCTGGAACTTTGGTGCCTGTTGAGATGCTCTCTGGTGATCTGAATCAGATAAATCCTGAAGATGTTGAGATGCTTGATGTCTCCTGGCAGATGGCCATGGCGGTTTTTCGTGCAAAGAAGTTCATGGCAACAACTGGAAGAAATGTCTGGAAGGCTCAGGACAAGATCAGAATAGGTTTTGATAAAAGCAAGCTGAGGTGCTTCAATTGTGATGAGTACGGACATTTCGCTAGGGAATGCACAAAACCAAAGAAAGAAAGGGCAAAAGAAAAGAAAGCTGGTGATGGTAAAGGAAAGGCAGAAACAAAAGCTTTGGTTGTCCAAGATCGTAAATACAAGAATGGAGCACAAATCGTAAACCAACAACTCACTCTAATCATAAACTAAAGGGGTTTATATAGTACCCTTACACATAACCCTAAGCCCAATAGTAAACCCACAAGAAATCCGGTCCAAGCAAGCCCAAGTCGTGAACTCTTCTAAGCCCAATCGTGAACACCTAAGCCCATTAATAAGTAAGCCCACATCTAATGTTCATGCCTCAAATGTATAGCCCAACAATCTTCCCCTAGGCATGAACCATTAGAGCGTCTATGGCAGCAGCAAATCAAATCTGAAAGTATACGGCTTCTTGCTCGACCACCATTCGCGTTCCACGATCCGGTTCGTTGTTCCAAAGAAGATCCCCACCCTGATAGCATTCTCAAGATCATTATCATCACCGAGAATAGGTTGGGAGGCGAGGAGCTTGATGTCACGTTCACCAAACCTCATCAGATCGACCGGATCATAAAAGCGAAACTCTCGCATGTTTTTGCAGACCACCACCACTTCGTGTGTCCTTGGATCATAGAACCAGCTATCAAAGTTTTTCACTGAAGTCCCATCTTCAACTTCATCCAACATGTTAATCACTCTAGTCCGTTTGGTGGGTGGTCGCCTTACTTCTCCAACAGGCTCTCCAGTAAATGGGTCGGTTCCAGTTTCTATCCACCGAACCTGTTTAAGATCAAAGTTCACAAAATTTTCTGCCAAATGGCTCATCAGGTTGTTACGAACTAGATCTCCATCTTCATTTCTCCATCTGTTTATAAATGGTGCCCTCAGTAAGTTTCTGATTTCTGGCTCTGTCCAGGAGTGAAATTGGCGTCTTGTTCTGAAGTACTCCACTGGACTGTAGCCATTTGTAATCACCGCGAACAGCTTCTTCTCACTATCATAGTGCCAGCACAGAATAGGTTCACGACTTCCCTTTTTGTCGATATCACTTTTACCGACATCAATCGAGTACAGTGTAGGGGGAGGTCCTTGGAAGAATTCCTTGAACCAGTTCTCATGACCTTCTGGTGCTGTTGAGATGATTCTACCTCCTTGGGCGTAGTCTGACATTACAATGGTGTCATCACCTTCATCTTCAGTCACTATTTCAGCAGTTGGAGCACTTTGAGAAGAACTCTGTCCTGGGGCACCCTGAGCACTTGGACCACTAGACTTCTGTAAGTCTTCTACCTTCTTTCTCAGCTCTAGTAGCCCTGCATACAAAAATGCAATGCTTGCTTCACTCTTGCTTTCCTTCTTCTTCAACCTCTTGTTTTCTTCTTTTAACTCTTTTATCTCTCCTTCTCTCTTTCTGTTCTGAGATATAAGGAAGTTAATAAGAGGATCGGCATTTATCCTGAGGTCGACAGGAAGTTCACCAGCTTGAGCAAGGTCTTCAACCAGTGTTTGGAACGGACGGAAGCCTGGAACAACAGGTGGCTGGCTTGATTCAGCAGAGAGATTGATTCTCACAGGACTTGGCTCCACAAACATGCTATCCACATCAAGGAATTGCCTTTCATCATGAACTGGGCTATGTTCATTCCGAATAGGACTTTCAGTCTGCATGGGAGTTGATTCCGGTACATCAACCTGATGATCAGCCTGAGGCGTGCTCTCTTTATTTGTAGGCTCAGAAGTATTGACATTCTGTACATTGGCCTGTGAGGGTTCAAATACCATCAGGCCTGAGCTAGTTTTCTGAAATTTAAACCTGGTGGTTCTGGGATCTGACTTCTTCCTTGGTGACGGCTCACGCACAGGAATTGGCTCTTCAAGGACATCTTCCACTTCAAATTGTGCATCCAACTCTTGTGGAACTGAGTCACTGCTAGAAGATGAGTTTAAGTCATCTTTTGTTCTTTTGTGGCTAATGGGCCCCAGATCCCCATAGATGTCATCATTTAGAGTCTCATGTTCAGGGAAGATGTCATCCATCACATTTTCCTCATCAGACGGGATATTCTCCGCTTCTTCTTGAACATTCACTGGAACAGTTGCTGTCACATCATGGTCTTCAGCAACTGACACATTCACCAGATGCACTTCAGGCTCAGAATCAGTTTCTTCCTGGTCTTGTTCCCTTGGAACTTCAGGGAATGCACCCCTTTTAGACCATTCTAGCCTCCCTTGATAGCTATTCTTTCCCTTTCTGTCTTGGGTTTGCAAGCCGAACACACCGTTATCCATGAACTTGATATCCAACTTCTCTATCCTTTCTTCTATCATGGGATATTTCTTCATGACCACCATCTGCACAAATCTTGGTGTCATCAGGAACCGTTCTCTGGCGCTCAAATCAGCATTGCCAATCCAATCCAACAACATCATTTTTGAGAAATTGAAGTTCCAGTCTAAGGCCAATGCAACAAACGTTGTGCCATGCAGTTTGTTTAGCTGATCAAAACTTGTTCTCTTCCCCAAGAAGGATTTCTGCATGTAATGAGCCAGACACCTCCAGTAGTGCGGCAATAACTTCTTGAAAATGGGAGGGAACTTTCCTTCATACCCTAAGGATTGAGCACCTTCCAACACAACAGCCTTTGAATACTCTATTGGATCTTCACCTTTATCATTGATGTTTAAACCCTGACGAATGTCTTCTTCAAGAATCACGATTGGTCTGTTCTGAATGGTTGTAGTGATTCTTGTCTTGTCAGCATTTGCTCTTGCTGTTCCCCAGAATTCTCTAACAAGTTGCTCATCGATCAACACACTTGTCCGAAGAGCATGATTAATTTTGCAGACGTTCAATCCTGCCACCAGAGAGTAGAATAACTGCATATGTCTCTCAGGAGGATCATCAAGATAGGCCGGGATGCAATGATCTCTCTCAAAATGTATCTCTTCGTCAAGCATATCTTCTGCCATCTGAGAACAACGAGACAAATGCATCAAGCTTAAACTCATCGAAGTGAAATTATGTTTGTCAACAATATCTTGAAGTTCAATTAATTATCACATTTTACTTGTTAAGTTTAGAAAACTTAATTGAAAGTTTCAAGAAAAATATTTGATTTTGAATCACAAATTGACAAACATATTTAATTTTAACTTAAAAAGCGATCAAGTTTGATGAGATTTCAAAAACATTAAGTGTTTACGATTTTAATTCAAAATTCAAGTGGGTTTACGATTCACTGTTTGGGTTTACGATCAGAAAATCGGGTTCACGATCGGGTCGAATAAAGTTCAGTCGGAAACATCTCGGATCGTAAACATCGAGAATCGTAATCATGTCCAATCGTAAACACCGAGAATCGTAATCATGTCCGATCGTAAACATCGAGAATCGTAATCATGTCCGATCGTAAACACCGAGAATCGTAAACTCGAACGGTCATCTTCTTCAATGCGTCGATCGTAAACGCCAAATCTGCCATTTTTGAACCTGCAAACAGCTCAGAAACACATCAATACACCTCAAATATGCAAAATAAACAACCTACACTACCTTTTAAGTGTTGCAAACACGAAACCGACTCCAACACTCGTGTATTTGGTGAGAAATTGCAGAAATGACCGAGTGATGAAAAAACACGAAGAACCGAGATTTGTGGTCGAGAATCGAAGAGAATCGGTCAATTAAAGGGTGTTCTGTGGTCGGAAAGTGATTGCGAGTGTGGTTGTGTGCTCGATTTTCACAACGGACGGCCGGAAGTGGGTTAGATCAGTTTTCCGGCGAGTGGAAGCGGAGGTTAAGGTTTCTTGGGCGGTGATCGTAAACGACGAGAGAGAGAAAGAATGGATCGGAAATGAGAATCGTAAATGGGGTGAGGCTTTTATATTTTAAAAATTTTCATTAAGGCCCCTCAAGTTTCGAAAGCTGTCAAACACACCCCCAAACCTCATTTAAATGATAATTCTCATGAAAACTTGATAGTTTTAAACTTTTGAGAATTTTACAAAACTTCCCCTCAGACTTATACCCCGATTATCTGATCTAGATCATAAAAAAAATTAAATTTTAAGCATTCAAAAGCTTAAACAAATGATATAATAAAAATGCACAAAATTAAGATAATCTAAAACCGAGATAAAAACATACTTACCTTGAAGTTGATGTTTTTCATGGATCAAACCAGACAAATCTTTGACTGAGGAACCCTTTTCAGCTTCCGTTACTCGACGCTCTAGACGAGTGCCCAAAACTTTTGAAATCACATAAACTCACATCCAAATAAAAATTTTAAGTGCTTAATTATGGTACATAATTACCGTCATGTTTAACTGTCCCCACACCCAATTGTTCATAGCAAAACCTACCCAACCTCAGAGTTTATTGAGGATTCACAAACCCCCAACTTGAGGAACCATGCAACACCATCATGACAAACACTTATTTCGTTAATTATCAGTTGGTGATCAGGTCGGCCGCATAAGCACGCAGAGAAGACCAAGCAACGTAATTATTTTATTGCTTTTCTTTTTCTTTTCATTTTTTTTCATTTTTTTTCATTCTTTTCATTTTTTTTTTGAATGAGGTGTTGTCATAACAACAGAACATGGCGTGTGAGAGAGTGAATACTAGGTGGATACCACTCTCAACCCATTTTTGCTGGGACTCAATTTCTTAAACTATGTAAACTAGGATGGAAAACTAAACATATATAGAAGTTAAGTTTACTGCACTTACTTGGATGATCATAGTTTTTTTATTTAGCTTACCGACACATCATCTTTAAGCCATCTTTCACTTCTGCCTTACACGTGTCAGTCTCCGATTATCTTGGAAATTTATATCATTTCCTACCAACTCAAGGCAAACAAAAGACTTCATAAAAACCTCAAACAAATTTTTTCAGATTTTCTGAAACATTGACATTTCTTCCCCTGTTTTTATGAGGCTTTTGAAACAACAACACATTTTTTTAATAATAATTTTTTTAATATTTTTTTTTAAAATAAACTCAAAGCAAAAGTAAGCAAAAATAAAAGCAAACTATATACAAAAAGTTTTGATCAGATCATTCCTCGAAGGCAATCATCCTTAGGCCTTCAACACACATTTCAAAATTAGGACGAGGAAGGGGTTTTGTGAAAAGGTCTGAAACATTTTGATCTGAGCTTACCTTTTCCAACTGAATCAACTCAAAGTTCGGGTCAAAAAGTCAACGGAAAAAGTCAAAGTCAAAATCTGGTCAAAACTGACCCAGGGCACGACTCTCATCCCACAGCCAAGCTCAGACCACGAGTATGACCTGATCAGATCGTCACAGGGAACCCAGGCCACGACTCTCATCCCACGGCCACGAGGCTCAAGTCACGGTCTGACCCAGGGTGTGAGATCCATCCCACGGCCGTGTAATCCATCTCACGGCTTGACCAAGGCCGTGAGTCTAAAGTCACGGCCAAGGACCCCAAGCCCAAGCCGTGAGTCTTAGGAATCCTTATCAGAAGCATAGTCACGGCTTGACCAAGGCCGTGAGCCTAGAGTCACGGCCAAGCCCAAGCCGTGAGTCTCAGGAATCCTTATCAGAAGCATAGTCACGGCTTGACCAAGGCCGTGAGCCTAGAGTCACGGCCAAGCCCAGGCCGTGAGATCCAGATCAAGCCCAAAACTCATTTTTGGAAATTTTGAGAATTCGTCCCCTATAAATAGAGGGCTCATTTCCACCATTCAGAACATCTTGGAGAGCAGAGAAAGAGCCATAGGAAGCCCTCATTGAAGCCATTCGAATACTTGAAGATTTGAAGCATTCAACGAGGCAAAAGTTAGCGTTTTTCATCATTCGAGCTTCTCTTTGGTATTGTATTTACATTTAGCCATGAACTATTGTTTAGATCTGATTTGTTTATGTTTAAAAATTAACATGGTTGGCTAAACTCATCGTATCGCTTAGGCGAGGCGAATCCAACCATGGTTTGACTTTATAAGTATCGGTTTTCGTTTACAATTGCATTTATGAAGTAAAAGTTATGATTGCTTTGATTTAGTTGATGAATTGAATTCCTTATTGTATCTAGTCAATCTCTGGTCTTGTGGAACCCTAACCCTAGCTTGCAAAGCCTTCTATCGTCAGGGAACTATTGTATAGCCGAACAACAGAACCTGCGGCGTACGCGTGAACTAGAAATAGTCACGATTATCAGGGAAACCCTAGACTTCGATTAGGAGTCCACCATAGAGTTGGAGTGAGAAATCACCTTACCCTTAGCTAGTAGATACCCTTGCCATTGTCAAGTAGTCAAGCATTCACCGATAACTCGGGTCTGTTCCTGCTTAGTCGTGTCTAGGACCTACTAGGTCAACCTATCAACCCAATTGTAACCGCTTCACAACTATAGGACTGTTAGGGCCATACCTATCCTAACCCTTCGACCAGTTGTGAGTTGAGCCACCGATAACTCGGGACCCAACCTAGGGCACTTCATAAACCGCAACCTTGTCAGCACTTAACCATGGAACAGTAGTAACCGTTTAGGGCGTGTCTATAACCCTGAACTGTGAATCCATCCATAGGAACTAGGTAGCCTTGTCTTAGGACCCTAGTTCACCTCAGAGATAAGGAATAACACATTACCGATACACCTGTCAAACCTAAGTTGGAGGAGCCATGCCTAAGTGATCCTTTACCAAACTCTGTTTCTCCAAACAACATTTTAATCACTGTCATTTCTAGTTTTCTAAATTAAAATCAGTTTTCAAAATAAAAACAAAAACCGGCTAAATTATGAATCGACTGTTTTCAACAAGTTCGTGTCCTTGAGGTTCGACAATTCGGTGTTTACCAATACTGTGCTACGCACGACATGTATACTTGCCTTAGTGTGTTGGTATAGTCCCCTGGTAAATAACCAGTTTATAAATTTAAAATTTGATAGTGTAGAACCCCACTTTTTATATACACTAAACAACACATCACTGCCACATATTCAGCTTCTGCATTTGACTTAGACACGGTATGCTGCTTCTTACTCTGCCAGGAGATGAGTCTGTCTCCCAAGTACTGACATCCTCCAGTTGTAGATTTCCTGTCAAGGTCACTACCTCCATAATCATTGTCAGTAAATGCAAACAATTGAAAATCAGTATTCTTAGGATACCAAAGTCCAAGCCTAGGCCTGCCCTTCAGATACCTAAGAATACGTTTAACAGCAGCTAAATGAGAAAGTTTAGGATTAGCCTGATAACGTGCGCGCACACACACTGCATGCATAATATTTGGCATGTTGGCTGTTAAATACATGAGTGATCCGATCATTGACCGATACATGAATTCACTCACGAATTATCCATCTGCATCTGCTGTCAGTAGTGGTCTGGATGCCATGGGAGTGGAGATAGGTTTGGAGTCCTGCATTTTGAACTTTTCCAGAATCTCATTCACATATTTTGCTTGGTGAATGAGAATTCAAGTTTCATCTTGTTTTACTTGTAATGCCAGGAAAAAGTTCATCTCTCCTTGATCACTCATCTCAAACTTCTTTTTCATGATATCCTCAAACTTAGTGCATAAATCTTCATTTGTAGATCCGTAGATGATGTCATCCACATACACTTGCACCATTATGATATCATCCTTCACCTTCTTTCGGAACAATGTTTGATCAACCACTCCTCGTGTATAACCATTATCTACCAATGCTTTGACATGGTCTCATACCACGTGCGAGGAGCTTGATGCAAACCATACAAAGCTTTATCCAGGAGATATACATGATCCGAATGCTCTTCATCCACAAACCCTGGCGGCTGAGCTACATAAACTTCTTCATTCATCTCAGCATAGAGGAAGGCTGTCTTCACATCCATCTGATGCACCGTGAAATTGAGATACGTCGCTACAGCAAGAAAGATCCGAATGGCTTCCAATCTAGCTACTGGAGCATATACCTCATCATAATCAACCCCATGAACTTGTCTATGTCCCTGAACAATCAGCCTTGCCTTGTTCCTTACGGTTATACCCGTATCATCTTTCTTGTTCTTGTACAGCCATCTTGTGGGTATAACCTTTTTATCTTCTGGCCTCTTCACTAGTCGCCACACTTCCAGTTTTGAGAATTGATTCAGTTCATTGTGCATAGCCTCAATCCAACTTGGATCCTTAAGAGCTACCATCACATTTGGAGGCTCTATCTGGGAGATGAAGCATGAGTACATGCAATGGTTGATGTTACCCGTGCGGCTTCTAGTTGTGACTCCTGCTGTAACTGGCCCGACCACATTGCTAAGTGGATGATCTTTTGTTGATTCTTGTGGTTTGAACATCTGGTACTGAAACAGAAACAGGCAGGTTAGTATCATTAACATTATTATTCATACCTTGGGTTTCAGGCTCCTTCTGATCATCATGGGTTCCTGACGATCCTGGAACATCCACAACATCATCCTTAGGAGCTGTGTCTGATACACTGTCTCTGACATTTTCCACAGATGGCCTCATTTCAGGAGCTAGAGCAATGATGTCGTCTTCTTCCAGATTGGGAAACATGTTTGAGTAGTCAAACCCTTTAAAGAAAGTCCCATAGTCAAAGATCCAGTCGGGTCCAATTCCTGCATCTATTGGATTATCTTCCAACCAGTCAACATCAAATGCCTCGATTATCAATTTGGTGGTTCTGTTGTAGACCCGATAAGCACTATTTGCCGAATATCCCACAAAATAACATTCATCAGCCTTTGCTTCGAACTTCCCCACATCAGATTGAATTAACACTGTGCAAGGACACCCGAAAGACTTGAAGTACCCCACCCTTGGCTTTTCTCCATAGATAATCTGATAAGGCGTCATCTCATGTCGCTTGTTCAGCAGTACCCGATTCTGCACATAACAAGCAGTGTTGACTGCTTCGGCCCAGAATAAAATTGGTAATCTTGCATCACACAACATAGTTCTGGCAGCTTTAATGAGAGTTCTGTTTCTTCTTTCAGCAACATCATTTTGTTGAGGCCTGTATGGTGCACTGAATTGTCTTTCTATACCTTTTACTCCACAGAACATATTCAATTCAGCATTCTTAAATTCTGTTTCGTTTTTTGTTCTAACAGCCTTTACCCTTTTGCTCAACTGATTCTCTATAAGAGTGACAAACTGTTTCACAAGCGCTGGAGTTTCATGCTTGTTTGATAGAAAGAAAACCCAAGTAAAACGAGAGAAATCATCCACTATAACCAGACAGTATGAGAACTTGCTGATGCTTTGAACTTGCATTGGGCCGAAGAGATCCATATGAAGTAGTTGCAATACCGATGAAACAGAATTGACGATCTTGGAACGATGCGGTAATCTGTGCTGCTTCCCCTTAGCACATGCAACACACTTCTCAACTGACGTGAAATCTGTGATAGGAAGGTTCCTTACATGCTCTCCCTTTGCCAGCTTTGACAGATTCTTCATGTTAGCATGTCCCAGACGACGATGCCACAACAGTGCCAGATTTTCATTCTGCTTTGAGATAAGATAGGCTTCTTCAGATGTCGGAGGATTACCCATGTTGAGGAGATAAGAATTTGCTCGTCTTGGTGTACGCATCAGAATACACTCCTCAGGAATCTTCACACCAGGCTTGAGGGATGATGCATTCCTTCTTGTTGAATAAAACATAATATTCTCGATCACAAATCTGCGACACACTGAGCATAATGTGAGATAATTCTTCTATATAATGCACATCCGAGAACTTCAAGCTACCATTCTTCACCACCCCTTTCTTGCTGATTCTTCCACCTGCTCCACCAGCGAAAGATACACCACCTCCATCGAAATCTTCTACCTCTTCCAAAAGCGATAAATCTCCGGTCATATGTCGGGAGCAACCACTATCAACGTACCAGAGATTGTTGACAGTTCTTCTTGGTTGTCCCTACATGGATCAAAGATCAGTTAGATTCAGGTACCCAGGCCATAACAGATCTGGGCACACCTTTGGAATCAGCGTAATTAACTAATTGAAGAGACATTCCTGCTTTTGATTCAGGTACACTCAAAGTTTGAGTGTTGACTTTTGGTTTCCAAATGGGGTGTTTCTGTGGTTTTATCATATTGGTTGAGTTCTTCTCAGATGCAGGTTTCTTTGGTGGTGATGTGGCCTTTTTACCTGCTGGCTTTTTAACAGGTGTCCACTCAAGTTTCAATTTTGTATAAACAGCTTGTTTCGTTTGAGTGACATCTTTTGGTTTTGAAACCTGTTTCACAACCTTTGTTTTGCCATTAGGTTTATTAACTCTTTTGACTTTAGACACTTGTTTCTCAACAAATTCTGGTTTCATCTTATCATTTCTTTTGTAAACTGCTTTAGGAGTGTAAGTTGATTTTTGAGTTTTGGCTACATTCCACTTTTCATCAACAGGCTTTGTCACTGGAGCTTTTGTGTTTGAAACCTTAGACTATTGAGCCTTCATTGGTTCTGAACACTGCTTCCCCTGTGACAAAGCTTGTTGCTTTTGCTTTCTATTTTCACCTGTCATCATTTTCTCCAACATACTAGTCCGTGGGTTTTGCGGATAGTATGGTTGGTAAGGTCTGTTCACACAGTTTGCAGCAAAGTGTCCTGGTTTTCCATAGTCTCAAATCAACACTCTTCAAATGGTTCTGAAATCTGTATTTCCACTCAAGAAAATTATCCGCTGATGTGAGTCTAGGAGGACGAGTAGTTGATCCAATCTCAAAATCCAATTTCTGATACATGCTCGGTTCGAAATCCATCACGAAAGCTTATGAAAAACTTAAACTAAAAGTCCAAAAGTCCAAAATATGAGTTTCCGATCGTAATCTCCTGTTTACGATATTTGACAGTCTGGATCGTAAACACTTGATTCCGGTCGAAGAGGATCGTAAACTCCGATTCCGATCCAAAAAATCGTAATCTCCTGATTTTGATTGAACTGAATCGTAAACACCCAAAGTTCCAAACTTTAAGTCGTAAACTCAAAATCCTCAGTCGTAAACACCAAAAAATTGAATCATGAAGTCGTAAACACCAAAACGATGAAGAACACCAAGAACACCAAGTCGTAAACCTTCAAAATCACCCAGAAACTGATCGTAAACACCTAGACCAGCAGCAGATCTGGTCGTAAACACTAAAAATAGCCTCGGATCCGTCAAAAACTCGAACCTTTTCCAGAAAAAAACTTGAATCCAATACCGTGAGAACCTTGAATCAGTGATTCTTGGCTCTGATACCAATTGTTGGTCCGGGATCAACAACCGTTCACGATATTTCGATCTCAAACAAGTGTGGAATCCTTGTATGAGATTGATTCAAGAGAAAGTAGATGAAATAGATTTGATGTAGATGATAAACAACAAAAGATCAAATCTTGAACGAAGAACACACCTTCTTGGATTGATGATCACGATCGTAAATACAAGAATGGAGCACAAATCGTAAACCAACAACTCACTCTAATCATAAACTAAAGGGGTTTATATAGTACCCTTACACATAACCCTAAGCCCAATAGTAAACCCATAAGAAATCCGGTCCAAGCAAGCCCAAGTCGTGAACTCTTCTAAGCCCAATCGTGAACACCTAAGCCCATTAATAAGTAAGCCCACATCTAATGTTCATGCCTCAAATGTATAGCCCAACAATATGGTTGTGATTGAGATGCAACACAAGAAAATTATTCGACGGTGTAACAATAAAACCAAACACAAATAAGTAACAAATCCTAAATGATTACAATACACATTATACAAAATTAAAAAAAATAAAACATGTAAGAATCCACTTAGGATATTATCTTCACATTATTGTGGGATTGGTTTGTATGGGTGTTTTTCCTTTTCATTTTAGAAACTAGGACATGTTGTACACAGAAAAATTATGGAGGGTGATGTCATTTTAATCATAGAAGAGTCCAAAGGTCACACATTTTTAAACCATGTAGAAATATCATCTCTGAATTTATCTTGGGATTTTATCTTCACACTATTATGGGATTGGTTTGTATGAGTGTTTTTCATTTTCATTTTAAAAACCAGGACAAATTGTACACAAAAAATTATGGAGAGTGATGTCGTTTTAATGAGAGGATGGTCCAAAAGACTCCTTAAACGAAACAGAAAAAAAACATATCACACCGAAACAAACACCATTAATTAAAAAGTCCTTAAACAGTTACAGTAGGATGCCCCTAAAAAAATAGAAAACATTTAACTGTTTATAATTACAAAGTGAAACAAAGTAATACAACGATTTTTCAACTCATCATCAAGAAAACACGGTGACATTGCCACCAGATTTGCATTTAAAACAAATTCTGTGAGAATTCTCAAACAACCTCATTGAATGATGATCTCACAGAATCTGTCCTGAATGCACATCTGGCGGCAATGTCCCGCGTTTTCTTGAAAATGCCTTCAAAATATTGTCACATTACTCTGATCACTTTGTAATTATAAAGAGTTTAAAGGCTACAAACGTAAAAAAATAAAATAGAAAATGGTTGACTAAAAGAAAAAGGCTCATCCAACCCGTTCCCTAAACTCCTTCAACAAATTTCGTTTAGATGGTGGGTTTTTTTATCGGGGGACGGTCTCGATGACTTCTCGGCAAGTCTTTGCTAGTGTTGGCGCCTATCGGACTGCATACAACATAGACACGTATACTCCCGTTATCATTTGTACCATTGTACAAACTTAACCAATGGGCGTCTGAATCATCGACTAATGTCTATAAACCCCTATCAAGATCCTCACTATTGTTGGGCTTAAAGTAAAACCAAAAGTTGGTGCTACTATCATACCCGAGATCGTGCATGATTAACGACATATACGAAACCTAAACGTATTTTCGTTTATGTAGTCGACGCAAGTACACACACCGCCCACGTATATCCTCCCAGGTGTAGCTGTGAATTCACTTGCATGGAAATACTTTAAGGTGAAATAATTTGGATGTCGTGAGTATACATCATCTACGATTAACCCGTCCTCGTACTCATTAACAGAACGAATCGAATACAAATGACAGTTGTTGGAAGCCATTAGTATTTTGAGGGGGGTGAACTTTTTAACAAACTAGGAGGCAGGGGAACTTATTGTTTTCTGATTTTTTTCTCCGATCCATTTAATAAAACAAATTGTTCTATAAATAGGAAGTAGGTACACTTCAAACAACCCACGAGAAAAATCTGGTTCGACGGAGAATGACATGATTCTTTTGTCTTTTTGCAATACGGGGGCGTATTCATCAATACACTCCGTATAGGGGTGTCAAATTAGATTTTCAGGGTGTCCAGTTAGTGGGCCCGTTAATTTATTACATAAAAATCTAAAAGAAATAGTGATGTGGAAACAAAGAGAAGTTTGTGGGAATGGTACTGTTAGGATCAAAAGCTATTTGTGGGAAGGGCTGAAAAAAACTAATATGGTGTGATGACTAGGCAGCCATTGGAAAGAGCTGTTCTCACCATGGTCTAATGCTTTTTTTTTGGAACGTCAATTAGCATTAGAAAAACAGAACCACACCCACCAAGAAGCTAGGAATAGCCCAAAACAACAACATAAAAATAGGACAAACACATGCTTGCATATTAAAGTAGACCCAAGACTTCCAATGTACACCCCTCATTTTACACCTATTCGAGAACCAAATGAAAATTCAGGATTTGATTTCCTTGACAACATAATGAATTGATGGTTGTTTCCCATTAAAAATGACGTTGTTGCGCTCTTTCCAAATACTCCAATAAGTCATGAAAAACTCCGTCTTGATCGCTAAAGATCTCCAAGAGTTGGATGGTCTATAGGCTTGATCCTCGGGTTTTCCGAGGTATTCGTTGACCGTTCAAAAAAAAAGAAGGAGAAAACAACCTGAACTTTACACCATTAAACAATGATACTCCACACCAAAGTTGAGAATGTACATCCCGTAAATAAATGATCCACCGACTCTTCCCCTTCGATATAGAGCCTTTTTTTTTTTGGAACGGCGATATAGAGCCTACATACCGAGTCTTCGATCGAGATATGTCTTCTAACCGCTAAAGTGTCGAATTTTGAAAAAGTCAGTTTGACCTCTCCTGAAGACCTACGTTGCTCCTATAAACAAATGCAGAATTCTAGTCTAGTCAAGTCACCTCTCTCTCTCTCTCTGGCGCCCTGTTCATCTCCTTCTCCACCGGAGTCGTCATTCACCTGAAAATCGTAAACGGAGAGAAGCCGAAGAATAACTGAATACCACGAAGAATAACGGAGAACGGAACGTCGTTTTCGTCGATTCTTAAACCACCACCATTACTCAAAGTCTCTCCGTTCAACCACAACCTTTAACGACGCCGTATTGTGCATTCTCCAGCTGTTCATTCGCTAGTTGATATCTTGTTCTCTAACTGAACTGCTATGGGTTGGTTGTACAGCACGTTTTCTGCTTCTTCTTCTTCCACCGCCGATGATAATTACAGCAACCGTATGTCTGATGTTGTTTCAATGCTTTCTCCTCTTCGTATCGTCGGATCTAATCACCGTCGTCACGGTACTGGCTCAGCGAATCACCGGCACCTCTCAGATAACGACGTCGTTCAATCCCGCTCAATCTCCACGCCGTACATCTTGCCTCTCCCTGTATTATCAGCTCTCATGAAACGCGATTCACGCCGTGAATCTGCCGCCGGTGAGAATTCTAAGTACATTCTTCCATCGCCTGAAGAAGCTAGTAAGAAATCCGATGAAAAGAAAGGAGTATCCGACGGGAATCAGAGAGATTCGAAACGACCTCCACGGTAATCAATAATCTTACTCTCCGATTAATTTGACTAATATTGTCTATCGTTAGCCCTATTTGAATTTGCGTGATTTGATTTTCTAGGGCAACTTAGATATTTAGTGATTATATCCAGTAATCATATATATGGAAAATAAAATGGAATCAGATCTGTTTTTTATTTATTTACCATAGTTTTACTTTATCATGAATATTTCAGTTTAGGTAGCCTAAATCGAATTAGGAATACAGAAAACAAAGAATCACAGTTTCAGAAATTTCCTCAAGGATTTACTTCCACACCAAGCTCTAGAGATGGATACAATCAAGATGAAATTGTCAGTACTTCCATAACTCCAATTTCATGCCAAACTGTCCTCCATCCAACAAGCAAGGTAGACATGAGTCCTGGAATTCAGTTTCGTAATATTACTCAGAGAAGTATGCATGATTTTGGTGGTTCATCCATTCAAAGTCCAGGAAAAAGAACCTGTGTTAAAAGTCCTATGCCATCAGGCTCTCCATTGCACAAAAATATGTCTTTTGAAAGTCCAACGAGTCGACCCGACAGCAATGCGCAAGCTACAGTGAGTACCGTCCACCCTTTGCCTCTCCCTCCAAGAGTTGCTGGACTTCCACCTTTTTCACCACTGCAAACCTGCAACAGATCTGATTCGGTGGCGGAGACACCAAGACAAAGTCGATGGAAAAAGGGTAAGCTTATTGGCCGTGGGACGTTTGGAAGTGTGTATGTTGGCTCTAACAGGTATGCAAATTCCATGTACCTAGCATTTTTTTTCTCATATGGTTCATACACTCATATATGTCATTCTTTAATAGAGAAACTGGAGCTTTATGTGCAATGAAAGAAGTTGAAATACTACCAGATGACCCTAAATCGGCAGAGAGTATAAAGCAACTAAACCAGGTTGGTAGTGAGAACTGAGAATGACTTCTGTGTCTTTGATTGCTTATATTTTTCCAGTATTCATAGCTTCATACCTTTCCTTTTCCATTTCAGGAAATTGATGTTTTAAGTCAGCTTAGACATCCAAATATCGTACAGTATTATGGTAGCGAAATAGTAAGTTTTTTTTTTTCCTTAAATGTGCTAGTTATTTATTTGGAAGCAATAGTAGAGATTTAACATGATGCACATGCAGGTTGGGGACCGGCTTTACATATATCTAGAGTACATTCATCCTGGTTCAATCAATAAGTATGCTCGTGATCATTGTGGAGGAATGACAGAGTCTATCGTACGGAACTTCACACGTCATGTAGTATCCGGACTGGCCTACCTGCATAGCACAAAGACTATACACAGGTAACTGTTATATGTTTTATCGCATGATGAAAATTTTGATGCAATTCGACATACTCAGCCTGGATTAGAAGGGAACATAAATATTATAAGCAAAACAAATCATTTGCAACTAAATTATATTGTTATGGGGATCTTGTTCATTGTGTTTTAAACACCACTGCATTTTGTAGGGACATCAAAGGGGCTAATTTGCTAGTTGATGCAAATGGAGTTGTGAAGCTTGCTGACTTTGGGATGGCTAAACATGTAAGATTCTAGCCATATTATAACATCATGTTCATCTGCTTTTCGGTTTCTTAATGCTGTACCAGAAGTGGTCACTATGGCCAAGTTGTTAATTAATGGGTCTAAATGTGTTGTCTTTATAACTTCAACAGAACAGGTCAAATAAGTCAAATGGGGTGAAAAGCCTCCAAAAGTCTAATTTAATGAACACAACCTCCTAAATCGTTGTGGTCCAAAAGTTAGATTGCCACTGATTTTTTTATATACTATTGCAACCACAATTAACGCATTAGTTATATACAAAAAAGCTAAAATATGGACAATGAAAGTGTATACAGACCAAAGTCCAAACGAACCGGCCTCTGTAATATTGGTTGTTTAGTGTGTTACTCATCCAAAGCACTTACTGAAACTTCAATCTTGTTGCACAGTTAGATGGACAAGTTAATCTTTCTCTGAAAGGAAGCCCCTACTGGATGGCTCCCGAGGTATTGTTTTGCTCCGAAATTAAAGCATCTTACAAACTCTTACCGAAAGGAATTTTGCTTTGTTTTTTTATTTTTTTTTATCGAGGTAGTTTTCTTCCTGCAGCTCTTACAGAGTAAGCCACAAAAGGACGGTAATCCTGATCATGCTCTGGCTGTCGATATATGGAGTTTGGGGTGTACAATTATTGAGATGATGGACGGGAAACCTCCTTGGAGTGAGCACGAAGGAGTAAGCAGAA
Source organism: Deinandra increscens subsp. villosa (assembly GCA_039602395.1). Classification (NCBI taxonomy): domain Eukaryota; kingdom Viridiplantae; phylum Streptophyta; class Magnoliopsida; order Asterales; family Asteraceae; genus Deinandra; species Deinandra increscens. The sequence goes on from JBCNJP010000017.1 coordinate 22,075,169, forward strand.
GCTAGTTTCTTTTTTTTTCTTTTTCTTTTTTAGATCTTAACATACTTCATGATTCACCATTTGAAATCTGTGTAATGCAGCCTGCAGCAATGTTCAAAGTCATGAAAGAGACTCCACCAATACCCGAAATAATGTCACCAGATGGCAAAGATTTCTTGCGGTGTTGCTTTATTAGGAATCCTGCTGAAAGGCCTACGGCTCTCATGTTACTTGAACATAAGTTCCTGATGGTAATTTTCATTTCCCTATTAAATGTTTATGGTAATACATCACGACATCGTCTAAAGATTAAAGTCCCATTTCTTCAGGTGCAAAACCGAGGAGAGGGTTCAAGATAACAGTTGCCCAGATTGATAATCTCCATTTTTAACCCTTAAGCTCAGACAAAAAGCCTGGGAATGTGAAAGGTAAATTGGTTTTTCTAGCCTGCTGCTACTGTTTGAAGCTTCATCTGCACTCTTGGTAATAATAACCACATCAATATCTATAAAACGTGTAGCAAAGGTTGTACACTTCGTTTATTGTTAACAATAACCAAATATGTAATTAGCTAGATTCGGCCTTGGTTTGTATATTCAGTTATATAGAGACACGTGCACTCGTTACATGTAGACTGGAATCAAAGCATCGATCTTGAAATGAAGAACTGATTACAATCTGTTTTTAAGATAACATGGTTCAGTTTCTTTTTTTTTTCTTTTTCTTTATAATTCTATATTTTGGATTACATTATAAATGTATTTATATAATATTAGAAGTTAGAACAATTTATTCAGTAAAATAGTTCATTTTTATTCAAAATAAAGAGAAACTGGTTAGCTTGGTTCAGTTCAAGGTCTTTCCAGTTCGGTTATGAAAATTTAAAACCTAACAGGCCACGGGTACTATTCGATTCATGACTCTAAAACAACGCCAGTACTAAATTTTCATCATTTCACCTTATTGTTGACTACTTCCAACCGTTGGTTTACGGGTCAACTTGATTACAAATTCTATGGTTCTGCCTGTCCTCACTTGACAAAGATGGTGTGATTTGGTCTCTGGTCTGCTCTGGCTAATGATACCAGGTTTGCTGCATCCCTTCTCACTAGCATTTTCATGACTATTTTTAATATAATCATATCACAAATTCTGTTTCTTGTTGTTTTTGGAAATGATCTGTTTAAGTTCTAAATAATGTTTTTACTATTAAGTTGTGACGAGTTCCTAAACGGGTGTTCCACCTTGATGGATCAGGCACGCTCGTGATGCATTCATCAACGCAACACTTGCAACCAGTTTGTAAGCCGCATGTCCAAATCAAGATAATTTGGACACCAAGCTAGTCCTGGACTCAATCGCAGCTGCAAAGTTTGATGACATCTTTGTGAACAATTCAGGTAGTCTGGCTTGGTTGGCGTAAAGCTCGTATGGACAATAAACGGTTCTTCCTGTTCTGAAGGTTTTGATGCATTGATGCTAAGCTCGCACTACCGGGCAAAACGGTCAAGTTTGAAACGTATCCTACAGACCTACATTATAAACTAGAGTCTCTGTACTTATAAAAATAGTCAAACATTATAAGTCAAAGTCAACTATTTTGACAAGTTGATAAGTAGTTGGGTGTAATAGCGGTGTAAACGAGCCGAGTCGAGCCCGAACTTGGCTTGTTTAAACTTAATAGAGCTCGAGCTGGGCTCGATTCGAGCTTTATTTCCGAAGCTCGAGCTCGGCTTGTGAAGAATTATTTAAACTCGAGCTTGGCTTGGCTCAGCTCGTTTATAATTAAATTTTACTTTTTTATATATTATAATAATTAAATTTATATATGTTTTGAATTATTCTTTTTATATAGAAAATAATACATATTATTTACTTGTTTAATTATAACTTTATATATAATAATATGTTTTTAGAGCTTGATCTCGGCTCGGCTCGTTTTGAGTTTTTTATTGATTCGATTTCGAGTAGCTCACAAGCGGTTTGCTTCGTTTACATCCCTAGGTATAAACATGAGTCGAGGGGTTTTTTCAAGTAGTGGGTTTCCTTCGTGATAGTGTTTCTGAGTGAGTCAAATGTGAAGTATCAAATTCAGTATGAACAATTATAATACCATCTTAGGAACACTAAGCTGAATATTGGGTAGTTTCAAACGCAGTTAAAACAAAGTTAGGTGAGAAATAGACGTCTGTAAACATGAGAAATACAACATTCTCTTAAGTTCTTAGAAGCGATTTATTTATTTTCACATGAATAGACCTTTGTATCTTATTTGCATTTTGTATCTCGTTTTCTACGTTGGTGAGAAAACACACAAATTAATATTGGATTATAATCAAGAGTCCAAATTAGAAGCAGTTTTTCTAAAAGGAATTTTTCTCTGGCACTTCCATCTATCAACATATTTTCTTTCATCACTCTCTCTGTTAATTTTTTTTAACCGCGTTAGTCATTTGCCTGCGTGACCATAAGCCACGTAGATAGCAGCCACATCATCATTTTATGCTATGTAGGACAACCACGTAGGCAGATGATTAACGGAGTTAAAGAAAATTAACAGAGGGAGTAGTGAAGGAAAATATGTTGATAGTTGGGAGTGCCAAAGGGAAATTCGTTAGTTGAGAGTATTATTGGCCAAAAAGTGATAGCTAGGATTATTTGAAACCAATAATCTTCCTACTCTAATAAACAATTACATTTACGGACACTTGTCATCACTACATTAATTCTCACACTAAAATTCCCTCCAAAACCACTCTAATTTCTAAAAAAAATATACGCGGGAATCTTATGACTTATGACCCGTTTTCATAACCCGAGAACGACTTTTATCGAGGTAAACCTTGTGCTGTCTTTTAATTTGTTCGATGTTTCATACATCTATATAGTTCGATTTTTAATGTTTGAGTAAAGTTAGCAAATAAAGCTCGATTGATTTGTATATGCGTTGTCTCTGGATTCTAATTTTTAGGTTCAAGTCACCGAATTTAGGGTTTAGGAGTTTATTATCACTGCTATAAGATTATAATTGAAAGCACATGTTGAATTCCTTATCTCTCGATTTCAATATTTGAGTTTCAGGTCATGGAATTTAGGGTTTATTTATGCATCTTTCTTGCTAATTAATCGACTAAAATAGTAACTGTGTAAAATACCTTATTTTATACATCATGGTTTATCAACATATGAAATTATTAATTATTGATTATGATATCATGCATTCATTTGGTGTTCTTTATGCATCTTTCTTGCTAATTAAAAACATAAAAAATAATCACTTTATTTTTACAATTTTATAATTCGGTCCAAAACTGAAGGGGAATGATGTGGTTGGCATGTTTATATGTTTTCTTGATCATGTTCTGGCTATTCTCTCGTCATATGAATTTCATGGTAATAGCGAAGATTATATCATATATAGGAATATGAAACATGAATGCATATTTATTTCTTGTTGGTAAAATGGTAGCATGGGTTGTTTTACTATTTCTCAAGCTTCGGTGATTGTTGTTGATCAAATTACATCTTCCTCAACTTGATTTTCAGCAATCACGGACTATAAAACGACTAGAAAAGATATACATGAGGATGATATAATCTTGGTAAGTATTTTTTTATTCTTCAAATTGATCACAAACAAAATCTTTATGTTTTCATTTCTACTTTTCTATGCTTCTGATTTGAAACTCATTTGAATTATGTTGATCAACGATGATGAACAACAATTGCGTAGAATATGCAGGATGTCTGGAGTTAACGTGTTCATAGATACGAGTAATTCACGAGATTCAATATATCGTGCCGCTGTTGACTTTACTTTGAACACATGTGACAGGTATATAGTGTTTTAGTTTATAGTCACTTCCAACATTTTCTTCATTTATTGTTTATTTATTCATTGTTGTATGAAACAAATTGTTTGCAGTGTAGCAAGCCATTCAACATTTGTTCAGATTGATGGTGAAGATGTACGAGAATTCCTTGCCGGGTTTGCTGATAACATTGGTTTTGAAAGCTTTCCTGCCGCTAGAATTGTGGTTGCAGCTGTTGTTGCACGTACCCACTCATGGCTCTTACAGGCTTGGGTGAGTTATTGTATGCTTTATCCTCTTTTCTTTTTTCTTTATCTTTTCTGTTGAAATTCTTAAACATAAAACATATTGGTTTTACAAAGTACACTTGCCATCGGGTGTGGGGCGACGCTTCATGCACATTTGGGTCAACTTGGTCAAATTTAGTTTTTGTAAACAACCAAAGAAATGAATAGATTAGGAATGATTTACTTGATAAAAAGCTGGTATGTAAAATGAGGGAGGTGTAACTTTTGGTTGTACATGGAATAACAAAGTTCTTTAAGCGTTTATGAAGCTCTAGCCTCACGCCTCGGCTTTCATTGCCTCGTGCTTTTTAAAACCAAGAACATATAATATATCAAAGTTCTTTTTCTGCATATGACAAGCATTTGAAGACATGAATAATCTCTTTAATTCCGGGCATCTTAATTTATTGACACTTTTCCGCCTTCTTATTTTTCAGGCTCTGGACGTGCAAGGTAAACATATTGAAGCAGTGGACGAATTGTGAAAGTTACGTCTCATTCTCATGATATTTCCACTAGAAGAAGGCTCACTAAGCTCTTTGGTCACAAAGTAAAGTTTTGGGGATTCATTATTTAAATAAAAAATCTTTTTTTTTCGTTAAAATAATATTTTTTATGTAAATCTTGAACATAATTATGTATTAATATTTAGTAATTAAACCCGTGTAATACACGGGTTCTATCCTAGTCCTTACTAAATTACCATTATATAATATGGAGTTTTCAAGTCAACCTTACCCTTTATATTATATAGAGATTTTTTTAATTATTTTTTAAAACTTTTTTTAATAGCGTTTTTAAGTACCCCAAATCTCTAATACCCGAACGAGATTGCAACCATCCATACTGGTCCATTACTCGAGTGAGTCTTTTTGAAACAGGAATTGAAATTGTCCATACTTGATTTGACACTCTAGGCTACTCACCTAGGAATACCTTCAAGGAGGAAACCCAACACTTGGGAAAAAACCTCACATTGAGTCAGGTTTGAACTTGAGACCTTAAGGTTCTAAAGCTCTAACAATCATCCCCATACCATTGGACCAAATTTCGTTGATTATATAATATGGAGATGATCTAGTAAGAACCATCTTTTTTGTAAGAACCTATATAAACTAGCTCTAATTGAACTTATTCTAGCTGGAACTAGCTTGTCGAAACATGAAGATATATTTTTAGGTTTTAGCTTTTGATGTTTAGCTTTAGAGTTTCTTTTACGGTTTCATTTTAGGGCTTAAGGTTTAACCTTGGGATCTAGAATTCGAGGAGCCAGTTCCAACGTTGTGAAAGTTCAATCGAAGTTTGTTTGAATCAGTTCTTAACCCATTATCCTTGTTTCAAAAAAGTGTGGCTTTAATTTGAAACATATATCTATAATACTATAATATATATATATATATTAGAGAGAGAAGATTTAATTGTTGAAACTTAAGAGTTGTACACCTTAACTAGCATTGTGTATAACTATATAAAGCATGTGAATATCATCTTGCTTCAACAGATCTCAAACGAGTGTCCAAGCCAGCAGTACACGTTTGTGAACAACCCATCTTGACCCTTGTTTTAAACCCATTTTGGTCTTACAAATATCAAATGACTGACGATGATAGTACCCAGTTCAAAAGCAGATTCATGTACTTGGGATCTTGGCTTCTATCGACTACTTTTTCAGAGAACAGAGAATCTCCATTTTGGGGAAAACTTTTACATGCTTTTGTTCTTCACCTTTGTTTCAATATCTCGCAGACACCCCCTTGCAATCTCTCAATTCAAATTCTCTCTCTCAAATTTGAAATTCGAATTCTCTCTCAAATTTCATAATCCAAAATTCGTGAACCATGTTGCTCCTTCTCTGAATTTCTTTTACATTAGTGATGTGATTTTGTAGATCGGCGACGGCTTCCGATAGAGGTAGACCATACCCGCGAATCCGGCGACCACGGTCGCGATTCCGACTGTTGCAGTCTTAAATCGATGGACTAGGTATCTTTAAACGATCTTTTGATGGTTTTATCTAATGTTTGTTTAGTTTTTCCCTGCTCAAATCTAACATACGGCTGCTCGGAATTTCCAGGTAGCTACAACGATCTTTTGTAGGGTTTTTCTTCCATTTTAGGGGTTTTCTTCCATTTTACATGTATGCTATCTGCTCACTTTCTTAACGGGTTTTAATGCCCTAATTTTAGTTTACAGGGGCTCGTGAAGCCTTTACAGGTATGCATCTGATGTCAACTTATTCTTTGTTTTTCATAAGAGAGGGACACTTCAAAGGGTGATAATTTGTTTTGATTCTAGGTTGCGAGATTCACCTCCAAAGTTCGTTTACAAACGGAGCCTTGCTCTTCACCCACAACAGCAAACATGTATACGTTATTCTTCAATGTAGGTAATATAAATCTACTGTGGGTTTTGTCTATGCTTCCGTAAAGGTTCAATTTCTGAATTTGCAGTATTTTGATGTGTATGTTTTGAAAAAGAATTCATATAAATGTGTATGTTTTGATATTGGTTACCTATAGAATATGCTTATTTGTCTTCTTCTTTTTCTTGTAGAATCTAACTGTTGTTCACTGCTATGGGTTTTTATTTGGCATGATTAGCTTCAGATTCAGCCAACTTTTCAAGTTGCATCTTGACTTTCTGAACTTTCTATATCACTAGTGAGTTCTTAATCATTTATTTGAATCGGTGTATAAGGTGAATATTATCATTATTAAAGTTATGTAGCCATTAAAGTTTTATCCCTTAGTTAAATAAATTACTGGATACATGCCATTATCTAAATAGCATAAGTGAAGCATGAGAACGTCCAAGGAGTTGAAGATGGTATCCTAAGGTCCTAAGGGTTGTGCAAATGGTTCAGATTTTGGATAAGGTTGGTTAATTAACACATTGAAACTTGATACATGTGGCAGAACTAATAGAGAATGATCTTACTTTGATTTGCACCGCTATAGAGGATAAGCTTAAAGGGCACCATCGAGTATAGAAATTCTTTCTATAGGGCTGGAATTAAAGTTTTGTTGCTTATAGGAGACACATTCGAAACTGTAATAAACATAGCTTATGTGTGGTCTTTATCTTAGAACTGGTCTTTATCTTAGAACTAGGAATGGAGCGAGCAGGAACACCAGCTGAGGTTTCGGTTTCCTTTATCTCAGGAATGTCAACTGTGGGACAATGAGGTCCATTGGCTATGCAATCCAACAAGGAACTGTCAACTTCTTTTGGAAAGTTGGTAATTCTGATTTTTCACTGTGGATATTTCTCCCTAGCAAGCATAGGGAGTTTCGCTAATAAGCCAAGAGATTTCCCATTGTTCCAGTAGACATAGTGTTTTTTTATCGAAGAAGGTTTTCTGAGATCCCCTACCCCAAGAATGTCAATGGAAAGATAATCCATTAAAACTTTTGATCAACACCATTACCCACGATAATGTTATGAACCTGGTTTGCAAAGCCTGAGAGATTGATACCGATGCATGCATTGACCTACAGAGTATTGATGACATCGTTTGCAAGATCCAGATCGCGTTGCTCTTAAGATGATCTTTTAACAGTGGGGCTACTGTGGCTAGAGGCAAACTCATCTTTGGTACGCTGACGAAAGAAACCTTTACGCATAAAAGAGGTGGAGTTGAGATCAAGCCTGTGATTCGGGGATTCAAATCTGACATGGATGGCATAGAATAATGGGTTTCATGTGAGGATGAGCCCAAGTTAATTTCGCCATTTTCCATAGCTTCATTAGAAAAAAATCGATGGCCCAATCGGCCTAGCATGCATAGAAGCGTTAGGGTTGACAAGAGACCGGACCCCACAATCAACATTGGAATCCCCATCCTTAAAGATGTTGTCCATGCCAATGTCTTCGGGTCCTACACCAACCATCCAAGGCTGCTCGAATTCCCCCATGCAGGTCTCTTTAAGTTCCTCTTCATCCCTAGGGTTTTCCGGAGATACCACCACTGACCGGACTTGCGAATTGGATGGTTCAATAGGATGAATAACAATATTGTTGGTGACAAAGTTAACGAAGTCCGAGACCTATTCTTCTAAAATCCCTGAGACAATACATTTGAATAGTTTCCATTCTCATACAAGAGTGATGGTATCCTGGATCGTGGAACTCTGCGAAACCATGACCCCAATGGTGCATCTTGCCATGTTATAGTCAAACGCAACCGTATCCGAGTGATGAACAACCAAATAGTAAGATTCCTCAATTCTATCGAACATAGTCCCGTCCCAAAGTTGAGGAGGGACACACGTGATTCTTAACCAGACGATACGTTCCGAGGCATAAGATTGACCCTTCTAAAAGCAAAGTTTAGAGAACCATTCCTTCCAAATCCTGTCATGTAACACTCTGATAAAACGACGAGAACGAACGGAAAATTTTAAAAGAAAAAAAAAATAAATAAAAGAAAAAGTGAAAAGTTGGCACATGCGGGCCGCATGCGTCTCCTGTTTCCCCTTATGAGGGCCGCATGTGTTTCGGGTCGATGGGGCGGTCCGCAGGTCAGCAAAACAGGATCCGCGGGTGTTTCTGGTCCATGCGGGCCACATGGACTTTCTTGTGCACCACAAGTGGGCCGCATGTCGCCCAGGTCTATAAAAACGGGTTTTCACCCATATTTTGCTCATTTTCACCACAACCACTTGGAGAACTCCTCTCCTTTCCGTCCCTTTTCCCCTGAGATACCCAATTCCGGCCAGGAGGAGCTTTGAACAACAAGTTTCAAGCATTTTGAGGCCACACAAGGCTCGGGTAAGAATCTAGTTCACTTATTTCACCATCTTGAGTGTGATTTGGTCATGTTCTGCTACTGATCAATGGTAATGTACCCTCATTCAGTGTTGCATGTGCGATCAAGTGCAATCCAAGGCTAGAGGGATCGAATCCGAGGTAAACCGAGGTTAGTTCATGTTTGGGTTTTGCTCTAGATTGTATTTTTGGATGATCCATTGCCTAAATCTGATATGGATGGTGCATGCAAGGATAGATTCAAGTTCTGGAGGGTGCTAGGAGGCTGGGATTGTAAAGACCCGCTTGGATTCGCTTTAGTACAAGTTTCTTACACAAGGTACAACTAGTTAATGCATGCATGTTGATATTTTGGGTTTAGATTGAGAACTTGAGCTTAGGTCTGGGATACCTAACCATCTCAGTAGTAAATGACTACAAAATGAGTTTGGTCCAATAGGGGTATGTTGGGATTTTGGCAGTGGTATTCGGGTCGCCCGGTGACATATTTTAAAAATTACGTGACCGATAGATTAATAGCTTATAAAAGAGTTTACCGAATTAATTTATAATTAATTCTGTAACGCAGCGGAATAAGATTATATATATAAATATATATATACATATATAACAAATTATATATATTAAAAACTATTTAATCAATTAACACAAATACCAGTACGCAACAGGATCCGATTACCGAACACGCAAACACAGAAATATAAATAAATAATCTAAACTAATAGCGAGTTTAGATATACCTTGGCGGTGTTGAACAAACGTTCGAGACACCGAGTTTCAACGAACGAGCGCTAGGTTGAAACGGAACGAACCACTTTCGGTCTCAAACGGTTGTCGCGTATCGCGATGATTCTCGTGGTCCGGTGTCGCGTACCCCTACGGGACGGCGTTTATGACACGTGGTCATCACGCATCGCGAGAGTACGTCTTGACAGACGTCCCGTCTCGCGAGACTACGAGATCAATCAGATTTCAGATCTGATTGCAACCGGAGACGGCGCACGACGAAAAACGTCGGACTCACGTCGACGGGCGACGGTGACACGACGGCGTGCGGCCCGCGGTGGTGGCGGCGGGTGACGGCGGTGACGACGGCGAACGGTGGCAGCGGCGGCGTCGGCGGCGGCGAGTTCCACGGTGGTGATCGGCGGGTTTTGCGGCGGCGATTGGCGACGAACCGAGCAGCGGATCTGGGCGTACGAGGCGGCGATCTCTAGACCGTAAGGCGGTCTACGGGCGTTTACTGACGAAACACCCTAACTAGCAACCACCACCAAGTTATGGTGGTGTGAAGACGGCCACCGGTGCACGGCGGTGACGAGATCGGCGAAAAACGGCATCGCCGTTTTTTTTTCTTTTCCGTGGGGTTTTACGAGAGAAGAAAAGAAGAAGTTTTCTTCTTTCTTTTCTTTGGCCGTCGACTAGTATGAGGTGATTAGGGTTAATCCCCTAATCATCTAATATTTATTAGATGATCACTAATTTGCGACGGGCCCCTCTCGAATATAAAACCCAACTCGTACGCGAGCCCACGAGCCAACGTTAGAAAATATTTCAATAACGAATAGCTCGACCGTGAATTTAAAATAAAACTATTTTTATTTAAATATCGTTCACCCTTTATTATTAATCCGGTAATAATAATATTATTGATTATTAATTATTTATAACTATTATAAATAATATATATAATCAAACGTTTCCGTTTCTTTTACCGGCTAACTCTTAAGCGGGTTTAGAGTTCGTTGCACCCGGTGTAACTCTTACGGGTCGTAACCGGGTCGGGTTCAAGATTTGTCGGGTCAGGACACATAATATCCAACAGGGTAGACCCCTCTTGTTGTATACCAGTGTTAAAACTCGGAAACCGAGCATTTTGGACTCTTTGAAATGGGTTAATGACACCTGGATGATCTCAGTGGCTCTTGGCCCTAAAACTGAGTTAGAATCAGTCCATAGGTGGAAACCAAAGTGTTGGATTGATTGGAATTGGTCAAACCCGCTTGTAATAAGATTTCGGGTAAATTTGGGACAAAACCGGGACTTGTACCTTTGGATGGATAGGCCCTTAGTGCCTAAATTCTTGATATTTTGCTACTAGGAATGTTTGGAACAAAATCCCGTTGTCGAAACGAGCCAAAAATGAAAAATGGTAAAAATCCGCTAAAAGACAAAATAGTCGGTGCGGGCCACATGTGGGTTTTTAGGTGTTCCAAGTGGCCCGCATCCCAGAAAGTCAACTGCAGTCAATGACCTGCCATGCAGGCCGCATGGCTGGTCTCTGGGGTTTTATGAGGCCCGCATGCTGCGTCAGGCAGTTTTGCTATTTTTGTTTGTTTTGTGTTTTGGGAAATATCGAGCAACCCGATTTGGTTATTTTTACGAGTATGGGCATAATGGTTTCCAGTAATGATATTTCACTTCCCGGTTGGGGCCCTATGATCTCGTCGGGTGTTTGTTGTCCACTCGGTATGCTCCCGGGATTGTTGTTAAACCTCCCGATTGTTTGTGGATTGCTGCTACCAATTGCTTTAGCATTTTTATTTACGGATAGGTTCTGATATAATTATACATATATCATTATAATAGACTTGCCATGTGATACACCTGGACGTTTGGATTCTCGTGCCCTGTGACGCTTGTTTGATCCACCATTTGATATCTGTGAGTTGATAGCTTATTCCCCTACTTTAACTTTTTAACGTTTTGGGGGTGTACATGAACCATGTCAAACTATTGCTTGTTTGTTTGTTACTATGCTTAGGTATTTTGTTACCATGTTATAAATTTAAACTCGCATGTTACGAGATGTTCATGTTGATTAGTATGGTTAATTTGGGCCTTAGTGTTAGGCCACAAAGACATATATTGCACCAATACAGCTGTAGAGGTAGATCAAGGTGTCTCATACCCGTTTGTTGGATCCATTAGGGGTCGGGTGATGGCGTATATGCCTAGTCCGCAAAGGGAGGCGTGCGGCTGTAGGATCGTACCCCCGGAGTGCTGGTTTAACCATAGGAATTTATAACAGGCACAATATTGTTACTTGATTTATGGAAACTTGGATTTGAGTCAAACGCGCTATGACTCACCAACAACTTTTGTTGTTGACGTATTTTTGGTTCATGTGCAGGTAAGTAAAGCTTTGGGTGGATGTCACGTTTGGATGTTAGGGACGAGTTGGGTTTTGTACCCGTTGGGATTGATTTGGTTGATTTTGGGATTTGTTCCCCGTCATGACTATCCTTTGTTATTGTTGTCTTTTTCCTTTGATCGTGTTGGTAGCCTTAGGTTCTGTATGGGCGTAGACTGATGTGTATCACTTAAGACTTAACATATTAAGTCCATTATGGTTGGTATTTGATATTGTATTGGACGGGTCGTCTGTTTGTGTGTGTTGACCTCGTGATATTGCATCTATCTGTTTGTGTAACACCCCAAATTTCACAGATACATGATATATATAGTAAATACGTGTTTATATTATAAATATGTGAACTTAATTGATGGATGTGGTAAACTATGCATTAGATAGGTTGCATGTGTTAGAAATACGTGTTTAATGGCCTATATGATGAAATATGCATAAACAGATGTGTTAAACGTTAACGAAAGTAAAGTATGTGATGAATATGTGTTTATATGAATAACATAATGATACATGTGTGAATTGATGGATATATACGTATGAATACGTGTGTTAATAGTTAACGGGAAAGTAAAAGGACTAAAAATGTAATTATTGTAAAGTTATAAACGTATACGGATATTATACGTATCTATGATTATTATAAGTATCCCGAGGCTTGGAATATAATAAAAATATATCCTAATATGATTTATAAGGTGAAATGATAAGTATTGTAAAGTTTGAGGGGCTAAAACGTAATTTAGCAATTAATAAAGAAAATATATATAAATGTATATATATGTTATCGTACGAATACCGAGCCTTAGAAACCTTATAAATTGTTATAAATATGTCCCATAAGGTTTTGGTACATAAAATGATAAAAGGTTAGAAGTATAGGGGGCTAGAATGCATTAAACCTAAGTAGAAGGGCTAATATTGTAAAAAAATGAAATCTGGCCGAATAAGCAGTGGCTCGCGTATCGCGAGCCACCCCTTGCAGTCCTGCGCGATACGCGAGGAGTCCTGATGTGTAGAAAATCTACCAGGCTCGTTTTTGAGCCACGACACACACTTGGAGCTCAAGTTTAACCCTCATACGCGTCGATTTTTGAAGATTAGTCACCATAACACCTGTAAGGACCTTAGGGCGAACTCAAACCTATAAATAGCAGCCTCAATTCGTCCAAACAACTCGCCAATTCACTGATTTATAACCCAAAAACCCTAAAACGAGCCAGAAACTTCGTCGGAGCAATTCGAGCAACCGGAGAAGAGTTAGAAGCCGAATTTCTGCAGTCACCCCTTATTTGGTATGCTTAACAATAACCTCTTTCAGTTTTGTCTAATTCGATCTCTAAGTATGCTTTCTAAAAATGATGTAAAATTAGGGTTCTTAATGTTATTCTGCTCAAATCGAGTGATCGGGTGGGAATTAGGGTCTGAATTTTTGTAGGTAATCCTAATTTAATATGTTTTAAGAAAGCCCTAAGTTTATTTCACAATTCGAAAATGTTTGGTGAAGGTTTTGTTAACGGGTCAAAATTAGGGTTTTCATAACGTTTCGTGCCCAAATTGAGCAAACGGTTTTGAATTAAGCTTTGCTATTTTAAAGGATATTATAAAATGTTATAATGGATGATACCCTAAGTTGGTTTGAAAAGAAAATGAGTTTTGATAATAAAACGAGAAATACATGAAATTAGGGTTTTGAACTATGATTATTTAATATAAAATAATCCGGAGGGTATGGGTACTTGAATTTTGGTATGGAACTATGTTTATATATATAATAAGTATATATGAGGTTAAAATGGATAAATGATAAAGTATCTAAGATACCGAGTTAATCGGATATTTAGAAGTTCGCGCGGACCGGAAGGGTAGACACCTGTACACTGGGGTTTCTGGCAATAGCGGGGGTGTCGCCATCCCATCTGGGCAATGGCATCCCAACACTGGGCGATCCCGGAGTGAGTGTCTACTTATAGGAATGCGCGTCTTCATAATTATCAATAAAAAGAAGATAATATACCTATAGGGGTATTTTGGTCATTTTGACCTTAAAAGAAGTAAACCTTAATAATAAGATATTAATAAGATAATATAAGAGATAAATAAACATAGGATATGTTTATAATGTTAAACCTTGCGTTAATGCCATACGATACGCGAATTAGGTTAACCGAAGGATTCTGTCGGAGGTTCTGTCCGAGTTTAACGAGTAAAGAGATAAGGTGAGTTCTGCGAGCCCACTTTTAAATGTTTTAAAAGCTTTAATGTTTTCGGGCTGATATACATACAATGTTCAACTGTTTACTTAAAAAGTATTTGAAATGCTTTTATCTGAAAGTTTGATTATCTTAACTGATGAATTGATGAACTGTTTAAAGTGATACGTGTTATGTTATGAAAATGCTTATGAATCATTATACGTGTTAGTATTGTATATGAAATGATGATAATAGAATAATGCATATGAAATGATTGTTAGAGTTATGTGCTATATTTGCTTTGAAACTAGGTATCCAAATGATAAGGGTTTGTTAATAAACGCACAAGTGAGAATGTATGATTATATGAGAACAGGTGATACATTTGCTATATTATTATGTGGTGGATACGCCGTTGGTACATCCTGTATACAAGCATAGTAGTATAGTTACCTGGTATATCGAAGTGTGGAGGATACGCCGCTGGTACATCCTGTATACATACACCTAGGTAAATTGGGGGATGTTCAGCTGTTGCAGTATATGAGTACATTATCATGTTTATTAGCACACGTGAGTCACCTGGATATCTAACTAGGGGCGGGTAGTAGTACTGTGGTGGTTAAGGAGATGTTCGATAGAATGGAACGTCTAAAAAGGGTCAAGGTTACGTGAACGGTTGTCGTTGCTGAATGGTTGGGGGCTTCCAGATGAAGTTACCTGAGCAGTCTTCGAGACCGGGAAGGTATAGAAGAAGTAGAACGGTTGTCGTTGCTGAATGGTTGGGGGCTTCCAGATGAAGTCACCTGAGCAGTCTTCGAGATCGGGAAGGTATAGAAGAAATGGAGCGGTTGTCGGTACTGAGGTTGGGGGCTTCCGATAAAGTCACCCGAGCAGTATTCGAGACCAGAAGGTATAGAGATGTATGGAATTCAGGTCGTAGGAGTTAAAGGTAGATGCTTTCTAGAGAGACGTGTATGATTATGATGTTATGTTATGTATGACTTGTTATGTGTTATACTTGATAAATGTTGTAAAAAGGGATTTTGCAGGTTCAAAGGTTTTAACCTCACGAACGAGGTAATGTTTTTAAAATGTAGAACTCACCAGCGTAAGCTGACCTTTTCCTAAAACCATATGTATGTCAACAGGTTTAGGTGAGACGTTTGGAAACAAGGGCGGAGCCCTCGTGATAAGAGATTGATCGGGCAAGCTATTAGAGAAGCGGTTGGAAGTGCTGGCTAGTTGTAGATAAATAAAGACGGATATAGTTAGTCGCTATATAGATAGATTGTAAATTATCTCAGTTACTTTACGTACTTGGCTTTATATAAATAAAAGTTTTAAATTTCCCGCTGCTTATCTCTGTTGTGCCACGTGTTCATGAGTAAAATCCGATGAGTGACCCCTCCTGGTGCCAAGTCTGGGAGCGGGCGTCACAGTTTGCTTCCGTGTGTTCTGATATGGGCGGCCGGTCCCACTCTCCTCTCCCCCGCGCCTGGCAGGGCGCGGCGGGGCGGGGTGTGACACGTCATTCCCAAGATAACAACCATCCATGGATTCATTCGGGAAGGTGAGCAGGATGTCAAAATCCCCAATATAACAGATACGACACCTTTTTCCTCCTTCATGCTCCAATAGCCGATGTAGGTTGCAAAGATAGTGCAAATCCAAAGCCTTCCCAAGTAGGGCTTTACCATTCCACATTTGAAAGGAAGGGGTAACCATGTTACAAAGATCCAAACAATTTTCCTTCCCCGACGCTGGTGTGGAGATTGATTTGGAGACGACATTAAGATAGGATCTTCCCATGGACACCTAAGCTTCCTTTCCAAGGAAAGAACCACCCCGGTTTGACTTGTCAGACCGGGCAACCTCCTCCTGGGGGGGGGGGGGGGGCAGGAAGGCAATACCGGCCTCACAAGCTTCTTTTCCAAACCCCAAATATCTTTAACAATGTTGAACTTGATGAAGCGAAAGACGTCCCCAGCACGGTTCTTCCTGTTGGCAATGAAAACATTTATAACTCTTCCAAACTTCCTGCATTCTTTCTCCAGCCAAACCTTCTTATATCACAATCATCTCTAGTCCAACTATTTGCAACGACCCAATCATCTCAGCAAACAAACGGGCCCGTTGGAGCCCTAGAGGACCCCAAACAGGTCTTAACAAACCTCATCATCACATTCTCTATCCTATCTGAGTCCAACAAATCAGATCCAGGAGTACCCAAAGGAACACTCTCTAACAGTAGCCATTTCCTAGGAGAGACATTTTCATTCGAATCTCTAGCCTTCGAGCCTAACTTTGATTTCGAGAATGCGTCGCAATGCTCATACATTTACGAAATCCTATCCACTCTCATACTTCCGAATACACCCAAGCTGATCAACTGGAGCTCCAAAGTTTACGGCTACAAATCAAACTCTCTTAGCTCTAATTGGTGAGCCCGAATCTAGAGTTCGTTTTCACAGGGGTGGTCACATTCCTATACGAAACGGACACAAAATACAACGACCCCTTCTTGAAACCCCTGGAAATAACGAAATTATCCTTACCCACCTTCCACTTTTCACTACTATAACAACCACGTCCGGCCCATTTGTAAAACCTGCCCGTTTCATATTTTCGCACGTTTCCGATTTCGATTAAATATTTATCAAGAAAATTCATTTTTTACTATAAATTATATTTTCAAATAATATTTTGATAATTCAAATACTTCTCCTAAATTAAATATTCAATTGGCTATTTTTTATAATAATTGATTTATTAAAAAGGAATATAAAACAATTCACGACGCTTCGGGTAATTTCGGCAGTTAACTGGAAGATTCGGTAATAACCGGGAGTCTCGTATGACTCAGGAATCACATTTTAAATGTTTAAATATTATGTATTAAAACAAAGGTTGATTTGTGTATTGGAGAATTGGTTTTGACACTTGAAATTGAAAATGGAACAATTCATAATCTTTACGCGTTTTCGGTTCGCAAATTGTCGTAACCGGATGACCCGCGAATCTCAAAAATCATATTTTAAGGTTCTATGATTTTTTTTATACTTATTTTAATATTGTGGTTAAAGTTTGAGAAGAAACCGAGTTGAAATGGATACCGAATGAAAGAAGGAAAAGAAAAGAAATAGAAAAGAAAAACAAAGAAAAAATAATAAAAAGGAAACTGCAGGCTGCTAGGATCGAACCCGCGACCTTCGGGTTAAATTTCAGCGCAGTGCCCATTGAGGCAAGGAAACTTTTATGACTTTTATGCGTTTGCAATGTTTATATCCTTTGCTGGTCGCGACTTGCACCATTTTTGGGCTATTTTTGGCCTAAAATCTTTATTCCTAACTCGTTTTTGGTCTAGTTTTCTTCTGTAACTTCGTCCTAAAGTTCCCCAACGTATTCTCCAAGTTAAAACCATGTCCAAATAGATTTCCTTGATCAATTTCAATCATTTCCTTTCTTGATTTTTCTTAACTTTTTCTCCAAGACCTTCCTTTGTCAAATTAAACCCTAACCGGCGCTCTACCCTATAAATACCTATTGATATGACTTCAACAAACCTTGTTCAAGACTCTGCAAGTTGCAATTTCGTGCCTTGTCCATTCGTTTGAGTTTTTAAAAGTCAACGCTCTTCAGTTTGACCGTTCGATTTGATAACTCTCCTTCGACTTTAAAGGGTAAGTTTCTTCTTCAAACTATCATGTTTTTATATGTAACCCCATTGTTTATTTTGACCAAAAGTCCTTTGTGACAAAAGTCAAATGTTAATTACACACTTTTACTTGGGGAAAATCACTTATGAATAATCATATTTACTACTAAACAATGGTTCCAATCTGTTCTAAAAAGTACTATAAGTATATTATGATGATTTTAAACCATCAAAAGTGGATTTTTTTTCATAAACATGATAATTATGCGTTTTGACCCATTAAGAATAATTTTTTGCATAAATCTTTAACCAAACATTTTTGTAACGAATTAAACGTATCAACACACTTCTTGGATGTTAATAAACATATAATAAGGTGTTGGTATGTTAAAATATGACTATGGTATAGTATGGTAACTTTTAGGCCATTTATGTAATTATTCAAAGTTCTATGTAAAAAGTGTAATTTTTGTAAGCATAAGTTATTTTTTCAGATATAACCCTACTGTTTTATAAGATATATAATAACACCAAACTTTTTATAATATTCACTCATAAACCCCTAAGTTTGGGAATTGACGCTTTTGGCATAAAATATAATTAAATAAATAAGATACAGTTTTCCTCCATATATCCTATGTCTAATCCTTGTTCCAATCGTCTTGTCCTCTATGTTTGTTTGGCCACCACTCGTTAAGTGATCATCAGGGTTAGCTTTCTTCCTCGCGTTCGGTGAATCTTTCGTTACTTGCTTTGCTAATTAGGTGAGTACTCATAGCCCCCTTTTTGCTTTTATATTTTTGGGGTGTAACATGTACCTTATTGAAACTCAAACTCTATAGTATATATACTCAAACGCAAATGCAATGCTATGATTATTATGTATAATTGCTAGTATGTGAACTTGTATGATGTATTGTTGTATTGTGCTCAAGTTCAAACTCAAACTCAAACTCATGCGTAATATTAACTGTACAAAGTCTGGGTAACCATAATAGATCTATTTGTGCGACGACCCACCTGACTTGACTGGTAATTGGCTTCGGGTGATGAGATCCTAATTGTCAGGGTTGGTTTACGCTATATTATGCTCTATCTCATAACTTGTTTATTATACTTGTTGTTATCACTTAACTCTTAGATCGCATGATTTTCACTTATGTATGAGTCAAAACCTATGTTTACTCACCAATTACTTTGTAGTTGACTCTATACTTTGTACATGTTGCAGGAAGCATTATTTGATGTGAAGAACTTGATGTGGACATGTAGGATTCCTTTGGACTTAGTCGTGACCTTAATGAACAATTTTCGTATTAATGTAATTTGTATATTTGGATTATATGTTGTACTCTTATTTGTATTTTAATGAAATTGATTTTGATTAAGATATATCGCAACGTTAATTTTAGTGTGATGAGCATCTGGACAATCCTCACGCCCCGACGTATTCCGCCGTTGGTTAGGGTGTGACAGATTGGTGTCAAAGCCATGGCTATAGGGATCTAGGTTTTTAAAAACGGCTTGACCTAGACTATTGTCTTAGGCGTCCCGCCTGAGTGTCTCATGCTTAGTATCCTTTATTACTTGCTTTGTCCTTTAGGTGCTTCTTAGTCTTACCTGTTTCGATTTCTTTCTTGACTTCAAACACTTAACACACACGCATACACTAATATTTTGATGCTTCATAGTCTTTTTCCTTAGAAATGGTGCCTTACGTACCATTTTAGGAAATTGTTTTTTTTGATTTTAAACTCTTGTCGGAGTTAGGTTTTTAGCAGTAGACGTGTAGTAACTAAAGGGGGAAAGCGCTGGTAGCTGGGGGCTCTGTCTTTAGCCTGGTGTTGCGTATAAATCCTAATCTACCGTGGGACCTGGACACCTAACTGGGAGCCCTTGGTGAGAGCGTTGAAACATATTAGGCTAAAGCATGTCACTATACTGCTAGTAACCACAAATAATTCTGATTAGTCAACGGTTATAATTTCCCAATCGGGAAATGAGGACCACTCCAATTTGTTTTCTCAAACCATCATGATTTCTTGTTGTACGTGATGTTGCAAATTTTATGTTTTCAATTATGCTCGATATTTTAAGCTACACCCTCATGTATTCTTAATTTTACATGTTTTACATAATGGTCTCCCTCTTTGTTTCGACCCACTATTTTTGACGTGCTATTCTTGTGATTTTCAATATTGTACTATTACTCTCAGATTTTACGTATTCTCCACTCATTTTTTATTCGATTGATTTACCACATTTTCTTTTACGAGATTCAGATACACCAGCTCATGCGTTTTATCTCCTACAACATTTTCTCTATGGTCCGTGATTTACAATTTTATGATATCATAAGACACTCTTATGTTGCATTTCATCTCATGCTACACTATGCTTTTTGTTGTTCATTTATGACTCTAGTTGCATTAAAGATTACAACTCTAATTGACCCCGTTGCTTTATTGGTAACTTGAGTTCCATGACATCCCAAATTTAACCCCGATTTCTAATTCATGTTGTTCACGAAGTAAATTCGAGGCTACATCAGGTTTTACACCTCCCCATGCCTTCAAATGTTTATCACATTTCGTCATCACAATAGTAACATCAAGGTTGGTACCATCCTATTTGGTACTACCCATTTTAATCTAACACTTCGTGATTTTATAAAACTCCCATAAAGTTAGTTGCACTTGTTAAACACTTTTCTCACCTTCAGCATCCAGCACACACACAAGTTTTCAACCCAAACTCAATAGCTCATTGCACTACATCATAGCTCAAATTGTTGCACCAATGACAATGGACACGCTCCGCGCGGTGATTCACGTAATGAGAGTCCTAAGTTGGTCTTTCAACCATCGCTTTAGTCAAACCAATCAATATGAATGCACTTTGTCCCTGGCCTACCGCAACATGATACTCCCTCAACCCTAAACTTACCTCGCAAATCTAGCCATTCGGTTTTCAAACATCTACAAAATTGCATGTTAGCCTCTCGAAAGTTTCATCATTTGACATATTATGTTTCTTTTGATAAACAATTTTCAAAATAAGAAGACCCAAAATGTTTTACGATCAACCTTCCAAAAATTTGCACGTATCACTTTTTTTCTACTAAATTGCATGTTGGTGAGTCCCCGTTGATGTGCTCACAAGTTTATAAGTTTACGTGGTTACGAGATTCCACGCTTACAAGTTAACAAGTTTTCACATTAACGAGTCTACGAACCAGCGGGAGTTTGCTTGCTTGGGAATTTACGAGTTTACAAGTTTACATGCTACGGAATTGAATGTGTAAAATTTACGACTTTACGACCTCACAAGTAGACAACTCTGTGTCGCTCAAAATTTAAAAATTTCTCGCTCGAATTAAAATTTTCACGTGGTCCCCGAGTCATTTTTGCGATATGCCCTAAACCTTTAGAAACTATGCCTTGGTGATATACCATGCTGGTACCCCCTCAAATGATTTCATTTCAAGGTCTTTACCCT
The DNA here is from genome assembly GCA_039602395.1 of Deinandra increscens subsp. villosa. Taxonomy (NCBI): domain Eukaryota; kingdom Viridiplantae; phylum Streptophyta; class Magnoliopsida; order Asterales; family Asteraceae; genus Deinandra; species Deinandra increscens. The sequence continues at coordinate 22,096,513 of JBCNJP010000017.1, forward strand.
TATTAACGCTAAAGTTGTACGTCTCAAGAAGATCCTTCATAACCTCGCCCGGACGTTCAAGTCCAGGTGATCCAGGGCGATACATCAGTCAGTGGGCTCAAGCCCATGCCTGGCAACAAAGCCCATGAATATTTGCACAAGGAGTACGTGGTAGTGGTAATTATAGCTAGGGTTGTTCGTGGTCCGGTTTATACGGTTTTTGGGTCAAACCATAAACCAAACCGTTAGTTACGGTTTTTAATAACCGAAAACCTAAACCGAACCATTAAAAATTAGAACCGAACCAAACCAAACCGCTACTTCTGGTTTGGTTTCGCTTCACTTTCACGGTTTGAGGAACTTTAGGTTTTCAAGTTTAGAATAATAAAACTAAAATAAAAAAAAACCCAATCAGCCTTATCGATGAGCTGTTATACTAAAGTTGAACTTTATATCAAAATAGAACATGTAACCAAATGATTATATGTATATACATTAAAAGTTTAGAACATAGATTCTCCTTTAAAACAAATTAATAACAAACCCTTAAGAAGGATAATCAGATTTAGATAAAGTTGCAATCGTCAAACTCATAAACAAAATATAACAATTAAAAATGAACAAATCAGAATTGGATATCATAAACCCATATTCCTTTATAATTAATTATAATTTGAACTTTTTAAGCGCCTAAAACCTAAACATTCATTACAACAAAACAAATCTAACATAATTTATATATCTATATATCTATATATTTATATATATATATACAAATATGAAGTGTATACGGTCCGGTCCGGTTTTTTACGACCGGTTTTTTGTATAAACCATAAACCAAACTGTTCACTACGGTTTGAAATTTTTGAAACCACCCGACCGTTAGCTTAGATATAAAACCGACCGTGAAACCGAACCGATGATCGGTTTGGGCGGTTTCGCGGTTTGAAACCAAACCATGAACACCCCTAATTGTAGCCCATATCCCGGTAGTTCGTAACAAAGAAAGGGAAATAAAAGACATCCTAGTCATCCGGGATTTCCTGAAGTTTTCTCAATGACGTATAGTGTCTTTTTCCCATTCACCAAATCGACTTCCTTCTCAACCCTATATCTGGTGTACTCCCGTTGCCAGTCACCTTATCGCCTCACACATCTCAGAAACCCATAAAGTGTTAACCCCTATCATGAGTTAATTACTTTCATGCTTTAGCCCTCGAAAACCTCTCGCTCTTGCGAGATCAACATTCTCTCTAGGTTTAACCCTTCCATGATGACGATGTTCTTTAATTTTTTTTCTTATGAGGCACAAATGATTTGATACAATCTAAGTCTATTGTTCTATTGGTCACAATTTTCTGATTCAATAAGCATTTTTATGATACTCGCAAACTCTATTGTTAACTCCAAAAATTCATGATCGCCTTCGGCGATATTCGAATCTACGCTAGACCCACTATTTTTTATACAAAATCATGAAAATCGTATTACTCAAACATTAAACTCGGGGGAAAACTTTTATTGTTTTTTAATTTATGGATTCGACTCAATAGTCGTTCCACGATTCTGATTTGATGTATTTAAATTCACAGACTCGACTATTATGGTCGATCCGTGAAATCTGATTTTTGGTCATAAAAATTCATGGACTTGATCGTTGGTGATTCGATAGTTGGTCCATGAATCCCCTTTTTGCTATTTAAATTCAGGGACGCGATTGTTGGTGATTCAATAGTGATCCATGAATTCACTCTTGTTATTTAATTTCATGAACTCAACTATTGGTGATTCAATAGTCGAACCATGAATCCCATTCTTGTTATTGAAATTCATGACTCGACTTCTAGTGATTCGGTAGTCGATACGTGAAAATCATTCTTGTTATTTAAATCCATAAACTCGATTCTTGGTGATTCAGTAATCAGTTTATGAATTTAACTCGTGATATTTAAACTTACGGACTCGATTATTGTTCACTCAATAGTCGATTTATGAGTTCAACTTTTGATTGTTTAATTTGTGAACTTGAATTTTGTTCGCCCAATAGTCGACTCACGAAATCATCTTAAGTTGCTAAACTCATGTACTCAATTTCTTTTTCATGGAATCAATTATTGTTAAATCAATAATCGTTTCATGAATATGATTTTTTTGATACGTGATTTCGAGTTTTGCTCGATTCACGGACTCGACATTTAATACTCTATTTATGTTTTTGGCCACAAGTTACCTAATGACCGATTTATTCGATCTGTGGATCTAATATGTGTCATTCTATACGCGATTTATGGGTTTAGTTAGTATTGATAACCTTTTTGTTTTGAATTGTGATACACAACACTCAATTTATGTTTGAATTAAATTCCTCCATGCATGTATTGGGATCGTGTTGTTTGAATCATGTTATTTGATCCACGGTGTGCATGTCATCCGAATAATGCATTTGACTCATGCCACCCAATACATGACATTGTGACAATACTCATCTTGCTCAACCCTGGTGTTACCCGATTTTGGATTTGGGATCTATTTTACCTCGCGCACTATTTCTTTTTTTTTTGAAACGGCAGCAATAATATAAACTAGCAAGTTGCTAGAGCAAAAAAGCCAACAACAAAGTAGCCAAAACTTACATCACAGCCAAAGAAATAAAACTAGACCAAACTATATTACATAAATTTGCCCGATAATGAAACCAAAGGAAGCAACTTGATTTGATTTCTTCGACAATCTTTGTGGGGAAGGAGTTAATGCTTTCGAACTCCTTCTTATTCCTTGCTTTCCATATTTCCCAAAGTGTTGCAGATGCGATCACGATCAACCAGTTTTCTTTTCTAGGCAAGAAATTAGCATCTTTAATGCTCGATAATAGGCTGTCCACTGAATTGTTGATATTGAACTCGTGTCCGGACCATGTAGATACCAGCTTCCATGTTTCTTTTGCTACTAGACACTGCAGTAAAGTATGAGAGACGGACTCATTTGCACAATAGCACCATGAGCAGTCAGATCTTGGGACATTGATACCTCTTTTTAATAGTTCTGCTTTCACTGGGATTCGATTCATTCTGGCCTTCCAAGTGAACATATGTACCTTAGAAGGTACCCATCGCGTCCAGTTGTGATTCGTGTTGGCAACCATACCTCCTGCGTCGATATGTTTCCGAACGTAAGAAGTGTGGAATAGACCGTCAACGTAGCTGGTCCAAACCCATCGATGGGTACCTGTTTGGAATTGATAATTACAAATGAGAGTTTTAATCTGATTAACCTGATGGGCCAGCTCATTTGTGATCGGGTTCTTCCATCTCCAGTTAAGAACAGGAGAGTTATCAGCTGGCCATCCTATTCTTTCATTCACTTTGCATGATTTCTGAGATTCTAACATGTATAGGTCCGGGAATAATGTTTTTAGCGGGTCAGCAGTGAGCCATGGGTCTATTCAAAACATTGCTTTCTCCCCGCTACCAACAGCAGCCCTGATCTCTTTCCAGAATTCGATACCATCCAGTTCCAAGTCATTGATTGTGCTTAAGATGGGTTTCCAGCATCCCGGCATGGTCTTTTTTATAGCAGCAGGTCCGTGGATACGAGTAGAAGAGTGAATTGCTTTCACAACTTTGACCCAGAGGTCTTCATCGTCGGCTTTGTAACGCCATCCCCACTTTGACAGAAGTGCGAGATTGGCAGCGCGAAGAGATCCCGTACCCAAACCCCCACATTGTTTAGGCGCCATAATCTTCTACCACGCCACCCACGGGATCTTTCGAGCTCCATCCTTCTGCCCCCAGAAAAATTTCCTTCTAATTTGTTCCATTTTCTTGATCACACAGGAGGGAGCTTTAAACAATGACAGATAGTAAGACGGGACACTTCCTAGGATAGATTTGATTAGTACCGCTCTTCCTCCTTGAGATAAAACCTTTTCCTTCCATTTACTTAACTTGGATTTCATTTTGTCGATGACCGGGTCCCAACTTTTTTCGAGTCTCATGTTTAATCCGACAGGATCACCCAAGTATATGAAAGGCAGCGAGTCTGCTTTGCATTTCAGTACATCAACCAGTTCTTGAACCTTTGATTGGTCTACACCAATACCAAAGAGACGACTTTTTTCAAAGTTAATTTTCAAACCCGAAGCCATATGGAAGCATCTAAGTAAACGACACAGAAATTTGATATTGGATCTTGACCATTCACCAATAAAGATAACATCATCCGCATACATGAGGTGGGAAATACACGGGCCAGAATTTGGAAGTTGGACCCCATTGTACAAACCATCCGAAACGGCCTTTTCAATGGCTAAATGCAAGGCCTGCATGCCAATGACAAACAGAAGGGGGGGACAAAGGATCACCTTGTTTTACTCCTCTCGAGATTGCTATTTCTTCCGTGGGAGAGCCGTTCACAAGTATAGAAACCATGGATGAGGATAGGCAGCCATGAACCCATGTTCTCCATAACTGAGGGAACCCCATTTGGCAAAGACTTTGGTCTATGAAACTCCAGCTTATGCTATCAAAAGCCTTATCGAAATCTACTTTAAAAAGTAGAGCTTTCTTTTTTGATTTTTTCACCCAAGCCACAACTTCATTAAGGATGAATGAACTATCAAGTATGGATCTTCCACCAATGTAGGCCGACTGTGTTTTACTGATTATGTGGCTCATTACCCTTTTCAATCTGTTTGCTAGGACCTTGGTGATCAATTTGTAGATTCCACCGATTAGGCTAATAGGCCGGAAGTGAGAAAATACCAGAGGGTCCTTTTTCTTCGGGATTAATGTAATAAATGATGAATTACATCCCGGGCTGATTTCACCCGATTGATGGAATCGATTGAAGATGTCAGCAACCGGAGCTTCCAACATATCCCAGTGATGCTTAAAGAATTGCATAGTGAACCCATCGGGTCCCGGAGCCTTCTTCGGAGCAAATTCACCTATTGCCCCTTTAATTTCTGCTGCAGTGAAGGGTCGAATCAGGTCCTCTTTTTTGTTCCTGAGAAATTCTTTTAAACCGATCCGAGGTGAACATTGGCCTTCTCGACATTGGTTCCTGAAATTTACTGGCAAAAAATGATACCGCTAACTTCTTTAACTGATGAGGATCACAAACCCAATTCCCATCATGAAGAATCCCATTTATTCTATTTTTTGCTGATCTGCATCTCATCTGGCCTTGAAAGAAGCTGCTGTTTCCATCTCCATCTACGAGCCACTTTACTTTGGCTTTCTGCATCAGGTCTTTCTTTTGGATGTCATCGATTTCTTTGAGTCTTTTTATTGAGTTAAGCCTCCTTTCTTTGTCGTCATCCGATAAGCCAATAGTTTCAGCCTTGAGTTCCAGTCCGTTGAGGAACCACAGGATGGTTTTACGCTCTTCCGTAGCCCGTTTTTGATTATCACTATTCCATTTTTTCAGGGCTGCTTTTACACACTTGAGTTTTCCCAATAGAATTCTGTCCGCCGGTTTAGGCCCAATGGGGATGTCAGAACTGAAAGCTTCTTTTACAACCTGCTCATATCCTGGAAGACTCATCCACGAATTGAAAAATCTAAATGGCTGGGGACCAAAGTCAGAATCATTAGTAGACAATAAAAGAGGACAGTGATCGGATAGCTCCCTTGGCAATGCAACCAAGGAGGAAGCCGTCCATATCCTCATAAAAGCATCAGTAGCGAGCATCCTATCAATCTTGCTGAATTTGTCTCCCGAAGGAGACATATAAGTGTATTTTTTACCTCCCAACTTATATTCTTTTAGGCCATTATTCACTATGAAAGTATTAAATAAATTTGCGAATCTAGGATTGAATTCTGAATTTAATCTCTCATCAGGAAATCTTACCTCGTTGAAGTCGCCAAGTAGGAGAGCCGGAGTGTTTGGGAACGAAGTCAAGAGGTTACCAAGGTCCGCCCAGAGCCAAGATTTGGAGGGGAGGTCAAAGGGGCCATAAACATTGACAATTAGCAATTCCAATTTGGATCTTAACAGAGTGCCATGAGTAACCAGAAATCTGCCAAAACCTGTTGTAGTGATGCATTGAAATATGGATGGATCCCACAAATTGATCAGACCGCCTGATCTACCAACTGAGTTCTCAGCACAGAAATCACAGGCGTTATTGCCCTAAATCGATTGAATATAGTTGGTAGAAGGTGACTGCAAATGGGATTCTTGGATGGCAATAAAATCGGCTTTGTGTTCCGCCCTGAGACGTCTGATCCAGGAGATTTTATTGGGCCCAAGGCCATTAGGGTTAATGGACAAGAGATTCATTTTAAAAACTTTACTTGCTCAGGAAAACGGGATTTAGGATCGGGAGCTACTGGTTAGCCACCGTCCGGTCAGGTAGGATGCTTCTCACTTCAGATACATAACCATCCATTGCAAAACCAACTTTATTACCCATTAACAGTTTTCATTGTTTCCGAAGAGGAGGAATCTTGTGAGCTCGTAATAGACTATGGGTTCATCGATTGAGGATCTCGATAGGGATGATGTTGGTGACTTTGAGATTGACTTCCAAGGCTGCGACATCGCATGTTTCGGGCACCTTGTGGGCGGAAGATAAAAGATGCAGGTCGAAGGGAATTACTTAACCGGACAAGGAGGGTGGGATGTCTTTGATTAGGAGGCTTTCCAGTAGGAGGGTGGCTCAAGTGTGATTGGGGAGGTCGATTGGAGTTCAAGCTTTGAGATGGTTACGGGATGGGAGCAGAGGTCGATTGGGGCCAAGGAGATTTCTTCCTTACCGATTGAAGAAGAAATTGGGGATTTGTGGGTCTTGTATCGGAAGGGCAGGGAGTAGATGTAGGAGGGGGATGTGCTGGCGAGGGAGAGAGGTGAGCTTCTGGTAGAGATTTGGAAGTATTCAGGCGAGGTTTATTTCGTATAGGGCCGGGGTCAGAGAGTGTAAAGGGTTTAGTGGGCCATGATTTGTTTTTGATGAAGGCCCAACAGAATTGGGCTTTGAATGGACCAATACTTCCACAGAGTTGGATGGGCTGCACGCATTAGATCCAGCAGATTCTAGAACACGTGAGAAAGAGTCTTGGGGAAGGGGATGTGGATAGGGAGGGGGTGGGGCCAGTGGAGAGGGCGACGGAGATGGGAAATCGGGAGAGGCTTTTGGGGAAGTGGCGTTTAATGATGATGTTTTTTTGTCGTGTCAGTTCCCAAAGACGGCGGGAAGTGAATGTCAGGTTCGGGTGTCGAGGCGTTCCGGCCAGATATCGTTTCCGATGTGGATAATCTCATCGGACTCGCCGGAGTTCCTAGATCTTTTCCGGAACATGTGTCGGGCATAGATTCGGGGCTGGGAATTCTAATTTCCCCCTCTTCGATGTCGTTGTATAATGAGTCCAGCGAGTCGGTCTCGAAATTTTCTTCCGATGATGAATCGGAAGATGAAGAGTAACAAGGTGGGAGGACCGGTGGTATCCACTGGTTAGTACTTTCACAGACCCAGACTTCGTATGTGTAGTTGTTCCATATTAGACGTACTTTGCCTTCTATCCGTTCGAATTTCTTCGTCAATATGTAACATGATCCTGTGGTGACATCGTAAGATGACCAGTCGAAGTCGGATGAATCCACAAGATCCCCGAACGCTTTTCCGATGGTGTTAAAGGTGTCTTGACACCGAAGATGGAATGTGACTCCCCTGCAAATGATTTGGGCAACTCTTTCATTCTTGAGATATTGGCTATCCCATATGTAAAGATTTTTAAAAATCCTTTTCCAGATTGCCTGCTTTTCATCTAGAAATTTCTTCGCCTCCACTGAGGAACAGAATTTGAGCAGTAAGCTCAGGCCACCCACATAATGAGTGTCAAAACTTTTGATCCCTTCTGTGGAGAAGAAGAGATTTACATTGTATAAATGATGGACATCTATAGCATCACCGATCAGGACGACCTTTCTCCAGGTGGTTGGAACAAGCGGGGGGGGGGGGGGGGCATCCGAAATTTTTACCTGGATAGAGGGGAGGTTCTCTGGACTGTGTTTATGAACTGTACCATTGGCAACATCCTTATAGGTTATATCATTTCTTATTGGATGGTGCATGGATGGGGGCAGGTGTGAAGAGTGCGGGTTTCTCCATGCAGGGGGGGGGGGGGGGTTTGGGTTTGATGGTTGGTTGTGATATCTGGGAGTAGGTTTGAGTGGTTGAGGAGGTAAACGGGTTAGATGGATAGGGTGAGATGCATGTGCTTTGTTATTTCTTGCAATGACAACTTGGTGTTTTTTAGGTCCCAAGATGAGCTTGCTTAACTTATCAACCATGGCATCGTGATTCTTGACAGCTTCAAAGCGAACAAAGCCGTATATGTTGCCCCTCCGGTCTCTGTTCTTTGGGATGAATGCATCACGGAGATACCCAAGGCTACAACATTTCCTCCATAATTCAGCCGCCGTGCACTCCGGTGGAAGGTTGATGAGGATGAATGAGGTGGTTTCAACGGAAGGGATGGTGGTTGGTGGTGGGAGGTTGTTAGCGGTGGTGTGGTGGCGGTGGCTCTCGGCGAACCTGTGCTTCCTTCTGATGACCGTTCGCCATTCATCTCCGGCGTCCTTTCCAGCTTCTTCAACTCTCTCTCTGGCACTCATTCTCTCTCTCTAGGATTCTATTGTCAGAAAGTTTCCGTACCATACTCTCAAGGTTGTTTTGTGATTGTGGAAATTCTTATATGTCATTGGATTTTTCTCACCATATCATGTTTTGGTTATAATTTAACTACCTCATTATTGACTACACTTGTTGAACCGGGACCCATATGTGCCATAGCCGACGATTTGTGTGTGATGCTAGCTACAACATACGATCGGTTTCGGTTATGGGCACCAGGTCATGGTTTTAGACAAAATATCATTACGGATTTTGTTTAACCTCGCGTCTTGTGGATAGGCCGGATGTCGGTCACGACCTGTTTAGCATATCCAGAACTTGATGCGTTGTCTTGACGAAAAATCCACGGTCACAAATTTGTTATTATATGGAGCAATTGCATTGATGTTTTGTTGGGACCTCAAACTCGGTTTTCAAAAGGCGTAAATGTTACACTCGTCCCTCGCGTTCCATACCTCCAATATCGCTCCTTAAAGTAAGGGAGGCTGCAGTTTTATTTAGGGTCAGTTTGTCTCGTATGACATCCGTTTCAGGTCAAGCTATGATTTCACTTATTAGTTCTTGTAACCTATCCTATGTTGGTAATGTATCCATTGATGTCTTTTGGTTATATCGCGTTATTGCAATCTTAGTATCTTTTACCGGAATTCAGTTGTTGTTATGTGGAATAAGTAATTCTCCGTTGGCGACTAGCACACTTTTAGGTATCAAAGATGTGGTGGATTAGTTGCAGTACACCCTATTTATAAACATTGTTGGTGCTTTAAGGGTGAACTAGGAGTCGGACCGAGGACTGACCTTAGTTGTTGGTCGTGTCACAAAGCTATGTCAACCTCTTTATTACCGTTAGTAACTTAGCCTTACCGGCTAGGTGAAAATCGGTACCGGCTAGGTGAAAATCAAAAGTGTATTTTCATTTTTTCCTTAAATCGTTTATATCATCACCTTACATCTTAGTTAATGTGTTTCCCTTTTTGGTAAGAGCTTCCTTTGGTTTATGTTCCTTTCTGTAGGTCCAGAAAAACTATCAACACACGATATTGATATCACAAACGAGTGCGGAATCCTCGTTAGTGATTGATTTAAGATAGAGAAGAGAAGAAACACGAAGAATGCGATGATTAAACGTTAAAAACTTGATCTTTGCACACAAGAAAACTTGTCGGGTACAAAACCACCAATCGTAAACTGACTTCTCTCTGTTTACGATCGTGAACACCACTTGGCTCTCCTAGAATCGTAAACAGCAATATGAATCAGCCGCCCTTAAATGGTAAACCAATGGGGTTTATATAGCCACCCCATTGGGTTTACTATTGGGCCCCTATTGATCTTAAACCCAAGCCCAAGCCCATATCTAATAGTAAACTAGTCCACTAATCTAATTAAACCCTCTAAGCCCAGCCCAACATATTTAATATTACAAGCCTCATAATCTAGCCTCTACAATATTCCCCTAGGCTTGTGATATTAAATGTCTTTGATCTTTCAAAATCTTCTTCTTGACTGGCTGGCAAAGATGCTGATGAAGATTCTTTCCGCAGAAATCTTCATTGGGTTTCATAACGGGCACTTGGGACTTTATCTTGATCAGCATCAGCTCGAACTTCTTGAAATGAACAAGTTAATGAGATGGAGGATTCTCAATGTCTTGCTTCTTTTGAAAGAACTGGTTCTTGCTGAATATTCGGTAACTGTCTTAAGTATCCAAAAAATTAGAGGGTAAATTTTGAAAACCTCCTAACTTTGGAGAACTTGAATGTTGATCTTCAAACTTCATGATCTCTGACTGCTCTCTGTATCATTTTCTTCATCAATTGACTTTAAAATCTTCAGCTTCCCCTACACTTGTGAGTATTTTCTTTGAAAAACTTTGAAGCTTTTGGAAACTTGTAAAGACACCAACAACTTCCCCTGAATAGTTGCTTTTCAGATGGAAGTCTTGTCCGGCTGGTTCTTTAACTTTGAGCAGCAGCAGCATCAGCATCATCTTTCTATCATCAACCTGTCTGACACACATTTGAAAAAATATACTCCACCAGACATTTGATGACTGGTCTTTGGGTTAGGAGGTAATTATCATCTGTTCAGTTGATTCAAATTAACATAATTAACCAAAAACCCTAATATAGATTACGGGTTTTCTATAAAACTTCCCCTGAACCCAAGACCTCTAAAGACTTCCCCTTAGCTGATAACTTCCCCTCAGCTAAGGACTTCCCCTAAGGTAATACATATTATCTTCGAGTTCCCTTCAGATACTATGTATTATGGAAGTCTTTTTAATAGATAATAAGTATCATCCTCGAGTTCCATTCGGATAATACTTATTATCCCCTCTCCTTCCCCTAAAAATTTGTCAAGATCTGACGGAGGAAGTCTTTTTCATTAGATAATAAGTATCATCCTCGAGTTCCCTTCGGATAATACTTATTATCCCATACTCCTTCCCCTAAAAGTTTGTCAAGATCTGACGGAGGAAGTCTTTTCCATTAGATAATAAGTATCATCCTCGAGTTCCCTTCAGATAATACTTATTATCCCATACTCCTTCCCCTAAAAATTTGGCAAGATCTGTCGGGGGCATATTGTCATGCATTAAAACCCATGAAAAACACATTTTGACTTCTCAAATCGACCTGGCCAAGACGAAAACACACCAAAAAGAACTTAACGACTCACACACGAAAGATATAAACTTAACAAAATACTTACCAAACCAAACATGAGAAAGTTTACAAGGGATCAAACCGTATGAATCTGACTGAGGAACCCTTTTCAGCTTCATTTACTCGACTAGTCCAGGTGAATGCCGGTATGTTTGTCCGCTTTAAACTCAAATCCGTTTAATCCCAACCGAATGTGTCATGCTTAATATAGTACAATATTACTGTCATGTTTAATTGTCCCCACACCCAAGTGTACACAGCAAAACCTACCCAACCTCAGAGTTTATTGAGGATTCACAAACCCCCAGCTTGGGGAACCATGCAACATCGTTATGTCTACCACTTATTTTCATTAACCATCAGTTGGTGATCAGGTCGGCCGCTAAGCACGCAAAGAAGACCAACTGAGTGATTATTTTTCATTTTCTTTTCTTTTTCATTTTTTTAAATTTCTTTTTCATTTCTTTTTCTTTTCTTTTTATTATGTGGTATAGTCATGACAGTAGAGACATGGCGTGTGAGAGAGTGAATACTAGGTAATTACCACTCTCAACCCATTTTTTCCGGGACTCAGTCTTTTAAACCATGCAACCTGGGATGGGAAACTAAACATATATATCTTTTAAGTTTACTGCACTTTCATTGGAGGTCATAAGTTAGGTCGAGCCTACCGAACATATCACCGTGGAGCTTGCCTTTCACTTCCGTCTTACGCGTGTCAGCCATCTCTAATCCGGACATTCATTTTACTTCCCCTAAACTTCTCAAAAACAAGACACAAACAATTAAAAATTGAAAAGCACACTATTTTTGAGGGGTCAACTTTTTCTTCATCTTTACATTTCTTCCCCTTGCTTTTTGATTTTTAATGTCACAATCTTGTGAACATCATTTTTCAGTTCTTTTTTTAAATAAAAAATAAAACACACAAACACACTTAAAAGAACAAAACATAAAATTTTGAAGATATCTGACCAAGCTAACTTTCAAAGTATTGATTTGAAAATTTTAGAAAAATGGGTTTCATGACATGCACACTTCATTGCATTTGAAGTCAAACACATAATCAATCAACAGATTAATTGACACTTTAATGAAATAGGTTTGACTCAAAATTCCCTTTGCTGCCACATCATTCAAACAACCAAGTTAAGAACAGTACCTTTCATGCTGATTTTGACCTTTTACCTCTCAATGAGACATACCTTCCATTTATAGATTACTTGACATGACATGAAGATACATCTCCTAAACTGTGCCTGGAACAATCACTTATCAACAAGCAAATTAGTAATAAAAACGTTAGTGATAATCCTCCTTGATCGTTCCTGCACAGAGTGAGAGATTAGTTAGCCATTGGTACCCAGGCCATTGTTTTTCTAGGTACACCTGAGGAATCAATAAATGATACTTCTTGTAAGAACATCCCCTTTGAGAAATCAGGAAGTTGGGATGGAGCTGCCTTGATTTTTGGTTTCCAAATTCCAGGTGATTTAATATTTGTTTTAGTCACTTTTGGAGTTGTGACTTTAGGTATTTCAACCTTCTTCATTTTAGAATCATTTTTCAAAACAGTTTTAGTTACCTTAAGAGGGGTAACTATGGGTTTTTCAGACTTTGGTTGTTTTAAAAACTGTTTCTTCACCTGTTTTTGGAAATTTTGGTAACTTGGAAAGCTGTTGTTTTGATTTAAAGATTTTCTTTCAGCTTTGGCAGCACCCCAATGTTGATCAGAGGGTTTAACCTTAGTAGTAACAGTCTTCATTGCCTTAGGTGTTTGCACCATCATTGGCTTAGACTTTACAGACTCCTGAGATGAAGCCCTTTGACTTTTCGGAAAATAGGGTTCATAGGGGCGATAAAAACAGTTCCTAGCAATATGACCAGCGATGCCACAATTAAAATAAGTCTGCTTCTTTAGATAGAAGTCAGACGTGTACCCATTTGTCTTCGGTGGCTGATATGGAGCTGGTTTGCCTTGTGTATGCTTCTTTGGTTTGACTGCAGCTTCAGATTTGACTTTCTGCTGGTTTGTCGAAGCCTATGTCGAATCTGTCTTTACTGTCTTTGTGCTTCCATGATTCTTTGACGTTGAAGCACCATTCTTGCAATTACAACAACAACTGCATGATCCAACTGAAGAAATGGGAGACACAACTACTCCCTTGAGTTTTTCATTCTTCACTCCAGCTGTTGGCTTCATACTCGGATGCTTGATGGTGATCTTTGGCCTCTCAACTTTAGTTCCACTTATCACTCCATCAGTTATTCCCTTGAACTTGGATGAGAAGGATGGTAATTCATATCCAACATCTGGTTCTTGGTCAAACATTGATTCGGATGTCATAAAGATCTTCCCCTCAGGCCGCGTCGTCAAAATCACCTTTTCCCTTTTGACTTCGTCAATTACTTTAAAGCATGGGGTTTCAATTTTAGGGTATGGTTTCAACTTTATCCCAGCATCATCAGACTTAGAGTTGTGACACCTGTCATATTTCTGGCACTCAGCATCATTGTCTGATATATCCTTTACCCTCCCTTCACCATAAGTCATATTTGCTTCATTATCAATTTCTTCTTGTGACAATGGCGTAGTTCCAACCAAGACACTATCAATAGGAGGAGCAGCTTCTTTATAATCAGACTCGGTTCGTTCAACTTGATCCTCACTAATAAGTATTCCTATAATGTCTCTGGGAACTGGTGGAGGAATAATGCTGTTCATTGCCAAAGATTTATCAGTTTTTTCTGACCCAAACCCAGATGTGTCTTTCCCAACTTGGCCAGTTACAACAGCATGCGACAATTCCTTTCCAGCATCGAGCATTCTTTTGCATCTCAATTGATTCATATTTAGTTTTACTTGCAACTCATTATTTTTATGCTTAAGTTCATCTATTTGCTTACTAAGCTCAACTATTTCTAACTTAGCGTTGTCATACAGAAGAGCTTTCTCAGTTGCCAGTTTTTTATATTTCACTATGTCTAGTTTCTGAGCTTTTACCTTCTCCTCATTCTTTTGCCATCTACCCTTAAAGGAACTCCTCTCGCATTTTATCTCAAACAATTCTAACTGATAATTTTTAGAAATTTGTCTAAGTCCAGGAATTATACGAGCACAAGTAGGATTGGGGCATATCTCAGTATTGTCAAATTCAGCTGCGAAATCATCCTTGTTCTCAACCAAATTATTTTCTTCAACCACTGAACTCATTTTCTTAATTAGATATGCAGCTTCTGAAAATTTAGAAAAATCGGCAAAAACGGCAAAATCGGCAAAAGTACTATTCAAAGAATAGTGTCAAAAACTTAAAACGCGAAAACGGAGGCCTTCGGAGTGGAATTTGGGGGTCCAAACGAGCTCCCTAGGACATTAGTCTGGGGTAATTCTGGGGCTCGGTGTCACGAACGTCGTGTTCAAATTTGAGCCTCTAACTCCAAACGAGTCAAAAGTTACGTCCGTTTCCGTGAAAGTGTGAAAAACTGACTTTTTGCCGCAAACTAGATTCCGATCGTAAACCCTGTTTCCGATCGTAAACGCGATTCCGATCGTAAACACTTGATTACGATTGAACTGAATCGTAAACTCCTAATTACGATAAGAGGCAGATCGTAAACTCCGTTTCCGATTGAGGTAGATCGTAAACACCGACTACGATATACGTTTCCGGTAAAGAAAAATCGTAAACACCGGATTTCGACAAAGTACAATCGTGAACACAAAATCTCGGATCGTAAACTCAAAATTTCAGGTCGTAAACACACCAAAATCGTTTCTTGAAATCGTAATCACGTTTCCGATGAAGATCTTCAAGAACAGCAGTCGTAAACACTCAATAAAACCCAGAAATTTAACGTAAACCTTCAAACACAGCAGCAGCCTGATCGTAAACCCCAAGAACACCTTCAAAACCTTCAAAAATCGAACTTTTTCCAGAAAAATGGTTGAATCCGATACCGTGAGAACCTCGAATCAGTGATTCTTGGCTCTGATACCAATTGTAGGTTCAGAAAAACTATCAACACACGATATTGATATCACAAACGAGTGCGGAATCCTCGTTAGTGATTGATTCAAGATAGAGTAGAGAAGAAACACGAAGAATGCGATGATTAAACGTTAAAAACTTGATCTTTGCACACAAAAAAACTTGTCGGGTACAAAACCACCAATCGTAAACTGACTTCTCTCTGTTTACGATCGTGAACACCACTTAGCTCTCCTAGAATCGTAAACAGCAATCTGAATCAGCCGCCCTTTAATGGTAAACCAATGGGGTTTATATAGCCACCCCATTGGGTTTACTATTGGGCCCCTATTGATCTTAAACCCAAGCCCAAGCCCATATCTAATAGTAAACTAGTCCACTAATCTAATTAAACCCTCTAAGCCCAGCCCAACATATTTAATATTACAAGCCTCATAATCTAGCCTCTACACTTTCTCTCGTAAGTCTCTACTAATTTCGAGACGAAATTCCCTAAAGTAGGGGAGACCGTAACAACCACGTCCGACCCGTTTGTAAAACCCAAAACCCGTTTCATATTTTCGCACGTTTTCGATTATCGATTAAATATTTATCAAGAAATTTTAATTTTTACAAAATTATATTCTCAAATAATATTTTAATGAAATATTTTAATGATTCAAAATCTTTTTTCTAAATTAAATATTCGATTGGCTAATTTTTATAATAATTGATTTATTAAAAAGGAATATAAAACAATTCACGACGCTTCGGGTAATTTCGGCAGTTAACCGGAAGATTCGGTAATAATCGGGAGTCTCGTATGACTCAGGAATCACATTTTAAATGTTCAAATATTATGTATTTAAACAAAGGTTGATTTGTGTATTGGAGAATTGGTTTTTGACGCTTTAAAATGAAAATAGAAGAATTCATGATCATTACGCGTTTTCGGTTCACAAATTGTCGTAACCGAATGACCCCCGAATCTCAAAAATCACATTTTAAGGTACTATGATTTTTTTATACTTGTTTTAATGTTGTGGTTAAAATTTGAGAAGAAACCTAGTTGAAATGGATACCGAATGAAAGAAGGAAAAGAAAAAGAAAGAAAAAGAAAAGAAAAACAAAGAAAAAATAATAAAAGGGAAATTGCAGGCCGCTAAGATCGAACCCACGACCTCCGGGTTGAGTTTCATCGCAGCGACCATTGAGGCAGCGATACTTTTTTGACTTGTATGCGTTTGCAATGTTTATATCCTTTGCTGGTCGCGACCTGATCGCGACCTTCACCATTTTCGGGTTATTTTTGGCCTAAAATCTTTATTCCTAACTTGTTTTTGGTCTAGTTTTCTTATGTAACTTCATCCTAAAGTTCCCTAACGTATTCTCCAAGTTAAAACCATGTCCAAAGCGATTTCCTTGATCAATTTCAATCATTTCCTTTCTTGATTTTTCTTAACTTTTTCTCCAAGACCTTCCTTTGTCAAATTAAACCCTAACCGTCCCTCTACCCTATAAATACCTATTGATATGGCTTCAACAAACCTTGTTCAAGACTCTGCAAGTTGCAATTTCGTGCTTTGTCCATTCGTGTGAGTTTTCAAAAGTCAACGCTCTTCAGATTGACCGTTCGATTTGATCACTCTCCTTCGACTTTAAAGGGTAAGTTTCTTCTTCAAACTTTCGTGTTTTTATATGTTCTTTAAAACCCCATTGTTTATTTTGACAAAGGGCCTGTTTGGTTATCCACTTAATAGCATCTTAATCATTTAACCTCTGAATCGGTCAGATTCAGAGTGTTTGTTTGGAGCCTTTTAATTGTCTCTTAACGGGCCAGTGCCTCTTAATTACCTCTTATTCGGTCAGTGAAAATCCCAAGTTTGAATCAAAAAGAAAAATTCACGCTACCCTCTGGTCGCTCCTCCATCCGCCCTTTTCCTCCCCTACGACTTCTCCATCGACGCTCTTCTCCTCCAACACCAAGCGCTGCTCCCTCAGCCCATCTCCCCCCCCCCTCTCGTGCTCCACTCCGACGTCCTTCTCCTCCACCAGGCCTTGTTCTCTTCCGCCCCTCTCCTCCCCTCCGATTCCCTTCTCCTCACAAGGTATTGATTCTATCTTCTTCATAATCACTAATCTTTATTTGTGCTAGAAATCGATTTTGGTTTCTATGCTTGTATTGGATTTTGTTTGTTGAATCAGTATTTGCTATTTGGATGTGTTTTTTTTGTTGAATCTTTATTTTTGCTATTTGGAATCCATGCTAGAAATTGATTCTTGTATTAATATAGAAATGTTTGTTCTTGGAAAGAAGAACACCCCAAATTTTTGCTCAATTATCTACTAAGATTGTTTCTCTCATGACTGCAAGCTGATTGATTACTGCTGAACCTTGATCCAATGGAAGAAAAAATCCGTATCATAGGAAAATATTCACCCAATCAAACTGTTGCTACTTATTTTGTTGATTACTTTCGTGAATTTGCAAGATGTCTATCACACGCAGTTATCAAAAGTTCAGACCTAGCCCAAAACTAGTTTTTGTAAGGCAAATCTATGCAATATTTTTCACTTAAATGGAACATGTAAACAGGGTTACATGCTTCAATAGTCTGTAGGTACCCAAAATGGTTTTGAAAGAATAAGACTAACATAAAAACAAAAATTAGTTAAGATTCATAACTAAGCATGCATAGTTATTTGGGTGATTGTCCATTGGTCTCGAAGTTGTGCTTAAGTTTAGAGTTTTTATGTGCACAACTTGAGTAATGTTCCATACAGAACATCACATTTACAAGATGATAATAGTTAAAGAGTGCCCATAAGGTCATGCTCATGGCTATCATTTCTAAAAAAAAAACCATGAGACTATGAGAGATGAATAAAATGCTTTTGCTGTTTCATATACATCTAGTTTATTACTAATGATTTGGTAACATGATAGAGGTTTTTTTCTACACTTCTATTTAGGGGGTTACTGCTAGAATTTAATAGGTTAACATGTGTAGAGGGTTTCTGTTAATAAGCAATTTGTTATTGTTTGTTTTGCAGAGTTTTAATCCTGACATTAGGATGGATAATATTTCTTTCATGTTATATTCCTGTGCATTTGCTGTTAAAAAGGCATGATAAGTTGAGAAAAAAGGTAGAGGTATGAATGTTCTTATGGCAACAAATATCCATGTAGTGTGGTTCAGAAAGTCAAATCACACTTTTCTTATGAATTGTTTTTGAACTAAACCATGTAGAGTGATTAATGGGTTTCTAGAAGGAGATATTCTTAATACTCATTAAACTAAAAAACTAGATAGAAAACTAACTCTTATTATTTGTTTTATTGTCTTTGTTTTTTGTTTTGTAGGTTAATTTCTTAGGCGGATGATGTATAGTTTTAATTTTGTTGTTGGATAGCTAGTTGGGTTTACGGTTGAACTTTCATGCTTATTTTGTTAGACCGGGATCTTTGGGTTTAGAAGGTCCTTGGGGTATATTCCGGGACTCACAATGCCATTAGGTTGTAAATATTATTTTTTTTATTAATAAAATTTACAGGGGTACCGTCCCCTTTAACCAAAAAAAGAAATAGTTTAGAGGGTAAAATAGTCAATCTACACAGTCATTCAGAGATCCAACCAAACAGCACTTACTGGTTCAGCACTGCATGATTCAGAGTCTCTTACACAATCATACCTCTTACTGGTTCAGCAATTAATGGTACAGATGTTACCAAACAATCCCTAAAAGTCCTCTGTGACAGAAGTCAAACGTTAATTACACACGTTTACTTGGGGGAAAATCGCATATAGTCATAAATACTACTAAAAATGGTTCCAATATGTTCTATTAAGTACTATAAGTATATTATGATGATTTCAAACCATCAAAACTGGATTTTTTTCATAAACATGATAATTATGCGTTTTGACTCATTAAGAGTAATTTTGTTGCATAAATCTTTAACCAAACGTTTTTGTAACGAATTAAACGTATCAAAACAATTCGGGGATGTTAATAAACATATAATAAGGTGTTGGTAAGTTAAAATATGACTATGGTATAGTATGGTAACTTTTAGGCCATTTATGTAATTATTCAAAGTTCTGGGTAAAAAGTGTAATTTTTGTATGCTTAAGTTATTTTTCAGATATAACCCTACTGTTTTATAAAATATATAATAACACCAAAACTTTTTACAATATCTACTCATAAACCCCTAAGTTTGGGAATTGACGCTTTTGGCATAAAATATAATTAGATAAATAAGATATAGTTTTCCTCCAAATGTCCTATTTCTAATCCTTGTTCCAATTGTTTCGTCCTCTATGTTTGTTTGGTTACCACTCGTTAGGTGATCGTCAGGGTTAGCTTTCTTCCTCGCGTTCGATGAATCTTTTGTTACTTGCTTTGCTTATTAGGTGAGTACTCATAGCCCCTTTTTGCTTTTATATTTTTGGGGTGTAATATGTACCTTATTAAAACTCAAACTCTATATTTACTCAAACTCAAATGCGATGCTACGGTTGTTATGTGTAATTGCTAGTCTGAGAACTTGTATGATGTATTGCTGTATTGTGCTCAAACTCAAACTGAAACTCAAACTCATGCGTAACATTAACTGTACAAAGCCTGGGTAACCACAATAGATCTATTGGTGTGACGACCCACCTGACTTGTTCTGTAATTGGCGTCGGGTGATGGGATCCTAATTGTCAGGGTTGGTTTTGTTAGTCCCGAAACAACAATCGAACACGATATCGTAAACACAAACGAGTGCGGAAACCTCGTTTGTGAGTGATTCGAGAAGAAGATGATGAAAGAGACTTGATTTGAAGTGAAGAACACAACAAACACAATCAAATCTTGAATGAAACTTGATCAATCTTCTATTTGAATGAGTTTGCGATCGGAAATACAAAAGAGAAAGCTGGAAATCGTAATCACAAAACTAGGAGAAATCATAAACTACTTGGGTATTTATACTACTCGTTACAAAAACCCTAATCCAATAGTAAACCCACTAGAAGAACCGGCCCAATAAGCCCAAATCGTAAACATAACAAGCCCAATCTAATGTTAGCCCAATCTAATGTTCATGCCTCATAATGTATAGCCCAACAATCTTCCCCTAGGCATGAACCATTAGAGCGTCTAAGGAAGCGTCAAATCAAATCTGAAGGTATTAGACACCTTCCCAGACCACCATTCACGTTCCACAATCCGGTTTACTGTTCCATGAAATATTCCCACCCTTATATCATTCTCAAGGTCATGCTCATCACCTAGGATAGGTTGGGTGGCTAGGAGTTTGATATCGCGCTCTCCAAACCTCAGCAAATCAATCGGATCATAGAAGCGAAATTCTCGCATCTTCTTGCAGACCACCACCACCTCATGAGTTGTTGGATCATAGAACCAGTTATCAAAGTTTCTCACCAATGTACCATCTTCAAACTCATCCAACATGTTGATCACTCTAGTTCTTTTGGTGGGTGGTCATCTCACTTCTCCTACAGGCTCACCTGTTACCGAATCTGATCCAGTCTCAACCCATCTGGTTTGCTTGCAATCAAAGTTCACAAATTTTTCTGCCAAATGGCTCATCAGATTGTCACGAACTAGGTCTCCATCTGCATTTTCCATATGTTTATAAATGGAGCCCTTAACAGATTTCTGATCTCTGGCTCTATCCAGTATTGAAATTGGCCTCAAGTTCTGTAGTACTCCACTAGACTATACCCGTCTCTGATCACGGCAAACAGCTTCTTCTCTCCATCATAGTGCCAACACAGTATAGGTTCACGACTCCCCCTTTTGTCGATTTCACTGCCACCCACATCAATTGAGTACAACGTGGGGGGGGGGGGGGGGAGGTCCCTGGAAGAAATCCTTGAACTAATTTTCATGACTTTCTGGTGCTTTTGAGATGATTCTTCCTCCTTGAACATAGTCAGACATCACTATGGTGCCATCACCTTCATCTTCATTCACTTTATCAGCAGTTTGAGCACTTCGAGAAGAACTCTGTCTTGGGGCACCCTGAGCATTTAAGCTATCAGCTCCCTTCAAATCTTCCAACTTCTTCCTCAATTCTAGATATCCCGCATATAAAAACCCAATACTGGCTTCATTCTTGCTCTCCTTCTCCTTCAACCTCTTGTTTTCTTCCTTTAGTTCTTTAATCTCTCCCTCTCTCCTCCTGTTTTGAGATAAGAGGAAGTTGATCTGAGGATCGACACTTATCCGTAGATCTACAGGGAGATCACTAGCTTGAGCAAGTTCTTCAACAAGTGCTTGGTACGGACGAAAGCTTGGAATGACCAGTGTTTTCGGTCTGCAAACCCAGGATAGAAGGGGAAAGAGTACTATTCATGTTTACGATCCATCTGTGGGTTCACGATCAGGATAAACAAAAGACCAGTATAGGTCCAATTGTAAACTCAGAGCCCGATCGTAAACTGTTTTTTATCGTAAACATCAGGGTCGTGAACACCACGCGATCGTAAGCACCGTCGATCGTAAATCCGATCGTAAACATCATCGTGGACTCCGATCGTAAACACGAACAGTCTTCTTCTTCACACTGCCGATCGTAATCACAGTCGGGCCGCCATTGATGAACCTGCAACACTTCGAGAACACATCAAACTCATTCAAATCTGTAAATGAAAAATCAGATAGTACCTTTTAACTATCGCAAACACAAAAACGACTTCTAATCTCGTGTATTCGATGAGAAATTTGAAGAAAATGAGGATGAGCACCCGGGAGAACGAAAAGTCGAAATCACGGAGGATTTGAAGAAGAAACAGTGGATTGAGGTGTGGTTTATGCTCGGAAAGTGATGGCGAGGATGGTGGTGCTCTTGATTTCAGCAGTGAATGGTCGAAAGCGACATGTTTTTGATTTTCCGGCGAGCTAGCGACAGTTAGGGTTTAGGTGCGACGGATCGTAAACGCAGAGAGGAGTGAGAGGGTTGGATCGTAAATGGTGAAGGAAAAGGGGGTCTTGAGGGTTTTGATAGAAAATGTTTCACAAAGGCCCCTCCATTTTTGAAAACATTTTAAATACACCCAAACCTCATTTAAATGATAATTCTCTTAAAGAAAATGTTAATTTTGAAATTTTTGAGAATTTACAACACTTCCCCTCAGACTCATACCCCGAGTATCTGATCTAGATCATAAAAAAAAGCTTAAATATTCAATGACTTAAAAAAAAATGAATATAAAAGCATAAAATTAAGATAACCTAAAATCGAGATAAAAACATACTTGCCTTGAAGCTGATGTTTTTTCATGGATCAAACCAGACTTATCTTTGACTAAGGAACCTTTTTCAGCTTCTGTTACTTGACGCTCTTAGACAATTGCCAGAATTTTTGACCACACAAACTCACATCAAGTTGTTTTGAAGGGCTTAATTATGGTACAATATTACCGTCATGTTTAACCGTCCCCACACCCAATTGTTCATAGAAAAACCTACCCAACCTCAGAGTTTATTGAGGATTCACAAACCCCCCAACTTGAGGAACTAGGCAATACCATTATGACTACCACTTATTTCCTTAATTATCAGTTGGTGATCAGGTCGGCCGCATAAGCACGCAGAGAAGACCAAACAAAATAATTATTTTATTATTTTTCTTTTTCTTTTCCTTTTCATTTTTCTTTTCTGTGGTGTTGTCATAACAGCAGAACATGGCGTGTGAGAGAGTAAATACTAGGTAGATACCACTCTCAACTCATTTTTGTTGGGACTCAGTTTTTTAAACCATGTAAACTAGGACGGGAAACTAAACATATATAGAACTTAAGTTTACTGCACTTACATTGATGATCATAGTTTTGGGTTGAGCTTACCGACATATCATCTTTGAGCAATCTTTCACTTCAGCCTTACACGTGTCAGTCTCCGATTGTCTTGGACATTTATATCACTTCCTACCAACTCAAGACAAACACAAAAGACTTCATAAAAACTTCAAACAGATTTTCAGATTTTCTGAAACTATAACATTTCTTCCCCTGTTTTTATGAGACTTTTGAAACATAAACACCTTTTTTTAATTAATTTAATATATATATATTTTAAAAATGAAACTTAAATCAAAAGTAAGCAAACATAAAAGCAAAACTATGTACAAACAGTTTTGATCAGATCATTCCTCGAAGGCAATCATCCTTAGGCCTTCAACACACATTTCAAAATTTGGACGAGGAAGGGTTTTTGTGAAAAGGTTAGAAACATTTTGATCGGAATTTACCTTTTCAAGCTGAATCAACTTCCTATCATAGCAATCACGAATGAAATGTACCTTGATATCTATGTGCTTTGTTTTGGATGTTGAACAGGATTCTTGACAATTTGCAGAGCAGCAACATTATCACAAAAGATTGGAGTATTAAGAAATTCCATACCGTAGTCAGTGAGCTCATTCTGAATCCATTCTACCTGTGAGTATCCAGCTGATGCTGCCACATATTCTGCTTCGGCAGTTGACTTGGAAACGGTATGCTGCTTCTTGCTCTGCCATGAGATGAGTTTGTCTCCCAAATACTGACACCCACCAGTTGTAGATTTCCTGTCAAGGTCACTACCTCCATAATAACTGTCAGTAAACGCAAATAATTGAAAATCAGTATTCTTAGGATACCAAATTCCAAGCCAAGGCTGGCCCTTCAGATACCTAAAAATACGTTTAACAGCAGCTAAATGAGAGAGTTTAGGATTAGCCTGGTAACGTGCACACACACACACACACTGCATGCATGATATCTGGCTTGCTTGCTGTCAAATACATGAGAGATCCGATAATCGACCGATACATGAATTCACTCACCGATTCTCCATCTGCATCTGCTGTCAGTAGAGGTCTGGATGCCATGGGAGTGGAGATAGGCTTGGAGTCCTGCATCTTATACTTTTCCAGAATCTCATTCACATATTTTGCTTGATGAATGAGAATCCCAGATTCATCTTGTTTCACTTGTAATGCCAGGAAAAAGTTCATCTCCCCTTGATCACTCATCTCAAACTTCTTTCTCATGATATCCTCAAACTCGGTGCATAAATCTTTATTCGTAGACCCGTAGATGATGTCATCCACATACACTTGCACCATAATGATATCATCTTTCACCTTCTTTCTGAACAGAGTTTGATCAACCAATCCCCTTGTATAACCATTTTCTACCAAATGCTTTGACAGAGTCTCTTACCACGTGCGGGGAGCTTGATGCAAACCATATAAAGCTTTATCCAGAAGATACACATGATCTGGATGCCCTTCATCCACAAATCTTTGAACTATTAAGGATACAAATCTAGTTCTTGGGTAAACTGTTCAAGAGTTTCAGATTCTTATCCTCCTGTTCGGGTTCAACTTCATAGCTTGACATTTCAGCTATTAAGGATACAAATCTTTGAACTTGAGCTTCAAATGACTCTCCCTGGATGTGATTGAATAGATTGAACTTTTGCTTCAACATCTGTTTGCGGCTTGCCTTGATATCAGGATTTCCTTCATATGCCACCAACAGAACATCCCACAGTTTCTTTGCAGTTTTGCACTTCTTAAATCCTTGTGCAATCTCTGGGGTTAATGCCATTGTCATAATAGCATAAGCTCTCTCGTCCTTGTTGAATTTTTCCCAATCATCACCCGAGTATTCTGCTTCAGTCTTCACTACTCCAATCTTTCCTGCTTCAGTGTGTGTGGGAATGAACGGTCCATTGACAACTGATCTCCAAAGTCTCAAATCAACACTTTTCAAATGGTTTTGAAATCTGTATTTCCACTCAAGAAAGTTATTAGCAGATGTGAGTCTAGGAGGATGAGTAGTTGATCCAATCTCAAAGTCCAGTTTCTGATACATGCTAGGTTCAAAATTCATGACGAAAGTTTAGGAAAGCTTAAAAAATTGTTCAAATATGAGTTTCCGATCGTAATCACCAGTTTACGATAAAGACACCAGCTGATCGTAAACGAAAGTCGTAAACACCTTTGGATCGTAATCCCGATCGTAAAATCCTCCGGATCGTAATCTCGATCGTAAACAACCAAAGTTCGTATCTTGAAGTCGTAAACACAGTACAGACTCTTAAACTCGTGTAGAAGCATATTCTTATGCTACATTGTGTCTCGTGTATTGTATCTATGTGAGAGCATATGTGTGTGTGACTATGAGGGCAGCGGACCAGTTGGTCTTGCGTACCAAATGGTCCGCCCGGACCAGATGGTCCGGACATGGTCCGCAGCTCATTTAGTCGTACCTATAAATAGGTATCATGTGTAGAGAGTTCAGAACTTCTTGCCATATTTTATCTTTCTGTGTGTGTTTCTGTGTGTGTGCTCTCAAGACTTATTAATACAAATTCCATTTGTATTTACTTGTTTGATCTCGTCTTCATCTCGTTATCACGTGATTAGCAAACGATCCATCGCTCCTTGCGTTTACAACTCGATCGTAAACTATAAAAAATCCAGTCTTAAAGTCGTAAACACAGTACAGACTCGTAAACTCGATCATAAACTCTCAAAAATCCAGTCTTGAAGTCGTAAACACAGTTTTGATGAAGAACACCGATCGTAATCTTCAAGAGCATCCCAGAACGATCGTAATTACCAAGAACAACAACAAGCTAACACTTTTTCCAGCCAAACACTCGAATCCAATATCATGGAACCTCGAATCAGATGATTCTTGGCTCTGATACCAATTGTTAGTCCCGAAACAACAATCGAACACGATATCGTAAACACAAACGAGTGCGGAGACCTCTTTTGTGAGTGATTCAAGAAGAAGATGATGAAAGAGACTTTATTTGAAGTGAAGAACACAACAAACACAATCAAATCTTGAATGAAACTTGATCAATCTTCTATTGAATGAGTTTGCGATCGGAAATACAAAAGAGAAAGCTGGAAATCGTAATCACAAAACTAGGAGAAATCATAAACTACTTGGGTATTTATACTACCCATTACAAAAACCCTAATCCAATCGTAAACCCACTAGAAGAACTGGCCCAATAAGCCCAATCAAATGTTAGCCCAATCTAATGTTCATGCCTCATAATGTATAGCCCAACAAGTTTACTCTATATTGTGCTCTATCTCATAACTTGTTTATTATACTTGTTATCACTTAACTCTTAGATCGCATGATTTTCACTTATGTATGAGTCAAAACCTATGTTTACTCACCAACTACTTCGTAGTTGACTCTATACTTTGTACATGTTGCAGGAAGCATTATTTGATGTGAAGAACTTGATGTGGATACGTAGGATTCCTTTGGACTTAGTGGTGACCTATTAACACTTTTCGTATTAATGTAATTTGTATGTTTGGATTATATGTTGTACTCTTATTTGTATTTTAATGAAATTGGTTTTGATTAAAATATATCGCAACGTTAATTTTAGTGTGGTAAGCATCTGGACAATCCTCGCGTCCCGACGCATTTTGCCGTTGGTTGGGGTGTGAAAACTACCAAACTTCACATCTAAACCTTGCTCATCCAAAAAGCCCAACAGAGATTAACTTCGTTTCAAGCCTTAGAAATATCGCGACAATACACAAAGTCTAAGTAGTACCCACAGTAGTATCGAAGTTGTTAGAGCATAATCCTATTCTACAGAGTGTCTCTTGTATTGTATCTAAGTGAGCGTGTTATACTGAGTCTAGAGGCAGCGAACCATGTTCCTAACCAAATGGTTCGCTGGCCAACGAACCAAATGGTTCGTTGGTTGGTACGTTGAAGTGAATGACGAACACTATGAATAGGTTGACTTGGTTAGAGTTAAGTAGTTCTGTTCATTAAGTCATTCTTAACTGTGTGTAGCTGAGTGTGTTTTCTCTCTCTAGATTTCCTGTAATCTCTCTTAGTGAAATCAATAAAGCAAAGCTTTATTTACATCGTTTTCATCGTGTTTTATCGAATCATGCATTAGTAAGATCGTTCCATGTACTTACAAGTGGTATCAGAGCAATCCAGGTTGCTCTACTACTTTGTTTTGATCAAATCTGAGTTTTCTACGGAGGAAATTTTGGGTCTTCTTAAGTTTTCATCAATTTTTCTCAATTCTGAGTGTTTCTGATGTCAAACTTGATTGCAAAACGTTCCTAGTGTGTTTTCGTTGCCTACTGCTGCATTTCACATTACAAAACGTCCAAAATCTCAAAAATCAGTCGAAACAGTGTTGGTTCGCCGCTTGAATTTATTGGTCTGTTGGTTGAATATCTTGGTCAGTTGGTTGAATGTTTTGGTCAGTTGAATGAGTTCCTTGGTTCGTTCGAAGAATCATTGGTTCGTTGATTAAATTTGTTGGTCCGGTAGTGTATCTTCATAGATCCCTTGGTTCGCTACTCCTTGGTTCAGAAGAATATGTTCAACAGTGGTTCGTGACAATTATTAGTTTGGTTCGCCACGGTTACGTCATACCATTTGGTCCATTACTGTTAAGTGGTTCGCTATTGGTTTGGTTCGCAACTGGTCTGGTCCGTTTCTGGTTTGGTTCATTGGGTTTTTGGTTCGTCTGAATTGGTTCGTAGAGATTTATGGTTCGCTGGTGCTATCTTGGTTCGATCAAAGTTATTGGTTCGTTGGTCAAACTATTGGCTTGTTAGAAGTGTTATAGGCTCGCTGGCAGATAAGTGACATTCACTAAAACTGACGTAACCTGAGTTCTATTTTGAGTTACAGAACCTAATACCAGCCAAAACGACTGTCTCGACAAGATCTACACTTTTACTGCCTAACGGCTAGTACCCTGCGTTTCGACCCCCATAATTCGTCTCTAGGACCTTCTTTTTTGCCTTCGAAGTTTCCAATACCGAAAAATTATCTCAAGATGTCTGATTTCCAAGCTTTTTCAGCTGCTCAAACTTCAATGCAAAGTATGTTGAACTATGACAACGAAATTGGAGCTAATGAGAAAGTTCTCAAATTGTTAAGATTGGAAGATTATCACAACTGGAAGTAGCGTTTTGAATGCTATATTAGTGCTCTTGATATTGATCCATGGATACCATTGAACAAGAGTATAAATATTCTATGAAAAATGGGAAACCCGTAATGCGAAGTGATCTTGATGCTGATGAAATGAAAGTTTATGCTAGGGAAAAAAACATATGGTAATCTCACGATGGCATTACCAAGAGAATTTTTGCATCAATTTAAAACTTGTACAACATCTAAAACATTGTGGGATGCATTAAAAGATAGATGTGCAGGAAATGAACAGTATCAGAAAAGTCGAAAGAAAGTTTTGCAAAAGTAATTTGATAACTTTCAACACTGTGAAAAAGAAAGTGTTTCAGACTTGGTCACGAGGTTTTCGCATCTTGTTAGTGAACTTGGAGAAGTGAAAATTACAAAAGAGGATGATGAGCTAAAAGAAAAGTTTTTGGAAGCTTTACCAAACAACTGGGAAAATTATGTTTTGTTATTGACACATGATAAAGAATATTCTGGATGGTCATTTCACAAGTTAACAGGAAAGTTGCAAGCTCGTGTATTAGAGATGAAGGTGAAAAGGTCTACACCTGCTCTAAATTAAAATCCAGAATTGTATTATGGAGATAATTAAGCTACTGTGAATGCTAAAGCTAAGTCAAGTGTTAGTTCAAGTCTAAATCCTGCTCCAACAGCTTTTCTTGCTGGGAAGTATGAAAATTCTAGTTACTCTTCAGGTTGCAGCTTTACAACTCTTGATAAATCAACGAACAGTTCTATTTCGATTAAAACAGCTAAAGATTTAGTTGCGTTGATATCAACATTCATATCATCTTCTTGTGGATCAATATTTGGTAATATTGGTGAAGCTAATTTGTTTGGAGACGACTTAGATCTGATGGATGATAATCAGTTGAATGAGTTAGATTTGAATTGGCAGTTTGCTATGTTGGTTCAAAGAGGTAGAAGATTCATGAAGAAACATAGAAATAAGTCTTTTATTCCAGGAGGGAAACTTGGTTTGGATAAGTCAAAGGTTAAATGTTATAAATGTTCCAATATTGGACATTTTGATAGTGAATGCAATCAATCATCATCTGAGAAGTCCAATTCGGATAAGCATGTTCACAATACAGAAGCTAAAGCTATGGTGGCTTAAGCTTAGGAAGGTTTTGATGATTGGTCACAACATTTTGCGGAAACTTTTTCGGTGGATGAATCTGCTTTTATCTGCACTTCTCAAGCAATTTATGCTAAAATGAAAACTATGTCTGGATCTTGTTTCACTAGTGATTCACATATAGCGTTGATGGCAAATGTGAAAGTTGAATCAAGTGATTCTGATTATGAAGTAAGTGGTTATGAGTCTACTTGTGAATTATGTTCACAAAAGGAATGAAAGATTCAGGAATTGGTTAAAGAAAAGAAAGTTTTGATTGTTGAAAGAAAACAGAAGGAAGAAGAGTTAGAAAGTTCCAAGAAGAAATGTGAATTTTTTTATGAGATTTTAAAGACAAATGAACAGAATGTCAAGGAAAAGAGTGTGTTGATGGAAGAGTTTGTAGAACTTCAGAAAAGATTTGAAGGGATGTCTGTTGAAGATAAAGAACAGATATTGAAACTGCAAAATGAAAATGCAGAGTTGGTTACACAAATTTCAACATTGATTACTAACAAAGAAGATTTAGTCCAGAATGCTGAAAAATGGGAGAAAGAAGCAAAGGAAGTAACAGAAAATTTTGACGCTTTGTTTATCAAATCAAAAGCAAAGTTGGATTTACTTCAGAAATCTTATGATAAAGTTCTGAAAGCTTATGATGAAGTTACTGCTTTGGAAAAGCAACATCAAGTGGCACATTCCGAATTACAAGATAAAATCACAAGCTCGACAAAAGAAAACACGTTGTTGACAAGGAATGTTGACAGTTATAAGGAATAAGTGGATAAAATTACACAAGAAGTGTATAATGCTCATGATGATATGAGAAGAGAAAAATATTTTTAACCAACAGAATGTCTGAGAAGCTGATTCAATCTGAAAAGAATTTGGGTAATGCATAGAAGAAGATATCGGATTTAAATGTTGAGATTTTGGATCTTAACAGACAATTAATCAATCTGAAGAATTCACATTCTTTCATAAGTTACTTGTGGAAAGATGATAATTTCAAGAAGGTTTTTGGCGGAGAACATCATAATCAAATTTCGCATCCAGTTATTCAAACTGATCCTCTTGCTGATGTTGAAGTTTCTGATGCAAACCAAGATTATTCTAAATTTGCAACTGAGAGATATGAGAAGAAGAAATCAAAGTCATCTACCAAGAAAATGGAAAATAAGGTAAATGGTGTTCATACATCGGTCAAATTTGTGTCCGGTGGTACTGTATTAGATGATGGATCAATTTGTAACATCCGTTATGTTTCAAAAACTCAGAAACTCGACCAATATCAAGATCCAAGGTTTAAGCCCACTTCTCAACACCATGAATGTTGGATTACTCTATTCCATATGATAATACTCTGAAAATGATGAACGTGGGCGAAAACCGCATACGAAACCGACTTATAACGAAGCGGGAATCGTAAAAACAAGTTTGATGTTTGTTGGTGAGTTGCTAGTCGCGAATTTCGTCCCACATTGCCCCACCAGCGAAAATTTCATTCCTTATACACCTATAAATACCTCTTTTAGGTCCCTTATAGTTTTCAACTCCTAGTTTGAGTATAAACAAGTGGAATAACCAAATTTTGGTGGTTCCACAAGTACAATACCCATTCGGGTGTCGTGCTTAGTAGTTTTTTATGCTCTCGGCGAGGAGGTGCTGCTTTTCAAGCTCGTCTCATTTGAAAAGCTTCTTTGAGGTAATTCTTCTTCTTTTTCTTTCTTTGTTTCATTTTTTCTTTCCTTTCGTTATTCGTTTTTTATTTATCGCTTTATTAGTTTAATTAGTTTAATTTAGGTTCTTAGTTAGATGCTTTAGGCTCGTTTAGGTAGCCTTGCTAAGGCTCGTTCTTAGAACGCCTAGCATTGTTAAGGCTTGTCCTTTGGACGGCCTAGCTTTGCAAAGGCATGTCATTAGGATTGCGGAATAAGGCTTGTTCTTCACAAATCAACAATTAACTAATACTTAATCATTCTAATATGTAATTCAGGTTTTGAACATAAACTCATTTTTTAAGAATTTCAAATAGATTAGAAATCGATATCTGTTTAACAACATATTTAGTGATGGTACTTGAGACGCGAATTAATGACATGTAGTAACTAGAAGGGTGAAAACACCGTGGGGTCTCTGTCAAAAGGATAAGTGTTCGCATAAATCCCATAGTCGGACTTGGATACTTACTTGGGATGCCCCGATGAGAGTGTCATAACCTATTAGGCTAAAGCATGTCTAGTAACGTTTAAGGTATTGTTACTCGTAAAAGTTAACATTTTTCAAACTTCAGTTTATAACATTAAAACCCATTCCCCGAATGCATAAGAGGTTAGAATCTCATATTCTAATATTCATATTGTCCCCTTCTATTCTTTTAGGATGAATCTCCGGGACTAATCCTTTCATTTTCACTTTTTGCTTTGTAGACTTAACTTCTAATCCAAGTGAGTAATCCTTGCCCCTTTTCTCACTTTCTCAGTTTTGGGGTTGCAACATGTATCCTATTTCAAAGTGTTATCTTTCAAGTTTATCAATTACCATGCGTATGTGATCTATGTGTGAATTATGTGTTATGTGGCTTCTAGCATGATTTGTCAATATGTGAATTTCAAAGGTTTTCATGTTTATCAAAGGTTTTCATGTTTTCATTGGATGTCAAGTTGAAGATCAATGTAGGGAGGAATTCATAGTTTTGTTAAGTCTACTTGTTTAGATTAGTTTCAGTTGTAATATTGTCTTTTGATTAGCTAGCGAAACTACCGAGCGAAACTGTTGTTTCGCTCGGTATCTAGATTAGGGTTGTCTCAGTGACAGTTTCGCTTGGCCAGCGAAACAACCAGCGAAACTGTCTACTGATCTGTATAAATAGTAGCCTTTGTGCTCTCATTTGTAACTTTTGCAACATTCTCAACCCTAATACAAGATATCTGGATTTTGGTAAGTTTGGTGACGGCTAGGAGCATCTTATTCCATCTTTGTAGCTTTTGTTCATCTCTTATCATTCTTTGGTTGATGTTGTGATTGTTCAATACTAAAAAACCCATTTTAGCTATTGGAAATCATCATCTATTGATATTTGATTGGTTTTCTTCTGAAAACACCATCATTAGCACTGATTAAGAACAGTAAGGACCAACAATATGGTATCAGAGCCATTGTGCTCTTGATTTTTGGTGTTTTTGAGTGTTTTTGGTAAAACTTTTGAAAATCTATTTGGATCTGAAATCTGATTGTTTTGGATTGAAAATTGGTTGAATATTGTATGTTTTGATGTCCTGAAGCATATGCAATCAACTGATCATTACTCAATAGTGATTTGGATTGGTTTGTGACCATTCTTCTTCAAAAAGAGGGTTTTCTATTCTGGGCGAAACTAAGGTTCTTCCAGCGACACTATACAGCGAAACTGCTGTATCTTCCAGCGATACTATACAGCGAAACTATAGTGTCGCCGTGAATCATATAATTGTTTTTGGACGAAACTACTGGCGAAACAACATTATTTTTGAACGAAAGTTCAAACCAGTTTCCAGCGAATCTAGCTAGCGAAACTGTGTGTCATCGGGTATTTCCTAGCGAAAGTACTGCCCGTGCATACAGCGAAACTAGTTGGCGAAACTGCTGACTTGGTTCAGTGTTCCCAAGCGAAACTGCTGGCGAAATTATAAGTTCCAGCGAAATTATTCATCTGATCAGGATTTCCGAGCGAAATTGCTGGCGAAACTAATTCTCCCAGCGAAACTAACCAAATTGTCTTGTTCTTTGTTTGTTTGTGTCTTTCTTATTTCAGGCTGATTTGAGATGGCATCAGGTACCAATGTTGCTGACAATGAAAGCATCGCTCCAAACCGACCACCGAGGCTGATCAACGGAGACAATTTTGAAGACTGGAAACGATGTCTGAAATCGTTCTTTCTGTACACCGATTACAATCAATGGTTGTCGATCGTCAATGGACCTCATGTTCAAACTATCACTACTGGTGAAGTAACACAGATCAACACCAACCCGTCTTCCTTTTCTGAGAAGGATTTGAAACTTATTGATCGAGATCAAAAAGCTCTTGGTGCTCTTTCTCTCTGTTTGTCGCAAGAAATATACAATCGTAGGTTCTTGAAGCAAAAGAGTGACACGACTGAAGCTTTACAGAATATTATCCTGTCCGTGGAAAGTTCAAGAAGTAAGAAAGTCAAGGCAATCAGAAGCGACAATGGAACTAAATTTCGTAATCAGATCTTTGACTCTTTCTGCGCAAACAAAGGGATTCTTCGACAATACAGTGCACCAAGAACTCCGCAGCAGAATGGAGTTGCTGAAAGGAAGAATCGCACACTTGTGGAAGCTGCTCGTACAATGTTGATTGAATCAAAGCTATCGATAATCTTTTGGGCTGAAGCTGTGAACTGTGCGTCCTACGTGTTGAACCGTGTCCTCATCGTGAAAGATAAGATGAAGACGTCATATGAGCTGTATCATGGAAGGAAGCCACTGATTGATTTCTTTAAGCCGTTTGGATGTTCGTGCACATTGCTGAATACCGAAGCTCAAATTACGAAATTTGGAGCTGTCTCCGACGAATGTTTCTTTATGGGGTATTCTTCTTCTCAAAAGGGTTATAGAGTTTATAAAAAACGCACTCGAATTGTGCAGGAATCCTACTACGTTGACTGGCAAGAATCAAACTCTCCCAACACCGGGTCTGGACCAGAATGGTTTTATGATTCAGATACTCTGTTCAAGTCATTCAATCTCCCTATCCTTGCTGAAGCAAATGATAATCCTCCTCTCGTCATTATCACCCCTCACTCCGAAATTTAACAACAAAACCTATGCTCATCCTCACAACCTTCGCATCAACCCGACCCTCCATCTTCCTCTAATGAATTACCCCATCAAACCTCCGAACCCGCTCCCCTCAACCTTGACTCAAATTTCAAAACCTTAAAAGATCATCCGCATGACCTCGTCATTGGTTCTATTACGGATGGAGTGAGGACTCGTCATCAGTCTGGATTGATCAATGAATGTTTGTTCGCATGTTTTCTGTCTCAGATCGTTCCTAAAAATGTAAAAGAAGCTTTAGCAGATCCAAGTTGGGTGGATTCCATGCAGTCTGAGCTGCAACAATTCAGAAAGCTGAAGGTGTGGGAATTAGTGGATCTTCCAGAGAACAAGGTTCCAATTGGTACAAAGTGGGTCTTTCGGAACAAGCCAGATGATAGAGGTGTCGTGATCAGAAACAAGGCAAGACTGGTGGTTCAAGGGTTTTATCAAGAAGAAGGAATTGACTATACCGATGTGTTTGCACCTGCTGCACGCATTGAGGCCATTCGAATTTTCTTGGCTCATGCTGCACACAAGGATTTCAAGGTGTTTCAAATGGACGTCAAGTGCGCTTTCTTATATGGGGATATTGATGAAGAAATCTATGTGAATCAACCTCCAGGCTTCGAAGATCATGAATGTCCTAACAAAGTGTACAAGCTCGATAAATCTCTCTACGGTCTACATCAGGCTCCCAGAATCTGGTACGAGACTTTGACTCAATATCTTATGGGTAAAGGTTTTACACGTGGATCCATCGACATGACATTGTTTAAGAAAGAGGTCAACGGTGAAGTGCTGATTGTTCAAGTGTATGTAGACGATATCATTTTTGGTTCAACAAATGAGAAGCTGTGTCGCGAGTTTGAAGAATTGATGAAGGAGAAATTCGAAATGAGTATGATGGGGGAAATGTGTTTCTTTCTTGGCTTGCAGGTGGAACAAAAGCCAGACGGCATTCTCATTCATCAAGAAAAGTACATTCTGGAAATTCTGAAGAAATACAAGATGAACGACGCTTCTGCTGAACTCACTCCTTTCACATCTCAGACATGTTTAACTCCCGACAATCAAGGAAAGCCGGTTGACCCCAAGTATTATCGATCAATGATTGGGTCTCTTATGTATCTCACAGGCAGTCGTCCGGACATCACTTTTGCCGTATGCTACTGTGCTCGTTATCAGGCTGACCCAAGAGAATCTCACGAAAAGGCCGTCAAGCGAATTTTCCGTTATTTGAAAGGTTCATCAAGATTGGGTCTATGGTATCCTAGGGGTGGAAGCTTTGTACTTAATTCATATTCCGACAGTGATCACGGAGGATGCAAGCTCGATCGAAAGTCAGTTTCTGGAGGATGCCAGTTTCTTAGGGAATGCTTGGTTTCATGGCAAAGCAAAAAGCAAACAACTGTCTCCTTATCCACAGGTGAAGCTGAATACATCGTCGCCTCAAGTTGCTGTTGTCAAGTGCTGTGGATTCAACACCAAATGATGGATTATGGAATCAATTTCCTTCATACTCCGCTGTTCTGTGACAACGAAGCTGCTGTTGGAATCTCTAAGAACCCGATTCATCATACGAGAACAAAGCACATCGAAACCCGGGTTCATGCAATCCGTGACGCTCAAGAAAAAGGGTTTATCGATGTTATTCCCATTGAAACCAAGGCCCAGAAAGCTGATATTTTCACCAAAACCTTTGATAAACCCCGCTTTTATGAGCTTATTAAAATGTTGGGCATGATTTCCTTTTAAATAAATAAATATATAAAAAAAATAAAAAAAATAAAAAAAATAAATAAATAAATAAATATATTTTTGAATTCATTTTATCTTAAATTTTTGTACATATTCTTTTAACTTTGTTTTATCTTAAGTTTGTCTTATTCAGACCTGCATGCTAAATTCACGTTGTATTGAATCAGGTGGCTGTTGCAATTAAGCATGTTGATTGGCCAAATTCCTAAATCAAGAAATCAATGATCACGTCATCTACCTTCCAATGATTTCTGGCCAATCGTCACTCGAATATAATCAAGGGAGTAATTAAGTTCCATTTACCTTGCAATTTCTCTCATAACTGATTATTGATGTCTTTGTTTGCAACATTGTGGGGGAATTGGGGATAAATCACATTGAAACTGCTTAAAAGGTGTCTCCATTCAAGCGTTTTTCAAAATATAAACTGTATGATTGGAATGCCTGACTTAATGATACTATCGAATGAAGGATAAATTACATGCATCATATCGGTAACCCTTTCGGTTGATTTTCAAAATTGTGACAAGTATCGATCGAATCAATTTTGTTTTGTTTTTAGTTTTCTTATTGAAAATCCAAAAATAAAGTATTTGTGGATTTTGGAGGAAGAATAAATAATCAAAAAACAGGTAAAATGAAAATGAGAAATTGATCCGACCAAGTGAGAAATGATAGTACATCAACATGCGTTATCTGCCATGGATAGAGTAGAAATAAAAGCTGTACTGTGCTTGTATGATCTTTGGGTGTGCATGACTAATATGATATCTATGAGTAGGATATAAACATAAAGCTTGCCTGATATACTCTAGTTTTCATTTCTTGATAAGTGTTGCAATGATTCTGATATTAAGAGATGTTCTGATGTACGCATGCTTTGCAATAAGGCTTTATGCCATTTTTACACTCAACTCAGTGGGTCTTCTTTGCGTGCTTATGAAGCCGACCTGATCACCTGCTGATTGAGTTTCTGCTTTATTTTCTTGGTGTTTAGTATATATCATCGGACTTTCTCTGCGTGCCGATAAGGCCGACCTTATTGTTGTTGATATATACGTCTTCTGCTTTATTTTTATTTTTTATTTTCCTAAGTGCATCGGGCTCTCTCTGCGTGCTTTGCGGCCGACCTGATTGCTGTTCACTTAGGGTTCTGCTTTATTTTTTGCATGAAACATCATGAACGTATATCTCATTTTGAAAAAGGATAAAAGAAAAATCAAGATAAATATGATGATTTGTTAACTTCTTTGATAGAGTGAGGCTGAGTGATCAGTGCATGATTAATACACCTTAAGCATATCCAAAAATTATTAAATACTATTAGTGCATGCTTAAAATCAATGTGATGCATTCGGGATCTGCTTGACTTGCATGCTGATTAAGTCTGAAATTGAAATGTGTATGATGCGTATTGGTTGATATGATCTCACGTCTGGATCTTTCTCAAAATTAAAATAGAGTTTGTTTGTATAGTCGTTTTACATCTCTTATTAGAAAACTCAAAAAGATTTTCTTTCTGCGTTATTTTTTGATAAGATCGATACTTTGTGAAGAGTATGATGCTTGTGCGAGTTTGTCGGCATTTCCAAAATTTCAAAATCTTAAATGAGTCAAAATTGAATTTTTAGGGTTTCAGCGAAACTGTTGTTTCGCCTGATTAGTTTCGCCGTACACGCACTCAGCGAACTTATACTTTCGATGTCGGCGAAATTAAACTGTTTGATCAAAAGCTCGAGCGAATTTGCTCTTTCGCTTAGGCAAAACTGTTGTTTCGCCCCAGCGAAACTACGGGCGAAACTGTTTAGATATTTATACTCGTCATCGAGAACTTTGGTCATTATCTCCTCGTACCCTCACCGAAAACCTGCAACAAAACCTGTCTCGCGAAACTGCCAAATTCGCCAAAACCGTTCCTGTTACATCTCTTTTAACCGATATCGGTTCTATGTAAGTGTGATTCTTGGTCATATAATCGGTATACCGCATCCGAAACCGCAACAATTTTTAGGGTTTTTGAGTCGAATCGTCAAAGTGGGTTCTCGGCACTTAAATCGTTGTTTTAAACCGTTTTGGACCAACATTGTGGTAGTTTGATGATGTATTTACTTAAATATTGGTTTAAAATGCAAAAGAATGGCTTAAAATCGATTTTCGGATTTTTGAATTTGAAAAGTCGCGTTCAGCGAAACTGCATGTTCCTCTAGCGAAACTGAACGAAAGTTCAAAATCACGAGCGAAACTGTTCAGCGATAATGCCCTAATTTCGTTGACAGTGTCGCCGTGATTCCATGCAAAACTGCTGTTTCGCCTTCGGCGAAACTACAGTCTCGCAGCGAAACTGTTGTTTCTCGGCGAAACTGACCTCGTCAGTGTCGCTGCGACCAATCTCGCGAATCTATTGGTTTCGTCGTGTTGCGATACTATGGTTTCTAAGCGAAACTACTGTTTCGCAGCGAAACTATCTTTTTAAATTCAATTTAATTTTAAATTCTTTTTAACTCACAAAATCTCGGTTTCATACGCAGATAATGTCAAATTTAAAGCACGAGCCTCGAAGCAACGTTACAGCATTTTTGGATGATGGCACCGAGAAGGCAATTGGATTTAGAGATTGTATAGCATGGCTAAAGAAATCGTGCATCTTTCACGCTATATCACACATGCCGATCATGGACGAAAGGCATATCAGAGAATTCTGGCTGACTGCTGAGTACGACGTAAGGGCCAAACCAGAATGTATTCGGGCCAAAGTTATGAAGAAGGATATTGTTATTACAATGAAAACGATTGCTGAAGCCCTTAAGCTTGAAAGTGACGTAGGTGACGTCACAAAGATGAATGAATTGGAAATTTTGAAAGGATTTGAGAGAGAAATGGGTTATGAAGGTGGTGAATTATGGAAGAACAAGAAATAAATCAAAAAGTCTTTAATGTCGAAGGAATGGAGATACATCGCTCACGTCTTCATTTCCTGCTTGGATGACAGAAAAGGGGGTTCTGATGGTCTTAACTTAATTTGGGCTGAGGCTATGCTTCTGGTATGTAAAGGGAAAAAGGCCAACATCCCTCAGCGTATCTTTGACGCAATGGTTTCCAACATTCAAGCGCTGAAGAAGTCAAGATGGCTCCTGTATCCAAGATTTTTGCAAATGATAATCGATCACCTTGAGCCGGAACTGCCAAAGTTGGGTGTAGCTCTTGTTGTAACTCCTATGCACCCAAGAATTTTATCTGATTGTGCTGCTAAAAGACCCAATTTCTCCGGGTACACCACTTACCTGATGAAGCATATGTACTCTGCAAAGAGGTACGAATATATTCAGAAGCTGATTGAATCTGAAAACAAGAGAAGAAATGACGGGAAAGAAAGTGAGAATGTTAAGGGAAAAAGGAAACAGTATGTAAGAAGCTCTGGTAAAGAACCAGCAGATGAGATTGAAGATGAGATTGAAGAGATGGCACAGCTAGAAAGAAGATCAAAGCAAAAACGTAGTGCCACTACTGAAGAAGAAGTCAGGGGAAGCAAGAAAAGAAAAGTTGATCCTCGATCAGAGTTGGATCAGGATGTTATCAGAAATGTAAACACCTCTTTGGCCAATGAACTTGCAATGATCAAAACCAAGCTGGTCAACTCTGAGCTAAGAGAAAAAGAAAAGGATAAGCAAATACAGAATCTTAATGAGATTGTTGTGAAACAATCTTCACTTTTAAAATCTGTGCTGGTAAATATGAATGAGATAAAGAAGCACCTGGGTTTGCCTAATCAGATGAGTGATGCTGAGATTGATTCCATGACTGACATTTCAAAATTTACAACTGAAGCAGCAGGTGGCAGTGGTTCTGGTGTAAATGAAGCTGGTGGAAGTGGTGGTGGAGGAAATGAAGCTGGAGGAAGTGGTGCTGGAAATGATGAAGCTTTCGATACCATCAATGTAGGTGATTTAAACCTTTATGACTTTGAAACAGAGAAACAGCCAGAGATCGTCCAGGCACAATTCCACCACTTAATTGATGAAGATGATGAAATTAAAGATCTTTCTGAGCCTGATAACTATTCTTTGAAAGAAAATCCTCTAACTTATCAAGCAAGGATAAGCTCTATCAGCCAAGAAGTGATCGATTTAAGAAGAGATGAATGGTTCACAAACCCGCTATTGAAGAACAGACTCCTTTATTCCAAAATATCTCAAAACCGAAAAGGAAAGAGTCTAATCGTCACATCATCAGCTGGAAATTCAATGCTGACATACATGCCTTCATGATTAAAAGATGAGGGGGCAGTATCTCATATGTGCATAAACGCGGTAGCTTCAAAACTTTGCCAAGATGGGATCTGAGGAGATTGGCAGATCTTCCCCTTATTGACGAAGACAAAAGTGCAAGGGCCAGCAATTTGAAGATGATGCTGCAGCAGGGTGTGAAAGACGACTTTAAGTCCTTCGGGTATATGAGAGGAGAAAGGAGAAAATCAAAGACTGAAATTGATCAGAGGACTGGAAAGCCCAAAATTTCCCTAAGGTACAAACCAGCAAAAACAATGAACAGGGTTAGAATTCCTGATCAACAGCTATCAAGGCTGCAGTCATTCAAGAAATGGTTTTATGATAATCAAACTGGTGAAGTTGTTATCAGAATAGGAGAAGATGCTGAAATAAGGCTGTTTGATCCTATGGAAGTTTTCTCATTCAGCAATGACGATCTGAAAACTCTGTGCGAAAATCAAATTCGATGTGGGGCAGGAGACGCCACAGCTGAAGAAGCAAACCTGTTCATGAGGGTTGCTAACAAGGCCCGGGGGATCATTAAAGAAATAAAAGATTTAGCACAGAAGGTAAGAGCTGGTGAAGAAAGATAGGAAGAAGACAGAGATCTGGCAAACCTGATGAACAAAACCTGGGGCGGTCTTGGAGAATCATCTGAGCAGGTTGAAAAGCCGGCTGATGTCCCCGTTGCTAATGAGCCAACTGTTTTGGGGGAATCAGAGTCTACAGATTTGAACAAAGAGCCAAGCCCGAATGAAGCCGGAGCAGAAGAATGAAGATCAAGAGGCTGAATCCCTCCCTAGGGGGAATATTGAAGATCAATGTAGGGAGGAATTCATATTTTTGTTAAGTCTACTTGTTTAGATTAGTTTCAATTGTAATATTGTCTTTTGATTAGCTAGCGAAACTACCGAGCGAAACTGTTGTTTCGCTCGGTATCTAGATTAGGGTTGTCTCAGTGACAGTTTCACTTGGCCAGCGAAACTACCAGCGAAACTGTCTACTGATCTGTATAAATAGTAGCCTTTGTGCTCTCATTTGTAACTTTTGCAACATTCTCAACCCTAATACAAGATATCTGGATTTTGGTAAGTTTGGTGACGGCTAGGAGCATCTTATACCATCTTTGTAGCTTTTGTTCATCTCTTATCATTCTTTGGTTGATGTTGTGATTGTTCAATACTAAAAACCCATTTTAGCTATTGGAAATCATCATCTATTGATATTTGATTGGTTTTCTTCTCAAAACACCATCATTAGCACTGATTAAGATCAGTGAGGACCAACACAAGTATGTCATGGTTCTCATGTCTTTCATGTCTTTCATTTGGCATAAACATTAACGTAAGGCCTGGGGTAACAAAGGTAGATCTATCGGTTGACAACCCACTCAACTTGACCGGTTTGGCGTTGGGTGTTTGGAGCCTATAGTCTAACCTGCGGGTTAGGGAATCTATTATATGTCATTGAGGTTTGTTTATGCCTAGTCTTTCATGTAACGCATGTTTTTCAAATATATGTTATGTATCAAACTAGTGGTTACTCACCAACTATTTATAGTTGACCCCCTTTATTTTATACATGTTGCAGGCTATGATGTTGATGTTTCAAGATGCTATCACATAGGGCTTTTGGACCTAGTTTAAATAAAGAAATAGTATTTATTATCAATATGTGGTGTATTGTTTTATTTTCAATGTCATCAATGAAAGAAATTCATTATTTATCAACTATTATCACTAAATTAGTTGTCATGAGCTTATGGGCAATCTAATCATGCCCCAACATTTCCGCCGTCCGTTGGGGTGTGACAGATTGGTATCAGAGCCTTGGCTATAGGGAACTTGGTTATTAGAAATGGAATGACCTAGACTATTGCCTTTGGTGTCCAAACACGAGAACCTCGTGTATTGCATGCTTCGTTTAGAGATTGCCCTTATCATGTCTTGTTTTTACCTTAGTTAGGAAGTACTTCAAGTCTAACACTTATCACACATTATGCACTCGATTTCAGGCTTCCTAGTCTTTTCATCAGTAATGGTGCCTTACGTGCCATTTTAGGGATTTGATTCTATTTGATTTTTTTTTTCTAAATCTCGTCAGGGTTAGGTTCCTTAGTAACGGACATGTAGTAACTAGAAGGGTGAAAGCACTGGTAGTCAGGGTGTCTATATAGGTAAGCATTACCTAGGACATCGTGGCGAGAGTGCCTTAGCCTATTAGGCCAAAGCATGTCATAACGAACGTTTCTAGGAACAATATTAACCCTGATTAGTCGAAGGTTGCAGTTTTCCAATCGGGAAATGAGAACCATTCCATTGATTTTAAACAAGTCAATTTGATTTCGTGTTTTACATGTGATTCCATGGTATCATGTTTATACTCCAATTTCGATCTATGATATTCTTTTGATTTTCAAGATTTCGTGGTTAAAATGCAACTTTTCATGTTTCCAATGGTATTTTTGAAATTTTCACCATCGACACTTACTTTCACAATTTTACATATTTTACCCTCATGTTTTACTCAATTGATTTTCCATATTCAAACCTTTCATGTTTCATTACATCCAAATTCATCCTCGTGATTTCTATTTTACAATTTCATAACGTAGTACGACACTCCTGTGGCGTATCACATCCTAAACTATCCTACGATTTACGTTATCGGTTCACAGTTCCATTTCGACTCACCTTTGAAAATTCAAATAACCCCTTGTTATTTATTTAGTATCTCGAGTTTCATAATTTTCCAATCCATCCTCGGGGTATTTCATGATGTTTATACAATCAATTTCTTACCCTCACGATTTCACATACTTTTGATTTTTCACACATCGTCCTTGTATTTCAAATTCATGTCATTCATCGTCACCATAAATGTGCTATGGAGCTGATTATCCCATTTTAAACCAAAACCTCGTGAGTTCATAAAACACTTTGGCATAGTTTCAAAACCTTCATTTCACGATACTTAAGTCGTGTTCGATTGATTGTTTTACGAAATCTTGTTGCCAACCTTTTTAGACTCAACCCAACAACCCATTGTTCCAATCATAGCCCAACCTATTACACCAACGCCCAATAGACACACCTGCGTGGTGATTCAAGTAACCCCATAATGTGTGTCCTAGGCTGGCCATTGCAGACAATGCTTCGGTCAAACTAGCCAAACGAGTGCGCATAGCCATGTTTTGATCTCAAGTCAAATTTACCGTTTGAATTCTGTCAGTCGGTTTTTAAGCTTACGATTTAAAAAAAAAGAATTTATTCGTGATTTCATTGTTCGATGTACAATTCAAAAAATTAACATTCATCATTTTAAAAACCTATTTATATCACGTATGTTTTTTTCTTTTTCTTTTTAACTCATTTACAGGTGAGCGAGCGCTTGTCGATGGGTTCACGAGTTTACAAGTTTGCATGGTTACGGGATTACATGCTTATGAGTTAACGCGTTTACCCATTAATGAGCCTACGGACTCACACTTACATGATATCCCGTTTTAGAAAATATTAAAATATTCATTTTTGAACCCCTCCAAAATATAACGTTTTGCACTTTTAGGTATACATGTTTAGGAATTTACTCGTTTAGGAAATTATGAGTTTACGAGTCGACATGCTTACGGGATTGCATGTGTACGAGTTTACCACTTTACAACTTTACGAGTAGATAACTATACATGCTAATTAAATTCAAAAAAAACCTAATCCTTTATATTCAAGGTTATATTCCAATCGCAATTACGCGATGTTCCAACTGTTTCGTCTTAACATAAATTTTTATCCAAACTAATTTTTTACCCTAGCTAACGTCAAATTTGTGTGTATCACGAATTCGAAGATCGTTCACTTTCCCCGCTCGACAATTAAGTCCAGGAAATCTATGGCGATAAACCACTCCATGGGTTCTAGCTCATGTCCGACGTTAAAGCCCACAAGTACTTGCATAAGGAGTACATGGCCTGTCTGGTCAGCATTGTGGACGTTCGTAATTAGGAATAGGGAGTCCAAGACATCCTAGTCGTTCGGGACTTCCCTGAAGTGTTTCCCGAATACATATTGGGTCTTCCTCCCATTCGCCAAGACGACTTCCGCATTAACTTACCCGGTACTACTCCTGTTGGCAAGTAACCCTATCGCCTCAAACTATTTTGTGTCAGCCACCTACCTCTAGTTCTCTTGTTTCCGCAAGTACGGCTCCCACTTAGACTCTTATCGCATTCATGTTGACGACATCCCCGTGTCAATACTACTTATATAGTATGGATACTTCTCAGTTATGATCAACGTTACCTTTCGAATCCTTGGTTGTGCTTAGCCATAAGCTTCTTTTGACTAACCAAGCACTCTTGTGAAATTCCTGGATTTTTTTACTGCTCTTACCTGGATAAATTCGTTATCGCCTTCGTAGG
The DNA here is from genome assembly GCA_039602395.1 of Deinandra increscens subsp. villosa. NCBI lineage: Eukaryota > Viridiplantae > Streptophyta > Magnoliopsida > Asterales > Asteraceae > Deinandra > Deinandra increscens. The sequence continues at coordinate 22,141,158 of JBCNJP010000017.1, forward strand.
CGATGTTCGAATTTACTCGAATCCTGTTTTTAAAATTTTCATGAAATTTTGACCCAAACAATAAATTTTGGGAAGACTCGCGTTATTCCGGATTTTGATACAAATTGTAATTTTTTATGTTCGTGCTATTCAGTGTTTCATTAACCATGGTTTTCCATGCTCGGTGTATCGGTTCCAAACTCTTTATTCAATACTCGATGTGTGGACTCAATTCGCAGTTTCTAATGCTGATCTATGGATTCAAACTCGTGGTGTCAGTACATGACGTGTTTATACAAAAGTTTGTAACTCACGTTATTCAAAAATTGATTGGTGAGTTCAGTTTGTGATTTTCGACTCACAGATGGTGAATTCGGCTGTGATTTTCAACGCTTGGCTTGCGGTATTCAACTCTTGGCTCGCGAATTCAACTCTTAGTTTACATTTTTCAACTCTCAGCTTGAAGATTTCTATATTCGGTGTGTAGATTCCAACATCCGGTTCAATTCGTGTATTTCAAAATTTAAACTTCTGTGTTTCGACCTTCAACTTACGATTTCAAACTTACATGCTTATGCTCAATTAATATTCAACTTACAAATTCATGTCATTTGATTTAAGTTAATCCATTCATTCGAATCATGCCATTTGATATACCACTTGGAAACCGTTCGCTTATCACTATTAGCCTTTGTGATATCGTTATCCCATGTTTTCATGATCAAATATTTTCACTATCTCATGCTTTCATGTTTTCACTACCACAAGATTTTGATTATCACAAATTTTCATATTTATCATTACCACATGCTTCCACTATTTCATGCCATCATTGTTACACTCTTTCATTATCACATGACCACCTTATCACATGTTTTCAATATTGCATACATATTTTCAATATCACGTGTTTCACTATCACATGTTTTACCAATCTTGCTAACCAAGACTCATACGAATTATAACTGTCAATTGTATGTAATACTAGTTAACCATGCGATTGATTTTGGGTCATAGCCGTGAGGTCTTGTCGTATTAGCAAGAAATTTGCTTTTTTTTGGATTTGGTCTAGACCCCGCGCCTCGAGAAAGGTGGACTGGGTGTGAGTCGCGACACATCTAGTTCGCCAGAATTGAACGCGTTCTCTTGTTTGAAATCCGATATTTTTTTGTTAGTTACATTGATTTCAATTTTGATGGAAACATTCACTTACATTGATTATAATTAATCAAGTTATCACTTTCAAATGGATACATGTTAACCCCTCAACCTCATATTCTATCCTCCGCCTCTCCTTATTTGGATATCCTAAAGTAGGGGAGATTGTGGCTTTCACTTTACTGATCAAGTTGTTTGGTCAAATCATGCATTCTCGTCTTCGAATCATCTATGATCTTTGATTCTCGACATGGTACTCATTCCATGCCTGTATGCTATTAACAATGTCATTATCAAACGTATCACGTGTTATATATATTACGACCGGATCTTGCGGTGTCAAGTATTCCATTATCAAAACCTTTTCTGTACTTTTGAATTGTGTGAGGGAGTCTCTCCGTAGGTAACTAGCATGCTTTTGAAATAGCAACGATGAGGTGGGTTAGCTTCGGTACACCCTATATATAAGCATTAGTGGTGCTTTAAAAGTTGGCTAGGTGTCGGACCGAGAGTTGGCCCTAGTCGTGTGTCAAAAATTTGTGTCACAAGTTTATATCACTATTTCAAAGGAAACCTTTACAATTAATTTTTTTTATAAGTATAAGTGTACTTTTCGGTATAACATTTAATTATCCTCATTCTTTTTTTTCTAAAGTCTCTACTAACTGAATTTCGGGACGAAATTTCCTAAAATAGGGGAGACTATAACATTCGTATGTTTCAAAAACTCAGAAACTCGACCAACATCAAGATCCAAGGTTTAAGCCCAATTCTCAACACCATGAATGTTGGATTACTCTATTCCATATGATAATACTCTGAAAATGATGAACGTGGGCGAAAACCGCGTACGAAACCGAGTTATAACGAAGCGGGAATCGCAAAAACAAGTTTGATGTTTGTTGGTGAGTTGCTAGTCGCGAATTTCGTCCCACATTGCCCCACCAGCGAAAATTCCGTTCCTTATCCACCTATAAATACCTCTTTTAGGTCTCTTATAGTTTCCAACTCCTAGTTTGAGTATGAACAAGTGGAATAACCAAATTTTGGTGGTTCCACAAGTACAATACCCCTTTGGGTGTCGTGTTTAGTAGTTTTTTATACTCTCGACGAGGAGGTGCTGCCCTTCAAGCTCGTCGCGTTTGAAAATCTTCTTTGAGGTAATTCTTCTTCTTTTTCTTTCTTTGTTTCATTTTTTCTTTCCTTTCGTTATTCGGTTATTTATCGCCTTATTAGTTTAATTAGTTTAATTTAGGTTCTTAGTTAGGTGCTTTAGGCTCGTTTAGGTAGCCTTGCTAAGCTCGTTCTTAGGACGCCTAGCATTGTTAAGGCTTGTCCTTTGGACGGCCTAGCTTTTCAAAGGCACGTCATTAGGACGTGTTGCCTTGCTTAGGCCGATTTAGGCTTACTGTAGCCCTTGTAGAGGCTCGTTAGGCCCAACGAGTCTAAACTATCATGTCCAATTTCATCTATATTCTTCTAATCCAAAAATCAACGTTTTTATGCATGAAAAGATTGGGGATTAAGGCTTTTTCTTCACAAATCAACAATTAACTAATTCTTAATCATTCTAATATGTAATTCAGGTTTTGAACATAAACTCAGTTTTTAGAATTTCAAATAGATTAGAAATCGATCTTTGTTTAACAACATATTTAGTGATGGTACTTGAGACGCGAATGACATGTAGTAACTGGAAGGGTGAAAACACCGGTAGTTGGGGTCTCTGTCAAAAGGATAAGTGTTCGTATAAATCCCATAGTCGGACCTGGATACTTACTTGGGATGCCCCGATGAGAGTGTCATAATCTATTAGGCTAAAGCATGTCTAGTAACGTTTAAGGTATTGTTACTTGTAAAAGTTAACATTTTTTAAACTTCAGTTTATAACATTAAAACCCATTCCCCGAATGCATAAGAGCTTAGAATCTCATATTCCAATATTCATATTGTCCTCTTCTATTCTTTTAGGATGAATCTCCGGGACTAATTCTTTCATTTTCACTTTTTGCTTCGTGGACTTAACTTCTAATCCAAGTGAGTAATCCTTGCCCCTTTTCTCATTTTCTCATTTTTGGGGTTGTAACATGTATCCTATTTCAAAGTGTTATCTTTCAAGTTTATCAATTACCATGCGTATGTGATCTATGTGTGAATTATGTGTTATGTGGCTTCTAGCATGATTTGTCAATATGCGAATTTTAAAGGTTTTCATGTTTATCAAAGGTTTTCATGTTTTCATTGGATGTCAAGTATGTCATGGTTGTCATGTCTGTCATGTCTTTCATTTGGCATAAACATTAACGTAAGGCCTGGGGTATCAAAGGTAGATCTATCGGTTGATAACCCACTCAACTTGACCGGTTCGGCGTTGGGTGTTTGGAGCCTATTTCATTATTTCATATAGTCTAACCTGCGGGTTAGGGAACCTATCATATGTCATTGAGGTTTGTTTATCCCTAGTCTTTCATGTTGTCATTTTACACTAGAAATTTTGGTTATGCCTAGTCTTTCATGTTGTCAATATCTTCTAGCATGTTATATTTCAATTATTCTATCATATGACACGTAACGCATGTTTTTCAAATATATGTTATGTATCAAACTAGTGGTTACTCACCAACTATTTATAGTTGACCCCCTTTATTTTATACATGTGTAGGCTATGATGTTGATGTTTCAAGATGCTATCACATAGGGCTTTTGGACCTAGTTTAAATAAAAAAATCGTATTTGTTATCAATATGTGGTGTATTGTTTTATTTTCAATGTCATCAATGAAAGAAATTCATTATTTATCAACTATTATCACTAAATTAGTTGTCATGAGCTTATGGGCAATCTAATCATGCCCCGACGTTTCCGCCGTCGGTTGGGGTGTGACACAATTTCTGTTGGAAAAATGTTTGAGAAAGATGGAAAGAAGTTATCTAAAGAAAAAGTTGTTGCTGAGTTGGTTGAATCTAATAACTTAAAGGGTATTAAAGCTACATTTACTCAAGTTTCTGAAGTTGGATCTTCTGGTTCTCAAGTGGAATTGTCAAAGCTACCAGGTTATAAACGTTCAGGTTTGGATAGTAACAATCAAAAATTTGAAAAGAAAGACAAGAACATGTCAAAGAAGATACCAAAAGAAAAGAAGGATACCAATCTTGATCAAATTTATCATTTAGCTCAGGTTCTAGCATCTACAATGGAGAAAGGATTAGGGAGTAATCAACAGAAGAAGAATTCCTCTGAAAGTTCTTCCAGAGTTGGTCAACAATTCAAAGATTCTTCTTCATCTGGTTCAAACACTACTCCTCGAAGTCCTTCATCAAAATGGGCGCATGCTAATCTTTTTCAAGCTTTTGATGATTGTTATGATAGTTTTTTATTCTGACTATGTGTGTCATGCATTTCAGGACAAAAACTAAACTAAAGCGTTCATATCGCTTGTGCTATCAATGTCACCGAAAAGGCCACATGGCATAAAACTGTCCTAAGACTGCAAAAAGATCTTTTTCTGATAAGTCTGCCAAATTTATTGATGTATCTGGCAGAGTTTTTGCTGAGTCAACACCTTCACATTTTAAATCTCAAAAGAAACAATTTTTCAAATATGATTCAAGTGTAGGTGGTTCATCACCTGATGATGACTCAGTTCAAACTGAAAAATCTAAAATGCAGTGGCGACCTAAGTTGGTCTGCAAGGCTGCAAATGATTTTACTGAAGACACTGGCCGACCAGAAGTTGTGTGCTTGAGGTCATTTAAAAGCTAATTGTTTTTGTCCAGTGTGTAGGTACTTCAAGAAGACCTGTCGGTGATTGTGAAGTTCATGCGTCAAGCAATTGCTGATAGTGGAGTTTCCTGCGTAACTTAATTTCAATGCTTCATATTACAAAACTGAAAGTGTTTCTGAAAGCTTAAACTGAAAGGTATCAGTATCGATTGGTCCAAAAAAAAAAATTAATGCATTTCGTTTGTAGTGTAGGGGGAGAAAATTTGAAAAATAAAAAATAGTGTCTTTGTGTTTTTGTTAAAATGAAAAATCAAAAAATAGAGTTTTCATTTTAAGGGGGAGAAAAACAGAAAAATACAAAAACATTAAAAATGAGAAATTGTATCTGACATAATTGGGAAATGATGGTACATTGGCTTACGTGTCTGGCTCATGGATAAACTAGATGAAAAAGCCATAAGATCATTGTTCGATGTGCTTGGTAGGCTCGACATTAAATCAGAAAGTATTCAGATGTGATATACACTAAATACTAATGCTTGACCAAGTGGACAACATCTTGATGCGTATCTCAAGATATTGAAAATATATGTGAAAAAGAAAATGAAAAGTCACTGTATACATGTGTTCATTTTGCAAAGATTTAAACTTGTTTGATTTTTTCTATTTTCTTAAATGATCGGACTATCTCTGTGTATCCACAAGATCGACCTGATAATTATTCATTTAAGGTTCTGCTTTATTTTCTTTGGTGTTTCGTATAATTCATCGGACTTTCTCTGTGTGTCCACAAGACCGACCTGATTGTTGTTGAATTATACAATTTCAACTTGTTTATTTTCTTATTTTGTTTTCCGAGGCCTTATCTGCGTGTCGAAAGATCGAATTTAAGGTAGACAATTTAACTTTCTTATTTCTTTTTGCATGGAACACAGTTGACTATATCATGAATCTAATCACTATGTGTTAAATCACAAGTGAAATCACAAAGTGTGATATAAAAACATATCTGAGTATGTCTGATAGTATGGGGTACATGGTCAAGGGAAACCTAATCAATACTTAACATATCAAGATGTTATGAGTATGATTATGCCTGAGTTTAAAATGGACAAATTATACCAGTAATCGACTTGACTTGTGTGCTGAAGTAATTGAAATTGAAGTGTAGTTCAACATGTTATGTTTAATATGATCCCAAGTTGTGATCTTTCTCGCAAAAGACAAAAATAGTGTGTGACTCAGTATATCATTTATGTATTGCATTTATGTTTGATATCTGAAAATTCAAAGAGATTTTAGGTTTGTTTTAGCATAAACTTAGAAAAATCAAAAAGATTTTCGATGTGTTTTCATATAAAGTTTCAAAAAGCCAAAAAGATTTTGTTTCTTATTTGTTTTCGACCGATCAATACACAACACAAAATCATGATTTCAAATCTATATCTTGGATTCTCAAAGAGAAGTTTTGCACTAAGATTAAATTAATTTTTGAAGAAAAAAAAGCGCACTATTGTCTTCTAAAGTTGTAGGTGCTGTGTGACAAGACTCAAGCATGGTGAAATAGGGTGTTTGAAGTATCTTTTATAAGTGGATCATGAAGTTCAAAGATTGTTCAAGTTCTGATCCCGCCAATCAAGTTCTATTGCTGACAAGAAATTTCAAATTGAAGATCGGATGCAGCAATGCTGAAGATTGAAAATTGGAGTTTAGTTAGCATAGATAAACTACACGTTAAGGGGGAGTTTTTTAGAGCATAATCCTATGCTACAGAGTGTCTTGTGTATTGTATCTAAGTGAGCGTGTTGTACTGAGTCTAGAGGCAGCGAACCATGGTCCTAACCAAATGGTTCGCTGGCCAACGAACCAAATGGTTCGTTGGTTGGTACGTTGAAGTGAATGACGAACACTATAAATAGGTTGACTTGGTTAGAGTTAGTAGTTCTCATCATTGAGTCATTCTTAACTGTGTGTAGCTGTGTGTGTTTTCTCTCTCTAGATTCCTTGTAATCTCTCTTAGTGAAATTAATAAAGCAAAACTTTATTTACATCGTGTTCATTGTGTTTGATCGAATCATGCAGTAGTAAGATCGTTCTGTGTACTTACAGAAGTCAATGTCCCCCATGCCAATCACATCAAGAATTCATCGTTTCCAAGCCTAGCATTGTAAAATCACTTTCTTTAACATTCCGCGTTTCATCGCTAATGTGGGTAGCATGGAACGATGCACCGGAATCCTTGACACATGAATCAACGCTACTCTCGACACTAAGCAATAGTGCCTCATCATCAGAATAATTTCCAACAGCAGCAGTAGTGTTCAGCTCTTTCTTGTCTTTAGGACATTGAATTTTGAAATGGTTTGAGTTGTGACGATACTTTTATCACTAGTATTTTTGAATTTATAGATGGGAAGATAGATCCTTTAGCAAGCCAATATATATATTTTTTTAATAATCTCGCGTTATTTTTTTTAATGGCGTTTGGAAATATCCTAAATCTTTAATATTCGAGTGAACCATCCTGAGACGGGATTGTAACCGTCCA
>JBCNJP010000017.1:22149065-22179564 GCA_039602395.1 Deinandra increscens subsp. villosa
GTGTGAGAAGCGGGATAGCGGGTTCGAACCCGCAACCTTTAGGTTGGCGACAAAGGGATGGACCAGCTGGGCTACTAGTTCGCTGGTTTCCATCCCAGAAAATAAATTTATAAACTAATGTCGTCTAACTTCATCTTCTTCCCCAAACACTAACCCGAAAACCCTAGATTTTAGACCACAAAATCGAAGGCCTAAACGTGTTTGAAAGTCAAAATTAACATGGGGCTTTTAATCCTTGATGAAATGAGAACATAATGGTGTAAAAATTACCTCGAAAAGGCCGAAAAAACGAAGACGGGAGGGGTCGCTGGAGCTTAGCAACGGCGGCGGCAGTAACACGAACACAGGGACGATTTTTGGGACTTTTCTAATGAGTTGGAGTGCGCAAATGATTATGAAGGATCAAGGAACAATTTATAGGCTCTCAAACACAACGGAAATGAGTTAATTCGGGTTTGAATGTCCGAATTGATTTGCGATTAAAGATGATTAAAACGCGTTTAACGGTCGGTTTCGAGCTCGTAATGGTAATTAAACCATTGATAATAACGTTTAACGACGAAGAATGATAGAAACCGGTCGTTTATAGTGGTTATTGGCCGTTTTCCGGCGAGGCGGCGGTCGCCGGCAGCGACCCTGTCGGAAAAACGCGAACTGCAAAAAAAAAAATCTTTTTTTTTAAACATCAAAATAACCTTTTATTATTATTAGTTTCTAAAAAATATCAAAGGTTTTTTTTTATAAACCTATATATATTTTACTTTATAAAATATAAATAAGTTTTCTTATAAATAAAATCAAATATGTAACCAAATTTTCATATAACTTTTTAGAAAGAATAATCGAGAGTTTGTTTAAACGAAATAAATGTGTCGTGATGTTTATAAAAATGATGAGTTTTATTAAATTTAGAAGTTTAGGATTTATCATTTTTTATATTATTAAATCTAAAAAGAATAGTAAATGATACAATTACATGGTTAATTATTTCAAATAAATATTAGAAATTAATATAGAATGAATAATTTAAGTTAAAATTTAAAAGACAATAAATTTTTTTAACAAATAATTATTATAATTTAACTTAAATGACTATTTTAGTTTAAAATTTGAAGGTTAAATTTAAATGAATAATATATAATGCATAGATAAAAAATGAATAACAAAATTTAAATTTAAACTCAAGGCTTTTATTAATATTAAAATTTCACGATTGTTACAAATTGCAAGACTCGTAATCAAGTAAACTTTATATATTACAAGGGAACGTATACAAGAGAGCTTTAAAGTCTTTACAATATGGTTTGATGATTTTGAGAGGTGAGGAGCACAAATGAGGGCTCCTCATTTTTAAACTTGCTAGCCTAACGTTCTAGCAAGATCTAGAATTTTCCTCTCTCTAGAAAATCCTAACAAATATCTACATTATACACTAGATCTATCTAGAGATTTCTACTATTCTCTAAACTAGATAAATCTAGATATTTCATGGAATATAAGTTCTTAAATTCTCTAGCCCATTCCGGAATTTTCCATAGCCATGAACCATCAAGAATTGTCTAGAAACCCCTGGAAATATTAGACTATGATTTATAATTTAGGCGAGTCATGACAAGTGACAATAAGCCTAGTTTTTTAGGTGTGAATATTTGATAGTAGAGGGATAGTATAAGGAATTTAGGTTACTTAGTAGCCTACACTATATTGAACAGATATGTCTGAGTAACGATATTCGATAGTTATTATTTGATACCATTCAAAAAGTTATATCACAAGCAACAAATATTTAGACAATGCATATTAGGAGTTAATATGTCTCCACACAAAACGATAAAGATGTTAATTATTTATGGAATTATTAGTTACTAAGTTATTTATTATTTATATAGATTATGAGAGAGCTTTAAATTAAAAGTTTGTTTTAAGTAAAAGGATAAGAATGAATCTCAGTCATTTGATCCTGGTCTAAAAAAAGGGGAAGGGAGACAGTTTGGTCTTAATCATCTTTGTTGATTTTTTATAAGTTTCTTTTTTTTTTGAAACGTTCATAACTTTCCCATACGACATTATTTTTTTACAAAAAAATTACACCATAAAAACGAGTGTTTTTTTATCTTTAAAACGCGTGTAATGTTGTTATATATAAAATTAAAAAAAATACTCTTTCGACTTTTGACACAATATGACACAATGATCTGAACATTTTGACACAATATGACACACTTTTTTTTTATCTTTAAAACGCGTATAGTGTTGTTATATATAAAATTTATAAAAAAATTACTCTTTCGATTTTGACACAGTATGACACAATGATCTGAACATTTTGACTCAATATGACACAATGATCCGAACATATTTGACACAATATGACAAAATGATCTAAACATTTTGATACAATCGAAAAAGTAAATTTTCTTTATATTATATATACAAAACTGTACGCGTTTTAAAATTAAAAAAAAACGCTCGTTTTTATGGTGTATTTAAAAAAAATGTAGTATCTAAGAGTTATAAATGTTCAAAAAATAAGGGGGGTTAATAAAAAGAAAAATTGTCATTCTATTTTTTGTTTTTCTCTTTAATTGTACACAGAAAATTTGGATTATAGATCTTTATTTAATTGAAAATTTAGTCATCACGTTTCCTTTTTATCTTTTTTAACCAAACCGAACTTCTCATAATAACTTCTCTCTATAGATCATAACTAAAAGGATAATAAGTATTCGTAAATTTAAAGTACAAAGTAAATTATTAGTTTTATTAAAATATTGATAATTATTAGTTAATCAAAATGGTTAAATAAATGTTAGTTAACTTATAAGGCTATCCGTAGTGGTTGAAGGTTTTCAAGCCTCACCCAAGAGCGTTATCCGCCATGTGGCATCCTACGTGGCATGGGGGCTTGAAAGCATAAGAGGTGTAGTGGTTTTCAAGCCTCCTACCTCTTACAATCTCCGCCCTTTCCGGCGTGAAAGATCTGCCCCCCCCCCCCCCCCGTCTTTTTCCTCTTTCGCGCCCCACCATAGTGGGTGGGGGCGTTACCAGGGCGTTATAGGGACGCGGAAAGGATTTTCAAACCCCTTTCAAACCCTATTATGAATAGCCGAAATTATAAAAAGAAAAATAGTAATTATTAAGATATATTTTAAGTAAAAACTATGATAACTATCATAACCCCATAATAAAAGACACAAGCAATCATTGGCATTAATGTTACGTATTTTCTTTTTGATATGGTTTCTTTTGTACTCAACCTATTCATCATCCACCATCAAAAACATCATCCACCGTCAAAAAGTAGCTTTTCATATTTTATGGGATTGATATCTCAAAAGTTTATGTAATTAAATTTCCATGAGGCCCGTTACCGTGCGGTGTGGGAAGTATGTAAAACACTTAGCATTTTATAAGTAACAACATTTACAATAGGTTTTAAATTTTTTATGAGTGTAGACTTTTAAAATTTATGATTTGATTATGAGTGGTTATAAACATAGAAGAGAGAAAAAGTTACTTTTCATCCTGTATTTGAGGTTAGGACGTGAGTGAAAGAGATGGAAAATATAATGATAAAAGTATAAAAATTAATATCTAATTGTAATTGTGAATGAATGAGAGAACAAATAATGACAAAGACATAAACTATATGGATGAGGATGGAGAACCTGCTCTGATTCACAAATCATTCTCTATAATTTAACTAAATAACAATATATTTTCTCTCTACTTTTAATTAAATAATATTTGTTTTATATATTTATCATTACATTTATCTTTCTTTCACTCATAACCACTTTTAAAAAAAAATACTAAAAAGATATAGGGATTCAATAGTGTTTTTCCAAATACAGGGATTAAAAGTAACTTTTTATCTCTTCTCCACTCACAACCACATCTCAAATTTTAGACACTATACTCTCATTTTTTTTTTTTGCGGAATGGTCTTTGAGTGCTCTTAAAGAGAACAAAAATAAAAATGATTGCTTAACACATTAAACTTAGAAGCCAAACAATTAAGGTATCGAGTGTATAGCCTGAAGGTTGTGTTACACGATATACCTATTACAAAATCAACTCATTTGTTGGGTACATAACTATATGCATTGCTTTAACGCAACGTAATTAAAATGTAATTACAAAAAGATAGTGTAACGATCGTAAAATCAGAACCGAAACGATTAAAGTCTTCAACCTAGAACTTAATTGTTAGATATATATATATATTTATATATATATATATATATATATATATAGGGTTAGGATCCTGCGAAAACATATTTTTTTATAAAAACTGTGAAAACACATATTAAAACCCACGTAACTTTTTCATACGTTAACGATTTTTCATAAAATTTACGCCAAAAGTCTTAGAATTACGTTATCTTTAATTTTGTAGCAAATTATTAAAAAAAACTTAAAGTTTTTTTTCGTGTGATGCACATGTGCATCATATAATTAAAAAGAGTTATAAAAGATAACACAACTATAAGATTTAGGGTGCAATTTTTTTTTAAACCTATTAATGTATATCACATGTATGAAGTTTTTTTTGTATGATGCACATGTGCATCATTCAATAAAAACGCAAAAAAATGATGAAAATATATGACATATGGTGCGGCTAAGAAAAAAATGTTAACACATACTAAAAGTATAAGTTTATTTTTGTGATGCACATGTGCATCACACAAAAAAAATAAAAAAAATAAAAAAAAAGCGTTAAGTTTTTTAAAACTTTTATAGGATTAAAGATAACATAATTTTAAGACTTTTGGTGCAATTTTTTTTTAAATATTAACGTATGAAAAATTTATGTAGGCTTTAAGATTTATTTACGCAGTTCTCACAAAAAAATGGTGTTTTCGTTGGATCATTCCCATATATATATATATATATATATATATATATATATATATATATATATATATATATATATATAGTGAAAAGTTCATTGTAGACACCCCCATAAGTGTAGACAGGTTGGTTGTGATTAATTTACTTTTTTCTTTTTTTCTTTTTTCTCATTATTCAGAAAATTTCACATGTGAAAAAGAGCTATTTCACATGCGAAAGTGTCTACAATGAACCTCACCCTATATATATATATATATATGTATATATATTATATATATATATATAGGAAGAGGATCATTGGAAATCCTCTAATTATTGGAAAACCTGGAAAACCTGGAAAACATTTTTCAACCAATCAAATTATTTCTTTTGTTTTTAATATTTCTTTTTTTTAAAGGGCAATATGGTGACTTGACATAATCTATTTTTGTAAACTATTTTTAATAAATTGACTACACCAATTTTCTCTCTCTCATTTACTCTTTCCTAAAATCTAACTCTCTCTACTTTAATTTTAAATTTCCAGGCTAAATTTAAAAAAAAAAAAAAAAAAGAACCTAATTTACAAAAGAAAAAAAAATCGTTGATCAGCAGTTCATCATCAGCACAACGATGGTTACTTCGTTGTAACAATAATTTTATGTATTTTTTCAAGAAAATAAACGATGGTTACATAGGTGTAACCATTCAGAAAAGTTACATAGAAAGAAAGAAGTTCATAGAAGATTACTACTTACATTTATGTAATACTATCATATGTGTAATCACGTGAAACAATTTCATAACATTCTAGAAAGAAAATACATGGTGTTACATTCGTGTAACATCAACTAAAAACATGTGAAATAAAAGTGTTATATACGTGTAATAACTACTTACATTTATGTAATAACTATCAAATACGTAATCACGTGAAACAATTTCATAACGTTATAGAAAGAAAATACATTGTGTTACATTCGTGTAACATCAATTAAAAACATGTGAAATAAAAGTGTTACAGACGTGTAATCAGATCTATAAATAATAGAACCACGAATACAATTTACAAACTTTTCTGAATGGTTACACCTATGTAACCATCGTTAATTTTTTTTTTTTTAAAAAGCTAAAATTATTGTTACAACGATGTAACAATCGTTATGTTGGTGATGGGCTTATGATCAACGATTTTTTTCTTTTGTAAATTAGTTTTTTTTTCTTTTTAAAATTTGATCTGAAAATTTAAAATTAAAAGAGAGAGAGTTTAGGAAAGAAGAGATGGGAGAGAGAAATTGATTTAAACATTTATTAAAAGAAATATGGTATGTCTATAATGCCTTTGGTGCATTAAATAGATTTCAAATTATTTTCAAAAATGACACATTCATTTTCAACCATAGATTAACTAAATAATGGTGTAAGATGGGTTTTCCAGGTTTTCTAAAAAGGTGAGGTTTTCCATTGAACCTTGGAGAAGAGTAAAATGAAAACCTCTTCGAGTTGGAAAAACCGTGAAAACTAAGCTAAAAATTCGTTTTTTATTCTGATTTTTTTATGGTGACTCTCTAACTTAAAAAGACACCCTTTTTGAAAAAAATAAAAAAAAACGCCGAGTAAATTTTTTTTAAAAAAATATTTAAGAACCGATTTTTTTGCAAAAAGAAGTTAACCGGCCAAAAAAGACGTTCAAAATTTGTTATTTTTTTAGATGTATTTTTTATAGATTCTACATTCATTTTTGATGGTTTTGGTGAAAAAAAAGTAAAAAAGCGCCTAGAGTTTTTTTTTTAAAAAAAAATTCTTTACAGATTTTGTTACATATGTAAGAAGGCATTTTACATATGTAACAGGCAAATGTTACATATGTAACATGACGTAACGTCAAATTTCGGAAATTTTTTAAAAAAATAACTACTAGGCGGTTTTTTGATTTTTTTTCACCATAGGGCTTGTATTAACGTATATAATCACTACAAAAAATTTGAAGAAAAAAAATCATTTTGTGGTACTTACCACGGTATTTCCAACTCAAAGTGGTTTTCATTATATCCATCCCCTATATATATATATATATATATATATATATATATATATATATATATATATATATATATATATATATATTAGGTTAGGATCCTGCGAAAACACATTTTTTTGTGAAAACTGCGAAAACACATATTAAAACCCACGTAATTTTTTCATACGTTAACGATTTTTTATAAAATTTGCGCCAAAAATCTTAGAATTACGTTATCTTTAATTCTGGAACAAAATATTAAAAAAAACTTAACGATTTTTTTCATGTGATGCACATGTGCATCATATGTTTAAAAAAAGTTATAACATGTTATTTTTTTTCTTTAAATCTAAAGATAACACAACTATAAGATTTATGGTGCAATTTCTTTTTAAACCTATTAGTGTATATCACATGTATGAGGGTTTTTTTTTTTGTATGATGCACATGTGCATCATTCAATAAAAACGTAAAAAATGATGAAAATATATGACATATGGTGCGACTAACAAAAAAAATATATTAACTCATAATAAAAGTATGAGTTTTTTTTTTGGTGATGCACATGTGCACCACATAAAAAAATAAAAAATAAAAAAAGCGTTAAGTTTTTTAAAACTTTTATAGGATTAGAGATAACATAATTTTAAGACTTTTGGTGCAATTTTTTTTTTAAATATTAACATATGAAAAAGTTATATAGGTTTTAAGATTTGTTTACGCAGTTCTCACAAAAAAATGTGTTTTTGCATGATCTTTCCCATATATATATATATATATATATATATATATATAGGGTGAGGTTCATTGTAGACACTCTCATAAGTGTTGACAGGTAGACACTCTCTTTTACATGTGAAATTACTATATTTCGCATGTGAAATTCAATAAAAAAAACTTATTTTTTAGATTTTATGTAAATAAATAAATAAAATCTAAGATAAACAATGAGAACTGTAAAAAATTTAATTCATGAATGATTACGTAATGAAATCTATGATGCACATCACTTGATTTTGAAAAAAAAAAGAGTAAAACGAAAGGATCATAATGAGCGTGCATAATTTGCATCATTCATGAATTAAATTTTTTACAATTCTCATTGTTTATCTTTGATTTTATATCTATAATGACTGTACCTACTTACAACCAACTATTGTGTTAAATGCGTTATGTTTGGATAAAAAGATGAAATCAGAGGAAAAATAAAAACCCTAAAAAAGACTATATTAATGTTTAAACCATTTTGAAATTGTTTTTACGGTAATCTTTGTTTTAAAAAGATTTAAAATATCATAAGCAGTAGCCGATTTAGACTAAAAATTCAGGGGTAAATTGAAGAAAAATCGTCTCTGGGGTTACAAAATACATAAAACGTTAAAAAAAATCTCACTACGCGGTGCAAATTTCCCTCTACGCGGTGCAAGTTCAGGAGTAACGGGCACTACCCCTCCCTATATGGTATATCCGCCACTGATCATAAGTATTTTTATTATTAAAATAAAGCCTTTGACAAAGATTTATGATTTTTTAGTTTAATCTGAAATAGTAAATATATATCTAATGAGTGTGTCTAGAGAAAGTTTAAAGATGTATGCTTCACAACTAAAATATTAAAAATCGAAAACTTATAAAACTTTAAAGATATAGAAATCGCTATTAAAAAGGTAAATATCATAAAAAAGTCAAAATATTTTTAATTTTTTTTTCCTTATATAAGCCTTTTAATAACTTTTTGCATATAAAAAAGCAACATACAACTCTTCTGGCCTTCTTGTGACGGTAGGAAACCCCGTGCGGGCCTCTTCCCAGAGAACATTGGCAGACCTGGCATAGGGGTGAAACTCTTAAGGGGAGCTGTTAGTCGGAATGCAGAGTTTATCCAACGTTTGGCTTCGAAAAGAGCTTCCAACGCTGTTGATCTGATCTGCCTCCTCCCGAAGCTAGGGGATCCGCAGAGCGAACTTCTTCTGTTGCGCTTGTGTATGGGTATAGCCAAACGTTTCTTTGGGTTAAGGACATGTCCTCCTTTACACATGTTGGGGGATGCCTCCTATTTTTATAAAGAACTGCGCACGGCTGTCGAGAATTTGGTGGTTTGTGGGGGGTCCCTTATTTGGAGATCTCCAATGGCGGATTGCCTCATTACCCATCAGGTGTGGGGGGCTTGGATTATATTATGCGGTTGAGGCTTCCTCGTTTGCCTTTTTGGCATCAAGGGCGCAATCTTGGGTGCTTCAAGATCATATTTTGAGGAAAAGTGGGATATGTGGCATGGACACAGAGTATGCGGGTGCGTTGGACCGTCTTCGGGATGTTACTCTAGACTTTGACTTGAGCGGTTTCGCTGAAAAGGACACCGCCCCCTCTAAAGCCCAAAAAGTTTTGGTGAGTGCCCTTTTTGGTAAAATCATGGAAGAGATGGAAGTGAAGTTTGACATGACCGTCAGACAAAAAGCCGTGTTCGGATGTTTACAAGCGTCACATGCCCAAGATTTCCTCCGGGTTATCCCTATCGAGGGGTTAGGCCAGCATATGTCTCCGATGGAATATCATGCCATTCTTAAATACCGCCTCATGATTCCCATTTTCCCGTCTGATGAGAGATGCCCCGTTTGTCGCAAGACGTGTTTGGATTCGTTCGGGGAACATGCTGTCCATTGCAAAGAACTCCCGGGGTTTTAATATCGACATAATTTGGTTATGGATGTTCTATTTGACATATTCAAGCGCGCGGGGATTTCAGCGGAGAAGGAAGCTCTGGTCAACTTCCTGACGGACCCGTCTGATGGGTGATCGACTCTTAGACCGGCAAACATCTTGGTCTTTGGGTGGATAGGGGGTAAGCATGCATGCCTGGATCTCACTAGGGTCTCCCCTCTAGTGGGCCTGGGGGCCGGGGAGTTCAAAGTGGGCCAGGCGGCTTCTAAGGCTGCGATGGGGAAAGTGAACAAGCATGAGAAAGCGTGCATTGAAAATCAACACGTGTTTGTTCCTTTTACCTTTGACACTTTTGGGTCCCTCGCCTCTGAGGCCGTGGAAACCTTGAGTAGAGTTCAACGGGTCATGCATGGTAATGTGGTGACCTTTGGTGCTAGGGATGTTGTTTCCACGAGGCTTAGTTTTGCTATCCAGAAAGGTTTGGCGGCGCAACTTGTTGCCCGCCTCCCTTGCCCGTTGGGGTGATTGTCCACTTGTATTTGTCTTAAGTTGTAAAAGGCATATAATAATTTTTTGCACGTTAATGTACATTCACATCTTATATTTGAATGAAATTATAAGTTTTTTATTTTCTAGTATAAACATATTAGTAGAGCCAGAGGCTTTATATTATACTATACTATAGTGTACTATACTGTACTTTGTTGTGTTGTGTTGTGCTGCATTGCAAAGCACTGTACGGTACTGTACGATACGATACCATACCATACCATATCATACTATACCATACCATACAATACCTATCAATTTCACAGTCAGTATGCTTTCAAAACATCATTCCATAAACAAACCATTCTAAACAAACCAACATTGAGTAAAGAGTGAGTACCAACAAACATAAACCAACATGTGCTATTTTTCTGTATGCCAGTGTGCCAATGTTTATGTTTAATACGGATACTACATAACAAATTCTATATGTGTGCGATTCTTCCATATCATCTGACTAACAATCAGTATATCTCCAAAATATCATTCCAAAACAAACCATTCTAAAAATAACAACATTAAGTCATCAGTGCGTACCAACCAACCAAAACCATCATGTGTCTAGACAAACAAAACATAATACTTCCATAACAAGCCAAAAGCAAGTAAACATAACAAAATTAAATTTAACTTCCATTCTTACCCAACATCTCAGCCTATCATTGATGTTCTTAATCGCTGCATAGCGCCTTCTTAAGTTTATATCCACCTTTAAGTACTCTATATCTTCAAAATTAATTAACACGCAACTTCATTTTGTTAATATCATGCAAGAGTAAACATACTTGCGCCTCAAGTCATTCAGCTGTAATTGTTTTGCAATTGGCTCACCTGAGAGTTCACATTTCCAATCTTTAACCAAAGTTCCCTCAAAGGTCTCCATGTGCCGCATCACAAATACACCGGCATCAATAAAGTTATTTAGAGACATCCATGGCATTTGCATCCAGTTCACAGCCGTTTCTTTAATTTGTACTGATCTAGGATGTTCATGTTCAACAAAGTACCAGTATCAACCAAGTACTGATCTAGGATGTTCATTTTTAACCAAGTACAACAACATGTCCCCCTTGTAGAAAATAATATATTTTGCTCATTAATTACTTATTTTTACTAGGGCTGTTCACGATCCGAATCGAACCGAACGGACCTTTGCTCATGTTTGGTTCGTTTACAAACCGAACCGAACCGAACCGAGCATTTTTTCAATCGATCCAATATCAAACGAGCGACTTTCGATCCAAGTATTTTTCGAGCGATCGCCGAGCGAATTCCGAGCGTCGCGGAACAAAAAGGAAAGTGACGATGGGTGGTGATCTGACATAACACCTTCATCCATATTTCTAATTTTAGCACATTTTGTCCAATAACTAACACCCTAGTCTTGTTGGTAATTTTTTTTACAAAATGACCTAAATGTTGTTGGTGATCTAACATAACACATTCGTAGCACTTATTTATCTATCTACGAATCATATACATCCATAAACAAAAAACTTCAAGATCCACAAAATGATAAACTAACGTATTAAACTTACATCCAGAGTCAAATATTAATAGAACTTGAAGCTGCAAAGAATTTTTAGAAGAACGAAAACCATAATCCTAATTTTAATCTTAACAAAATAAAATTGATAAATAAATAATAAAAGTATATAATTTTAATAATCAAATGTGTATATATCTTCTATATAATATATATATGAAAAGATTGAATGCCACATGGCATTACCACAACAATCCTTTTTTTTCATTTTCCCGCTCAAATAGTTTGCCTCATATTTTTTTAATTGGTTTGAATAATTGACAAAGTCATTAACTAATTTTTTAACAAACTAATTGACATTTAAATGCATATCTCATATCCTAATTTAAAAGCTGAATTAATTGAAATTAATTCATAATAAATGAGGATATGAATACTTTATTTTTGGCAAGTATTCATATCAATTACTAAGTTTATTCTAAAATAATTTCAAAATTTAACATTTACCAATCGAAAGAAAATTATATAAACATATTAAATATTAAATGTGTATATTTTTCTAAATAATTAATCAAATTGTAAAAATAATTTGAAATTCACGGAAATAACTTGCAAGTAAACATCCGAAAATTTTAATTTTTTAAACATTTTAATTTCACAAAAAAATACTTGCAAAATTATATCCGAAAATTTTGCACATTAAATTCAAATTTCTATATTCTTTTAAACAATTTTCAGTTACAATTTAACAAAATTGCATAATTTTAGGATGTTGACCATTTATCAATTCAAAATATTCAATTTTTAAAGATTCAACAATCAAATTTCGGAAATATTTAAAATTCCAAATTAATCCAACTAATTTCCCTAAATTTATAGCCGAATTTAATGTATCATCACCAACAGAGGTTTTCTAAAAATAATTTGATATAATTTGAAATTCACGGAAATAACTTGCAAGTAAACATCTGAAAATTTTAATTGTTTAAACATTTTAATTTCACAAAAAAAATACTTGCAAAATTATATCCGAAAATTTTGCACATTAAATTCAAATTTCTATATTTTTTAAACAATTTTCAGTTACAATTTAACAAAATTGCATAATTTTAGGATGTTGACCATTTATCAATTCAAATATTCAATTTTTAAAAATTCAACAATCAAATTTCCGAAATATTTAAAATTCCAAATTAATCCAACTAATTTCCCTAAATTTATAGCCGAATTTAATGTATCATCACCAACAGAGGTTTTCTAAAACATCCTAATCTTCTGTTTCACTTCGAGTTCATAATCCTCATCACCATTATTCTTCTTCTTACTTGATATTCAAGTTCTTTTCTGGTTATCTCTATTCATCTCTTTACTTTTAAATTTCATTCTTTAATCTACTTTAAATTATTACTTATGATTGATATGTAAAACATATAGATTTTTACTTCTTATGCAACATTTATCATAAATAATTAAACATCAACATGTCTATTTATATGTATACGGTTCGTTAAATGTTTAACGATTTCAAAGTTAGATATATACGGTTTGGTTAATGACTATTTAAGCATCAACGTTAGATTTATATATCGAAAAAACGTTTTTCATGTATACGGTTCGTTAAATCTATTCGTTACACAATATGTAAAACGAATTTTTGTTTTCAACAATTCTTAAACATCGACATCACAATTTTTTGTATCCCAAATATTAATTCCCCATATTTAAACATCTCCTATAAAATAATTGTTCGTATCCGAAAAAAATGGATTAGATAGAATATTCAATAATAAACAGTTGATGAAAAATGAATTTTTTTTCAACAACTCTTAAACATCGACATCACAATTTTTTGTATCCCAAATAGTAATTGCCCATATCTTATTATCTCCTATAAAACAATTGTTTGTATTCGAAAAAATGGATTAGATAAATATTCAACAACAAACAGTTGATGAAATACAGAAAGACCATTTAATGTTTAACAAATCAGATGAATATTATTAGAAAACTTCAAGAGTTGGACTTTATTTGAAGAATCAATGTTTTAGTCATGGTGAGCTTTATGTTGCATTATCAAGGTTTAAGAGTAGGGATGGACAAAAACTTCTCATATTAGATGAATACGGAAAAGTGACAAACAAAACATCAAATGTTGTTTATAAGTTTGTATTTTCAAATTTATAACTTTTTATGTTGTCGAATGTTAATTTTTTATCTTTAATTCCAATTATCGAATTACATTTTTATAACATGTTAAATTTTGTATTCATTTTTTAAAAACCGCCCGTGCGTCGCACGGGTATCAAAAACTAGTATATATATATATATATATATATATATATATATAAATATATATATATATATATAGGTAAAAGATCCGTGTATACCCCTTATTTTTTGTAGACCCCGTAGACCCCTTATAAAACTCAATAAAACTCATTAAAACTCACTAAAAATAAAACTCAGTTTTGTTAATTTAGTTTTTTTTTATTTGCGATAAGCTTTTAAGAACAAAAAAAGACAATTAAAAAAAAGAAAAACGAAAAACATTAAAAAATTGAACATTTTAAAACAATGAGTTTTAAAAATCAATGAGTTTAAAACTCAATAAACTCAATAAAACTCAGTGTTGCGTTTAAAACTCAATATTTTAAAACTCATTGTCTTGAAATGTTTGATTTTTTAATGTTTTTTGTTTTTTTTTAATTTATTTATTTATTTTTTTGGTTCTTAAAAGCTTATCGTAATAAAAAAAACCAAATTTACAACACTGAGTTTTATTTTTATTGAGTTTTATAGGGGTCTACGGGGTCTACAAAATTTAAGGGGTCTACACGGAACCCTTCCCTATATATATATATATATATATATATATATATATAGGGTAAGGTTCATGTGAAAACAACTTTTATTGCGAAAACACGAAAACAAATATTAAAACCTCTATAACTTTTTCATACGTTAATATTTTTATAAAAAATTTGCACCAAAATCCTTAAAATTATGTTATCTTTAGTTCTGGGAAAAAATTAAAAAAAAATCAAAATTTTTTAAAATTATTATTGCACATGTGCAATAATAATTATTATTATTATTATTGCACATATGCAATAATATTAAAACCTTTATAACTTTTTTCATATGTTAAAATTTTTTATAAAAAATTGCACCATAAATCTTATACTTCTGTTATCTTTAATTCTGGAGAAAATTAAAAAAAAAATTCGATGTTTTTTTTATTTTTTTATTATTGCACATGTGCAATAAAAATTTATTAAACCTCTATAACTTTTTCATACGTTAATATTTTTGATAAAAATTTGTACCATAGATCTTATAATTCTGTTATCTTTAATTCTGGAAAAAATTTTAAAAAAATTAACGTTTTTTTGTTAATATTGCACATGTGTAATATAATTAATACGTATTATTGTACATGTGCAATAATAAAAGAATCACGAAATTTTATATATTTAATTTTTTTTTCCAGAATTAAAGGTGACATAATTTTAAGACTTTTGGTGCAAATTTTTTAAAAAAAAATATTATCGTATGAGGAAGTTATAGAGGTTTTAATATTTGTTTTCGTGTTTTCGCAATAACATCTTGTTTTTATTTGATCATTCCCCTATATATATATATATATATATATATATATATATATATATATATATATATATTTTACATAATTCAAGCAAAACGAGCAAGCATCGAGCGAGCGCACTTGGTTCGTTTTACAAATCGAACCGAGCCGCTCGGTTCATTTTTAAAGCGAGCGACAATCGAACGAGCATTTTCCAAACATTTTTTGAGCGAGTTCAAACGAGTTTCGAGTTTTAAGTTTTTTGCACATCCCTAATTTTTACACATCCACAAATACAATAAACTAAGAAAACCATAAATTAAATACATGAACCTTTTTCTTAGTTTCCCCTGTCAGCATCGTTGTGCCCAACAATTTGCTTCCCACACACATTCGGATCCCCTAAGTACAACATGGGTTAAAGAACGAAAATTCATCAACTACACAATACTTTAAACACAATTACCATCAAATTTTAAAGATCAGACTATGTTTAAAGAACACACCTTCATTCCAAAAACATATTTCAAGGGGTGCAAGATCTACTCCACCTTTGCAACCTACAGCCACCCAACCATATAGCCCTGCCAAGGACAAGGTCGTTAGGCAGAAAAAACCAAAAAGGGATAGCCATATAAAAGATAAATCTCCCAAGGGAGATAATTCTCTAGGAAAGGATGTACATCCCTCATCCACTAGATTTGCTCCACTGAAACCAATCCTATAAACACCTCAAAATGAAGGTGATGAAATTTTCTTAAGTTCTCATGATACACCATCTCCAAACACCTCACTAGCAGGAGATGTGTTAGAAGAGCTTTAAAGAAGTCTCACCTGACCCACACTTTGTTAAGGAGGTCAGGCATAGGAGTTTTGAAATGGCTGATGAAAAAAAGGGTTGTCGCTACATTTGGTTCCATACTGGAACAGGTGGTCAGTGGTAACATAACTAAGACCTAATTTACGGCAACTAAGCTAACATATGACCCAAATGAACCTTTAATGGAACCTACGGTGAAAGAAGTTGATCTTAGAAATCCCTGGCACCAAGAAACCGAGGAGTGAGGAACATGATCAAGCTAGGCTTGATGGTTCTTCCATGCTCAAGGATACCGGTGTTAAACCAGTGGAGAAAAAGCTTTCACTTAATGAAGTAACGGTGTTATATCAAAATTTGCTAACTAAAGTCTCTTACTTTCTCACACTATGAAAGTACAAGGAGAAGAACTGAAGAAGGTACAAGCTAAACAACCATCTCTTGAGAAGATTCATATTTCTGACAGTGAAGGGTCACACTTCAATTCCCCTTGCCCACCAAGAGAACTTAGAGCGAAGAAAGATGAAGCTGCTAAAATGGAAGGGTATATATATTGTGACACCTCGTCCGAAACAGGTCAAACCTCTCTCCGTTGACTTTTTAATTTAAATGTTCATATGTTTTAATTATATGATTAACTGAATTAGTTTTAATGATTAACTGATTACTGATTTAATTCCGCGTTTGTATACCCGTAAGATATGAAAGTTTTCATATTTTAAATATGGAACTTCAATAATAAAAATAAATGTAAAAATTTGACTATTAATATTTTAACAAAACTGATATAAACTGTTTCACCTTAAAACGTTTAGAGAACTTAAAATGTGATAATAACATTTCGTTGTCAAGACTTAGCCAAACGAGGAACCCGTTAAACCTATTGGGCCCAGTTAGGCCCAATAAGCCCGAAATAATTCGAACAAACCCGAAACTTTACCCGGTGACTCGACTCGATCAACCAAATCACCGACCCGACCCGGAGGCCCGACCCGCAGCCCAAATGGCCTTGGGCCGAACCCGATGAACCTCTCTCTCTCGGCCCACTCGGAAAACCCAACCCCGGCCCAATCTGATTACCCTCTTGCGGCCCAACCGAAAACCTGGCCCAGCCCCACTTGTTTTCCCTTGGGCTTTGGCCCGATTCTCTTCCTCATCTCATTTGGGCTTCGACCCACCCCCCTTTTTCGATCCATTAGGCTACAGCCCACTTTCAAAACCCAAAACCTTTATGTTATTTTAACCCACAAGTTTTATAAAGTTTTAGCCCACTACAATTTGTTTTATAAAATCTTGGCCCATCAACTTTTATAAAAACAAAGATACCACCCTTGTAGTTCAAATATGATTGAATTATATTTATAAAAGTTAAAAATTTTAAAGGTCCCTAACCACTTTATATTTTATAAAAGTGTTAAACTTTTATAAAACCATAGAAACAAATTATAAAATAAATCTCCTACACAAGAAGAGTTGGGTAATTGTGGTGTTGACAACACACCTAGTCTAAGACTAATAACAAGTTCCCATTTAATTAACCTTTGGTTAATAACTAACATTTTAGTTATAAAGAGTAGATCACCACCACCAAGTCCCTCACACCACAAACCATCATCACTCACTCCTCTCTCCCTTTTTGCTTGAGCCGGCCGACCCCCCCCCCCCTTCCAACCGCAGCTGTCGCCGGGAGCCACTGTCCCACCACCGCAGCCCGTCCGCCGGACCGCCCCAGCCGCCGAGAACCACCGTCGGACCACCCCAATTCCGCCGGATCATCCATCGGTTCCAACTCTCATCCGATTGTGAGTTTTCTAAAACCATTTCCCCTATGTTCTTACATGTTTAACACCCAAATATGATACCCAAAGTCTTGACAACTAAGTTTTTGAATGCTTGCATTTGTTAAAACAACTAACAAAAACTCTCTTCTCTATCTCTTTCTCTCAAGATCAAACACTCTCTTGGTGCATTTGAATGCTTAAAGATAGCCAAAGAGTGTGGTGAAACACATTTGTGAAATCAAATGAAAGTAACAAGTGTGCACCATGATTCTTGTATTTATGAAATCTTTGATTTCAATGTTAGTTGGTTTAACAAACTCAAGCCTCTTCATGTTAATAAAAAATCGTAAAAGATGACTAACTAAGATGCTAAAATGATTATATGCTTGCATGTTTAATTTTTCCTAACACATGAAATGTGTTAGTTGATTTTTATTTATCTGTCCTAACACAAAAAATGTTAGTAGATTGCATTTATTTAATTACTTGGTAATAACACAATGTGTTAGTAGATTGTATTTAAATACTTGGTCCTAACACAAAGTGTTAGTAGATATGAACACATGATCATGTTATAAAAATGCCAAGTAAATGAAAAGATATGATAAACATGTTAATGGACTTAGTGAAACTAGATTAAAAATCATGGTAACATTTATATATTTTGTCACTAGTTTTTTATCCCCGTGCCGTGTGTTACACGGGTGACTTTTTAAAAAAAACTATAAATACAATCATAATCTACGACAATTATGTATTTTTATATCTTTAGTAATTAAATAATTGGTTATTAAATAATTCAGAATGCAATAAATAAAAAATTAGAAATACAAATCACTTCCATAATTAGGAGAATTGGCAGGAAAAATTGTTGAGGATGAATGTGGTGGTGCCACATGACAAATTGTGATGCCAAAAACTTTTCTTTTATTATATATATAGATATAGATGTTAAATAACACTTGAAAAGAACATAGAAAATCTACTTGAAATGAAATATAACACATTAAATGTATTATAAAAGTCTTTCAAATACAAAAAGAATATATTAAGTTCTTACTAAAAATGGGAAGAATAAAATTTATGTCAAATGATTAATTGACATAAATACTTGGATTTATTACAAATTTATAACCATTTAAAGACTTGTTACAAAAGTGGAAGTTTTCTATAAAAAGACATTTATAGAAATAAATATTTCTATAAAAGTTTTTTATAAAGATAATTAAAAGACAAGAAAATGGCTTTAAATACTTTTATGAACTTTCATTGTTACTTTGATGAAATCAAAGTAATAAAAAATGAAAATACGTTGCTTAGTAATAAAACCGGAACCACGTGGCGATATACGCGAAAACGTAAATGTTTGAGATTTTAAACAAAATTTCTCATCATGTTTTATAAAGACAACTTTTATAAATCCAAGTGTCGTTATGATATTTTTTTTAAATGTTCAAGGAAATAAATATTTCATGTCAATGAAATATTGAAAGATTTCGAAGTTATAAAATGTTGTAATTAAAAATGAAGCTTAAAAATCCTTATACGACTGAAACGAAATAAATAATTATTCCTTGTTTAATAATTATTTACAAAAGTTTTAAACTATGATTTAATCAAAGTTCACCAAGAAATATTAATCATAATTATTTAAAATTAATTATAACTTGCATGATTAACAAATCAAACACATAATTATTTAATTAAAAATAATTATACGAACTCATGAAAATAATAATAAACATTATTATATAAACTCGATGTTCAATACTTGATTTAAAATGATAATTCTTTATTTATATTTATTGAACATAAATATAAATCATCACAAAAGTATTTATTTAATAAATACAAGCGAGTTTTCAAACAAATACAATCGGGATTAAAATGTCAAGACTTGACCGGTATCACTTGGGTGGCTTATGTTACTCAATTGATTGTAGACCTTATGCATATGCCTATTTATTTATTTAGGACGTTACGTGCTACCGTGCCTACACCTATATTACCACCTACCTGCTGATCTAGTGAGTTTCACGGCCCCTTTTCTTTTAACTGTTTTATACTTTGGGGAGAAATCATGAAACCTGATAAATGCTTTTTATTTAATATTATGGTTTATCTGTTAGCCGTATGACTACTTGTTCTCTTAGTGGTTGCCTAATTATGGTACATTATCGTTATAAACGTTTGTACAACTGTATCCCACCATTAATTGATTTCAATTAGTTCTGTACGAAACGATAGCTAGTGAATAGATCTATTTGGGTTGACAATCCTGCCCTAACTGGTAGCTCCAGTTCTGATTCCGGATTGTCTTAGGGTACACGTCAGTTATTCTGCTTTGTTCAGTATCTCTCGGGCGAGATACTATGGGTGGGTAAACCGTTAGTATTTGAAATCAAGGTTCAGGTGAGTTCATACAACCAAAACGGTAAACCAATGTAATATATAAGTATACGGAGTCATACTCCCAACTATCCCAATAAAATGTTTTTAATATTAATTTAAGACTTTATGAATTTTTAAATGTAAGACATTATCGTTTCCACTACTCTTTCCGCTGCAATGAAATGATGTGATGTTTTTATGAAATTTGAAATTATTAGAATTCGTTCTATGTATCCTTGACTATGATTCCATTCTCGCTCACACTCGAATCCGTTGACCGGGGTGTGACATATATAGAGAAGAGAACTTCACTGAATATGACTGTAACACAAGAGTTACTCGTGAAATTGGATGAAATTATTTGAATCTGTAGGAGTGGAACATTTCTCCCTAGAACTTGTTAAGAGTTTGGATACATTACTTACGATTATCTTTTAGCGAATCGGTTGATTGTTCCATGATGCTTGTTTGATTTTCAAGCACAATAAATTTTCAGCACATTCGTTCTTCTTCTTCGTCTGTAGTTTACCAGCCGTATAATTAGCCCTTGAACGTTCCTATTTTTTTTTTACACAAGGCAAAGTACGGTTCTACCCTCCCCCCCCCCCCCCTTTTTTTGAACGATAAATTTGGATCACTGACGGGGGCATTACACCACCCACCCGATCATCTCAAATCCCCATCAGGAGGAAACTCACCTCTGGTGAGAAAACCCCCTGGCCCAACTTGTAACCCCCAATATTTTTTATTCTTTGTTACAAGTAGGATTTGAACCCAAGACCTCTAGTTTAGATGTCATACACTTTTGCCACTAGAGTAAACTAGTAGGTGTCTAAACACGTATACATTTTTTAGAGATAGATGAAGCTTTAAAAAAAATAATAGAAAACATCTCATCCATTAATTGCTTTATCTGACACCCACTAGTTTACTCTAGTGGCAAATGTGTATGACCTCTAAATTAGAAGTTTTGGGTTCAAGTTCCATTTGTAATAAAGAATAAAAAAAAATTTGGGGGTTACAAGGTGGGCCAGGGAGTTTTCTCACCAAAGGTGAGTTCCATCATAATAGGAATTGGAGATGATCGTGTGGATGGTGTAATGCCCCCGTCAGTAATCCAAATTTACCGTTAAAAAAAATCTATGGTGATCTAACGGCCCATTTTTTTACTTAGGTTTCTTAAGCACATCTTTTTTTTTAGAATAACTCACCTACTATGATATGCTATTTTATGTTATGCTATGCTATACTATGCTATTAACACATGTATTACTAACATCTTATTTCAAATAACTTTCTTTTAAACAAAGATAGAGTTAGGGACGATGATGATTAAAAGATTAAACCCCAATAGCAAATAAGAGAAAACCACATTTTGACCTAAAATTATTAAAATAACAAAATGAAAGTGTCGAAAATCGAAGTCAACTCTTTTATAATATATACATAATATTAATTCGGTCCAATCTATTTTTATAATTATATTAGTGTAAAGGTATTGTCGTCAATTTCTATATGTTTGAAAGAAAACTTATGTGCATCAATTCTAGGGATCAAACGTGTTATATTTGTGTAAATATTGATGACCATGTACGTAATTTCTTATACTTAAAAATCAAACATGCAATATCCGTAAAGCCAGTGGCGGATCTTGAAACTTTTTTTCGTGGGTGACTGAAAATTAGTGGTGACTGAATCAATATATAAATTTTTTTAGTGGTGACCGAGGCGATATATATATAAATTTTCTTCATAAAACATGTATATATAAAAAATTTCTTCATAAAACATGTATATTCGGTACCTCTGAACAAAAAACCAGCATTGACCGAGGTCACTGCTGGTACATTAAAAGATTCGCCCCTGCGTAAAGCACATCGAACATTTTTTCATTCTATACAAACTTTAAAAAAACTAAGAAATGCATAAAAGAAAAAGTAATTTTATATGTTGCAACTTATAGTAAAAACACAATCGAGCATTTGAATTATTAATGGATCTTAAGATCATCTAGAACTAATAGTTAATTAACGGATCTTGGATGGATTTCAAGGTATTCATGTGCAATATGTGTACGAACCTACGTTGAATAAAACATAAAATAAACAAATAAATAATTAAATAATATTTTATTAAACACCAACGTTGAAGATTTTATTTTGAAAAAATGAAGAGGATAGATATTATCCAGCTAGATTAGATTTACAATTCGTGTATTGTCTCAGGGATAATGTGGTATATAAAATAGTTGTATTTTTATAACGTTACATAAAGAACATAACAAAAACTACGTAATAACCCAGATGCTTCAGGTATAGAGCCTAGGAATTAAAAGCTATGTTACATGTCTATAACTGTTACACCACCAACTTCTGTGTTAAAATGGTTGCGATTGGAACTAAATAAAAAAAAATTATGTTACACAACAATACCTATTACATCACTAACTCATGCTAATTCGATTGCGATTAAAAACAGAAAACTATTTTTTTACTATGCCACGCGATAGCCATCTACGCCTACACGTGGTCCAACAAAAGTAATGTATTTTTTTTAATAGCAAATTTAGATTATTGGCGAGCCACTGGTCCACCCGATTATCTTTATTCCCTGTTAGGAGGAAACTTTTGACCACCATCGCATCACTCTAATAGCCTTTGACTAATCAATTTTCCAATATAGCCATTGACCACTAAATTAGTGTGAAGGAACAACGTGAAGGGAAAGGAGAGCGCGAAGTAATCCGTGAAATGTGTTAATTCACTTTTTATATTATATATTTTAATTTTTATCCATCTTGATTAATTAAGCACCTCAATGTGTTTTGTGTTAATTACTTATATTTAGTAATCTTAAAAAAAAATCTAATTACACAGTCGTTTGTAATTTTTTGATTAACATTTTGACCTAAGTTTTATTAAAAACCGAGTTTTTTTTTGAAAAAAAACATTTAAGTCTCGTAACTGATTGTTAAACATATAAGTTTTCGTAACGAAACATTTAAAACTTATAGGCTTTTATTATAAGGGTGAGGTTCAATGGAAAACCTTTTTTTTTTGGAAAACCTGGAAAACCAAGTTACACCGGTGTAACATTACTTCTGAACAAGAAAATGCACTAAAATGCACTAAAATGCACCTTATTTAAAAATGTTACACCAGGTGTAACATAATCATTATTGTTACACTGGGTAACCATTAACACTATAGTTACATAGTTGTAACAAACAATTATTAGGTTTTTTGCTATTATACGTTAAAGAGATATGAAATGAGAGATAAATAAGGAAATTCAAATCAAATTTTGACATATAAAAATATTATATAGGTAGGTTTTCCAGGTTTTTCCAATATTTAGTAGGTTTTCCAATGATCTTCTTCCTTTATTATAAATGTTATAAACATAGGTTTTTATTTGTAGAGAATATATAAAGTGATTATGAAATCTTATGAAAATTATGAGTTAGTAAAATAGTCGTTAAATTTGTAAGAGTATTTAAACTTATAATTTATGGTAAGATTTTTTATATTCAAAAATACTTTTTCGGGTTATAAACATAAATTTTACAACTATTATAATTATATTTCTAAAGAACGTAACTTCATCATCACAAAATTAAAATATGACGTTTTGTTGGAGCATACTCCTATGCTACAGTGTGTCTCATGTATTGTATCTATATGTGTGCATATGTGTGAGTCTAGGGCAGCGTACCATGGTCCGTACCATAATGGTATGTTGACCAACGTACCAATGGTACGTTAGATAAATGGTACGCATGCCGGTTTAATGTCACCTGTAAATAGGTTGACCTGTTTAGAATGCTAGAACTCTTAGTCATATCTCTACAACTTTGTGTGTGTATTCTCTGTGTGTGCTATGAAGCTTGAATCAATACAAATCTCATTTGTATTTCCTTTTGATTTCGTCTTAATCTCGATATCACTATATTAGCAAACATTCATCGCTCCTTGTCTTTACAAGTGGTATCAAAGCTTTCTGGTTCCATTTGCTAATCGAATTCTGTGATTTTTGAGAGTTCTAGAGAGAGAATATGGGTTTTTGATCATTTTTCATCAAATTTTCTCAATTCCGAGTGTTTCTGAGGTCAAATTTGATTGCTAAACGTTCCTAGTGTGTTTTCGTTGTTTAGTGCTGCAAATTACAGTCCAAAACCTTCAAATTCGTGAAAATCCGGAAAATTCAGTGATGGTAGGCCGATTGAATGTCGTGGTACGCTGGATGAACTGATTGGTGCGTTGTTGGTACGCTGCTTGGTACGCAAGGCAATCTTCAACGGTGGTCCGGAGCAGTTACGCCGTACTAAGTTGGTCCAATACTGTTCACTGGTACGCTATTGGTTTGGCACGCTAAGAATTGTGGTACGTTGAGTCTTTGGTCCGGTCAAACGATTATGTTGGTCAACAGTCTGGTACGTCGGGAGGTTTATTGGTACGCTGACAGAATAGTGACGTTCACTAAAACTGACGTAACTTGAGTTCTGTTTTGAGTTACGGAACCCAATACCAGCCAAAATGACTGTCTCGACGAGCTCTACACTTTTACTCGCCTAACGGCCAGTACCCTCCATTTCGATACCCAAATTCAGTTTTTAAGACGTCCGTTTTTTAGTTTGAAGTTTTTGCTACCGTTATCGCAATTTTAAAATGAATGATTTTCAAGCATTTTCCGCGATTCAAACCACGATGCAAGCCCTTGTTAGCTATGATAATGAAATAAGAACAAGTCATAAAGTTCCAAAGTTGCTCAAATTAGAAGATTATCATAGTTGGGTAAAACGATTCAAAGCATATGTTGGTACTAATGATGTTGATCTTTGGTTGGCTTATACTGATCAATATGAATATCCAACTGGTACTACTGGAAGGCCAATTGTGCAAAGAAGTCTGACTACTGAACAAAAGAAAACTTATCAAGCTGAACAAAAAGCTTACGGAACATTAACCATGGCATTACCCAAAGATCTATTACATCAGTTTTCTGATTATACTACATCGAAAGAATTATGGATGCAATACAAATCCGATGTGAGGGTAATGATCAGTTTAAGAAAAGTAAGCAAAAGGTTCTGAAGAAAGAGTTCGACAATTTCAAACATTATCCAAATAAAGATATTTC
The DNA here is from genome assembly GCA_039602395.1 of Deinandra increscens subsp. villosa. Lineage (NCBI taxonomy): Eukaryota > Viridiplantae > Streptophyta > Magnoliopsida > Asterales > Asteraceae > Deinandra > Deinandra increscens. Next base: position 22,174,329 of record JBCNJP010000017.1, read on the forward strand.
AAAGCTCGTTACTAGATTTTCACATTTGCTGAGTGAAATGACTTTAGTAAGCATCAAAAAGGAAGAAGTTGAGTTAAAAGAAAAGTTACTAGAGGCATTACCTGAAAGATGGGAAAATTATGTAATGATGATTACTAATGATAAAAAAAAAATCAGGGTTGTCATTCAACAGTTTGATTGAAAAGATACTAGCAAGAGATATGGAATTGAATTTGAACCGATCCATGCCTGCACAAGTACAAAATCCAGCAGCATATCATGGTGAAAATGATTCAACCATCAATGCTAAGAATTCAAACATTTTCAGTGAAGGTCCTACTACTGCATTTCTTGCTGGAAAGTCTGAGAATTGTGGTTATTCTCCAGGTTGCAATTTCACAATTCCAAATCAACCACCTCAGACTACGTTTTCTGCTAAGACAGTTGATGAACATGCTGCATTAATATCTGCTTTAATAGCATCATCTTATGGTTTCATAATTGGGAACATTGGGAATGCTGAGTTGTTCAAAGATGATTTGAAACAGTTGAATGAGGATCATCTAAATGAATTAGATATGAGATGGCAGATAGCTATGTTATCTGAAAGAACTAGAAGATTCTTTCGCAAAACTGGTAAAAAGGAAATTAATCCAAATGGAAAACATGGCTTGGATAAATCAAAGGTTAAGTGCTTTGAAATTGCGTGAGCATCGGATCGTCTACTCAATCTAGCTAATTCGGATGCGAAACAAGTAATTAACCGATTGTTTTATTAATCAAAATGATCAATTACAACCAGTAAACACTCAGAACTAAGACACAGAAAACACCTTGGCTAACACACACTTAACACTTGTTCTCCCACACCCTGTCTCCAATTACAAAGACACAACACCTATTTATAGCGATTGGTCGAACTTCAGGCGAACCTGAAGTTCGTCTGATCCGAACCTCAGGTTCGGACCAGGTTCAGCTGGCAGCTAACTTTGTCTTGATCTTGGTCTTTGTCTTGACTTGATACTTCACACGACGCACAGATCTTGTATCTACAAACTCCCCCTCGTCGTGTGCAGTATCTCTTCAACATCATCAAAATTGTATCTTCAATCAAGCTCCCCCTCAAGTGCAGAATCCGTTCATCTAAAGAAATAGATCTTCAAACAAACACTTCCTCAACTTGATCTTAAATCCTTGACAATGTTTGGTGTATATATGATCTCTATCAGTAACTTCAGAAGACTTGAAGTTGTGATATCTTTCACTTTTGCAACCTGCTCAAATTTAAATAATCTTGGCGTAAAATGTCTCTTCGAGACTCCAAGATATGATTTTGAAAATTGAATTCGCATCACGTGTTGATCAGATCGAAAATAAAACAGAAACAAAATCTTTTTGACTTTTAGAAAGTTTATATCAAAATAAACCTAAAATCTTTTTTATTTTCCAAATTTATGCTAAAACACACCAAAAATCTTTTTGTATTTTTCTTGAAATGAAATGAAAACTGCAATACAGAATCAAACACTATTTTTGGTATGAGAAAAATCACTATACGGGATCATATTGAACATGACGCACTGAACTACACTTCAATTTTAACTATTGAAGCACATACGTCATGCTGATTGCTGGTATAATTTGTCCATCTTAAACTCAGGCAGAATCATACTCATAACACTCTGGATAGGTTAAGGTATTGATTAGATTTGCTTTGACCAGTGTATAGACATTTTCTTTTTCTTTTTCCTTTTTCTTGTGCGATTACACTTATGATTATCACAAAGCAGAAAATTTCCTGATATTGTTAATTGTGTTCCATGCAAAAAGAAATAAGAACGTTAAATCGTCTACCTTAAGGCCGATCTTTCGATACGCAGATAAGGCCTCGGATTTAACAAAATAAGAAAAATAAAACAAGTTGAAATTGTATAACCCAACAACAATCAGGTCAGGACTCCCGTACACGCAGAGAAAGTCCAATGAGTTATATGAAACACCAAAGAAAATAAAGCAGAACGTCAAATGAACGACAATCAGGTCGGCCTTGTGAGCACGCAGAGAAAGTCCGATCGTTTGACAAAATAAAGAAAATCAAACAAGTTTAAATCTTTGCAAAAAGAACACATGTATACACTGTGACTTCTCATTTTATTTCTCACACTTATTTTCCTTTTTGTCATGAAATACGCATCAAGATGTTATCCACATGGTCAAGCATTAGTATATAGTATATATCACATCTGAATACTTTCTGATTTTTCAAGCCTACCAAACATATCAAACAATGATCTTATGGCCCTTTCATCTATTCTATCCATGCGTCAGATACGTAAGCCAATGTACCATCATTTCCCTCACACCTTGCCGATAAAGCATCCCACAATTGTTTTGATTTCTTACACGTACTAAATTAATGTAACAACTCAGTGGGCAATGCCATTGTAAGATAACCAAACGTTTTTTGTTCAAGCTCATATGATTTTCTTTCAGCAATGTCGAATGTATGAACTTCTTTAAAATCTCCTTGATCTGTTGGGTGTTGATAAAGCTTCTTAATCGGAATCCACAAATCGATATCATTTGTTCTTATGTAAGCAGAAAATTGTTGCTTCCAATTTTGATAATCTTCCAATTTCAACAACTTGGGAACTTTCTTGCTTGTTCCAATTTCGTTGTCAAAATTCAACATTGTTTGCATTGCATTTTGCATAACGGCAAAAGCTTGAAATTCCGACATCTTTAAAATTTGAATTCTGATTGTGCGAACTCTATCCGAACCTCACTATATGATCCGAACCTTAACCAAACCTCTGCCGAACTCTCTCTGAACCCTTTGTAAGGGACTAAATTGTGGCTTGTGTATTAAATCATCCTTTGGCGGACAATTTGGAAGGCCTATGTGTTAGAATAGGTGAAAAATAGTTGGTTTATTATTGTATTGGGTCATTGGGCCATTTTAGATAGGTTTGGGCTCAGTTTAAAAGAGTTTAGATGGGTTTTAGTGGGCCTGGAAAGTCAAATACGGGAATTAGGTGTTAATTAGGGTTTTTATCTTGGCTTGTTCTCCAAGTTGGAGAATCCCTATAAATTGGGAAGCTTTCTCATTAGTTAGGATTGCTGGTTGTTGATTGGGAGCTATCTACAAGGTGTAAAATTCGTGAACCTCTCTCGGGTTATGAATTCATGGTGTTCAAGCAACATAAAGTGAATCAAGTTTAATTTCTCATTCGGTATTGTGTATTCTATTTTATTTCTTGATTCATATTTTGTGGTTTATTGCTTATTTTCTCGAATCACTTGTTAATCTCGGATTCCGCATGAGATTAATAAGCTTTGGTATCGCGTGAGGGTTTAAATCGATTCATATTGTGTATTCTATTTTATTTCTTGATTCATATTTTGTGGTTTATTGCTTATTTTCTCGAATCACTTGTTAATCTCGGATTCCGCATGAGATTAATAAGCTTTGGTATCGCGTGAGGGTTTAAATCGATCCTTACACCCTTACCGAAATTGAACCTTTTCGAACCTTGGACGAACTCCAACAGAAACAGAAAATATCCAAACCTTGACCGAACCTTGGACGAACCCTTTCCGTACGTCTTCAGAATGACAGCCAAACAGAAAATGAGACCGAACGTTAGACGAACTCGAAGTTTGTAGCGGTTACTCGGACGAACCTTAGGTTCGGACAACTGTAGATCCCAACAGAAACATACTCGACTCAAAATTTCGAATTTGGACAGAATTTGACGAGATTAGTAACAGTTGATCAGAAACAGAGATGAGAAATGATTTAGAAACCCAATTTTCACAACAAAAAAAACACGATCGTAATGATCAAACACTCGTAAAAATACTCAAAAACCACACACTTTGTTTCAACAACTCCGAAAAAACAACCACAGATCAGTAGAATGAACCAGATAGCTCTGATACCACTTGAAATTGCGTGAGCATCAGATTGTCTACTCAATGTACCTAATTCGGATGCGATACAAGTAATTAACCGATTGGTTTATTAATCAAAATTATCAATTACAACCAGTAAACACTCAGTGAGACACAGAAAACACCTTGACCAACACACACGTAACACTTGTTCTCCCACACCATATCTCCAATTACAAAGACACAACACCTATTTATAGCGACTGACCGAACTTTAGGCGAACCTGAAGTTCGTCTGATCCGAACCTCAAGTTCGGACCAGGTTCGGCTGGTAGCTAACTTTGTCTTGATCTTGGTCTTTGTCTTGACTTGATACTTCACACGACGCACAGATCTTGTACCTACATGTTTCAAGTGTTCAAATTTTGGACATTTTGCTCGAGAATGTAATAACCAAAAGGAAGCTCATACTTCTGCTCCAGCAGCCTTGGTTTCTCAAGTTGGTAACGGATATGATTGGGGACAGGGTAGTAGTGGTAATCAAATTGCATTAACTGCTATACAGAGTTCAGTAACTCCTGATTCTTAGAAGAGAGCACAAGAATCCAATGATGATGTAACAGGTTATCATTGGGATGCATTATTTCCAGATGAATCACGAGTTGCTCATACTAATCAGGTTGCATTAACTACAATTCAAACTTCAGAGAGTTCTCCTTCTGAGAAGAAAGCACAATCATCTAATGATGCTACCAAGGATTCTATTTACACAACTTTCACCTCTACACTTTATGATTCTGAACTAAAGCAGTATTATACAATGTATCCTGATGAATATGCTTTTATTGCCAAAATTATTCATAGTGATATAGAAATGACTGGTTCTGATTCTGACACAAGTTCATGTGAAACAGTAGTAGAAGCTGTTACTGAAGCAGTTACAAAAGAGCAAAAGGCAGAGTGTGTTAAGTGTCAACCTTGTGTTATTGCAAACGGAAAAATCGAATCTTTGATAAGGGGTAACAGTTTAATAACTGGGGAACTTAAAGTTGTGAAAGCTGATTTGGAGTGTTCACAACAACAGTCTGCTGATTTAGAAAAACTCAATGAGGTGTTAATGAAAGAGAAGAAAGAATTGTTGGGAGAATGTGAGAAAGCTAAATCTGAAGCTAAATAATCTGCTGAAGACTTTGAAGCTTTGTTTGAGAAAAGTTATCCTGTTCAACAAAAGTACGAGAAAGCTAATCAAATTGCTGTTGAAGCCGCTGAGAAAGTGTTAAGTCTTCAGGAAGACCTTTCAAAACTTCAAGATAACAATGTTCTTTTTCGAGAAAAGAACGAAATTTTAACAAAAAATGTTGCT